>OX422192.1:7377084-7977084 GCA_949130485.1 Agelas oroides | reverse complement strand
TGGCTGCTGAAAATTTGTTGGTTTGAGGCAGACCCAGGGCACATTAGAAGCTCCAAAGAGCTCCAAGGTGCATTTCAGTATAAGCCTAGCAAGAATGCTGATGTACCTATTAACCAATTTCTAAAGTGGCTTCCAGCCTTCTGTTGGGAGAGATTGAGCTTCTTGTTGTCATGTTGATTCCTTCCTTCTCCGCACAGATTGTGATTATCCTGAGGGGATTACCTGGTGCTGGCAAGAGCCACATTGCTAAGCTGATTCGGGTAAGTCCTCTGCCAGTCATTGTTTGAAATGTGTACCGTACATTGGGAAATTTGCGTGGTAAACTTAATTCACATTTTAAATTTTCACTTTACAAATGTTTCGTCGCTCGACGGTTCCACAATGTAGCGCGACCTGATTTTACCATTTCTTGTACACAAAGGAATGGTAAAATCTGGTCAACAGCAGTTTACACCAAATTTCAATTAGTGTGCACTGTCAAGTTTCACTTTCAAGTGCCCCATACACAGGCAACATTGTTACCATGGAGACTGTTGCCAGCGACAATGTTGTGCACAACACTACAGCAACATTGTTGCCATGGAGACTGTTGTGCACAACACTATACAGCAACTTTGTTGCTCGTAGCAAGCTACACGAATGCATTTTCCAATCACATGATCATGTAGCGCATCATCAATTACGGAGGTACCGCGTGTATTCGTGTGACGTCACTAATTGTCGGTATCTTTGATGTTTCAAGCAACTGTTGCCAGTGAATAGACCGGCCGTCTAATGACCAGCAACTGTTGCCAGCAACACCCATGCACGCAATTAACACTGTACCAACTGTTGCCAGCAACCATGTTGCCTCGTGTATGGCACACATGAACAGAACCATCTACACAAATTCTAAACATCTGATTGGCTGAAGGTCACATGATCAGCTGATTCTTGACAGCAATTAGGAACTAGTTGTTTGAACTTGACATCCAGACAAGACGGTAGTGTGATCAGAGACAAGGAAAGCTGTTTGAAGCTGTGTGAAGACGGCACATGCACCCAAACAGGGTTTATTTAACCAGAAAGAATACTTACAAAACTGGCACCCCCACACACCTTGCCGCACAAGGCAACGTTGTATTCACCAACTTGTCTGGCAGCAAGCTCTACACAACCATTATCAACATGTCCGGGATATGAAAACTTACGCAAGGAAGTTTATAATTGGACAAAGCTCAGTGACACGTTACTCGATTGTTGGTAGTAATTAGAAGCTATGTGAACGGTGTACAAGTAATTATGCCATAAGTGCTCGCTAATACGCCCTCTTCAAGTAAACATCTTTCTTGTTTACGCCCAACTTCATGAGCTTGTACGTATTCTGGTAATTTCTGTGTTTAGCATCTTTTAGAATATCTAACATGCTATGTATGGGTTTAGTGCTGATCATGTGACCTTTAGCCAATCAAGTGTTTAATTTAGTCAGGTGACTCTATATTAAATTACTTATTGTACACTTACAATGTAAGGCATGAAATGCATGTGAAATGACGTGTGAAAGTATGTTATGTAATCTCAATTAACATTGGTCAATAAACCTGCCAACTGATTGGCTGAAGGTCACATGACAGCACTAAAACATTTAATTCAGAACACTCCAGGTAGGGATTTAGTGGATGGTACAATAATGGTCTTGGGCAGTAAATTAAAGCACTTACTGTGCTCTCGCGAAAGAGAACCCATGGGCGGAACACCTTACAAGCCTGCCAAAGAGGGGGGGTAGGCGTTCTTTTAAGCGTTTCTGCATTTAAACATGAAAGAGCGCCCATGTATGCTTACAACTACTCATTACCACAATAACGTACGACGGAGCCGTGGGCCTTGGAAGCTCAAGTTCTGATGGCACCTAACTAACACTCTGACTGGCAAAACGCTACCGTGAGCATGGTGTAACTATATAGCGAGTGTGGCCCCATTAGCCAGCTACGACGCAAAGCCACCCTTCGATAAAGTGTAACATGAAGTTTTCTTACCTCAGATACGTATAGCACTTGACACCAGGCCCCTTTCCAGATTTTTTGGGTGGGGCCTGGGGACGAGGCTATCTCTCATCCTCCAGAAAAGTGAGAGAGGGTCTAGCAGATGTTATTAGTATTCATGAGTTGCTGACCAATCAGATCCTTTTGAGACAGTAGCGTAACACCTTGGCTTCAGTATGTAAGACTAATACTGGTGCAGTTTTAAGGCTGCAGATTAAACAAGCTGTGAACTAATAACATCTGCTAGACCCTCTCTCACTTTTCTGGAGGCTGGGAGATGGTCTGACTTGATAGACTACTGGTTTAGCTGATGTCTTGATGTCTTGTCACACAGGACAAAGAGGTGTCACTGGGTGCCGCGGCTCCTCGAATCCTGTCTCTGGACTCGTACTTCCTGAACGAGGTGGAGAAGGTGGAGAAAGACCCTGACACGGGGAGGAGGACCAAGAGAAAGGTCTGTAGCTTCAAACCCACTTGAGCTCTTGTGTTACATACCAAGAATGTATAAGAATGGGCGGCTCGAGTAAGAGCGTGTAACTCCAATAGAAGCCTGGAGTCTGGGCAAATTATTGAACTGTTCTAAAAATAGAACACCTGGTCACGTGCTTAGCAACAATAGCTGCGCATACATGTTACTATTTTTAGTACTGGCCGACCGGTCTGAAATTTTACTTAGTTACACGCTCTTACTCAAGCCACCCGTTCTTATGCGCTCTTGCACATGTACATGTGTGTAGTTGTATGTAGTTCTAATGTGTGTGAGGCCTGGTAAAACTTACCATGTGCAGTGATGTCGCTGCACTAAGGCCTGATGACTAATTGGTTGAAAACAGCGCTATAGCTCTGAGAAGGGCGTGTGCTTCATTGACACATCAGATATTCATGCGGGTACAAAATGCGTATGAACTTTGCCCTTAGCAGAAGCTAAGCACTACAGCACGTTGAACTCAGTATTGCATTCAAAATACACGGTGAAATAATATTTGATTGAAGAGAAGGTTATCTGTTACCAACTTGAGCTCGGAAAATAACTTGCCGACGTTTTGACTGAATGCTCCAGTCGTCATCAGGGCGAAAGTGAAGAAGTGCGAACAAACGTTGCTATTTATAGCTGAGGATACATGTCACTGGAGGTCAAAGGTCAAATGTTTGATTTCCATCAGGACTACTACGTATCAACTATTTGGTTATCAGCACATCTTCATTTGTTGAAACCCTCACAAAACCTGGCCTTGTGCGACACTAGTGTTTGAGGACGTATGGCTGCCATCATAGTTGTTACATATACAGTGAAACCTCGCTTATCCGAACCTCAAATATCCGGCTGCTTGGATTATCCAGGATTGATCTCTGCACATTCTATTTAATGCCCATGCTGTGCATGGAGCAAAGTAGTTCTAGATTGTTGGAACACCCGAAGATGCTGGAATTTTGAATGTTCAAAGCCTGAAGAGGCTGAAATACGATGATTGTTTGCACTGACGATGGATAACATGACAGGAAAAGAAACGACAGTGCTATTAATGATACAATATTGACCCTATTTGCATGATGATTCACATATCCAGCTATTTCGCTTATCTGGCCATGGTCTGGTCCAGTTGTAGCCGGATAAGGTCCACTGTACTGCGAAACTAGTGCATGGTGGTGAAATGTATAACTAAGTATGACTAGTCGATAAGAACATTTTACCTTAAAATTACAACCGACTAATAGTCTAGATGTATAGTATATGTGGCAGTCCCGCGTAGATTATTCCATTGCGTATTTACTTATTCAAAGTGCCGTATCGCTGAGGAGAAACGGTCTGGTAGACCAAGTTGGATTTCTTGGACTAACACACACTTTTGTGACAGTGTCACCTAGCAATGTTCAAAACATTTATGCCAACCCCGCTCAAAAAAAGTATGAATACTCGAGTAGAGATAAGAAAATTTTACTGTTGTTAAGGAAGTGCTACGTAATAATTACCGATCTCGCAATCTCATTGGTCTTTATCACCTTTTGGGAATAAGCCCAAGAAATTCGACTTTGTTCACCAGACCGCCTCTCACTGGGAGGTCTGGGCACGAGACTAGTATTGGCAGAAAACACATCCTGTGCAGTGGGTGACTTTGTATACACTTGTATTTGAAGCAGGTTTATGATGCATGAGTTTAGCATGGTTGCTATGTATGGGTGCTAGGCACAGTTGCTATGCATGGTTGCTAGGCATGGTTGCTATGCATGGTTGCTAGGCACAGTTGCTAGGCATGGTTGCTAAGGATGGTCATTAAGAATGACATCATTATGACATAATGTTCTGCAGGTTGAGGAGTATGAGTATGATGAAGCTATGGAGCCCCACTACCGTGCCAGCCAGTTCAAGCTGTTCAACAAGACTCTGGAGGACGGCTTCTTCCCAATGATTGTGGTGGACGCCATCAACCACAAGGTGAAAGGGAGTGTGAAATATTTGGACTGTAGCCTCATTCCCAGGTGCTTGTTTCTTTTCTCCTTCATGGCCTGGGAGTGAAGCAACTACCACATGTAATGTAGCATGACATAGCCGTTTATATAGACGGTCTTATTTTTAAGCAACTGCACAGTTTTGAATGCTGACATGCGAGCCAAGAGCGCATAAGAATGGGCGCGGCTTGAGTAAGAGCGTGTAACTCCAATAGGCAATAGAAGCCCGTAGTCCAGTCAAAATTATTGAACTGTACTAAAATAGAACAACTGGTCACATGCTTAGCAACAACGGCTTATGTCTGCGCAGTACGTGTTACTATTTTTAGTACTGGTGGTAAATTCCGACCAGTCTCAAATTTTATGGAGTTACACACTCTTACTCTAGCTGCCCGTTCTTGTACGCTCTTGGCGAGCATAATACGTGATGAAGGAATATTTATCCACTGATTTGTTGTGTTGCAGGTTCGACATTTTGACCGCTACTGGAGCAACGCCAAAATGAAGGGTTTTGAGGTTAGTATATGTAGCATGTAGTCACACCTCAATTTCACTCTGTCAAAGCTTCTGCAGGTTTTTTGGCTGCTGTTTCGTTTCTCTTAATCCCTTCTTCTCTCCTTTTCACTTTGTCTTTCTTTCCCCCTTCTTCCTCTCACTCTTCTTCTTCACACCAACCACTCCTCTACTTCTCACCCTAACCCTCCTCCTCCTTTCCCTTCTCCCCTCCTCTGTCTTTCTCTCCCTATTTTTTGCCTTTCTCACCTCCTTCCTTCTTCTATTCCTCTCTGTCCCTTCTCCTCCCCCCACCCCCCAAAGGTGTATGTTGTTGAACTAATGGAGAGCATTGACCTCTGTGTGGAGAGGAATATACACAACAGAACCCGGGGAGAGATTGAAAAGGTACTGATGTTACAATTATTGTGATGTCACAATGACATCATCATGATAGGTGCAACATTCGGGAGGTGAATTGGTAAATGTGTGTAGTTACTTCGTCTGTAGTATAAAGAGGTTAAATTCTCTACTCTCTTTGCTCTCCCTCCCTCCTCTCTCCCTCCTCTCTCCTTCCTCTCTCCCTCCTCTCTCCCTCCTCTCTCCTTCCTCTCTCCCTCCTCTCTCCCTCCTCTCTCCTTCCTCTCTCCTTCCTCTCTCCCTTCTTTTTCCCTTCTTTTTCCTCTCTCCCTCCCTTCCTGCTTGCCTGCCTCCTTTCCTTCCTTCTCTCCTTGCTTCCTCCTCTCTCCGTCTCTGCCTCGTTTTTTTTTCCTCCTTCCCTCCTCCTCTCACCTGCCCTTCCTCCCAGCTGGCAAGAGAATGGGAGGATACTCCGCCACACTTCCTACGACTTGATGTGACCTCTCTCACCTCTGACTCCAACATTGATGAGGTTTCCATGACAACACTGTTACTGATCTCCCATCATCCAGTTTTTGATCACTTACAGTGTGCAGAAACAGAGAGAAGATTTATCATGTGAATGACATCGATGTCTACCCAAGTAGGTAGAGGTGGAAACAACAGGAGAAGGCCTTGAAGATTTATCACATGAATGGGTCTACCCCAGAGGATTAGGGCTATGTTCACATAGCAGAAAGCAACCCAAATGCATTTTCTCAGCGTGGAGGAAATCCTTGTCCCTCTCTGTTTTCTTTTTTGTTTTATGCACTGTAAATGAACAAAAACTGGATGGAGAGAATCTGAAAAAGGCAGGGCTTTCTAAATGACTGACAAACAGGAATACTCATGTAAAATCTTTGAAATCAGTTGCGCACAACTGTTCAACTATTGCAAATTTCCAACCAAGCCTGTTAGCATATTCTTGTATTGTTTTGTAGGTAGAAATGGAGTGTACTGATTCTGATGAGGATAACTCAGAGTGCAAACAGGATGAACAGGTTTGGTGATGGGAGTGTGGAGTTGGGTGGAAGGGTGAAGGCTGCCATTATAAGCATTCACACATAGCTTATGAGTTACAGTTTTGTGCATGATTTAGTCTTGTTCTCGGACTCTCCAGAAGAGTGGCAATAGGATCTGGAGTTTTGTGCACTGTTTCTTGTTACACTGGGTGGGGCCATACTGTGTACGGAATGTAACAGGGTTCTCGCTAGGCACTGTGCCCTTTGGGTCTGCCCCAAACCAGCCATGTGCCTTTGGCTCCACTCCAAACCAACATATTCCACTTGAACTACTTGAACTTAAAAATGTCTGTGGTGAAGACTGAACTGGACAAAGTTGCTTTGGGATGCATACTGACCGTGGTACACATGAAACAAATGTTTGGTACTGACAATTATTCAAGATGAGGGGCATGGTCATGAGATATTATTTGTGCCCTTTGGCCTGTAAAAGCACAGGGACAGGGACACCGGGACAGGGACATCTGGTGAGAACACTGATAACTAGTGGAAATGTAGAACATTGCATGGGCGAGCTTGAGCAAGCAATATGTGGCTAGCTAAGGCTTCACCAGTGCATTACCAGATCACAGCACAAGACCAATCATGAAACCACATTTCCTTAAAATAGGCCTAGATGTTTATGCAAAGTCACCCACTGCGCAGGACGTGGGCCCTGACCAATACCAGGCCTCATTAGCTGAGCTGGGGTGACTGGGAAATGGGGACTGCTATGTCTGCGGCTATTGTCACTCTACTGTCTGTACGCAACTCATGCATAAATTTTTATATAAGGAAAATACCACATCGTGAGCATTTGTCTTGACTAGGCAGTTTTGGTCTGCGACCCGAACTTTCCGACAACTCAGAACCTAGACTGCTGCATGGCATAAGCTCAAGAAGGCTGTGCTCATGAGAGAGCCAGAAACGAGCTGCGACCTCAAATTAACACTTCATTATGCAATCACTAAATACACTTATAGTTGCAAAGTTTTGTCATCTGATTGGAGCGCTCAAATATTTAAGAGTGGCCCTGCTCCATGTGACAAGAAGTAATACTTGAAACACCAGACTATTTGCATGTGTGGTAGAGTCTGGGCACAAGATAATGCATGAGGCAAAGGGATACGTATGGGTTAGTTTTTACTGTTGCTCATTTATCGTTGTGTTAAAAAATCAAGGTAAGGCTTTCTCATGATATCTAAGTATCAAACTTCATAATTTCTGTAACAGTTTTTCGAGTGTTTTCTTTGTGCAATTCCAGAAAGAAAGATGTTGATTGTGCATATTTACATATAATAATATACCTGTACATATTGTGTGAATCGATGCCTCAATTTATCTGTGAGCTTCTCTGTGTGACCACAACTGCCATGTCAGACTCCGGTAAAGAGCCGGTGGGAGGATGCTTCAGAGGATAAGCTAGGTTGGTATTAGAACAACTAGCATTATTAGACTCGTATGTGGCAGTCCTGGATAGGAATAAAACATTTTAGTTGTGTATTTCGATTGTGTCACATAACCATTTTCGAAGTGCTGTATTGCTGAACTTGTGTTAACGGCAGGACTTGTATGCACTTTATAAGTGTGGGAATATCTGGTGAAGTTAATATAAGCCCCACTCTTTAATAACAGAAGTTTAGCAATACAGCTCTTCAAGTGCAGTGATGTAATCAAAATGCACCATGGAATAATCTATCCTGGACTGCTGCATGTGTTGTAGTGGAATGGTGTTATGGGTTTATTTCTCCAATATGTTTAAATTGAACTAGTTTAGTTCCGGTATTACAACTTTAAGTTTGTTTCCACAGTTTGAATAATACTGTCCCACAAACAGCCCTTATTCAACACTACCCTATCTAGTTTGACTGTAGGTTGCAGTATGAAATGGATGAGATCTTACAATTCTGTCATTTTCTTCCTCCCCTCCTCTCATTTCCCCTCCTCTCCTCTTCCCTCCTCCTTTCCCCTCCTCCACTCCTCTTCCCCTCTTCCCTATCTGCCTTCCCTCTTCCTTGCCAGACAAACTGGATGCAGTGGGGGTGTTTCGGAGAAGAAAGCGTCTCCACTCAGAGGTGGATGAGGAGGAGGAGAGTGACAGCGGGGAGCTGAGCCTAACAGAGTACCTCAAGAGGAAGCAGGAGGAGAGCAGTCGAGCTGCTAGTGGGGGGAAAAAGAAGAAGAGGGTGGGTAGACTAAGAGTATCCCAATGCCAGGCTGTCTGGTGCTACAGTGAAGGGTGGTCACATTCCCAGACCCCCTAGCAGGGAGCAACTGTGACCCACACAAGGGTGGTCACATTCCCAGACCCCCTAACAGGGAGCAACTGTGACCCACACAAGGGTGGTCACATTCCCAGGCCCCCTAGCAGGGAGCAACTGTGACCCACACAAGGGTGGTCACATTCCCAGGCCCCCTAGCAGGGAGCAACTGTGACCCACACAAGGGTGGTCACATTCCCAGACCCCCTAACAGGGAGCAACTGTGACCCACACAAGGGTGGTCACATTCCCAGGCCCCCTAGCAGGGAGCAACTGTGACCCACACAAGGGTGGTCACATTCCCAGGCCCCCTAGCAGGAGCAACTGTGACCCACACAAGGGTGGTCACATTCCCAGGCCCCCTAGCAGGAGCAACTGTGACCCACACAAGGGTGGTCACATTCCCAAGCCCCCTAGCAGGGAGCAACTGTGACCCACACAAAAAACTGAGCATTAAGTGTGCAGTTAGTTGAATATGTGAAGTGTTACCTTTGTAATTTTGAAAAATTCCCGATTGTCATGCTCACATGAGAAAAGATACCAGGCACTCTCCTGGCTTCTGTTGTATTGCCAAGAAAGCTGGGCACTCATTCTGTATACCTATTCTGACATCACTCACATGATAAAATATACCTGACACTTTACCACACTGGAAAGCTGGGCATGTGGCTAGGAACAAGGCTAGTACAATAATACCTTGACACTTTACCACACTGGAAAGCTGCACATATGGCTAGGAACAAGGCTAGTACAATAATACCTTGACACTTTACCACACTGGAAAGCTGCACATATGGCTAGGAACAAGGCTAGTACAATAATACTTTCCCTGCAGTATGCACCACAATGCTCACTAGGTAAAAAAGAAATTTATTTATTGACAAGCGGCCTTGGTACGAGGCTATTTGCAAGCCTTCTCACTGTCCATCTTTGATTGCTCACTGGGTCAAAAGTTGCAGGTGTTAGTTACATGCTCTTGCTAAAATGCTCCACTTACTATAATATCTACATCTGGTTCCCCCAGGTCCGCTGGGCAGATCTGGAAGAAGCGAAAGAGGAACAGCGCAAAAGAGAAATTGGGTTCTGCATTGGTACTTCATGGAGCAAAGTGTCAGAGGAAGAAGCTGAGCACATTTTACTCGGGGGAAAGCCAGAGAGAAAGACAACAGAACTATAAACTAATTATTGCAATGGATAATGTATTTGCAATGGTTGAAACAGCAATCACTGGAGTTTTGCTGTAACTATTCATCTGTATGCTGTGTTGTGTTCGGTTTGTGCATGCACTATCAATAAAGTTTAAAGCTGAGAACTAAAATCAGCAACTAGTGCTCAAACCACCTTGCTGGAAGTAAAGACATGTTCAATGAGGCAAGAAGAGGAATGTGGCGGCACATACTGAGTGGAGTGCCAGATGTGGCAAGTTTTGCAAGGTAGCAGTGGCTTGTTTTCAAGATGGGAGTCATAAGAAGGTAAGATAGAGGGTGGTTGTGAGGGATGGTGGTTAGGCTCTTCCACATTATGCTACCTTTATGCCTTGCCCATTATTCCCTATTGTTCTGGCATAATTCCTCAGTGCTAGAAGTTACCTATTATGCTCAAAACAATGCCAGCATAATGTGGAAGAGCCTAATGGTGGTTGTCCAGTACCCACAGTTCAGTGATAGAGTGCTGGCAGTTCATGTTAGGAGTCATCCATGAATTGGGTGCTCAGTGATTGCTGGTTTTCACTTTCTATATAGGGCCGAGGTCATAACAGAACCAGGTTGGTCTTGCGAAGTCAGACTGGTCTTCACAAGACTATAAAACCATGCATGCAAGGAGGCTGTGTAGATATAGTACTCATCATGCACTGCACATCTATTTCTGAAAAACCATAATTACCCCTATAGGTAGTACCGGTACTCTAACTAATTGTGCTATAGCGGTAATTTGCATGCATATCAAACAATCATCTTCGTGCACCATGCACAGCTAGTCACAGCCCACTATGTGAACATTCCTTTATGGTGCAGCATAGCTAGAGTGTATAGGGTCTGGTACCCTCCTTGGGAAGGTACTGAAGTTTAATTATCACTGATCAGTATGACTGGAGAAGATATGATACTATGACACATGTAGTATGTACACGTTTGTGTTTTATACAATCTTACAATTGTGGTGTGGCTCATGAGCCAAGTACATGAGTCTGAAGCTAACAGCAAAATAGACAAGTTTGAACAGTGGATGAAAAATGACAGTTTGAAAAAGTGATCATTGTGCATTGAGGAGTGAAGAGCTAGTCAGTGACAGAACTCCGAGAACGTTTCTACACAGGTAGAAGAAACATTAGTTTTCTAAAATAATGAAGTTGATAGTTAAGACAACAGTGGCCAAGCAGGAATGCACAACTTGAAGTACAATAATTATTATGTTAGAACAAGTCCAGTGAAGTGGAGAAGTCACAACTAGCTATGTAACGTACTCGGTAGCCAATTTTTTTTTAGTTCTTGTAAACTGAGCAATGAGCTCCTAGATCCTCATTGGGCTGTGTGTTTATCAGAAATAATTAGGGGAGTAAAATCTGTTACCATGGTGATGGCTACCAACAACAGTTACTAGTATCAAACTGGGGAAGCCTCCAGTTCTCACAGGGCTTGTCTGGCTGTGGGGGCAGTCACTGCATCTCTTCAGGGATCGTCTTCTTTCCTCAGAATCAGAAGTTACATCCATGCTCTGAACTTCATCTGAGACACTGAAGTAAAATAATTATGATGTAATGCATGCTAGCCAGGAATTTATGATCAATAACCACCTGACTCTGAGGGCAGAGCTTGAGGACAAGGGTGGTTGTTGTAAACCATAACCCCTGGGACTATGAAGTATATTCTCCAAGCTGATTGGTTCTTGTTATTAGTAAATGTGCAGCGTTATTTACACTGTAAACCATGTAGTTTATAGCTGTTTCAACTTACATAGCCAATTTTGTTGGGACGGTCACTTATGTGCCCCTTGTTGAAGCATTGTGGCTGGGATCAAAAACGTGTGGATGCCAAATTTAACCAAACCAAGTGATCAAGAACTTTGGAGGGGAGCAATCAAGTGACTATACTCTTTCCGTTTTCTCACTAGACCCGTGCAACCAACCACGCGTGCGTGACACTGAAAGCAAGTCGCGCTGTGCTTGGTTGTGTTGGATTGTGAGACTAACGCGATTAGTCTCACCATAGATTCCTGGGTATCTATGGTCTCGCGAAGCCAGATTCTGGTGAGTCACGGCTTGCTTTGCCGCATGTTTTTCATCTCTAAGCCCCACCCACCAAGTTACACTTCGGTGGGATTTTGACAACCAAAACTTTCTTTACGTAAGAGAATGTATACTGTATGCAACTCACCTTCCATTTATAGGCTTGTAGTAATCTTGGGCGGTCTGTTGTGAGTACTCCCGTGAACGATCCACGTTCGCGCCATTTATCGCCAGAAGGCGGGATTTTATACTTTCTACAAAGTCTGTTAGTAGAGTGTACTTTATTCCAGACATAACTGAGAACGGAGAAGAAAGACTAAGAAGATAGAATTTTCAGAGCTACGAACAGAGAAACAATTATGAGAGGAGGAGGTAAACAAGAAGCGCTTTCTTTGTGTGTGGGCGGGAAAACCATAGGAAAACCGCACCATTTCCGCCTTTCTTTGCGCGCGCGCGCTCTTGGAGTCTCGTTCCCAGATGTTACGGGCGGTCTGGACACGAGACTACGACAAAGTCGACACCCACGCAAACGTGGACTTGTGCACGTACACACATGTAAGCAGTGCCCCACAGCACGTACACGCATATAATCAAGAGTTTCTTGCATGACCACCAACCATGCAACAGACGACGTAATTGGCAGCAACATTTCACTTGCAAAATGTCAGCGCGGAGGAATGTTCAACGAAGTCCGACCGAAGTGGGCGTCGCCACTGACTCGTCTCCTGAAGTTTTTGCAGCTGCAGATGGAAGTAGCCTGCCTGCGGATGCACTAAAATTAGCAGTGTGCGCAGGGAGCGGCGTGGTATTTGGATTCGCTGCGGAAAAAGGGAGAGGTAAAGATGCAAAGTGGTTTATTCCAGGCACGCAGATCATACCTCGCTTGTGCTGAAGTTAGTTAATTTCCACCACATTACAGCTGTATAGGAGGTCATACAGAAGTATTTCGTAGCATACTTACGGAACAAAAACTTTGATAGCAAAGTCCGAACTTTTCAACTGCCACTATCTGGAAATCCTAAAGACAATCAACTTGAGAAGCTGTCCTATGAAACTATAACAAGCTTTTGTCAATTGCTATAACAGCCAACTCAGCTTTTGTCATAATGACGGAGTGATAAGTTTATACTTTACATATAGCTGCTATCTTATGCATGAGGACATGCATAACCAGTTGCTTGTATCCGAATAGTCTCTTTGTTATCTTGTAGCTACTAATTATTCTACTGGCCTGTCTCTTCCTCACATGCAGTGTTTCTTCCTTTGGTGATTCAGAACCAGATGACCTTCACCCAGTTCACCATGATAAAGATGTTTCTATCTGCTGTCACAGCAGGTGAAGCAATCAGCTAAATTAGTCATGATCACGTTCAGAATTGCTGTGTATATTTTGCAACACATTGTACAGACAGACATACCCAGCTTTTTTCAACTGCTGTATGTAAAGCACTGCTTGCTCTAGTACTGTTGTTTCTCCTCGCTTTGAATAGCACAGTGTGGGCGTTTATCCACGTGTATATGCTTGTACAGTTACAAGCATGTAGTTGCTAGTATTTGCCTTGAGTGCTAATACTTCACCTTCATGCTTATTCGAAGTGAGGTGAGATTAATAGCACTGTAACTGAGGTTGAACGCCTGGCTATAGTCTGCGTACATGGACAATGTTCTTTGCCAAGTAGGCAAGCTGGGGTATTGATGTCGTCTGAGTGACATTCTTACTATACGCTTGGTGTTATCCATGGCTGCACTGACCATTAGTAACAGATACTTTTAGTAAAATGCAGTATATTACATATTGGCTTTCAACATTTAAGTTTTAAATCTCTTGGCTGCAGCAGATTTATAGTCTTGTGCAGTACCAGATCTGACCAAGACTACAGCTGTTGATGAATGCTTGTTTGAGAGTTACATGTACATACACCTAAGACAATTCCTACTGATACTGATAATTTCCAAATGGGCAAGGCCAACCGCTTGTGTGGAGAGCAACCACACGAGATCAAGAGGCAGCAGTACTGCCGACCTTTCACCTTGATAGAAGTAGTCTTGTATCTCTCACTTGTCACTAATTGTAGAGGAGCATTCTTTGCCCACACCACACAGACATTGCCTGTTACCCTGCAGATACTCAATATACAACATGCATGCAAAGCCTTACATCCTGTGAAAACTATCCATACTTGCCTCCAGCTTGCTTGCCTGTTAAGCTGTAAACTTACATGCAGGCCTGACTAACATCAATGGCTCCTGCATGTTTGATATACACAGGTCTGGGAAGTTTTATTGTACTCAATCTCCTGCCACCCACCCACAACATGTTCTCCAACATGAGGAATAACTTTGGCTGCTCTGTAAAAAGAAAGAAGATAACTGCATTTGCGGTGGGAGGCACACTTCTGGGAGTGGGCATGGCACTGTCTGGAGCGGTAAGCTCTTTAAATTTTGTTAGCAGATTTAATTACTACATATTTAAGAAATGGTAGCCAAAACCAGAAGTTGTTTCTCTACACTCATGATCATATTATAGCCGTGTGTCACATCAACTAAGTATAGGCGCCTCCAGAGCTGTGTGGGTACCCGGGCAAGACTTGGCTACGCCGCATTTGATGCGCAATTGCGGAAAGCGTATTTTGTCACTACACTCACTGTATGCTATACGTACGTCTGTGCGTGCGTAAGCACGCACAGACCACGTGTTATGACTATGCATGATTCGAAATAACCTGGGCAATGCCCGGGTATGCCCTGGCCTGTAGGCGCCTATGCAACTAAGTAGCCTTGCTTCCAGGACTTTTACTACATCCAGTATTTGATCAATTCTAACATGCCAATAAAGAAGGCGAAGGAGACTTGGGAGAATTCATCACACACCATAATGTCATGTAGTGTTGTAGACACACAGGGTCAGTGCACAATTGTTATAATCAGTCCATCAAACACTGGTGGTGCTCACAGGAAGCAAACTGTATAAGGAGTCGTGTGTACAACCACCGAATCACTAAGCTTACACAAGGCAATGTAAACTTCCCAGCATGACCAGTGCATGTGATAGGTTACATACCTCGTCATTCTCATCATTCTTGTGGTCTGTTTTGTGCAGTGTCCAGGGATGGTTTTCCCACAGGTTGGTGCAGGAACCCAGAATGCATGTGAGCTTTTTGCAGTAATACATAGCATGTATAGTCAAATTTTAGTCACCTTGCAGCAGTGTTGCAAGCATAGGCGCCTGCAGAGCTGTGTGGGTACCTGGGTAAGACTTGGCTACGCCGCATTAAATGTGCAATTGCGGAAAGCATATTTTGTCACTACACTGTACGCTATACGTACATCTGTGCGTGCCTCACCTGTCCAGGAAAATTACACATCTTGTGATGGTTTCTGGGACCAATGCCTCTCCAGTCTCTGTCTCTCATCATGAAAGTCCATCACATTTTTTTGCCATGGTTGGTGACCACGTGTCTTCGCGTCCGGTCCTCATGATATGAGCATAGATACTATATTCCAACCGCTTGTGTGGAGAGCAACCACACGAGATCAAGAGGCAGCAGTACTGCCGACCTTTCACCTTGATAGAAGTATTCTTTGCCCACACCACACATATATATAGTATCTATGATATGAGTACGCATGATTCGAAATAACCCAGGTATGCCTGGGCCTGCAGGCGCCTATGGTTGCAAGTGCTGGAGACAGTTGACGATGAGTACCTACTTCTGAGCCTATTGTGCTAGCATAATTTCTGGCATAATGATATAGGGGTATCCAAGCATGAGGGTTAGGGTTACTGGTGGTGGGGAAGGCCAGCATGCTAGGCAAAATTTACAGCATATTTTGTGTGCATGTAGTTTTCGGCCTAATGGTATCCCACAGTTCTAGTGTAGTGTTTCTATGTAGCATGCTATAACTATGGGATGTACGTAGTAAGTCTACCATCTGGTGAGAACCTGTACAAGACCACAAATCAATCTAAGTAGGTCTCGCATTTGGTGAAATTTAATAAGTGGGGAAGGAATGAAAAGAATAATAGGTCGAATTTCTTGGAATTTCCTAAAAGCAAAAATTGAAGCATAATAGCTTCAGGGCTACTTCTGTTGCAGTTCCACATAGACGTAGCTATTTTTTTTGCATAGTATCACACATGAGATCAATCCATGATGGGTGTGGAATGAAGAGCCTTCGAGTCATACTCTAGCAAGACTGCCAGAGACGAGTTGAGACAACATCTTTAGACCTATTTTTTAGTGATCTGGAAACACACTCGTCAAAGTTCAGCTTCAAACAGGTAGCTACAATGCAATATACTTTCAACAGTAAGGTTCCCGTGCACATTTTTGCACATCCTCAACCAATCAATGCAATGGCTGATCTATCAGAATTGAACTGCAACATTTAGTCTGGAAACCAAAAAGCACACAAGACTAATGCTGATAGCGCCAGTCAGCTGAAAAATTGTCTATGTAGCTATATGGCTGGACCAGTCAGACTGGTTCCACCACCTATGTTTAGCTGTATAGTGCTTAAATATCATATTGAATTTGGAACTTTTGATTTTGGAAGGATGCTGCTATATATTATGCATATTCTTGCAGGGTACACCATGGCTGGCTGCTTTGCAGGAGCTCTGCTGTATGGAGCCATTGAACCTGTCCTGAGCAGTCTACTTTTCCATAAAAGTGATCAGCCTTCAGACCAAATTTGGTGTGTGACAGAAGTACAATGGAGTTTATTATCAAGCTAGATTCATGTGTGAAGATCCAATGCAATACACATAGTTTGTCCATTGTAATACATATGCAATACATTGGAGGATAGTACTGTTAAGTTTCTAATATAGGTGCCACCACAATGTAAGCGCCCCCTAGTATTTCTGTAAGCCCCCTTTGGCTTTGGAATTCATTTTAGGCGGTGCCTAAATTGTTGGAGCGGAAGTCACACATCCACTTACACGTGTGTGCTGAGCACCTTGATGTCACATTCTGCCTATACTTAACTTCATTCCAAAGCCATTTTGTGTGGCAGAAAATGTTTTACCCTACAGAATAGCCCGGAAATGAAGCCACTCAAGCTATATTCGGATTAAAAACAAACTCCAAATTGCCATTGTTTCTTAAGCAGCTAGCAATGTATAAACAATCAACGAACCATATCTCCTTTAAAAAAATAGGCCTAGATGTTATGCATGCATGCACATTTCATCAACCCACACTTCCAGCAAACTTGCGGTATTTTTACCGTAGTGTCCCTCTCGCACATAAGCACCCCCTGCATTTTAAGCGCAAAGTCTTGCAGAAGTATTTTTATCCCGCGCATAAGCTCCCCCCCGGGTACGGTTGGAGAGGTGCTAGAAAGTATAAAGACAGCTGACTTAATCATTTTTAATCATTTGCTATATTCGCAGAGATGCCTACTCCTCGTCAAAACTCCTACACAGTCAAGTTCGAGGTCTCCGTGGTGGAACGGCAGTGCAAGAATGAAGCCAGCATCCACAGAACCGCTAAAACATTTCTCGATCGATCGCAAGCGTGTTTGCGAGTGGTGTCAAAAGTACAGTCTGCTGAAAGGACAAACCTGCGAGCACTTGGAAAGTGTCGCCGCCTTTGCTGTGGCAAACCCCTCTTGGTCGAGCTTGAGCTTATGTGGGCGGGGCACCAGAAGGGAGGGCGTAATCGCGAGAGAAAATGTCGCATCCCACGTATAAGCCCCCCCCCCTGTGCTTTGTACTAAGGCTAAGGTTGCAAAAGGGGGGGACGTATTTGTGGGACACTACGGTACTTGTAATGCAAAATGCCGCAATACAGTCCTAAATTTGCTGCTGACTGTATATGCCACCATACTTGTCACTGTTGCATTGCTTTACTGTAGATTGGTAAGCATAACAGATTTGATATCCAACAGAACAATTAGTCAATTTTTTTCCTCATGTACATATAGGGTAGATAAGCAGCTCGGTGTCTCATATACATACATAGCTCTTCCCCTGGCCATTGTTCTTGGAGGAATCACATTAACTATAGAGCACTTCATCCCATGGACAACTGAAGTCTCAGTAAGCAAGTTCCACACTGGTAGCATGGTTTTTGGTTTTCCAAGCTACATGTAAATTCAGTATGCTTTCAACTGCATCTTTGTTGTTTAAATACAGTGGAACCTCTCTAATGCAGACACCATAAGGACCACTGCTGCATGTCCGGAATATAGAAGTGTCCATATTTTGGAGGCTTCCTGTATATTTCTGGTAGGCGTGGCAATGCGTACTTGTGTTGTTGAGCGCTACAAAGGCAGATTCCAGAGCTTTCCCTTGCTGTACACTGGTGAGGAAGGCTAAGTACTATGTGTACCACTGCTATAATAATGTCCAGCTGTTGAGTTGATCAGCAATGGCGGACAACCTTGCGTGAGAGGCATGCGAGCATCCGCATTATTGAGTAAATTTTATACAGTCCAGGTACTAGAGGGACTGAAAAACCTATCTGCTTTACCAAAATGTCCATTTAAACGAGATGTCCGCATTTCAGAGGTTCAAAATAGCAGAGTTCCACTGTAAGTTTGTGCTTTTACATGCAGTTCTTTCTAGTTTTGATTACTAAATCTTCAAAGCTAAAAGGTATATCTAAAATGCCGAGTAAGAGTTATACCATTACCGGGTATGTTCTGTATGAGTTGTAGACGTCTTTGAGCTCACAATCGTCTTTCTTGTAAACTAGGTGTCGCCACCAGCTGTAGGATTTTTGGAACAGCAGAGCTGGCCGCCTATTCTTGCTGGTAAGCCACCCAGGAAATAAGTAATCTTGAAGTGCACAATTTCTGCTCTTGCTAAAACTGAAAGAGGTTTCTTTGGTACCAACATAAACTTTTTGGTACCAACGTGAACTTTCCATCCCTAGCCTTGTTCCCAGGCCTTCCCACCATCCAGTTGTCCATGTCTCATTTCCACCATCCAGTTGTCCATGTCTTATTCCCACCATCCAGTTGTCCATGTCTCATTCCCACCATCCAGTTGTCCATGTCTTATTCCCACCATCCAGTTGTCCATGTCTTATTCCCACCATCCAGTTGTCCATGTCTCATTCCCACCATCCAGTTGTCCATGTCTCATTCCCACCATCCAGTTGTCCATGTCTCATTCCCACCATCCAGTTGTCCATGTCTCATTCCCACCATCCAGTTGTCCATGTCTCATTCCCACCATCCAGTTGTCCATGTCTCATTCCCACCATCCAGTTGTCCATGTCTTATTCCCACCATCCAGTTGTCCATGAACTTTCCATCCCTAGCCTTGTTCCCAGGCCTTTTGATCGTTTACAGTAAGCCCTGTTCCCAGGCCTTCCCTTTGTCCAGTTTTTTTGTTTTACTTTTACAGCAATCAAAATCAATCAAAAGTGGACAGTCAGAAGGCCTGGGAACAAGGCGTACTGTAAGCAATCAAAAACTTGACGGTGGACAGATCTGAGACAAGGCTATTGAAGTTGGGCCCCAAATCTTGTCACTTGACATTTCTTTCTGACTACCCACCATTCCCATGCAGGACTGCTCATGGGTTCTCTCCAGCTGAGTGTTGTGTTCTCAGTTGGTGACAGCCTCGGCGGAAGTAGTTCCTACTGCACCCTCCTCTCTAACGTGGTGGGAAATGACCGGGTGCTCTCCTACTTCACCTCCTTCAGAAGAGGCATTGGAAACTGGTGGCAGGTGAGATTGCCAGCATCCCGGTTCCACATAGCAACGGGGTTCCACATAGCAAGAGCGCATAAGAACGGGCGGCTGGAGTAAGAGTGTGTAACTCCATAAAATTTGAAACCGGTTGAAATTTACCGCCAGTACTAAAAATACTAACATGTAACTGCATGCTGCGTAGACATAAGCCATTGTTGCTAAGCATGTTCTGTTTTTAGTACGCTTTGATAATTTTGACCGAACTAAGAGCGTCTATTGGAGTCACACGCCCTTACTCAAGTTGCCCGTTCTTATGTACTCTTGGTCTCAATAGTTATGGAAGAAGAACCTGGCTAGTTGTGTTTCACCAAGTTGTGAACACACTTTGGCAGGCAGCCACTAACACTGAGACAGAAGTACCAAAATCAACGAGAAGTTGGAACAGCTACTGTATTCATCCTAAATAATTTAAGTGGGCGTGCGTTAAGTTAGACCCACCCATAAATTCCAGGAATTGAAATTTTAAAGTTAGATTAGATCAAGCAATCCTCCTTCATTTGTAAACCCATGTCTCCAGGTTGTCTTCTGGTTGGGAGCAGTTGCTGGAGCAGGGCTCTCTGCCTACCTCTCTGGCACATGGGGCACTACAACTGGTGTGAGCCCCACACTGGGCTTCCTTGGGGGAGCAGCCATGCTGCTGGGAGCTAGGATGGCTTCTGGGTGTACCAGGTAACCTCCAAATGCCTCCCTCTCACCACTGGCAATTCTAGGGTGAACAAGCAGGGGGGGGGGGGGGGCATAACCTGTCTTTGTGGGATCTGGGACATGTACACTTACTGGTCATGTATTACCTAGTCTCGCAAGCCACACCCTTCGCAGAGAGAGGAAGGGTCTGGTCACGCTGCAACCATCGAGTTGTCGCCATGACAGAAACTTGATGTGACCAATCAGATCCGCGCTCTTCGTAGATTGCAACCATTGTCATGGAGTACAATTACGTCACGTGTTTAGCGGATGTCAGCATCTTATTACCTAATCGCAATGGTCGATAATTGCGTTCCTCGGCGACAACTCGGTAGTTGCAGCGTGACCAGACCCTTCCTCTCTATGCGAAGGGTATGGCTTGCGAGACTAATGTATTACCATGGCAAATTTCCACATGGTAACTGTAACTGTGGAAAGTCAATAACTCGTAGTGTGACACTGTGGTGTTTCCCACACTGCAACCAATAGAAAGATGGGTGTGGTCTTGGAACAAGGTTAACATGCATACACATTACACAGTCATTTAACCTCCTTCTTCTTGCTTCCCCTTTAGTGGCCATGGCTTGTCTGGCATTTCCCTTCTCTCTGTCGCCTCCTTCCTTACAGTACCAGCCATGTTTGCCGGAGCTATGGGGCTGGCATTTGCAATATCAAGTTAAACTTTACCTATTTATTACACTGTTGTGATTGTACATACGAACTTTGACCCAAAGCTGCTTCGACTACTTCTTTTAACATATTTTTGCAAGTTTCTAATCATAAAAATATTTTACCATTCATGTTGATCACAGCAGATTGCAAAAGTCTTGCAACAAGCAAGCTGAACAGTGGAAAACCACAATTAATTTACAGCACTGTGCACAAAATAGTCTCGGAACCAGACCCTCGCACGCGTGCGAGGGTCTGGTTCCGAGACTATGCACTGCGTTGGAATCTTCACCTACAGTGGTGACCTTTGGCCTTGCCACGCCCATACATCAAGCCATCCACAAGCGGCTTGAACTTTGACCTTTCACGGCAAAAGTTGGCACCTCTTGGCTTGGGCCATCAAAATGAAGAAGAAGGTAGCGATTGGAGCTTTGCTGGTGGTGTTACTCGGTGCTTGGGTTGTTTGGAAGTCGGGCAAAGGTACGGTCACTGTCGCAGTTTTCCGGTGGTTTATAAGTATAGTTAATCAGTCAGAATTATGTCCCTGCAAAATGCAGCTGGTCCTAAGTTAGACCGATGAGACTAAATGTACAGAGATCATCGAATTGAGAGCGCTGTCTTCAAGGTTCGTTGCTAGTCCACAAAACAGTGCAAACTTGTAGCTAGTAGAGTCTGTGTAGATGGTGAATGGTTTATGTGTAATTGATATGCATGTATCGAGGTATGTTCGGATTCCAAAAGTGGATGATTTGTGACCTCATTAAATAAACATCCAAAATATGACGACACAAATTGTCCACATTTGGATGATTTTAGTTCACTGAGTTCCTATATAGGGAGCAACCACCATGAATCATCCAAAATTGGATGACTTAAACCAATACACAAAAGCGTTCAATTTTGGATGAAACAGAGAGGTCAAAAATCATCCACTTTTGGAAGTTGACCATACCTGATGCATCAGACTAGTCTCATGCCCAGACCCCTTTCAGGAAAATGTCTGGGCACGAGACTAGCATCAGACAGGAGTATGTCTTATCACGTACCTAGGACTAGGGCCTGTCTGGAGTATCTAACGGCAGGACATATACTTACAGAATGACATTAGGGACACCATCAAGTGCCTTCGTGGAAGACTAGCAGTGAACTTTCACTGTTTCAATACTGGGTACAAGACTATATGCATTACCAAAAGCTATGTATAAGCTGTGGTGGCCTGGGTATGGCTAAGTCATGCATATCTGGTGCAAAGATTGAATTTGACATGATATGCGACTTCACATCTCTGCTACCATATTTGGGACATGCTGTGGTAGTGAATAAAGTTGGCATAATTCACAATCATTGGTAGCTATCTCATTTTTGTACAACATCTGCATAGGAACACATGCAGCTGTTCAGTGATTTCTTTATTTTTTGCAGGAAAATTTGATGGAGATGGAACAACTTCTCGCAGAATTGAACACAACAAAAGCAACATTTTGATTCAGGATTTTTGTGAACACACAAAAGATTTTCCTGAGCATCAGCGTCTATGGAAACCTTTCCTATCCGCTTTGGAACGCTATAGACACTTCCACCATTCACAACTGATGGTTCTTGAACAGCAACATTTTGACAACAAGAGCTCAGGCAGTATACATACTCTGACCTGGTCTTGCGACCATAGCCTGCAGATGTGCTCAGGATTGGGTGCTCGATTCAGAAATATCCTCTCTGCATTCGTTTATGCATTGATCACAAATCGTGTCTTCTTAATCCACCTTGGTGACATCGATAGATCCATGATGTTGATTGAAACAAACAAGATCAACTGGTCTTTTTTCAGCGAGAAGTTAGGCATGCATAAGTACAATGACTTTCAACTCACTCGGGCTACTCGCTCTTGTAGCAATATACAAAAATTACAGCACATGCTCAAGAGCAATATCCATGTAACATTATCCTTTTCATTTGGAGGCTTGTGTCTGGATGACCCATGGATTCAGAAGGGACTTAGTGCTCTTGGCTTGTCTACACTTATGAAAAAACCCAACTTTGCTGACCTTCTTGCTGGGGTGATATGGAGATTTTTATTTACACTTCCAAGCAACCTAGTTGAAGATGTGAAACAC
The DNA here is from genome assembly GCA_949130485.1 of Agelas oroides. NCBI lineage: Eukaryota > Metazoa > Porifera > Demospongiae > Agelasida > Agelasidae > Agelas > Agelas oroides. The sequence goes on along the minus strand of OX422192.1, from coordinate 7,954,059 downwards.
ATAGAGAAATCATTCAGATTGCAAGGTAGGAATTATGTATCTGTGCATATCAGAACAGGGTTTCTCGGCTCTGTGTTTGAAGAGAGAAAGAATAACACACCGAAGAAGCTACAGAAGGACAAAGAAAGTTGGGAGGACACGATGAAATGTTCTCTCAAACTCGCAGATGAGCATGTCGGGAAGAACTCTCCTGTTTTCTTGGCTACTGACTCGCACAAAGTGAAGGACTGGGCACTGAAGAAGAAATATGGCAGGCGTATTAGAACATCACAAATTAAAAATATTGTGCATTCTGACCATCCGAAAACTTGGAAGCGTGTTGGCAGCTCTGCTTTTAGAGGCATGTGGACAGATATCTTATTACTGGCTAAGGGGAAGTTGATAGTGCTTTCACATAGTGGATTTTCTCATTTTGCCCTTCAGTTATGTTCTCAACAGCCAGCTTTCTGCTAGTGAGTGTACACAAATTTCTATAGATGATCATGACCATATTTTTACTTATTGCACTGTTCTGTTTTAGCATAAAATTTTCTGTCCAGTCGTTTCCATGTTTTGCATTGAACACAATACACAGTGCTAGTCTATTGAGCTAGACCTCTCACCGCTACCTTCTAGAGGCCGGGTGCATGAGATTGAGATGGCCTAGGTCGATGGACTAGTGTAGCGTCAACCATATGTCTCACAACAGACCTTTCCTATAGATAGCTAGCTTCTCAAAGGAATGCCTGAGATCTATACAGAGTAATTTCAACTAGAGGGAAAATTAATGCACTGCTTCAATATTAGCTGTTGTGTTTGACACACAATATTAGTCAATATTATACATCTCCAGACCCTCATTTTATAAGCCTTGGTTACATGTTGGTCATCAAATACCACCATCCCTTATTTTGCAATTCACCTCCCTATGTTGTTACTTACCTGTGCAGGTTATGATGCCTTTATAGTATAATTATGTTAGCCTCATTCCTAGGCTCTGCTGGGAATGAGACCACAGAGGTATTGTGCAGTACCAGGTTAGCCTCGTTCCCGCCTCCAGTTTTTGATCACTTGCAGTATAAAAACAGAGGGGAAGGCCTGGGAGAAAGAGTCACGTGCGTGACATCAGGCAGACGTATACTGCAAGCGATCAAAAACTGGAGGCGGGAACGGCCTGGGAATGAGGCTAGTACCAGGTACAATCTTGCCAGTGTAATTATTGTTACAATGCATTACAATACATTGTCTGTGGTACAGTAGAGTGCATGCCAGTGCGTGATAGACGTTCACATTATAAAAACACAAAAGTATACACACACAATCACACATTGTAATGACGCTATATTAGTAGTCTCCAACTGGTTCGTATTGACTTTGTGACTCCTTCCTCCGTCGACAAAGATAAGCAATAATGTAGGCAACAAGTATTAACACCAGCAACAGCCCAAGGACACCGCCCACTACTATAGGGACTATGATCTCTTGTAGAGCTATGTAGTCTGCTATACAGAGCTTTTCTGTGGGGGGGAGGTGTGTGTGTGTGTGTGTGTGTGTGTGTGTGTGCATGAGATAACACAATGCCAAGCACTACACATTTCCTATAGACCTTATGTTATTGACGTCATCACATAGCCAAACGTGAAATGGATAGTGGATACAACGCTGCCATTTTGAGTGGCAAAAATCACCGCGGTCTATGGAGCGTAAGTACAGCGGAGCAGTTTGCGAGCTCCTATGCAATATACCTCACATAACCAAATGTAAAACGCACAGTGGAAGAAAATCCGGATACTACACCGCCAATTTGAGTGGCAAGGAAGACCACAGTCTATGGAGCATAAGTACAGTGAAGCACTTTGCGAGCTCACTGAGGCATGCAGGTAAGCTTATTCGCTTTGGTGAGCATTAGGTCCTGTTGAGACCTTGTGCATTCTGGGTGTAAATGTAAAATCACTTCCTGCGCTGGTGAGAAAAGGTCTACACACCACTACCTCCCTAAAAAGCAGGTAGAATTACTATAACTCACTATTGGGTTTGTCAGCGGATATATCCCCCGGGTAGATCACTGCTTTGGCCATGTCCACATGAGAACAAGTTACACTGTTGCTACCGTTACTTAAAAAACAAGGATGGGAGAATGCTGAGTTGGAATCTTGCGTGACGTCACTGTGGTTGAAATTGAATGTTGTGCAACGCTCACAGTAGAAGTAGTCATTCTTAGTGAAAGTTCGGGTGAACAGTTTTGTGTCCAGGGTTGCGAAGCTTTGCATACCTTCGTATGTGCTACCTTCATATGTGCTACCCTCTATGGAAGTGGGAAGGGGAGGGGAGGGATGAGAGAGGGAGAAGGAGGGAAGAGAAGTAGGAGGGAGGGAAGAAGGGAGGGAGGGAGGGAGGAAGGAAGGAAGGGAGGGAGGGAGGGAGGGAGGAAGGAAGGGAGGGAGGGAGGGAGGGAGGGAGGGAGGGAGGGAGGGAGGGAGGGAGGGAGGGAGGGAGGGAGGAGAGAGAACAAAGAAAAATCGAAATGATTAACGGCTTTTCCCACGTCATTCTCCCGTCCCACAATTAGTCCCTTTCCTAGTTCCCATCCAGTTTGCCATAGTACAGAACCACCACACATGTACATGTACCTACCGTACACTCTTGAAAATAAGCCACCTCTTTTTCCAATTTAGTCAACGTATGTTCGTGCACGGTAACTCGATGGAACATTAACATTATGCACGAGTATGAATAACAGGTAGTACGTGGCATTGTGTGACAATCACAAGTCGTTTCATTGTGTGCAGTTAACTTACGTTTGTTTTGGAATGGATGAATTTACCTGACTTTATCAAAATTGCACTAGCGTACTTGTTGTGCTTCTAACCTTCTGAGCTGTTGAAAGTGAAATTGAAGATGATTTGCTGCAAGCTCCAGTCATTCCCCTGGTTGACAATATTGTCACATGACATGGTGAAGGAGGAGAGAGAAAGTTCAAAGGTGATTATATATGTTTCTTTCACTTACAGCCACACACCATATACACATGCACGCACGTGCACACACACACACACACACACACACACACACACACACACACACACACACACACACACCGTAGAGAAATTCCAACTTGTCAAGTAGTTACCGCCATTGTCACTCCAGCCTAACACCAGTGTTGAGTAGTTTCGCTCACACTCTCCTCCCACCTCAACTTGGCTACGTTCAGGCAGTTCAACTACATGATGAGCCTGTCAACAAAGAAGATATAGTGTAGATTGGTAAATTTTGGTGTTAAAAATACCATACATATTATATTTTTGGTGTTAAAAATACCATACATGACTAGCCTCGTTCCCAGGCCCCACCCAGCTTTCAGTCACTTGCAGTACGGAAAAGCGGGGAGAGCCTGGTATCTTTACTCATGTGAGCATGATGTAATCAGAAAAGGGCTTAGAATTAACAGGCTGCGTTTCGCATATTGTTCAACCGACTACACGCTCAACGCTCAGTGCGTTCGACAGTCACCCCCCGCTAGCTAGATACGTGCGGTAAGTTACCTGGTACCTTGGCTCTTTTTGCTGTTCTGATCCCAGTACACCCACGCACAATTAACCCTTTCTATTGTCCCGAGACAAGGCTGAGCCCAGTACACCCACGCACAATTAACCCTTTCTACTGTCCCGAGACAAGGCTGAGCCCAGTACACCCACGCACAATTAACCCTTTCTACTGTCCCGAGACAAGGCTATGACCAATGTACAGACAGGTATCGTATTTCTTCAATCAGAAACTGTGGCTACTAATTTTGTTTCGCTGCTCATATTTGTGCGGCTACTATTCAAGGGCAGTTACTATTCGAGGGCGGTGTTGATGTCCCGCAGCCATCAACAACGGCTGGATATGGCTTGTACGAGCTCAAAACCAACACATTTTTACCAGCCACTTGAACTAACTGTAATTGAACTGATCCTTTGTTTGGTACATATGCAACAAATGTTTGGTACCGACAATCACTACATTCAAGATGAGGGGCGTGGTCATGAGATACCGTAGACTCTGGTTAATAAGCGCATGCGCTTATAAGTGTAAGTGGTAAGCAAATATGCGCCTAACAAAGGATATGCGCTAAATAAGGGATCCATTGAAAGCCACGCCCTACACGTACAGGCGCGGCGGGCATGAGTGTGCAGTAGATCTTTAGACGTGTTCACCTGGAAAGTATCGACGTAAAATCAGAAGACTCCATCCTCCTCGAAGAGACCGGGACTGGCAGCCATTGTATACTCAAGGAGATATGCGGGGCTCTACGCGTCGTACGGGAGAAATTTTACTAGGCCTCAGACGACAGTCCAGTCGTAAGCCGCTAAGGATGAGGCTTGTGACTTGTGTTAGCTAGAAGTGGGAAAAACCTGTGTAGCTCGTCTTTGTTTGACTTCAGGATGACTATCAAGTGTACTGCGTGCTCTTGGTACCATGGTTCACCGAGTCGATCTCTCGCCGCCATCGTGTACTCCATTTATTGCACATGCGCTTAATAAATGATGCCTTGTACCAGGAAGGAAGCATTCGCCTAATAAATAATATGCGCCTAATAGCAAGGTGCACCTAACAACCAGAGTTTACGGTATTATTTGTGCCCTTTGACCTGTAAATTCTGGTGAGAACACTGTCGGACACATTGTACATCCACAGAGTGTATATGAACCTCAGCCTCTGACGGAAGTTCAGTACTTTGATTGCGGTGATGATTCTACCAATGTGTGGCTTACCAGTTTAGTATCATTTTCTGGGAAGTAGTATACGGTGAAGTTGAGGAGGAAGGAGGCATAGAGGCAGGGTTTGTTGTTTGTGCTGTTCAGTTGAAACACATAATCAGTACCTGTGATAGAATAGCTGGCCATTGCTGGTGTGTGTGTGTGTATGGGAGGGGGTGGAGGGGGAGGGGGGGGGGGGTGGAGGGAAGTCACACAACAGATGGGAGTACACAACATAACTATCCATGTACTTCAGTCTGAAGGTATATACTATCTATGAACGTAGTTGGCTTTCTCTGGCTCCAGTTTTTGATCACGTGTAGGATCCAAAAATGGAGAGGGAAGGCCTGGAAGATCTGGTCAGCATGCAGATGGCATCAGGTGGACAGACGGTAGACACCAAGGGGGCAGTGTCCAACCATTAAAATTCACAAACTCTGTGTTGATCAACCTACCAAAGAATGAGCTGTACCAAGAGCGCATAAGAACGGGCGGCTAGAGTAAGAGTAAGTAAGAGCGTGTAACTCCAGTAGAAGCCCGTAGTCCGGTCAAAATTATTGAACCGTATTAAAAATAGAACACTTGATCACGTGCTTAGCAACAATGTTAATGTCTACACAGCATGCCCAGTACGTGTCACTATTTTTAGTACTCGCGGTAAATTCCGACCGGTTTCAAATTTTACGGAGTTACACGCTCTTACTCTAGCCACCCGCTCTTATGCACTCTAGGCTGTACTGACGCCTTTCAAAAGTTTTAGACTCCAGTTCTTGGACAAGACGCTACATGGAAGGGCCTCGTCAGGTGCTCCCCCCCACCCCAACTTGTTTCCTTTACAAATTTTCACAAACTACACTGTACTGTACAATCTTCTTGTACACTAACATGGTCTATGAATCAAATGATAAGCCATGCCTATTCCCTTGGTATTAGGGGTCACCAAATGTCATCGCAACAGTAACTACAGTGCTCCTGGGAGTACCCACCCCTTGTTGTGTGTTAGTCTTGCATAGCCAGATTCTTCCCAGCCAGAGTCTGGCTATATAAGACTAGCTGTGTATGGGGGTGGGGATGTGTATGTATGTGTGTATGTCAAGGGGTAGTTGCTTATATGCCCCTGCAGAAGTGCTTGTGACCAAGATCGAAACTGAATCAAGTGATCAAAGCCAAAGTCAATCAAGGGATCAAGGTGACCTCTGAACTGCATAAATCAATGGATCAAGAACATGTGGCAGCAATTTCACTTTGACCCATTGAAATCAAGCTTCACAGGGGAACAATCAAGCGATCAAGCACACCTTTAGCTGATCAAAAGATCCCAGTTGCAAATGTTTCGACAGGTGACATACAAGTGACTAACCCTTGTGAGTGTGTGTGCAGAAGAAATACAGAAATAGGCAATTATGCAATTATTAGGCAATGTGTACAAAGATGTAATTACCTGTGTACAGAAAGTGACAGCAAATTAACAGCAGGCATAACGGGACACCTGTTCTGACATTAGAGAACACCATTTCGTCCGCCCAACGTTACACAAAGTTGACAAACACAAACCAGACGTTCAACCCAGCACCAAGGAGCCCCTCGAACACAGCTATACTCTAAGCATGAGCGTTTTCTGTCTCGCCTTTGTTCTGAGTGCCGGATCTTGACTTTGACACTCATGTGATTAGGGTTACGTCATGCACGTCACGTGGTGTCATGTGATGCTCTATTAACACATGTTGAGTGCTTTTGGGCAGCAGATCATGCTGGAGATGTGCAAGTGTGCTGGCTTCATCCCTTAAAAACACACATTGAAGTGTATTTGGAGCGTTGAGACTAATAATTTGTGAGCTACTTAGCATCAGTCAGGATGAGTGTAAACAACGAACTTCTACGTGTGAGTGATATAACTTACAAAATTAAGCCTACATGCAGGTATACAAACTGTGTATGTGTGCATACCCACATTTCATGTAGCTACTTCTGTAGTTGGAATAAGGCACGGTACATGTATAAGTGGTATATTGTAACTCTAGGGGTGAGGTGGGAAGGGTTTGAGAATCGGGCATCACCTGCTGCCTGCTAACTGTATGAAAGCCTGCTTGTTTAGTATGCACTGTTGTGATGGTTTCATTGAGTGAGTTCCTCTCTCTTCCTCTCCCTTAGGAGGGTATCATCAGTAAACTGAAGGAATATGACGCCTTCATTGGTGAGCACTAATTAGAATAGAACTACCAATGAGCCATGAACCAACCAATTATGTGACACAGAGTGCTATCAATGTGTGCAAACTATGCATTATATATATTACATACCCTACCTACACGTGCATGTTTCATGCTATTATTGAGGCAAGCCATTGAGGAAAATGTATGATTCAACCGACTGATACACAACAGACAAATACATTACACATGAGGGCAAGCACCTACCTGTGCTAGGATAGTTGCATAGACAAGCTAACACACAGAGGGCATACATGATGGATTGCACAAGAGGGCAATACAGGTGCTAAGCCTAGGGCATGGCAGCTAGTTGTGTAGACAAACCAAGCTGGCAGCTGTTCAGCCATTGTGCTAATTGAATAGCCAGTATGTATATACATTGTACATGTAGCTTGCCAGTGAGTTATCTGCCTCAAGTAGGACAGTGATTGAGACAAGTAAGCTAGCTAGATTCTTGTCCTAGCTCTGCTACGATCATGTGTCATATAGCTTCCTGTGCGGGTGCAAACTTGTGGTCTGCCGTTGCTACTGCTTTGTACACAAACTGTGGGCCCAGCACTGCACTTTGCTCAAGCTCGCACCATGATGATCAATCATCTGTCTGGTAATGATCCAGAGCAAGTTAGACACATTTTCTTTTGTCTTATCCCCCCCCCCCCCTCTTTTCCCCATCTGGATCTGTTGACTGAGTATCTTCATGGTTGTGCTCTTAGCTTAGGACGCCAAGTATACCATGACAACCTCTAATGTACAGAAGCCAACTTCAACTCCTGTTCACTCCACAAACAAGATCTAGCTCCCCTGTGGCTATCCATACACTTGATATTACAGAAGAAGAGCTGTTGTATTCTGGTCTCGTAGGCCATATGTGGTACGCTGTTTATAGGGACAAAGATTGATTGAGTTTCTTTAGAGCCTCAGTTGTAGATAAAGCCCATGTTGGATGGTGGAAGACAAGTGGCTGCCAGGTGGGTGACTGAGGCATTCGGCTGTGCAGTACATGTGAGAGCTAATGGTTGTCCGGAGCTCAATGGTAGAGGACTGGCAGCTCAGGCTAGAGACCTTGAGTTTGATTCCTAGCAACAGCTGGGTTTACTTTCTTCCATTTCCACCTGTGATTGATTGTGATGTTGTTGCCATGGTGATGTAATTTTCTTGCAGACAACGAGCTACCGGATTACATCATGGTGATGCTGGCCAATCACAAGACCATTCACCAGATCAACAACGACCTTAAGCTCTTCCTCGGAGGGAACACGGAACGTTTCACCACCTGGCTACAGGAAGCCGTTATCTCCCCTCGTGTACTGGATCCAGAGCAGAAGGAAGAAGGTGCGTGTATGTATGGGTGTGTATTACATGTGGAGGGGGATATACGCTGTTAGTCTCGTCCCCAAGAACCAAGTTGAATTTCTTGGGCTAGCGCACACTTTTGCGACAATGACACCTAGCAACGATCAAACACTTGTGCCACTTTTGGGGAATAAGCCCAAGGAATTTGACTTTGTTCACCAGACCGTTTTCTTGCTGGGAGGCGCGCACGGGCTGGGCACGAGACTAAAATCTGCTTTCAGGAGGAAGGTGTGTGTGTGCATGCAAAATAACTCACTGCTCGTGTAAGGTCTTCGTCCTGTGCCAACTTCTTCCTCTCCCTCCTGATCTTCCCCTTAGCACCATCTCCCACACCTCAACAAGAAGTGACAGAGGAGGAGGAGGAGGAGGAGGAGGCAGGCGAAGGTAGCTCACCCCTCAAAATACACTGACTGCGTTAATTCTTCTATCCATTCTATTCTTGCTCTTCCTCCTCTCCCTCCTTTTTTCCTCTCTCCCCACTTCCCTTTCCCTCAACCTCTGCCTCTTTACATCCATCCTCTCCTTATTTCCCTTTCTCCTTCTACCTCATGTTTCTCACCTCCCCGCCCCCTTTCCCTCTCCTTCCTCATCTTTCTTGCCCTCTCTTCCCCCTCCTTCTTCTTCCCACCCTCCCACTTTCCTTTCTTCTCCTCCTTCCCACCTTCTCTCCTGCTGTTAATTTCCCTTTTAATTCCACCCCCCCCTCCCCCCCCCCCCCCCCCCCCACCCCTCCTCCCCTCCTCCCCCCCTCCCTAGTCTACTCTCCTCCGCCACCTCCTGTGGGTACAAAACGAAAAAGAAGTGAGAGAGAGGATATGAAATCAGAACAATTATCATCAGAGAAAGAGGAAGAAGAGAAACCGAGTCCACCCAAGATGATCAAGACATCCACAGAGGAGTACAAGAACAGCAGAGGAAGTACTGGGATGCAAAGGGTTAAAGTTGTGGCAGAGGATAATGGAGGTCAAAGGTCACGAATGACAGTCCGGAAAGCCACCAAAACTCAAGTGAGTAGATTTTTCACTACAGTATACATTGTACTTGTAGTAGTGATAGCTGCCTCAATGCACTGCAACCGATTAAGTCCTTCTGGATCTATTGTACATGTGACATCACTTGCATGAGATTATGTACCGCCTAGTTTGGCAAGGTAACACAAGTGACAAAAGGGACAGGGTTCTGAGAGAATGAGGTTAGTCAGTTTTTCTTGCTCACAGCCGGAGCCCACTCGAGATCAAGACCTGCGTGAGCTGATAGCACGGAGAAGAGAGGAGAAGGGGATGACGGGGAAGAGACACATGAAAAGGGAGAGGGAGGAGGTGAGAGGGAGAGGAGCAGAGGTGGACGAAGGAGGAAAAGCAACTGTGTCAAGCGTGGTGAAGTTAGTGGAAAGGTGAGTATTGGGGATGAACTGTTCACGATGTAATGAGTCTGCATGTTATACATTGTGGTAATTCTGAGTTGGTGGGCAAGGTTTTGGCAACGATAGATTAGCGGAAAATACATGTGTGGCAGTCCCGAATAGAAATTGAATATTATTCCGTCGCATATTTCGAGCGCATCACCAAGTTTGACGGCGCTATAGCGCTCAGCTTCCGCTAAAGGCGGGGCTCATACGCGCTTCATAGACATATCAGATATTCATGTGTTTACACGTCGCATATGAGCCCCGCCCTTAGCGGAAGCTCAGCGCTATAGCGCGTCAAACTCGGTGATGCGCTCGAAATACGCGACAGAATAATATTCAATTTCTATTCGGGACTGCCACATGTACATTTATATTCCTGCTACATGTATATGGTACAACTGTAAATGTGATTCTAGACCATATTAATTAACCCTTTAAACCCTATAGTACACTATACTGTGATTCTAGACCATAATGCGCCTATCAATATTATGCCCCTACCCCACTACGGGCAGATGGCGGGCAATATAGGGGCTTTGACCGAAGGAGGCTGCCCCTATAGTCGGGCATTTGATTACCTCTGAAGACATCTTGAATACGGCAGTGGTCTCTGTATACTACACAGTTACACTGCGTGTGTCAAATCCCCCAGTAATCCCCCACCTTCTGCAAGGGGATTTGATTATAGGGTATGTCCCGTATATTGGGGCAATTGATATTTAAATTAGTCAAATCCCCACCTTGCCCCACTATAGCCCGTACAGGGGGTAGTGGGGCCTAACATTGATAGGCGCATAACATAACACAATTAAGTGTTGAGTGTCAACACAGGAATATGTGATGTCAAAGAACTTTGAACTCCCCTTCCTCTTTTTCCTTCCCTCCCTCCCTCCCTCCCTCCCTCCCTCCCTCCCTCCCTCCCTCCCTCCCTCCCTCCCTCCCTCCCTCCCTCCCTCCCTCCCTCCCTCCCTCCCTCCCTCCCTGCCTGCCTGCCTGCAGGCCATCACACTCTGATCAGGGAGGTAGCCGGCTACTCCAGAGGGCCATTCTGGGGATAAGTGGGAGAAGAGGTGGAAGATTAAGAGTTAAAAAGAGTGCACCTGTGGTATCATCAACTCAGAAGAAAGGAGCGACAGTGGTCGTCAAACGTTCTACTAGCAGAGATGGTGAGAAGTTACTTGTATGTCTACAAGTAGCCGTGTATATTTTATAGCCTCGTTCCCAGGCCTTCCCACCACCCAGTTTTTGATCGCTTGCAGTATGCCTAAACAGAGGGGGAAGGCCTGGTCCATTTTATCACGTGAATGACGTCAGTGTCTACCTAGGTAGACAGAGGGGGGAGGGGTCCTCAATCAAAAGAACGAGCTTGAGGCCTTATCTTGTAGTTTCTGCTCCAAGTGCTGGAGTTTCGAACGTTCGCAAAGTGAAAACATATTGCTCTTGGTTCAAAACGAAGAACGTGTGCGCGAAATGCGTTCTTTCGATCAAGGACCCCTCCCCTCTCTGTCTACCTAGGTAGATACTGACGTCATTCACGTGATAAAATGGACCAGGCCTTCCCCCTCCGTTTTTGATTAATGCAAGCGATCAAAAACTGGACGGTGGGAAGGCCTGGGAATGAGGCTATATATTGTATGTGTACATTATTATAACCTCTTTCCCAAGCCTTCTCATCGTCTAGTTTTTGATGGCCTGCAGTACGCAAAAGTGGAGGGGCGAAGGCCTGGAAGCATTTTAGATAGATGTACACGGTGTACATGTGGGTAGACAAAGAGAGCAGTCGGTGAAGGGTGGGGTGTGAAGGGTGAAGCTGTAGAGGTGAAGAGACACGTTCTTTTTGTTGTATTCTATGTTCTGAACTCCCGCACATAGGCAAATACTACAAGAAAAGGCTTCAAACTCATTCGAATCCTTTACCCCACATACATGTACAGTAGGTAGACATAGACTTAACTCGCGTGATAAATGTTTAACAACTTCCCCACCCCCCCCCCCCCCCCCCCCACCCCACACACACGCATGCACACAATGTCATCTTCATTGTTCATACACATCACATGCAGTCCCAAAATCGTCCCGTGTTTCTGCTGCTACTGTAGAAAGTGATCACAAAGAAGAAGAAGAAGATGAAGTAGAGAAGAACTTTGTGGATGAGTTTCGTGAGGAGCAGCTACATTTGGAAGCAAGTGAGAAGGAGGAGGAGGTAGTGGAGGTGGAGGAGGAAGAGGAGGTGGAGGAGGTGGAGGAGGTGGAGGAGGAGGAGGAGGAAGGGAAGGAGACGGGAGCTGTTGTGACTAAGAACGTGATACAACTTATTCCTGTGAGGGTTGACACCACAAGAGAGCAGTCGGTGAAGGGTGGGGGTGTGAAGGGTGAAGCTGTAGAGGTGAAGAGAGATTTGAGAGAACTGCTGAGTAAAAGCAAAGAAAATAAGAGGTGTGTGTGTGTGTGTGTGTGTGTGTGTGTGTGTGTGTGTGTGTGTGTGTGTGTGTGTGTGTGTGTGTGTGTGTGTGTGTGTGTGTGTGTGTGTGTGTGTGTGTGTGTGTGACTGCACGTGTGTGTGTGTGTGACTGCACGTGTGTGTGTGTGTGTGTGTGTGTGTGTGTGTGTGTGTGTGTGTGTGTGTGTGTGTGTGTGTGTGTGTGTGTGTGTGTATGTGTGCATGCGTGTGTGTGTTGCATAAATGTGTGTGTACATGTATGTATGTGTGTAGGTATATGGATTGTTTAAGTACACTGTTCAGGTATACATACATATGTGTGCAATCAATGAACCACCTCTTGAAATTGAGGAAGAACAAATTTCACCTCAAATGAACGAATGGATGCCTTGTTAATATTTCACCTCAAATCTCCCCCAGCACGAGGTTTGTGGTCACTCTGGACAGCGTGAGAGACCAGTACCAACATGTGGACACGTCCACGGACCTAGACAATCAGGATGATGGAGAGGAGTGGGATGAGGGTACATGTAGGACCCTTACGCAGGGCGCTTACTTATTTTTCTTTTTTTGTCAAGACTGCATTCTTGTTCACACCTGAGAAAGGTTATTACAGGTAGCACAATTTTTATTTGTTTCTGTTCTTGTTGCAGATGTGGGTGAGGGAGGAAGGGGAGGTGGTTTACCAGAAAGGTGTAGATTCTGGCCAAATTGCAAGAATGGAGACTCATGTCCATACCACCACCCATCAGCGCATTGCAAGTGAGTCTTCTGCATTTGTGTGCACAGTAGCCACCAAGGATTTTGATGCAGCAAAGATGAGTGGTACTGTATTTTCTACTCCCTCCCCTCCCTCTCCCTCCTCCTCCCCTCCCTCCCCCTCCTTCTCCCCTCCCTCCCCCTCCTTCCCTCCTCCCCCTCCCCTCCTCTCCCAGGTTATTTCCTAACTGCAAGTTTGGTAACAAGTGCTTGTTCATTCACCCGCAGTGCAAGTTTGATGCAAGGTACAGGTATAGCATTAGTCTCATTCCCAGGATCCCTTACTCTGGAATACGAGCACGACGATTGTGAAGACGGGGAGAGCCTGGTATCTCTTGTCACTGAAGCAGCATTTAATGGTAGAGAGAGTTTAGTTGTGCATGGTGTACGGGGGGGGGGGGGGCGGCAAGCGCGAAGTGCAAGGCGGCGCATGAAGACTCAGATTTTAAACATGCTCCAGACCTGACAGTCAGACCTTAAACCTGGTCCAAGTCATTGAGAGAGAAAGGACGAGAAAGAAAGAAGGGAAAAAAAGACAGTGACTCAGGGAGGGACTCGAACCCGCGACCTGGCAAATGGCCTGCCATGCTCTAACCAACTGAGCTACTGCGGCAACTCAGTGGCCGAATTCGAGTACTTAAGGCTGAGCTGCCAGGGATCCAGCCGAAGCGGATACTGAGCTGGCATGTTCGATGAGGAGGGTGCGGCGAGTGCAAAGCGCGAGGCACAGAGGCTTAGAGGTTTAGTTGTGTACGGGGGGGGGGGGGAGGGGGTGGCTCAGAATAGCAGGGGGTGACTAGTTGTGCATGGTGTACCTGGGGGGCACACCAAGCATTGAACTATGGGCCCATTGAGCTGCCAAATGGTTGAACGTATATTTGATTGAACAACGTGCAAGTTGTTGCCTTTATGTTCTGGCCCTTTGCCAATTACATCATACTCACTGAGAAAAATTACCACGCTCTCCTCGCCTAGTCTCGTGCCCAGACCCTCCCGAAAAGCGGAAAGAAGGTCTGGTGTTCTGAATGACTTTTCTTGTCACATGGGGCGGGGTCGAACAGCGTAAAGAATGTAATTATTGCATTTCCCATGCACTGCATGCATACTAGATCTCGTGCTCGATTGCCTACATCATTGCATATAATTACGCGTTCTGCAATCTGATTCGAGCTCTCAGATCTGGGAGCTGTAACAAGAAAAGTCGCTTAGAACACCAGCCCCTCTCTCTCGCACGTGCGGGGAGGGTCTGGGCATGAGACTACTCACCTTCACAATTCCAGTGCAAGGGAGCCTGGGAACGGGGCTGGTACAGTATTACATTAGGAGGTGCAACGATATCCAGGAATTTAGATGTTATGAGGCGAAAATAGAGGAAAGTGAAAAAGGCCGGCAACCTCCAGGAGTCGAACTGAGGCATTCAGTACCACCTGTGCAGTACATATAGAGGATTGTGAGGGTTGGTGGTTGTCCGGTTGCCGTAGCTCAGTGGCAGAGCACTGGCGGCTCAAGCCAGAGGTGTCCTGGGTTCGCTTCCCGGCGGCTGCCGGCCTTTTGCACTTTCCCGTATTTTCGCCTCATAACTTCTAAATTCCTTTATTTCCAGTGAGAGATGCTCTGAGCAATATCCAGTACACTTGTAACAGGCTGCTTTCCATTGCTTGCCATACTAAAAGCGGGCCTATACATGTGGAAGGTGAACCATGTGTGCTGCTTACGCTGCAGGTGTACAAGAGCAGATTGTCCGTATCTACACACAGCACCAAGACACTTGATGTTCAAGCAACAACAGCAAGGTGGGGGGCAGTTGTTAAGGATAGTGTACATACAGTCGGCGCTAATAAAAAGTTTATGTTCCGTTTTCGTTCTACGGAGTGAACCGCTCCGTTCCGTTTTTACAGAATTCCCCGTTTTTGCGTAAGTATGATTGCTGACTCAGCAATTATTGGCTTCCGCAAGGAATGGGTAATTTTCGACATGACATATCTTCGAGCTATCGACATTGAATAAAGTCGAACGTGTAGCTAAGGCTTGTAGATGCAACATATCCAAGAATCAAGAAAAGCTCTGCGGGACCATGTTGGTTCCAAGCGCTCTATAAGTTGGTGGGGCGGGGTTTGGCAACGATCGGTCGCTTGCCGACTGTATCTCTGCCTGGTTCTTGAACAGCTACAAACATACCATGGGTTGAACAGCATTGGACATAGGGTGCAGCTGTTATAAACGTTCAAGTGCTTCGACTATCCGGAAACCATGTAAACGGTGCATATTACGCTTCTGTAGTATAAATTTTATACCGTTTTTCGAAGAACTTTTTGCTCCGTTGAACGTAAACGGAACGCAAACTTTTTATTGGCGCCTACTGTATACTTGCATGTACATACAACTTCCAATTCTAGGTGTGTCTTTGAACAGAGAGATGTAGCTCCAGTTTACGTACACTGTGTACATGATTTTGTTTTTATTATCCTGCAGCGGCAATGCCTCCAGTGATGTTTACACCACCCTTTAAACCTAAGAATGTAAGTCATCGTCATAGCAACATCATTTTGTGAAGTGAATCAATTTTCACTTGTTTGCTCAATCTCTTATCAACAGTATTCATATAGCCGAGGAGGGGGACACCAAAGTTCATTGCCATGGCAACGCTCTTCAAAGTTTCCCAACAAATCAGCACTTACATGGACTCCCAAAAAGTCTCCACATATTAGGTAAATACTGTCCCAGAGAAGCTCGTAGGGGGTTGACTTGATTGGATTAGGTAAATACTGTCCCAGAGAAGCTCGTAGGGGGTTGACTTGATTGGATTAGGTAAATACTGTCCCAAAGAAGCTCGTAGGGGGTTGACTTGATTGGATTAGGTAAATACTGTCCCAGAGAAGCTCGTAGGGGGTTGACTTGATTGGATTAGGTAAATACTGTCCCAAAGAAGCTCGTAGGGGGTTGACTTGATTGGATTAGGTAAATACTGTCCCAAAGAAGCTCGTAGGGGGTTGACTTGATTGGATTAGGTAAATACTGTCCCAAAGAAGCTGGTAGGGGCCCAATGACTGGAACAGAGCTAAGACAACATCTCAATGGCGGAAAGTACCCTTGGCTCAAGTTTCAAGTGCTAAAGCCCAGCGGAATAGTCTCGTGGAGTATGTGGCCCTGCTCAATTGGAAGAGTATTGATGTAAACTCTGCTACTTATGAGAGGCTTGTGGAGTGCTTGTTGACACATGGACCAGACCCCATCCAGCTCACGTGAGGAGAAGGGGTCTGGTGGCTCACGCGAGGAGAAGGAAGGGGTCTGGTGTCACAAGTCCAAATCCTTGGGCTAGCTCCAGAAGCATGGAGTGACCAATGAAATCGCAGAGCGGCGTTTATTAGAATAATGCGGAGGTGAGAACAGGTACTTCAATCGTACCGTTCAAAGTGGTAGCATGAAATTCATTATTCACACTGACAAATTTTTCATCTACACTAAAAATTAATAGGCTTCAATACTTCCGCAAGCCCAAGGATTTGGACTTGTGACACTAGACCCTTTCTCCTCACGTTAGCTGGGTAGGGTCTGGGCACAAGACTACCAGCAGAAGTTGATATACAGTAGATTGAAGGAACCCATGATGCTACAATTGAATATACATTAATGAAATGGGTTATTTAGAGTCCTAACTCTTTTTCTTTCCTTGTAGTCAGAGGCAGTTTGCAGTTCCTGAGGACCGGACCACTTCACTACATGTTACTTGACGTGTAGTGTGTACCAGTAAAGTACATGTGCTTCTACTGTACCACATTGTACTTATAAAGTATCTGAACATGCCCACCACATGTACCTGAAACATGCCATGCTAAACTCAGAAATACTCTACACCTAACTCTTGTTTTTCTGCATGAGGATAGTGGTACTCATTTCCTGGTCACTTCAGCATAGCTGTATTAACCAAAATGAATTCCACACAATCTAACCTCCAGAACTGCCTTTGATGTCACAGTGATAACATTCATTGAATAAATGCCAGAACAGTAGTAGTGTAGCTATCCACTCAGTACAGGTTACCAAACATCAGGCACTTATTACTCATCATTCATCATCGTGGGGTGAACCTGAGCAAGCAGCACACAGCTGATGTTCTATTTTGTCATGGCACACAGCAGGATTGTCACTGTTACTATAGCACCAATGAACCACATCTTCCTGGAAAAACACAAGCCTAGATGTTGTGTAAAGTCACCCACTGCCCAGGATGCCTCTCTGCCAATGCCAGATTTCATCAGCTGCATGGGGCATAAATTTGCACATCTGTTGCATGAATCAGCAGTTATTGTAGCTGATAGTAAGAGTACTATTCTTTGTCAAAACTTCCTCTGTCATGAGTCTACATGCAGGTACACTATTTAGGTACCGGTACATGTTCTTGTGGTTGCTTAGCTACACCACTTACATGTGCATTTAGCACGATACCGTTATAAGGAGGCAGCCGAGGAGTGAATGCTGGGGAATGTAACTTATTTGTTAAATACTATCCCCACTAACCTGCTGCCATGTCCATTATCAACTCCACTCATTCCACTTTGTGTTACTCAAGTTCAACGATTTGGTTGCTAAGTAACCTCCAACAAGTACAGTTCAAAGTCAATACAGTTACTGGATGAGGAGTATTTTTTATCACTGTTTTCCGATCTCCTGGCATGGCTATTTATAGCTAATGAAGATTGCACAGGAAGTAGTATTCACCTACGTATGGGAGTTGTACCAAGTTGTCTGTGATGCGTTATTGACAGCAAGTTTCATGGGCCGTTTCGGCATGAGTAATTGTATGACTATTAATTGCACAAGCTGATGCGAAGCACATGAGTGTTACAATACAAAACAATGCTCTTCTGTGTAGTATAGCATAGCCTTGTTCCCAGGCAGGACGGGAACGAGGCTGAGTACAACATAAATAGCTAAACAAACAGGTTCAGCAAAAGATTATGTAACGTGGGCGGATGGCTTCATAATCAAAAATAACAAGTTCATCGTAGTTCAGTTCTCCTATTCCCATGATGCCCTTACTTTTGCCGTGAAATGAGTCATAGCCAGGTGGAGGAGTAGGAAGCTGTGGGCTATGGCATCGAATGCCATACTTTCTACCGGGTGCAATGTCACACAGAATAATTGCATTGTAACTAGTATTGTTAATACTGGCACCAACTCTGTTACTGGCTGCATAATCATAAGCTTTTGAAGAGTTGGGAGCAAAATAGAATCCATTGCCAAATCTTTGCCACGCCCTAAGGTTGATTTTCTGAGGATCAAATCCTCTCCTGGCAATTCCACAAGCTCCACAGTTTGGGTCATCACACAACTCTGCATAGTTGGCGAGGTCACAGCATAATGTAGTACCATGGTAATGTTTTTCTGTGCCTCGGTAAAAAACAAAGTGGTCACGGTAACTTTCAAATCTTTCTGCTACCATGGGGTTGACAATCCTGACAATTGTAACAATGGAAGGGCATGGGCCTTTTTCCTTAGCCCAATCCTTTTGAAATTTTTTGGAAAGGTCCCTGTATTGTTTGGACTGAGAATTAAGTTCCACAACAGCAGCAAACCCTGGGTAAGAAGGAAAGGTGGTAAAATTCCGTTGCTACCGTTTACAAAGGTTAGCAGTTGTTTGTTAGTAATATAACCTTTCTCTGTTGCTTGCTGCAGATGCATCTCACAGAAGTCTTCATGCTCTAATGTCCTCCGATTACAACCAGGGTAGCAGCCATATAGGCAGTACAGATCAGCTGTATATTAGGAAAGACTTGGTATCTGCTATTGGTTGACAATAAATCAACTTATACCATATTGTTAAGGTTACAATGTCCATTACCTTGTTAGATGTCACTAATCATGAGCCACTATTGTATACCTTACCAAACTCTGTCGCATGTTCTTTGCAGCAAAAATCATCAATGGTTTTGTTAGGTCGCTCATGTCTTTGTGTGGTGCAGCTTGGAAGCCGGCATTGACAGTTCCAATCTGTAGAATAACGTGACAAAACAGTTGCAGCTATCTTGACCTCATCACCAATGAAAATTGATTGAAGTCGATTATTATGAGTATAGTAAGACTAGTGTTGTAGGCTTGCATGTACAGAAGTACATTGTAACACAACCACAGTCTAATATTACCTGCATCGTTATTAATTGCTGATTGCCCTTTGATGGAGCTGGTCGATATAGAGTTAGCTAACAGAGCTGGTCAGTATAGAATTAGCTAACAGAACTGGTCGATATAGAGTTAGCTAACAGAGCTGGTCAGTATAGAATTAGCTAACAGAACTGGTCGATATAGAGTTAGCTAACAGAGCTGGTTGATGTTAAACACAGTACGCTCACCAATAAAGGCTGAAACTGCAGTCCATTCACCTAGAGCATTCTCGCACTGCGCCCTCACTTCAAAGATGGTGGTGGTATGTGGTATGAGCCCAGAGTCTCTCTTGAGGACTACACGAGTTTTATACCTACCCACTGTCATGTTCACTTCATCATAATGTTCTCTTCCCTGTGGCTTGAAGCGAATATGATAGCTGTCAACACGTGACCAGGAGCATTGGGGTCCAACATTTTGTGGTTTGCACCAGGCCAAGGTCACAGAAGGGACATTTGGGTTTACAGCAACTCACAGGTTCTCAACTGGACCTGGAACTGTACATACGACAGAGGAAGACATTTGCGTGATTGTGCTTTCACATTGATGACCATGAGATCATGAACATGCTTAGCACAATGATCACATGGTGCACACTCAGCAAAGACGAAGGAGTGCAACGTCAGAGTACAAGAACCAGGAAACCACAAACTACATATACGGTCCTAAATTTTGTCTGAATGGCATTATCTCCAGTATTGCTATAATGCCAGATGGCCATTACTCTGCAAAAACAAGTTGGTTGTTTTAACAGCAGAGTGGTTACCTTGGTTGCATACAAGCTGAAGAGACAGTGTATTATGAGAGGTTTACTTTACTAATTGCATAAGGCAACCCTAGAGGTACCCGCCCAGTTCTAGGCAGTTCAAAGGTCAATTAAGTCCACGGTGACCTTTGAACCCTGGAAAAGGTATTTTCTATAATATAATATTTAAATTATGATTGTTGTGAACTAGAACTTGTGAATCTAAAAGCCAAATGAATTAATGATGAAAATGAATTAGCGAACATTTGGCTTTTAGATTCACAAGTTCTAGTTCACAACAATAATATGTCGAAAAAGAAACATACTTGACCTTTGAACTCCATAGGTCCCTTTTCCTATGCCTCCTCACTTATAATAAAAACTCTCAGAACATCTGCAGGTTATACATGATGTCCTAATTTATAAGGAAACACTGATGGAGCTTACTTATGCCTGACTGATTCTGCAAAGTAGTAAGAAGTCTCGGGACAATTTTAGTTGATCACTTTTTTTCTGAGGGTTCCAAAATGTACTTCTCTATTTTCAATTTTGTCACACAATCATACTGCATGGTTGCGATCAGTCAACTTTCAGTGAGTTTTACAATACCAAGTTATACAAATATACATTTACCAGATAACAGTAAGTGAAATCAAAAGTAGCCAAGTATGTACACTGCTTTTGAGACTTTACACCATATGCAACGTTTTATTATTGTACATACAGTGCAATACACAACAAGCTGTTGAATACATTACTCAGTTTTACCAGGAGCACATAATGACTACAAAGTGTCTTTCTGTGCTCCTGGTTCAAATAGGTCTGCAGTTCATGCATGCATGTGACACCACACTCGGCTGATGTTTGTAAGGTCATGACTATAGTGTTATTGCATTATTATGATGCAGGACTGTAACTTAATAGAACAGAGCATTATACTGTTATTGTCCAGCACATAAGCTGTGCAGGTATCATTACAAAATTTTTTCAATTAACTGTAGCAGGCCTTGTTTTCTGTCATCTCACTGTGATACCACTGATGACTACGGAGCTAGGATCAGGTTGATGTCACCAAACTGCTTGCCAGTAAGTTTTGTTGCTTCAAGGCGGTTCAAGATAGCCTATCTGAACATGCCGTGATCAAAGCAACAGCAGACCAAACATTCTTCAATGCCAATAGATACAACCAACTTCAGGCTTGATACAACAGATACAGCTATACCACACAAAAACAAGTACAACGCGTCTACATTTGTTGCTCACCTTCCCCACAACATTGAAGCAGACACTGTCCCATCTCGATATATGCGCTGATAATATACGTAGTTACGGGCATCACAATACCCCCGTCTGCTTACAGAACAGAAGGTATGGCTCGTAAGTGCTGCCCGAAGCCGAAGCAGAAGTACTCGTACGCGCATGCGCAGGGTAGCGCTCCGTGATGACGTAATCATACAGATTGGTGAAGTAAAATTACAATGTGTGGTATTGATGACGGACTGTAGCTTGAGTCTTGTAGACCATAAGGTGTAATGGTACAAATACAGATCTCATTTTTTAAATGTAAGGTGGTGAGAATTAATGAGGCCTGCCTTCACTAGATCTTCCATCTTGTCGTGGATGTACATGTGACTGTAGACTTCCATATCCAGTGTCAGGATGGTCATCAGTTATTAAAGCAGTTGTGGAACCGATATCAGTAAACCCATCCGTATATGGAACAGTAAAGTGAGTATCACTGCGGCCAATGATAGCATATGAGCTTCTGACAGTTACTTGTGAAATCGTCTCTCCAGCTCTTGGGTTGTGACCAGTTTGCTGCTCACTTGATTTGGCCTTTTTGCGATGGCAAATAAACAGCTGTTTCCATTTTCTAACTGCCACCTTTATTGTAGCCCATTGGAATTTCTTTAGAGAATAGAGATAGAAAAAGTATCCAACAGGTATCATGAGTTTGCTTACTGGAGTGATGACAGCATGTACCATCGATAGGGCATAACCCTGCCGCTTCTTGGTGAAACCATAATATAAATTTGATGTTGCTTCGATTCCCGCAAAAGTTCCAAACAACAGTAGAAAGACCAGGAGAAGAATAGTTTCAAAAGCTTTCTTCTCATGTTTTCTCCGGGTGAGCTCATAGGAGCAGGCACGCTTGCAGAAAATGCAAACTGTCAACAAAACAAAGAACACAATGAGGAGACCAAGTATGCCAAGTGGAGTATACCACAGGCCAATTTGCTCCCAGAAACCTACAATGTCTTCAGAACAGTCCTTATTGTGTGTTACAATCCAACACCAAGGCTCACCGTCACCAGCATAGTTTCCATTGAGGAACGGAATCCAGATGAATAGCAATGGAAGGGCAATCAGAATGACAACAAAACCAGCTTCAAACAGCTTCTTGTTCCTGCCAGTTTGGCTGTTACAAGAGCAAATGTCCAATTCACAAACTTTACATACAATGACGAGAGTGACCACAAATGTAAAAATGAGCACAGAGACTCCGGCCCACTGATCAAGAAATCCACTCACAGTACAAAACTGACTCAACCCAGTGTATGGTCTGATGTGCATAATCTCCATAGACAAGTACCAAACTGTGATTGCGGTGAGATAGACAAACAGACGTTGCAGAAAGCTCTCAAATGCTCGCACTAAGATAACATTCAACAGAATCAGTACAGTCAACGACATACATACACCTGCACTGATGCCCCTGGCCGCAGCCAACCCCAGAAAGTGGTCTCTGCTAAGATTAGTGCAGTTCACTGTAGCTGGTATCGAATTGCCCTCCATTTTCGGTGTGTGAAGCCGAAAGCGAGTCTCGTTCCGAGACCACAGACCGCAGCTGCTGAAATCTTGCACGATCACGTCAGTGAGGAAATTAGCCTCGTTCCCAGGCCGTATATACTGCAAGCGATCAAAACTGGAGCCGGGAACGGCCTGGGAACGAGGCTATGAGGAAATCTGATAGGGTCTCATTAGCCTCGTTCCCAGGCTCTCCCAGCTAAGGTAACGCGTCGGGGAGAGCCTGGTACATTTTATCACGTGCATGACGTCAAGGGTAGACGCGAGGGCCTAGGGTATCAGAGGAGGTCGGACACAGTTGAACTTTACTGATTAAAATGGCTGAGGTCACACTAATTGATCTTGGATATTGCAAGGTAGAAAGCTTTTTAGCTTTTTCTATGACTTGCCCCAGCCTTGAATCTTGATTTGAAAACTGGGCCCCCCCTCAGTAAAACAGTAAAAGTCGAGAGAGCGAGATACGAAAATCAATTAGTGTGACCTCAGCCATTTTAATTAGTAAAGTTCAACCGTGTCCGACCTCCTCTGCTAGGGTATAGCGGTAGCCTCGTCCCCAGGCCCCACCCAAAAATCGGGAAAGGGGCCTGGTGTCACTTGCAAACTTTCTCGTATGTGCTGAGTCAGCATATTATGTAAGAATTACATGCCTTACGTGATCACGTGGTAGCCAGCTACTGTTGACAATGGCATTACAGAGTAGATGAATAGATCTTGCTACGGAGCGACTACAGACAAATCCTGTGAGGCAAGAGTAGTAGCCTAGCAAGCGTAATTACGCTCTAAGTTTCTGAAATCCGAGGTTTATGAAAAGTCTGCTTGCCTCGTTCCCATTTTCAAATGGTCTTGGAACGTGTCTACTACTTTCACGTGTCAAGAATTTAGTAATTGGTAATGGACGAACGTGATTCCTCTACTCCAAACGAAGACTGCTGACACAGCACATACGGGAATTTTTGCAAGTAACACCAGGCCCCTTTCCCGCGTTTGGGTGGGGCCTGGGGACGAGGCTAGTATAGCGGTACTAGGTAGGTAGACACGACTTAATTGCGCGTGGGCATGCACGGAATCCCGCCCACATAGTTCGAGCTCGTGATCGAGGCAAGTACACGCGTAGCTACGATGGCACAAAAACCGCTGGGTACAGCAGCCGTAAATCGCAAGGTAGACCAGTGTAGTAGATTCTCAGAGCATCAGACACGGCACCTGACGGGCTGAATGGCAAGAAATTTTAAGCTTTGTACCAGGCTCTCCCCGACCTTAGCTGGGACTGGGAACGAGGCTAGGGTCTCATTACTTTCACGTCGTTTCATGTCCCCTGTCACATGACCCAGGTGCAGGGTGAAAGCCGCATTACGTCGCACTTACGCCACAAGTGGCATGGTATGGTGTTTGTCACTTTTAAAAGCAGAAAAAAAAAAAGAAGGAATAAAACCCATTTCCCGTCCCTAGCCCTAACCTTAACCCTAACCTTAACCCTAACCTTAACCCTAACCTTAACCCTAACCTTAACCCTAACCTGTATACTGAGCCCTAACCGTTAGACCACAAGCAACTTCGAACGACCATGCACACTTTTCCGTCTAATGTGTACTACCCAACTGTCATATAAGTGCCATACTACACTACGCATGCGCAATGCATGCTCTACCCACACATATCACGTGAGGGGACATGAAACGACGTCCAAATCTGATAATCGTGACGTCGACTGAATCTGACATCTAAATGCTCCCATTCTCCACATTTTGTTAGTATAACTATAATAGTATAAGCCTACTTCCGTTTTTGTTGATCGTATAACTTCCATGGCCAGGACCATGATGAGAAGCAGAGCAACATTCATTCAGACTGACACACCAAAACTATGTGAAAGAAGGATAATCTGAAATCAGGGTATTTATTCATGCCTTTACTGCATGTGCATGCGAATTAGACTAGTCGGACTATAGTGAAGTCAGTGATGGTAGTACTTCCCCAGGGGAACTGGGACATGACTCAGCAGTTATCATTATTAATAGTAGCAGTATTGTTCTTTGTCAAAACTTTCTACTTGTAAGCTATATGTATTTGTGTCTGTTGGTGAGTACCTCAAGCATGCAACATTAATTCAGGGAAGAGTCTGGAAATGAGGCTAATGTCTTACTTCATTTTCTTATGTCCTTTCTCCAAAGAGTGTAGTTGTTTACGTTAGCATGATTGTAGTTTTTAGTTTAGTATACCAAAAAGAATAGGTGTTGACAAATTAAAGATTAGCAGATCTTAACCTGATTAGGCATTAGAATATTATACAGTAAACTTTACTAAAATTAGTATCCTAATGTTTCAGCTTGCAGATGTCATCACCAAACCAGAGCATCCAAGTAATGGCTCGCTGGAGAGAAGTGGAGAGCTACTTCCAAACTTTGGTAAAATACTAAAATGCTTGTAACCTAGGATACATAAATCTATTCATTTGAGTTCATTGAATAACACTAGTGAGGTTGTCCCCTCTCCATCTACAGTGAATAAAGTTAGAGTTCCACCCACAAACATTCCAAAATGAAAGCTTCATTCACTCTTGAGTATATTCACTGACGTGAATATTGCATTTGACCACCAAGTGAAAACAACAACATATAAAAGTTATAATATAGGAGGTGGTCAAACCAATCTCTAAGTATGGTGTTAGTTAAGTTCAGCAACAGCTTCCAGAAATTTCTTTTCACTAGCAGCTCCTCTCACGTAGAAATTCTTCCAGTAGTACGCCTGCTCTTCAATCCTATTAGAATTGGGGATTCGTTCCTTGAGGTTTGAGAGGTAAAGCCTGGCAGCAATTGCTGAGAATATAGGCTTGTCAAGATCTTGTCTTGTAGTGGACGGCCAATCTATCCCCGGGAAAGCCTGACGGATTTTATAATACTTGCTTGGTAGGCGATAGTGTGCCCCAGTATCCATTGTATCATCAAAGGCAAAGACACTGACTTGCCATATCCCTCCATCTGACCTCATGTCTGTGCCATCCTTTGACATCACATAAGCTATCCTCCTCAGGAAGCCATTGTCATCTGGTAAGATTTTAGATTCAGCAATTTTCTTGACACATGCTTTGACAACTTCTGATCCAACCGCTCCTGGCGTGAACATTAGCTTGTCTAACTCTGAAGATGAGGTGGGTTTATCACAGGAAGGCGTTTGGTGATGGTTGGTGGCTAACACTAACCGCAGAATCAGTTGGTTCACACTCACCGAATGGACGAACAACTGCGCGTGGTTTTATGACTACCAGTTGTTTTTCCTCAAGGTAGTTAGCAGCTGTTCTCATTCCGCAATTCACTAGTGCTTCATGCAGCTGTTTGTACGATGGGGTGACAGCACTGCTATCCAACCATTTTTGAAACATATCGATCTTGCACTGTTGACAGGAGTCGGATAGACTGGCGTTGTTATTGCGAATTATTCTCAGTCGGTAATCTTCCAACCCCAGCTGTATCCCAAGTGGAAACCATTCCGATATTGGCAAGTTCATGAGCTCCTTAAGCGAAGGAAGGGGGTGCTTAACCTCTCGGTTATCGGGCATAGTTATAGCAAGTACCCGCACGTATAGTCAGCGTTTGGCTACTAGTATCGCTTTTTGACGAATGCAGCCTCGTTCCCAGGCTAGTCTCGCGTAGCCAGACTTTGACTACACGAAACTATTTGCTAGCCTCGTTCCCAGGCCGTTCCCGCCCCCTAACCATCTACTGCCATTTGCGCTGCAGCATAGGACCGCTTCTGCGACCGAGACAGTGACAAGCACTTCTTCATTTTTGCAATTTCGCGGGAAAGTCGCGGACGCGTGTAGGGGTTAAAGTTGGAATGCATGACGCGGTGTTTTACGGATTTCCGTATAAACTGCGCCCAAAACCGAAATTCGCCAAGTCGAGAGGCACAACACAAACTTGCACAGCGAGAAGCGATGAGTGATCTCAAAGGAGCTGTCTTGCACGCATGGTTAAAGCGAATCTCGTTATGTACAGACTTGCTCATGAGAAAAAAATTACGGGTTTACCCCAAATTTAGATTTTAACCCTCTCTTTACGAAATTTAACTTGACCGAATTTCTGCATACAAGCATGCATTCAGAGAGAATACAGCACGTCAAGGGAAAGTAGAACAAGTAAGCATGGTATCAGTATAGTATTCAAGCTAGTCAGTATTGAATATCAGAGAAGGGATGCATTTCTGGCAGCTGTGTAGGGGAAAACAGACTATTAGAGCAGCCTCACAGCCTATTAATCAAGGTGATCAGTATGGAGGCCTAAATTTTGTGTACTCTGTGCAGCAAAGAATCTTGAATTGTAGTTTCTATTTCTATCTATGACTGATCAACACTCTTGTGTTTGGTGCATAATTAGCAAACCTGCTGTGCACTGCTGCAGTCTGCATTTGTGCACTACGTTGCTGTACACTGCAATCTAACTATGCACCAAGGTAAAACATTGTTGAAATTGTCTATGATGTGCATTGAAATCAGGTCTAAAAATGAAGCTATTTTATGTCTGTTGTAATTGTCTATGATGTGCATTGAAATCAGGTCTAAAAATGAAGCTATTTTATGTCTGTTCAATGTGTTCATGTTCCTACGCTAGAGGCAAAAATTTATTCTCGGACTGATATATTTTCGGACCTCAGACTTCAAAGTTCTTAGCATGGTAGCAACTGTGCCAGATCGTCAGAGCAACAAGACATGCTGGGGCTGGGATAGTTTTCAATACCCGAAACTATTGTAGTACGCGGGGATAGAAAATCACGTCTGAAAATACAGTGCATAACTTCTTTGCCGCCTCCTCTGAAAAAGAAAGACTAAAATACTTGCCCTTCCATTGGCCTTGCCTATGAGCCCATACCATGCTGCAGCAGTTGCCAAATTTGGCTGGCAATGCGATATAATATATGATTATCAGACTTGTCTGCTAGTAGAATCCTTTTTCCAAGGACAGGTGCTTGAACAGATGTAGTATTTCTTTTGCTAAATCCCAGGTAGAAGACTGTTTGGAGTTGAATTTCAAGTATGTTGATTATCAAACATTAGTCCACCTATCCTACAATTCTTATGTCTGGTAGATGTCTGCGCGAGCAACAAGAGTGCAACGTTTCTTAAGTGTCCGAGCATCAATTAGTTCCTCTATCTGTAAATTTGACAAAGTCCTTTATATTTGTGTAATCCATGCATGTGACAAATTTCTAGCAGCAGAATTAGCAGAAATTATGAAATTGTGCATGCTTTAGAGCTTCAAATTGAACCATCACTATGCATGCACATATTCAAATTAGCATACCTTCTGCAATGTCTTAATATGCTTAAAATCCTTACCTAGTTTGATTGCAACTGTTAATGCTGTTCTTATTTTACATATCAACCAAAATTCTCATTTCTATACTGTCGCACTTGCATACAAAACCAGTCTCATACTGCAAGCTCAGAGTATGAGGAGCCTGAGAAGGAGACTATGATAACACTTCCCCAATTTATTTCCAGTGTAAAGACTACATGTACAAATGTACAAATGTACTGGTATTTGCTTTTTGACCTTGCAAAAATATAAACAAGCTGTGCATATGAATATAATTATGTGGTAAGGTGCTTTACAGGCGTAAATGGGAGCCTAACCACATAATTATATTCATTTTGATTGGGTATTTGGCAAGGTTAACGCAAACAGCAGTAAATACACACATCTTTTCTCAGAGAGTACATATTAGTTCTCCCCTAGCACCCCTTTCAGAGCACCAGAGGACTCAGGACACACTGTGCACAGATGAACCTTCCCCTAGCATCCCTCTCTTTGAGCTCTGGAAAGGACTGCGTAATCAAAGAGAGGCTGGGTATACATTTACACCTTTACTTCAAGTGTTAGCCATCCATCCATAATCCTGTACTATCATCTCCAAGCTGGATAAAGCTTGCATTTGACTGATACTCACTTGTTCAGTTGATGTCATAGACTTAGTACATGTACTTAAAAATTCAACTTGATGAAGTAACATACGTATGTTTAGCATACAAGTATTGTCAGTAATGATGTTCGATAAATGCATGATCGTATTTTCAGTAACCACTTTGGCTTACCTGCCCAGAGCTTGTAGTGTGTGGCTACACTACTCAATGACAGATAAACTATCCCCTATATAGCACTCCCTCAAACTACCTTCATGGCACTTATGAGGTAGTGTTCAACTTGCTCCTTTGTATGTTCTATCATCGAAAATGGCAGCTAGCGTGCACATGTGCAAAACGTCTGCATGTGCACATGCTGCCATGTAGAGTCAACTATTATTTTGTCCACTCCATCATGTTCATAAACAATATTATACTTGGACAAATGCACACCACAGTAGGTTTGCTAATTATGCACCGAACACAAGAATGTTGAAGGATCATAGAAAATATATTTCAAACTTTTTTTGCTGCCCATGAGAACGATGTCAGTCTGTTTTCCCCTAGCTACACAGCTGCCAGAAATGCATCCCTTCTCTGATATTCAATACTGACTAGTTTTAATACTATACTGATACCATACTTACTTGTTCTCGTTTCCCTTGACGTGCTGTATACTCTCTGAATGCATGCTTGTATACAGAAATTCGGTGAAGTTAAATCTCGTAGGGAGAGGGTTAAAATCTAAATTTGGGGTAAACCCGTAATTTTTTTCTCATGAGCAAGTCTGTACATAACGAGATTCGTCAAAGCTCGCGAATTTTCCCTGAGCCAAATTCTGCTTCCGCAAACAACCGTGCGGCAACCGGCAGATGGACAAATTGTAATATTTTCGAGTGCATGACTCGCTTTTTGAAAAACAGTCTGTTTTCCGCTCAAACTTAGTCTCGCGTAGCCAGACCGCTCGAATTATCGATATTACTACTTCTGTATAAGCTTACTTACGACAGTTGACGCTATCCAAATAAAACTCTCCGTCGTGCACTGCGTTGTCCATTATATACTACCTTGGACGTTAAACCACTTCAAATACATAGCTACTGAACCCTATATTTGGCTGGAAAAAATACACATCTAATCGCAGCTGTTTCAAGTGAAATTGTAACGTGCGTACTAGAACTTACGGTAAGTACGCGCGCGCGAGCAGTATCCTGTAACTACAAAATCCGTAATCGATAGTTCTCGTACGCGCGCGTGCGCAGGCGTACAGATTGTGATTGTATACAATGTGCGGTATTGATGACGTTATTATACAGACTACAGCTTGAGTCATAATATTTTGATGCCAAATACAGATCTCATCTATTAAATGTAAGAATCAATGAGGCCTGGATCTTCTCGTGGATGCACATGTGACTGTAGACTTCCATATCCATGCAGTGTCATGCAGGATGTTCATCAGTTATTAAATTCCGATATCGGTAACGTATGTGGAACAGTGAAGTGAGTATCACTGCGGCCAAAGATAGCATTTGAGCTTCTGACAGTTACCTGTGAAATTGTCTCTCCAGTTCTTGAGCTGTGACCAGTTTGCTGTTCGTTTGATTTGGATTTCTTGCAATGGCAAGTAAATAGCTGTTTCGTTTTCTAGCTGCCACCTTTATTGTACCCCATTGGAATTTCTTTAGGGAATAGAGATGGAAAAAGTATCCGACAGGTATCATGAGTTTGCTTACTCAGGGCCGGTGGCAATGGTACGGCCGGTACGGCCATGGCCGTACCGGTTTTTGAGGGAGAAAAATGGCGTCGCTTGGATTCTAACTTACGCGTGCGTTATAGAATGGCCTCTCCGAGCGGTTCGCCGTAGCTTGGGACGTCTAAGAGGTCTTCTTCGGACTTTTTCAAGTCTTCAAGCATCCAAAGTATATCGACGAGAGAATTGAGGCTTCTCAATTTTCTATGGCGATACTTGAGCGCGAGACGAGCGTGCAAATTGGGGAGGGGCTAACATGGGCGTCATGCGTAGCGGTCATTTCTGGCAGCTCGGTTCAATCGCTTCTCTAGCTACAGAAACTACAGGTGGGAAGATTCTAGTAGCATTTTGGCCCAAACATGGCCTCAGAAGCGATCTCAGAGTGCCTAATTTTTCATGGGGGAGCATGCCCCCAGACCCCCTTACCTTATTCACACTTAAGCGCACGCAATGGCCGTACCAGTCTAAAATAGGGGGTTCACTAAGTTCACCCAACTCCATGTGGTGACGTCATAAACTGTAATGTGCGCATTGCGCGCGCAGAGCGCCATGGAACTGGATCCAGACTAGACATGTACATTAGTCCCGCAAGCCACACCTCTCTGCGAAGGGATCCTCAAGTCGAGTTTGAGTTCCTGGAGGGCATGCAGCAACAAAACACCAGTTGAACAAGACATCAGGTAGTCTGTATTGTATTCAAAGAGATTGTGCAACTTAATTTTATAGCAAAAAAGTTATGTAGCTAATACTGGACTCGTGTAAAAACCCCCTACAGGTTCAGTCAGTATTTTAATATTGAATACTGTGATCATGTTCGTCCCTAGCTTGTGAGCTAACCTGTTACCTACTAAGACTAAGACTTTCCTACTAAGACCAAGGGGTAGTCACATGCCGTGTGTTCAAGCGTTTGCGACTGGGATCAAGGTTTTTGATTCGCAAAAAGTGTGCTTAATTGCTTGATTGTTCCCTTCTGTGTTCTTGATCCATTGATTTGAGCAGTTCAGAGGTCACCTTGATCAGCCCCCAAAAAGGGCTTTGATCACTTGATTCAATTTTGATCCCGGTCGCAAATGCTTCTACATGGGACATATAAGTGACTACCCCTTGTAAGACTAAGGTCCCAGTTAGACAGGATTCCTCATGTTTTTGTGGGTTACTACGACAAAGTGTAGCCTCCTTCCCAGACTCTCAGTGTATCCTCACTTGATTTATTGCAAACTTATTAGTGGAGCCCGGAAATGAGTTAGGCCATGTAGTCATGTACCCATCGTTGGTTGCTTGCTGTTTCCAGAGCAGAAACTGCAAGCAGCATATTAAAGTTGGATAGAAACCAGGATAAGTGTCTTACCATCAGGCTTATGTAGCCTCGTTCCCACCATTTTTACCTTCCATTTGCATTCACAATAATACACAGGAGCGGAAGACCAGTGTTTTTACCTTCCGTTTGTGTTCACAATAATACACGGGAGCGGAAGACCAGCTAGTGTATAGTACGCTAGAGTTCAGTATTCTTGTTAAAATGTTGCACATCTTTGGACACAATACAGACTCTGTGATTTTTTCTGGTGTTTTGTTTTGCTGCATGCCTGCCAGCAACTGTTTTGCATGACTTGCTGAGGGACAAGTGAAACCGTACCCCAAGATGCTCACACAAAATTTGTTCTTGTACTCAGATTGTAGTAAACACTTAGGTCATCACATGTAAACTAGAACTTACTATAAAAAATCTGCACATGATCACTAGTATAGACTGGTGAAGCTAGACCTGAGCGTCAAAGACTAGGCTAGTAAGTCACACAGCATGTTACTGAGCTAGCTGTTGCACTCACAAGCTACAAAAAAGGCATGAGAAAAGTACTGAAGCTCTTCAGGTCCAGAAATTATGCTGAATTTAGTTCACAGAGTTACTGTAAGTATAAAACTACGACCCGTAAAACTATAGCAAGCTGTAAGTGAAAGTTTACCTCACAAGGGACTTTATACTGAGCTTCTTCGGGTCCAATTAACATGTCTGGATCCAGTTCCATCTTCGATCCGCGCGCGCAATGCGCAAGGAATAAACATTACAAATTGTGATGTCACCACATGGAGTTGGGTGAACTTAGTGAACCCCCTAAAATAGCTGGCTCCGGCCCTGTTACTGGAGTGGTAACAGCATGTAAGCTTACCATCAATAGGGCATAACCCTGCCATCTCTTGGTGGAACCATAAGATAGATTTGATACCTGTCAAAGTTCCAAACAACAGTAGAAACACCAAGAGAAGAACCGTCTCAGCAGCTTTCTTTTCATGTCTTCTTCGTGTGAGCTCATACGTACAGGCACGTTTACAGAAAACACCGATCATTAACAAAACAAAGAACACAATGAAGAGACCAAGTAATAGTATACCAAGTGGAATATACCACAGGCCAATTTGCTCCCAGAATCCTGCAATATCCTCAGAACAGTTCTTATTGTGCAATCCAACAGCAAGGCTTACGGATACTAGTATAGTTTCCATTGAGGAACGGAATCTAGATGAATGGCAATGGAAGGACAATCAGAAACAAAACGAAAGCAGCTTCAATTAGCTTCTTGTTCCTGCCAATTACAAGAGCAAATGTCCAATTCACAAACTTTACATAAAATGACGAGACTGACTACAAATGTAAAACTGTGGCCCACTGGTCAAGAAATCCCATGGCAGCACAAAACTGACTCAATCCAGTGTATGGCTTGATGCGCATGATCTGCACAGCCAAGTACCAAACTGTGAATGCGGTGAGATAGACAAACAGACGTTGCAGAAAGCTCTCAAATGCTCGCACGAAGACAACAATCAACAGAACATGCATGCATACCCCAGCAGTAATGCCCCGGGCCGTAGCCAACTCCAGAAAATAGTCACTGCTAAAAGTAGTGCAGTTCACGATCACTGAAGCTTGTGTCGAATTGCCCTTCATTTTTCGTTGGTCACGGAAGTACGTTTTCATTCACCGTGCACACGCACGTGGAAACCGCGCCTACCCCCATACCATACCTATCAGGGTACCTCTGCGCGTTTTGAAAAAGTTACAGACCATGCCCTAAAGAGGCCCGTGGTGTACAACTTAGGCATGCTCGAGCATCTCCATGCAACACAGCATGCAAATAACCGCTACTGCATGCAGTGCTGTCCTCCAGTGTCTGCATGTTGTCTTTCAATCAACAGTTTCCCAGTCCCAGTGCATTGTAACCCTGACAGCTGCAAATTATTAGGTTGGTAGATCACTACTGTACATGTAAGTTGCAAATTTTCATGCTTGTCATAGTCTGGCAATATTGTGCTTCACTAAGTTTCCAAAAATGGCAACTATTTGCCGTATGACAGTAGTTGCCAAAAATGGTAATATTGTGCTTCACTAAGTTGCCAAGAATGGCAACTATTTGGCTCATGACAGAAGTTGCCAAAAACGGCAATAAATGACTGCACATTACTGCCAAAAATGGCAATAAAAGGATTGACCTGCTACTCTATAGAGAACTTGAGTCACTTTTTCTGGCAATATTGTGCTTAGTCACCTTTCTGCCATTTCTGGCAATATTGTGCTTCACTAAGTTGCAACTGTTTGCTGTATGACAGCAGTTGCCAAAAATGGCAATAAATGACTGCACATAAAAGATTGATCTGCTACTCTATAGAGAACTTCAGTCACTTTTTTGCCATTTCTGGCAATATTTTGCATCTCAGTCAGTAATAATGCCCGCCAAAAATTGCCAAAAATTTTTATTGACCTCAAAGTTGCCAAAAATGGCAAATGAACATACCTGTTGCCAAAAGTTGGTAACTGACAATATTTTCCAATTTTGGCAATTGACGATATTTTCCAATTGACGATATTTTCCAATTTTGGCAGTTGACGATATTTGCCAAAGTTGGCAACTGACAATATTTGCCAATTTTGGTAACTGATGATATTTGCCAAAGTTGGTAATCAACGACATTTGCCAAAGTTGGCAATCAACAACATTTGCTAATTTGCTAAACATGCTTTGGCAGTATTCGTATTGACAAGTTGATTTTTCTATGGTCACAGCCATAGCAAAGACATGCAATTCTCCTGGTCAGGAGAACGGCCAGACTTCTGGCCAGAAGATATTCCCTTCACAAATCCGAGGCATGTGCCAGAAAATTTTCAGAGCAGCGCACTGAGGGAGATCATTGCAGCTGCTTACTGGTCATGTGGCATTGACCCTGACCAGTGGCTTGAGGGTGAGGAAACCATACCACCAACACCTCCCTGACAAGAACCAGAACGTTTCTCCTCCACGCTCCTTTCACCCATACCACCAACACCTCCCCGACAAGAACCACAAAATTTCTCCTCCACGCTCCTTTCACCCATACCACCAACACCTCCCCGACAAGAACCACAAAATTTCTCCTCCACGCTCCTTTCACCCATACCACCAACACCTCCCCAAAGATGCAGATGAGAAGCTTCAGCATCTCAAAAGAAATTTACACCACTAGCCCTGTGAAAACCACAAAGAAACAGAAACCACCAAACAAGTTTCGTGATTAATAAGCTGTTTAGTAACTTTTTGTTGTTGTTGGTAATGTTGAGCATAGACAATACTTAAGCTGCATACTGTTTTGTAACTTCTTTACCATAATATTTAATAATGAAATGTTGAGCATCAAATGGACAAAAGTTGCCAAAAACGGTGACTAACAAACTCGGGGGGAAAAGTTGCCAAAAATGGTGACGTTGTCTGCTTATTGCCAACATTGGCAATTGTTTGTCCCAATAAATATTGCCAAAATTTGCAAGAATTTATACTACTTTGACTTTATGCCAAATTTGGCAAAATGTTACCACCAGACACAAAGTTGCCAAAAATGGTCATAATTATGTGTACAGACTGTAGAGCTATTGCAGCTGTTGCTAATAATAATGGTAAATCACCCAAAGTTGGCATTTTTGGCAACCTTTGGGAGGCAAGTTTTGCTGATTTTGGCAAATTTTATGAATCGCCAGAATTGGAAAGAAAAATCTGGCAATGCATAAAGATTGCGAAAAATGGCAAAACTTGCTGGGCAAAGTTGCCATTTTTGGCAACTTTTGGTGACACCTAAGTTGCCAAAAATGGCTTCTGAACATAGCTCCCCTGTGTATCAGTGATGCAGATTCTATATACCCCACCACAATGCAGACCGGTTTCGAAGAGTTGTGTCCATCATGGTGTTAGCTAACTCTGTCTTCATTCTCGACGCTTCAGTCTGTATGCGAGTGAACTTGTCTAAAACTAATAGTGAGAACTTTGTGTGTCAAGAACGCCGCATGCTCCATAGTCTCGCAGGCCGTGTGGCATGTGAGGCCACTCCAAATTACTTGCTTGTTTCTAATCTTCCCACCTAGTGCCTGAATCCCCACAGATGACACCTTGTTCTAGGGGGGACAATATTCACTGAAGGGGGACGTTATTCACCGGTGAATAATGTCCTAGGGGGACAATATTCACTAGTGGGGGGTCATTATTCACTGGTGAATAATGTCCGGGGACATCTTTGGGGTGAACACTGCACACTATAACAACGGTATTTCATAAGATGACGTAACGTATCAATTTCCTACTTGTATATACTGTTTACTGTCCTCGCCCATTTGGGGGTGTGTCTCTGTAGTTTGTACTAACCATGTACCACGGGATGAGCTTAGCCTTAGAAGAAAAAATACAGGTGGCGAACGCCAACGCTACCAATGATGGTCACTACCATTACGTGGACGAGTTGGGAGAAGGTGGTTTCGGTTTTGTGCTGAAAGCACAAGATAAGGTACACGATAAAACAGTGGCTATCAAGATCGTCCTAGCTAAGAAATCGTTGATACAATTTGTTCTTAGAAAAACGCCATCTGCCGCTAAAGCAGCGCAGAAGGAGGCAAACTTGTTGGTTTATCTGAAGCATGAACACGTCGTAGCTATTCGAGACCACTTCAAGTTTACGGTGACAGGCCTAGGGAAGCGGAAAGATGGAGTTGCTATCGTGATGGAGTTTTGTCCTAAAGGAAACCTTCAGTCGTACCTTAAACAACTCAGAGGGGGCCTGCATGTTACTAAGAAAGAGCAATGGTGCCAGCAAATCGCTACAGCAATGGAGTTCATCCACAAACAAAACGTCATCCACAGAGACTTGAAACCAGCAAATATCCTCCTTGATGTTGCAGGCAACCTCAAAGTAGCTGATGTTGGGCTTGCAAAGATTACTTGTGAAGACCAAGGTAGCTACCAGGATTACATGATGACAGTGGCAGGCACTCGTTCATACATGGCCCCTGAAGTGTGGGAAGAACACTACACAATAAGCAGTGATGTCTTTTCCATGGGCCTGGTGATGTTTGTGATCTGTGAAATTCCACACCCTCCGGTACCAACCGTTCACCTTCTGAACCAGCGATGTGCTCTTGGAGAACTCATGTATAGAAACAGTGCTGTTCGAAACATGTTAGCAACAAAACTCCTAAAAGCACAAAGATGCACATCAGATGAGACAGAGCTCTTCAATAGCATGCTACACTATAGCCACCACAGCAGACTGGAGGCAGGTTGTGTGGTTCGGAAACTGAAGGAAATGAGGAGGCAAGCGGAGGAGAGGAGGAGGCGAGAAGAGGAGAGGAGGAGGCGAGAAGAGGAGAGGAGGAGGCGAGAAGAGGAGAGGAGGAGGAGGCAAGTAGAGGATAGGAGGAGGCAAGAAGAGGATAGGAGGAGGCAAGAAGAGGAGAGGAGGAGGCGAGAAGAGGATAGGAGGAGGCAAGAAGAGGATAGGAGGAGGCAAGAAGAGGAGAGGAGGAGGCAAGAAGAGGATAGGAGGAGGCAAGAAGAGCATAGGAGGAGCCAAGAAGAGGATAGGAGGAGGCAAGAAGAGCATAGGAGGAGCCAAGAAGAGGAGAGGAGGCGAGAGAGGAGGCGAATAGAGGAGAGGAAGCGAGAGGAGAGGAGGCGAAAGGAGAGGAGGCGAGAGGAGGAGAGGAGGCGAGAGGAGGAGAGGAGGCGAGAGGAGAGTAGGTTTATAGAGGAGAGGAGGCGAGAGGAGAGGAGGCAGCAGTCGTGGTGCAATCTGATGTAGGTTGGTGAGGAGAGATTAGCCCAAGTGAGATTTTTCTGTAAACAATGCTATATACACGAATTGTATTGTGTATATATACATTATGCAAATAAATGGTTTTTCATGAACATTGGTTCCTACATTATTGAACAAAAACTTGCTGTTGTGAGGTGATAATTGTCTAATTACAGGACGTAAGTATGAACCAACCAAATTAGCGAAAACTATCCCATTTTGTTACAGCTATAGGGCATACGAGCCTTATTTACGAGGATGCACGCAGGAGAGCCTCGCGAAGCGAGGCATTGAGCTACTTTGCATATGTAACAGTTACGTGTGTCTACGTCGTTCGGCCTCTCGTCGTTGTGTCGGCCTCTCTCGTCGTTGTTGCCTCCAAGAATCACGCTCTGTTCAACGGTGAAGCAGCAACGACAAGAGGCTGACCGATGTAGGCGAGAAGGAGGTCGGGATATTGCACGATATCATTCGAACTCACCTATTTATACTGCACATCGTGGATAATATAGTACACGTAGGTGGATAGGAAACGCAGATAGTATACGGAATAGTCCGCGGAAAAATTGTTATCCATCCTGGTAATGCCCTTTTTTTGTGCGAAGTTTGTGTTAGCTAACCTCGGCAACAGAAGAAGCTACAGCGAAAACCTGTAGGATTCATAGAGTATAATAGCAGGTGTACTGGGATAGCTATGTGAGAGCCGGCTCAGTGTTAGCAGTTTCGTTCAGTAAACGTCTGAATTGTCCGATTTGGCCATTGTTACGGCCAAATTGGCCGCATGTGACGGCAAACTTTGCGTTAGCCAATCTCGGCAACGGAAGAAGCTACGGCGAAAAGCTGCAGGATTCATAAAGTATAGTAGGTGGTGCACTGGGGTAGATATGTGAGTGCTGGCTCAGTGCTAGCAGTACCGTCTATAGTTGCCGAATTGCCCGAATTTTACCTCATTTAGGGGCAAATCCCCTGTTAGCAGATCTCCGAAACAGAAAGAGCTACGATGAAAAGCTGCAGGAATCATAGAGTACAGTAGTTGGTCTACTGGGATAGCTATATAAGAATGAGCTCAATATTTGCAATGTCGTTCAATAGCTGTCTGAAGTTTCCAAAGTGAAAATTTTCAGCCCGTAGACCCGTACCGGGTGTTGTTTTCCAGCGTCCACGTCTCAGACAGACAGGCTGCTGCTTATAATAGTTGCTATCCCAGTTGACCCATTATTGTACTTCAGCTGTAGCATAGTAAGAAAACCTGGCGGTGTTCAGGTTTTGAGATCAGCTAACAGGGAAAAACCGTTTCTCGGATTGGCAACCAGAAGTGCTCCGTATACTACGTCGTTTCCT
Source organism: Agelas oroides (assembly GCA_949130485.1). NCBI lineage: Eukaryota > Metazoa > Porifera > Demospongiae > Agelasida > Agelasidae > Agelas > Agelas oroides. The sequence goes on along the minus strand of OX422192.1, from coordinate 7,915,383 downwards.
ATCCACCTACGTGTACTATATTATCCATGTGCACATAAATCAACTAGCGTACTTATGGAAAGAAGCATGGATTGTAGATATATCTCGAGAACTACCCAACGCACAAACACCGGACAAGTACCAGCATGTAGCCAAGGGCCTGTAGGTTCTACTGATACTATTATTGTGGGGACTTCAACTTGTTTGGAGACAACACACAGGCCCGTAGGCAGGGGGGGTTCGAGGGGGTTCGCTCGAACCCCCCTTTTGACTTGCAAAAGATTTTATATACACCACTTAACTGTACATTTGAAGTGTCCTACCGTTTGAAAGTGGTCCACTAGTCTCGCTGCTTTTGAGAATCACCGCTGTCCAAACGTGTCTGGTTGCAGCATAGATAATAGAGCGGGAAATCTATTATCTATGGTTGCAGCTATGCGAGTTTGTTCATGGAGGACCAGCGCGGAACGCGCGTAAGCTGTTTACACCGCTGCGGTGAAAGGACGCGCGTAAATACGTGCGTAAATAAATCGCTAGTTCAGGCGCTCGAGAGTTGTCCTTCTAGTGGTGTCACTCCACCTGCTGTTCTGCCAAACTTAGTACCTTCTCTTGTGGAAATTCGAAGTCAGCTGGCTTAGCAAATGCATACATGGACAGCCAAGAATACTCCGCGAGCCACGTACCTACTACGGCTCTGCTTCTGTCCCAAAATAGCCTCAGAAGCAATCTCAGAGCATCTAATTTCTAAAAATTTCCTGGGGGAGCATGCCCCCAGATCCCCCTAGTCTTGCATGCTTATGCACGCATACATACAAATCAGACACCCATATAACCCCCCTCCTACAAATCCTGGCTATGGGCCTGACACAACAAGAAACGACAAATTTCACCGTCCGATTATTGATCGGATGAAACTGGTCCATGTTCACCCGCGCCCCCGAGTATTCAAAGCAGCTACCGCGACGAAAATTGATTGCAAATTGGAGGGGTCTTGGGGCATCGTATCGATGTTAAAATCTCTCCAAAAGCAGCTTCAGGGAAGGCACAGACAATGATGTCTGAAAATTTATCCGAGATTGATTTTTCTCGGACGGTCATTTTATCGCTTCTAGCGTCAACAGTCTCGCGGTATCACCGAGTGTTTACGCAGTTTCTCTCCGCGTTTGAGTGTCCGATCGTCTGAGCACATCGATCTTCTGCCCAGCCTTGTCAAATCACGCTTCCCAGGCCCCACCCAGCTTTCTCTGTACTGCATGCGGGCAAGCGACGGAAAGCTGGGCGGGGCCTGGGAACAAGGCTGCGCTATAGCCATATGTAAGTTGGCTGGCTTTGTTTATTATCTTGTCTGTATGTGGCTTCAACCATCACCAATTAGCATCCCCACAGGCATCCTGAGTAGGCATTTTAGCATCACTTTACATGCAGTGCAAATGGCTATGCTTTTTGGTAGAGTTAGATTGTGCAATTACAACACACACACACCAGGGTTGAAAAACCAAATGTAATGACTACGTAATGATTACAGGTTTTCAAACACATTTACATTAAAACCAATTCATGACTACTTCGACCTGTAATTTAACAATGTAATTTGTAATTTTGTCATTTTTCTGTAATTGTAATCATTACTTGTAAGCAACCTTGGTATTTTTTTTTTCTATGAAAATTTATGCATAAGTGCAATGGATACACAAATAGCCAACTGCAAATATAACAGTGTACCCAAAGTAATATTATTACATTACAGAAAGAGTGGCAGAGTATAATACTTAAACATAGGGAGAGTGGTACAATTAACAGCTTCTAAAGGTAAATTATTCCATAGAGAGATAGAATTAGGTAAAAATGAGTATTTAAAGTGATTTGTGCGTGCAAAAGGAATACTATATTGTTGATCATGATTACACCTTAAAGAGGATGAGAGGGGTGTTGGGTGAGAATTGACTGGGAAGTAAATGAGATTATGAATAATCTTTAAAAAAGTTGACAGTGACAAGAAAAGCCTCCGATTCTCCAGTGAGGGTAACTGGAAGATATCTAGTAAGTCTTGGTAGCTCGAATTCCAGTGCCTTGTACAGATCCGTAATCCAAACTGCTGAACTGTATTAAGTGACGATTCAGGCTCAAGTAATTAATAAAACCATGCCAGATTTCAATTACTACAACCCTGACACACACACACACACACACACACACACACTGCACACACACACACATGCACACACACACACAAACACATACACAAACACACACACATACACACACACATACCGGCTGATTAACTGGATTTGATTCCCTGTTCCACAATTGTAGCTATGTATAGGCTTCCACAATATGTGCAGTGGGTTAGCTTAATGATTTTGCTTATCCACCTGCATTCAAGCTATGATTCAAGTCACAGTTTTCTTTCCACTTGGGGTGTGGTTAGCCTAATTACACCCTAATTTCTTTTTCATGTTAATGGCATAAGATGCACATTTAGCATAAAAAATTGCTGATAACTACAAGTGCGTCTACTTAGCAAAACATCAATGTTTAAGTAGTTCTTAAAATTCCTTTGTCCCAAGTACCTCAACTCTATGGAATGGCCTCCCCCCTATCATCACGTTTGTCAAAAGAGTTTGTGTTAGTGTATACAATGTGTTTGTGGACACATGGTGAGTAGACATGGGGTGGGTTTGAAACCTTGACCTGAGGTTGATTATGTTTTCAGGGAAGGAGAAGGTCTTGTTAAGAATCTTGTACATTGTGCAGAGCTTGAGGAATAGTCTGCGATCACGAGTAGTAGGAAGGTTAAGAGCGTGAAGTTGGTCACTGTGAGACGCAGACCAATTCTTGGTGCAGATTTTGCACGCAAGTCTTTGTACGGGCTCAAGTTTATCAAAGTCTTTTTGGAGATGCGGGTCCCACACAGCACAACAACATTCAAGCATGGGGCGAACCAAGATGGTATACAGTTGGTTAGTACTGAAGAGTTCACATATCTGTAGAATTTCCTGTAAACAAAGCCAAGTGTTCTCCTTGCCTTAGATGTAATTATGTCAATATGAACAGACCATGACAAGTCAGAGGATATGTGGACTCCCATATAAATATTTCATGCTAGTAACTTTCTCCATAGTAGCATCAGGTGAACCAATGAAAATTGAGGGCATGATGGAAACAAGGCTGGACCTTTGCCTGCTGATTAACATATGTTTACACTTTGCTGCATTAAGAGTCATACAATTCTGAGCAAGCCAGGTAGAAATTGCATTCAAGTCAGATTGAAATAGGTGGTGATCATTGAGTGAACAGATAGCTATAGGTTTATACACCAGTACGTCATCAGCATACAGTACAAATTTAGTACCTGCAGACAAGGGGACTTCCTCCAATAACTTTATGTAGAGAAGAAACAACAGTGGGCCTAGCACCCTAAGTGGAAAGAAGAAGAAAAAAATGATCCAGGACAAAAAATCCATGAGTGCACGTACATACCTACTAATTATTAGTGTGCATGCACAAGTGGAGTCATCTCGCTGCAAATCTCCGAGTGATTTAATGCTCCAGCTGCGTGCAGTGAGGATTTTGAATATGCAGGCTGCTGTAGGTCCTACCAGGAGGGAGAGATCTTGCCTGTTGCTTATGTAACACGACCTTTGCAGCAATTGACGTCAGAGGTGCCTGGTGAATGGACAAAGGAGCAGCTAGCTGACATCCAGTGTGGATGTGCAGGTGGTGATCCTGCCTACTCCAATTAATTGGTCAGTCATTTGTGCAACAGGTAGTTTAAGCAAAAGTGCAAACATATGTGCACATGCAGACCGTACAGTTAGCTCTGCCTGGACCATGTATATAGGTTTGATCCTGATTTGTACTGCAGTGTGTCATCTTCAGTTGACCAACTCCAGACTAGTGGAATAGGTACTGCGAGTTGTTTATTTCGGAAACACCAACAAGAGAATATGAGCCCTTAAAGACAGATGTATACGAATACAATCCATATAGCAACAACGAACGTTTCTTCACAGTGCATCTCAATTAACGTTCCGAAAGTTTCACTAAATAACAGAGCAATGACACACATTCTAATGTTCTGAAGTATATGATAATCCCTGCTATAAGCATGAATAAATTCAAGTTTAAAGAAACACTACGCTATAACTATTATATGTAAGTTGGACATATATATTCACATTATCGAACAGTATAAACATATAGATTCAGCAAAAGATTATGTAACGTGGCCAGATGGCTTCGTGATTGAAAATAACAAGCTCATCATAGTTCAGTTCTCCCTTTCCCATGATGCCTTTACTTTTCCCATAAAATGAGTGGTAGCCAGGTGGGGGTGTGGCAAGTTGAGGGGTGTGGTATCGAATGTCATACTTTCTACCAGGTGCAATGTCGCACACAAGAACTGCATTGTAACGGGTGTTCTTATCTCTAACTGTGGCACCGAATCTGTTACCAGCTGCGTAGTCGTACGACTTTGAAGAGTTGGGAGCAAAGTAGAATCCATTGCCAAATCTTTGCCATGCACTAAGGTTGATTCTCTGAGGATCAAATCCTCTCTTGGCAATTCCACAAGCTCCACAGTTTGGATCATCGCACAACTCTGCATAGTTGGCAATGTCACAGCATAATGTTGTACCATGGTAATGCCGTTCAATGCCTCGGTAAGAAGAAAATTTGCTACGATAGCTTTCAAATCTCTCCAACACCATGGGGTTGATTATCTTCACAATTGTAATGATGGAAGGGCATTGGCCTTTTTCCTTAGCCCAATCTTTCTTAAATTTTTTGGACAGATCTCTGTATTTTTTGGACTGGGAATCAAGTTCCACACCAGCTGCAAACTCTGGGTAAGAAGGATGCCAAAGTTACGTTCATCCACACACCAGAGTACTTGCTGTTCATGCAAGAAATATAACTTCCAATCCTAAATGGTAACTGTGAAGTACTTTATCATGTCCAGATAGCATAACAGCTGCACATTTAACAAAAATCTAACCTTCTTCCTTGGCTCGCTGTAGATGCATCTCACAGAAGTCTGCAGGTGCCTCAGCTCCCACAGGAGAGGGCTTTCTCTGACAGCAACCAGGGTAGTCCCCATACAGGCAGTAGAGATCAGCTACATGACAAAGATATATATTTCACCACAATCCTGAATCAACTTACATTCAGTACAATATTCACTGCACATGCAGTATACAATTCATTGCTTATGGCTTACCAAACTGCCTGCCATGTTCCTTGCAACAAAAATCATTAATAGTTTTATCAGGTCTTTCTCTCCTTCGTGTGTTACAGCTTGGTAGTCGGCATTGATAGTTCCAATCTGCATGAGGATCATAAAAAACATGCATAGCTTAATTGTTTAACAATCAGTTATATGATACGTGGTGTATATGATTTTCCCATGCTAATAATTGAAGTACCGTATTCGCTTTAATCTTTGATGGCAAGTATTCAGTTTACACTTATGAGCTTAGCTAAGTATATGGTAACAGTAGGCAAGCGTACCAACTATTTGTGTCACAGATGCCCACTCTACTGCTCGACGGTCATAGTTTTGTGCCCTCACTGAGAACTGGCTTACATGATCCAGTACTAGCCCTGACTTCCTGGTGAGTGTGAGAGTAGTCGAAGAGCTGTGGACAGTCTGGCAATTCCAATTGTATCCCTCAAGGCTTTGTGGCTTAAACCAAATATCGTAATGTGTAAGTTCTGCAGGGTTACGGAAATCAATATTACTTGGTGGTACCCAACTTATTGTCAAAGTGGGCTTGTTTCGATCCAGAGTTAGTGTCAGGTTTTGAACCGGATCTGGCGTCATTGCTGCAAATAAAAGCAACAGTGTTTGTATTATAATGTGCACTATCATTCACTTGTAACTGACACTACTTGCATGCTTCTGATGTAAACTTACAAGCCTTACACATGCATTCATTGCATTGGGGTCCTGCAAGATGTGAAAACTTGATGGAGAGGCTAAAAACATCCCATAATTCACTTTAGGCAAGTTGCCTCACTATCGTTGCAAGCCACTTATGAGTTGCTGCTGCTTAATATGAGACATTATGGCATTTTGACTTTTAAAGATCTTGGGATTAGATATTCTAGCTGTGAATGACCATAAAGGCTTGAAAATGACCTAAGCTAAATATCATAAGCACATGTGACAAGGAAATATATGCTTACAGAAGTGCTTTTTCACTGCAGTCCATGGTCCTGCACCGTCACTGCTGACTGCCCTCACTTCAAAGTCATATTCTGTCAATGGTTTGAGCCGATCCCTCCCAAGAGTGATGTCACGGCAGTCACTACCGAGTGAAGGTAAGAAATGATACTGCTCAGACTGCTGACACGACTTGAACCGTATCTCGTGTGAGGTGATCTCCTTAACATTCCAAATGTTACTTGGCACCTTCCATTGAAGCATCATGGTGGGCTTACGCTCCTCTACCACTGCTTTCAGCTCTTGGACTAATCCTGGAATCAAACCTGCAATGAAATATATACACATGTGTATGTTCCGGCTTGTACTGTGCAGTAACTCCGAACTGATATCTGATAGGTTGACGATTACATAGTAGGTTCTGGATGGAAACTGGAATGAGTATGTGTATGTGTAGCTACTTACCGATGTATCTTGAAGCTTGTTTCCACTCTCCTAAGTCATCCCCACATTGTGCCCTCACTTCAAAGATGGAGGTCGTATGTGGTATGAGCCCAGAGTTTCTCTTGAGGACTACACTGGTTGTAGACCTGTCTACACTCAAATCATGATAGTGTTCTCTTTCTTGTGGTTTGAAGCGAATGTGGTAGCTGCTCACATCTGACCAGGACATTTGAGGCTTTGCACCAACATTTCGTGGTGGGTCCCAGGTGAGAGTGACAGATGGGACACTTGGATCCACATCAACGTTCAGGTTCTCAACTGGATCTGGAACCAGTGCTGCAGAGGAAAGTATAACAAGGTTTACATAGCTCCTATAATGTATCTATACATGTAGCAAGGGGTTATGAATTTCCCTTTAATCTTTCACATACCTACAAATGTTGATACAGTCTTGCATTCTCGGCTTATGTCGTGACCGCTGCAGGCCCTCACCTCGAAAGTGGATGTAGTCAGTGGTCTAAGGCCTAACAATCTTGTGATATCAGTGCTGGTGGTAGAACCACTCACAAACGTCTCATTGTAGCAGTGCCTTTCTTTTGCCCAGAAACAAACCCGGTATTTTGTGACATCTCCTGGATATCCGGCATTGGCTGGTGGGTGCCATTTTAGCGTCACAGAAGGCTGATATGCGTCTATAGCAGCTGTGAGGTTTCGAACTGGGCCTGGAGTGAGAGCTGGAAACAAAACAGTGCATTGGTATGTAATGAACTAATGTTTTGCTGGATATATACCCTTAGACATGTAAGTATAGAATGTGATAGAAGATAAGAAAACGAATGTGTATTATATAGGTCAAGAGCGCATAAGAACGGGCAGCTAGAGTAAGAGAATGTAACTCCAATAGAAACCCATAGTCCTGTCCAAATTATTGAACCGTACTAAAAATAGAACACCCGGTCACTTGCTTAGCAACAATGCCTTATGTTTACGCAGCATGCCCAGTACGTGTTTTTAGTACTGCCGGTAAATTCCGACCGGTTTCAAATTTTACAGAGTTACATGTTCTTACTCTAGCCACCCGTTCTTATGCACTCTTGATAGGTATACATACCAATAGTATGTAAGTACGTACCAATATATTTGGATATTGCGCTTGGTAATCCTTCCCGGGCAGCATTCCGTGCTTTGACTATAAAGTCATATGTAGTCAGTGGCTTGAGCCCAGATTTCCTTGTGAGAAGAATGGAGGTTTGTGATGCTTTCACAGTCTTCATACAGTACCTTTCCCTACTTTGAGACGCTCTGTAGGAGATCTCATATCCAGTCACATCTTTGTCAGCTATTGCATTCTTTGGTCTGTCCCAGCTCAGTGTCAGAGAAGGTTGGTTAGTGTTCAGGACTGACCTCAGGTTCTGGACTTGCCTTGGAACCAGGGCTGTAGGTGAGAGAGAGTGACTTTTGGGTGGACTACAGACATAACATTGTTGGCTTTACCTGGAAAACAAAGTTAATTTCCAAGGCAGAAATTATGATTTCCAATGTAGTTTTGCTCAGGTATTTAAAGCATGTCCGTACCGTGCATAAACCACACCCACTGCATAGGACATGGCAATTGGGTGGAATAATATTAGTAGCTTGGATTAGAAGCTTTGCTACAATTTACAAATCATCTTGAAATTGTTCTGAAAACTTGTAAAGACACTAGCAATTTCCACCTGGGTCATTTGAGACTGATAGGCTCCAGAGACCAGTAGATAACTTTTGTTGAAGGGAAAACACTTAGTGGGCTGTTCAGAGTGCTAAAGGTAATAATAAGTAATGCAAGCAGTCTGGAGGGTGAGGGCCGCATGCAGAAGTTAGTAGGTCTACCATCTTCATTAGTGTACACTCACATATAAAAGCTGAAACTTGTTTCCATTTTCCTAAGTCATCCCCACACTGTGCTCTCACTTCAAAGATGGACCTCGTATGTGGTATGAGCCCAGCGTCTCTCTTGAGGACTATACTGGTTGTGGAGCTGTCCACATTCATCTCTTCATAGTACTTTTTTCCTTGTGGTTTGAACCGAATCCAGTAGCTGCTGACATCTGTCCAGGGACTAGCTCCAACATTTCGTGGCGGCTCCCAGGCAAGTGTGATAGATGGGGCATCTTGATCCACATCAATCTTCAGGTTCTCAACTGGATCTGGAATCAGTGCTGCAGAGAAGATGAAGGAAAAAAATGTTTCAGTGTGTAAGGTACTATGATCCACGATCTCTCCTTTCATGTGAAAGTACTCATTACCAACATGGCATAATCATTATCATGCAGCAGCGTAGCCAGGTCACAGATGATGCTAGGGCACAGTATAGGCACATAGTGTGTTTCTGAGAGCTCCTGTAAAAGCAACTAGGGGAGTCTGGGGGCACGCCCCCCCCCAGAAAATGTTTGAATTTTTAGATAATCTCTGGTCGGTCTGGAGGCTATTTCCAAGTAAGCGATTGGCATTACCAGGAGCTTATGAGTGGTGAAGCCTGGCATTACTCAAATTTGTGAACAGCGAGGTGAAGAGAGTGTGGGAGACTGTGTAGTATTCTAGACACAGATAGCTACACTGGCTTTTTACGGATTTTGAGCACCCAATTTGCAATCGACAATGGTACGTACAATCTAATTTGACAGGCACACTTACACTGGTGGGGCACAGCTCTAGTTGCTTGGGCATGTGCCCCAGTGTGCCACACCTTGGCTACGCCACTGATTACATAAAGACAATCTGTAATCTCCCCCCTTTAACCATACACATACCTACAAATATTGGTGTAGTCCTTCTTTCTTCACTTACGTCATCACCACAGTAAGCCCTCACTACGAAGGTGGTTGTAGTCAGTGTTCTGAGCCCTAACTCCCTTGTGATAACAATATTAGTGGTACTACCATCCACAGACTTTTCATTATAGCAGCCTTCTTTCTCATCCCAAAATTGAATTCTGTACTCTGTGACATCTGTTACATATCCAGCATGGGCTGTTTGGTCCCAGTTCAGCGTCACAGAAGGCATGTGTCCACCTACAGATGTTACTACTGGTACAGTATTGCATTCTCGGCTTATTTCTTGATCACTGTAAGCCCTCGCTTCAGAATTTGCTGGTGGGTCCCATTTCAGCATTACATAAGGCTTGTATGGATCTACAGCAGCTGTCAGGTTTCGAACTGGGCCTGGAGTGTGAGCTATACAAAAGGATATTCAACAACAGTACAGGTTTACATGGAGAGTTTACATGCTTCCACCTACAGGTAATCATGGCATAGGTACAAGGATATCTGCTCACTGGTTATTGTTGTTAATTTGTACATGCTGACTGGTGCACAACTACTCATTGTCAGCATTGAGGCAAAAATACATTCAGACCGGAAATATCTGTAACTTCATAATAAGGGTTATGTCTTGATTTTTCATACATTCATCCTACTCTCTACCATAATAGATACAAGGCTGGTCTTGCAGTGTTGGCTAGAAACTATGTACAGTAAATTTGTGTGGGTGTTATAGCTCCCATGCAAGGCTCAATGGTGGGTTTAAAAACCCCATTTATGATCCCTTGCTCTTGAGCTACTACAGCTTAACACAATATGAAATCGTGCATAAAGTGACACTACACTGGCATGATTACAATATACCCATACCAATATATTCTGACACAGTACTCCATTCTCCTTTACGATCAGCATTCCGTACCCTAACTTCAAAATCATACTTAGTTAGTGGCTGGAGGCCTGATTTTCTTGTAAGGCAAATACTTGTAGTTGTTTCCATAATGCTCGAATAATTGTTCTTTGCATTCACAATGTTAGATGGCCAAAAACGGATTTCGTATGTTGAGACATCTCCAGCAGTCATAGCATTCTTTGGTTTGTCCCAGTTCAGGGTCAGAGAAAGTTGGTCGGTATCCAGGGTTGACCTCAGGTTCTGGACCTGTCCTGGAACGAGGGCTGCAGGGAAAATGAATATCATTATTAAAACCAAGTTTGTCTGGAGCTTTTGTAGGCCAGGCAAACTAGATTTATTGTTTCGCATCAGCCACTTACTTGATTTGCATGTGGGCTGGCGGTCATTATTCATTAATCATTACTACCAAAGACTATATACACTCGGCTAATCTACAGCGCTACGGCCATAAAAGTGGGTGTGTCATTGCTTGGAAGGCGATAATGACAGTTGAGGCGGCAGGTCTCAGAGTAAGTGGGCGCTGATGCGAAACAATAAATCAGCTAGGTTGCCTGGCCTTAGTACAGTGCAGTTAATACAATGATCAGTGCTGACTGAAGTGCAGGTTTCAGCAATTTATTAAAGTCAGGGAGCTGCTGAAGTGATATTGAGTCCATGGCCACATAGAATCTGATGACTGTGAATTCATACACTGTGCACTATGCAGTACCTACCGTATTGTCTTGACACGTTGTCCCAGTCACCACCCGTAGGTCCACTTTTGCCCCTGACCCAAAACCTATAGTGCATTAGTGGCTCAAGTCCTGATTCTCTTGTGAGCACCACACTATTGGTGGAGCCATTCACAGTCATCTCGGTGTTCTCACCAGGCATGGTCTCATTCTGATGGTTAACTTTAATGAAATCAATTTGATACTCAGTAACCTCTTCAGTGCTGCGAATATTGGCAGGGGGGTCCCAACTCAGTGTCACTGAAGGAACAGTTTCATCAACAGCTGCTAACAGGTTACGGACTGGATCAAGATGCAGAGCTGTGCAAAAGCAATAATTATACTGTAATTTCCTGAAAATAATTGTCTATGGGCAAGAGCGCATAAGAACGGGCGGCTTAATGAGTAAGAGCATGTAACTCCGTAAAATTTGAAACCGATCGGAATTTCCCACCAGTACTAAAAATAGTAACACGTACTGCGCATGCTGCATTGACATAAGCCATTGTTGCTAAGCACATGACCAGGTGTTCTATTTTTAGTACGGTTCAATAATTTTGACCGGACTGTGGGCTTCTATTGGAGTTATACGCTCTTACTCAAGCTGCCCGTTCTTATGCGCTCTTGCTACGGGCAATGAACTTAATGGCCACTCAAATAGGGGGGTGAGCATATTTTTTTTAAAGAGTTATGATATTTCACTCATGCAAAAACACACCCATCTCACATGCAATTAGTCTAGCCCCTACAGATGTATGCATACAGTGATTTTGCAATACCCCCTTGTCATGCGCCTGCTTACACACTAGCAGTAAATGGTGCCTGTCTTTATTTGTTAGTCCTCCCACCTCTTTTGCAACAATGCTAGCTTCTTGAATGCTTCTTGCAGCATAAATAGTTGGTTGTACTTAAGTTTGAAAGATCTTGAATAACTTCATTTAAAAATAAGTGGGCTTACTTTTGAAGATGGGCCTATCAAGAGTGCATAAAGAATGGTGTCTACAGTAACAGTGTGTAACTCTGTAAAATTTGAGACCGGGCAAAACTTACCACCAGTAGTAAAAATAGTAACACGTACTGCGTATGCTGCATAGCATACAGCACGTGACCAGGTGTTCTATTTTCAGTACGGTTTAAATTAGTAGTTTGCCTGGACTCTGGGCTTCTATTGGAGAGTTACACGCTCTTACTCTAGCCGCCTGTTCTTATGTACATAGGCTGACTGACATGCCTTTATTAGGTTTCATCATGGACAACTACAGTAAACTCACCAACAAATGCTGTAACTTTATTCCATTCTCCTGTGGACTCAGCGTTTCTTGCTCTTACTTCAAAGCTGTGTACGGTTGATGCTTTGATACCGGTATCTCTTGTGAGAAATGTACTAGTGGTGGATACATCCACAGTGAACTGAGTACAGTTGCTTGTTTCTTTGGGATTAAAGCGAACATCGTAAGCAGTAACTTCACCAGCCCTTCTGAAGTTGAGTGGTGGATCCCAGTTCAGTGTCACATAGGCCTGCTTTGGGTCAATGTATCTTTTCAGGTTTCGAACAGGACCAGGAACTAGACCTGTAAGCACATGGTGACAAAGGTCAGAGAGTGCATGCATCAATTAACCATCAATGAAGCACATCTCCCTTAAAAAAAGGTAGGCCTATAATATGTTATGCAAGGTCACCCCCTGTGCAGGACACGCTTCAGCCAATACCAGGCCTCATCAGCTGCACTGTGGTGACCGGGAGATGGGGACTGCTACATCATGCACCAAATGCATTCAGGATGCATGCAGAAAATGTGGAAGAAGGACCAACTCCATATATGAATGTCAAGTGTTTTGATTCTATTACACATGCCCATGCGTTTGGTTGACACATTTCAGTATTATTTAGTGCACTAAGCAAGTCTGTTCTTACCAACATGAGTTGATACAGTTGTCCAATTTCCAGTTTCATCAGCATTCACTGCTCGTACTTTGAAAGTAGCTGTAGTCAGTGGTATAAGTCCCAATTCTCTGGTCACTACAAAACTAGTGGTTGACCCATCTTCAGTTTGGTAGGGAATGACAGATGAACCATCATCACTATCATCAAGTCCATCACATCTCCCTGACACTTTAAAACGAATATCATACAACAATATATCTCCTTTGTATTGAGAATTCACTGGAGGGTCCCAGCTCAGTGTCACAGAGGGTTCACTTGGGTTCACGGTTGGTACAAAGTTCTCTACAGGACCGGGGATGTGGGCTACAGGGAGCAACGGTGTGGCAGGTTCATACAGAGTACTTATCATTCTGTGAGCCAAATTCAATCTCACAGCTGTTATAACTTGATGCAGAATTTGTTTGACTAGTTAGGGGCCATTACTGTAAAGACATACATATTATACCAGTAGTTAGCTAAATATTTAGCAAACCTTAAACTAATAATATAACTATAAAAGTAATATCTCTACGTGCACTGCAAGAAGCCAAGTTCAGTTCCAACCCTAACAGCACTACACCATCATAACAAACATACCAAAATATGCTGACACACTCCTCCAGTCTCCAGCGTCATCACCAGCCATTGGCCTCACTTGAAAGTGGTACTGTGTAAGGGGTGTGAGTCCCAGCTCCCTTGTCAAGATAACTCTGGTGTTAGAGCCATCTACAGTTAACTCTATGTGTTGCTCAACTCTGACAGGACTGATGCGAATCTGATACTTGTATGCAGTGACCATTTCACAATTGATGGCATTAGTGGGTGGATCCCAACTCAGTGTTATGGAGGGGACAGTGGGGTCCACACAAACAGAGAGGTCTCTAACCGGATCTGGGTCCAGAGCTGCATGATGGAATAAGCTATACAAAAGGATATTCAACAACAGTACAGGTTTACATGGAGAGTTTACATGCTTCCACCTACAGGTAATCATGGCATAGGTACAAGGATATCTGCTCACTGGTTATTGTTGTTAATTTGTACATGCTGACTGGTGCACAACTACTCATTGTCAGCATTGAGGCAAAAATACATTCAGACCGGAAATATCTGTAACTTCATAATAAGGGTTATGTCTTGATTTTTCATACATTCATCCTACTCTCTACCATAATAGATACAAGGCTGGTCTTGCAGTGTTGGCTAGAAACTATGTACAGTAAATTTGTGTGGGTGTTATAGCTCCCATGCAAGGCTCAATGGTGGGTTTAAAAACCCCATTTATGATCCCTTGCTCTTGAGCTACTACAGCTTAACACAATATGAAATCGTGCATAAAGTGACACTACACTGGCATGATTACAATATACCCATACCAATATATTCTGACACAGTACTCCATTCTCCTTTACGATCAGCATTCCGTACCCTAACTTCAAAATCATACTTAGTTAGTGGCTGGAGGCCTGATTTTCTTGTAAGGCAAATACTTGTAGTTGTTTCCATAATGCTCGAATAATTGTTCTTTGCATTCACAATGTTAGATGGCCAAAAACGGATTTCGTATGTTGAGACATCTCCAGCAGTCATAGCATTCTTTGGTTTGTCCCAGTTCAGGGTCAGAGAAAGTTGGTCGGTATCCAGGGTTGACCTCAGGTTCTGGACCTGTCCTGGAACGAGGGCTGCAGGGAAAATGAATATCATTATTAAAACCAAGTTTGTCTGGAGCTTTTGTAGGCCAGGCAAACTAGATTTATTGTTTCGCATCAGCCACTTACTTGATTTGCATGTGGGCTGGCGGTCATTATTCATTAATCATTACTACCAAAGACTATATACACTCGGCTAATCTACAGCGCTACGGCCATAAAAGTGGGTGTGTCATTGCTTGGAAGGCGATAATGACAGTTGAGGCGGCAGGTCTCAGAGTAAGTGGGCGCTGATGCGAAACAATAAATCAGCTAGGTTGCCTGGCCTTAGTACAGTGCAGTTAATACAATGATCAGTGCTGACTGAAGTGCAGGTTTCAGCAATTTATTAAAGTCAGGGAGCTGCTGAAGTGATATTGAGTCCATGGCCACATAGAATCTGATGACTGTGAATTCATACACTGTGCACTATGCAGTACCTACCGTATTGTCTTGACACGTTGTCCCAGTCACCACCCGTAGGTCCACTTTTGCCCCTGACCCAAAACCTATAGTGCATTAGTGGCTCAAGTCCTGATTCTCTTGTGAGCACCACACTATTGGTGGAGCCATTCACAGTCATCTCGGTGTTCTCACCAGGCATGGTCTCATTCTGATGGTTAACTTTAATGAAATCAATTTGATACTCAGTAACCTCTTCAGTGCTGCGAATATTGGCAGGGGGGTCCCAACTCAGTGTCACTGAAGGAACAGTTTCATCAACAGCTGCTAACAGGTTACGGACTGGATCAAGATGCAGAGCTGTGCAAAAGCAATAATTATACTGTAATTTCCTGAAAATAATTGTCTATGGGCAAGAGCGCATAAGAACGGGCGGCTTAATGAGTAAGAGCATGTAACTCCGTAAAATTTGAAACCGATCGGAATTTCCCACCAGTACTAAAAATAGTAACACGTACTGCGCATGCTGCATTGACATAAGCCATTGTTGCTAAGCACATGACCAGGTGTTCTATTTTTAGTACGGTTCAATAATTTTGACCGGACTGTGGGCTTCTATTGGAGTTATACGCTCTTACTCAAGCTGCCCGTTCTTATGCGCTCTTGCTACGGGCAATGAACTTAATGGCCACTCAAATAGGGGGGTGAGCATATTTTTTTTAAAGAGTTATGATATTTCACTCATGCAAAAACACACCCATCTCACATGCAATTAGTCTAGCCCCTACAGATGTATGCATACAGTGATTTTGCAATACCCCCTTGTCATGCGCCTGCTTACACACTAGCAGTAAATGGTGCCTGTCTTTATTTGTTAGTCCTCCCACCTCTTTTGCAACAATGCTAGCTTCTTGAATGCTTCTTGCAGCATAAATAGTTGGTTGTACTTAAGTTTGAAAGATCTTGAATAACTTCATTTAAAAATAAGTGGGCTTACTTTTGAAGATGGGCCTATCAAGAGTGCATAAAGAATGGTGTCTACAGTAACAGTGTGTAACTCTGTAAAATTTGAGACCGGGCAAAACTTACCACCAGTAGTAAAAATAGTAACACGTACTGCGTATGCTGCATAGCATACAGCACGTGACCAGGTGTTCTATTTTCAGTACGGTTTAAATTAGTAGTTTGCCTGGACTCTGGGCTTCTATTGGAGAGTTACACGCTCTTACTCTAGCCGCCTGTTCTTATGTACATAGGCTGACTGACATGCCTTTATTAGGTTTCATCATGGACAACTACAGTAAACTCACCAACAAATGCTGTAACTTTATTCCATTCTCCTGTGGACTCAGCGTTTCTTGCTCTTACTTCAAAGCTGTGTACGGTTGATGCTTTGATACCGGTATCTCTTGTGAGAAATGTACTAGTGGTGGATACATCCACAGTGAACTGAGTACAGTTGCTTGTTTCTTTGGGATTAAAGCGAACATCGTAAGCAGTAACTTCACCAGCCCTTCTGAAGTTGAGTGGTGGATCCCAGTTCAGTGTCACATAGGCCTGCTTTGGGTCAATGTATCTTTTCAGGTTTCGAACAGGACCAGGAACTAGACCTGTAAGCACATGGTGACAAAGGTCAGAGAGTGCATGCATCAATTAACCATCAATGAAGCACATCTCCCTTAAAAAAAGGTAGGCCTATAATATGTTATGCAAGGTCACCCCCTGTGCAGGACACGCTTCAGCCAATACCAGGCCTCATCAGCTGCACTGTGGTGACCGGGAGATGGGGACTGCTACATCATGCACCAAATGCATTCAGGATGCATGCAGAAAATGTGGAAGAAGGACCAACTCCATATATGAATGTCAAGTGTTTTGATTCTATTACACATGCCCATGCGTTTGGTTGACACATTTCAGTATTATTTAGTGCACTAAGCAAGTCTGTTCTTACCAACATGAGTTGATACAGTTGTCCAATTTCCAGTTTCATCAGCATTCACTGCTCGTACTTTGAAAGTAGCTGTAGTCAGTGGTATAAGTCCCAATTCTCTGGTCACTACAAAACTAGTGGTTGACCCATCTTCAGTTTGGTAGGGAATGACAGATGAACCATCATCACTATCATCAAGTCCATCACATCTCCCTGACACTTTAAAACGAATATCATACAACAATATATCTCCTTTGTATTGAGAATTCACTGGAGGGTCCCAGCTCAGTGTCACAGAGGGTTCACTTGGGTTCACGGTTGGTACAAAGTTCTCTACAGGACCGGGGATGTGGGCTACAGGGAGCAACGGTGTGGCAGGTTCATACAGAGTACTTATCATTCTGTGAGCCAAATTCAATCTCACAGCTGTTATAACTTGATGCAGAATTTGTTTGACTAGTTAGGGGCCATTACTGTAAAGACATACATATTATACCAGTAGTTAGCTAAATATTTAGCAAACCTTAAACTAATAATATAACTATAAAAGTAATATCTCTACGTGCACTGCAAGAAGCCAAGTTCAGTTCCAACCCTAACAGCACTACACCATCATAACAAACATACCAAAATATGCTGACACACTCCTCCAGTCTCCAGCGTCATCACCAGCCATTGGCCTCACTTGAAAGTGGTACTGTGTAAGGGGTGTGAGTCCCAGCTCCCTTGTCAAGATAACTCTGGTGTTAGAGCCATCTACAGTTAACTCTATGTGTTGCTCAACTCTGACAGGACTGATGCGAATCTGATACTTGTATGCAGTGACCATTTCACAATTGATGGCATTAGTGGGTGGATCCCAACTCAGTGTTATGGAGGGGACAGTGGGGTCCACACAAACAGAGAGGTCTCTAACCGGATCTGGGTCCAGAGCTGCATGATGGAATAAGAAGCAATTCACACGTTGTCTTTCTTGTGTAGGTATACACTTTTCCAACGTGACATTAATGCACTTTTAACGTGGCAGCCATTTAAAAACCGGGCCACCCTACATATGGAGTTACTACTGTACTCCATGATACATGCAATTTGTTTTCATAGTGTGTAAGTGTATTCTCTGTACCAAAGTATTCTATTTGTTGAGACAAGGAGCAATTCGCACATGTCGTTCTTGTGTAGGTATACACATTACAAATATTGTTTATTGTCTAAAAATTTTGTTTGCCTGACTGAAATAAAATTGCCGCTATAGTACGTGCATGACACATCCTGCTGGTCTAAACTGTTTCGTACCACTGGATAGACAACAACACTGAACGATGCTGAGCAAATTTTACTAATAAAATGCAGATACGTACCAACATAAGTAGACACTCCACTCCACTCTCCTGCACTGTAGCAGTTTGAAGCTCGAACCTCAAAGAAAGATACAGCCAACGGAACAAGACCTGGTCCCTTTGTGAAGACTATGGTGTCAGTTAAATTGAACAGGTCGTCTTGGGTTTCTTGTGGAGTGGGCTTGTCACTTTCAGGGCTCCATTTCAGTATTGCATGTGGTCCACTTGTGAGTACAATACTAGTGGTAGAGGCATCCACAATCCTCTTATCATAATCTCCACCTTCTGTCTTGAAGCGAATCTCATATGCAGCAATATCTCCATCACTTTTGACATTGTCGGGAGGATCCCATGTTAGTGTCACAGAAGGCTCATTCTCATCAATATCGGTGATGGTGAGATTCTGGACTGGGTCAGGGACAAAAGCTGCATGCACATGCACAGATATGGGAAAAAGATTTAAAGTACATGTCAACAGACTGACAAAAGTTGTGGGGGTTCATTGCAGACTTTGTATAACATCTAGGCCTATTTTTAAGGGGGATGTGGTTCGTTGATTGTTCATGCACATATGCATGCACATATGGAAAAATATGTAAAGTGCATGGCACGGATGAACAAAAGTTGTGGGGGGTCATTGCATGCACTCTACAGATGCATGCTCTGGTGATATAGCTAGTAGCAATGTTCCTATCTTACCAAAATTTGTAGATACTGTGCTCCATTCTCCTTCTCCATCTTCACTTCTTGCTCTGACCTTAAAGTCATATGTAGTAAGTGGCACTAGCCCAGATTGCCTAGTGAAGGTAAAACCAGTTGCATAGCAACCTTCACTCATCTCCTCATACTCGTCAGTTTCTGACAATTTGAAGTGAATATCATATGCCACCATCTCCTTAGCATCCCAAATGTTGTCTGGTCTCTTCCAGCTTAGTGTCAGAGAGGGCTCATGTGAATCCATATCCATTGACAATTTAACCAGACCTGGAATCAGACCTAGTGTACGGAATGGGACGCAGAAGTATAAGACACAATAACCATCATCAGTTTGACCAAGGAATGCTATAGTATACCCAATAAGTTTTCTTGAAAGTCACATAAGGAGCTTCTTCTTTAGTTAAATCAGGCTCTTCTTTCAGAAGATCTATTTGGCTACATTCCTGGCATTTCTACCATAACCATGCAACCAATTCTCCTGGGCCAGATGTGCAAGATCCAAATGCACAAATACCAAATCTCTTACAGATATAGCTAGGTCATCTGAAAGGAGAAACTATCATATAGTCTAAGTGGTAATGATCAATGCGCTTAAACGTAGGATGTGTGCGAATACACATAGAAGGTGAGGGTGGGGCCACAATGAACAGGGAATCTTTGCATGTAGTGTAAGCCAAGACCAAGTCAACCACTTTCTACTTGTGTGTTGTACATAGCTATCATGTTTACAAGACAGTGTTGACACCACAAAGAGACCACTGGAGAACTGTCTTGGTGTTCAGTGAGAACTCCTTTGCTTGGTAAAATGCTCAGTCACTTCACTTTAGTTTGAAGATCACCAGTACACTGCAAAACCAAAGTTGTTATGTTAGCAAAGTATTTGGTTACTACAATTACGTGACCATCCTTATACTACGAAATTTTATGAATGCAGGGCTGGAAAAGGAGCTGAAACTTCAGTAATTTTTACTAGTCTCCCACAAATTGCTTTACAAGTACCAAATTCTTTGAATTAGCATAGGAAAGACAGTCACGCAATTGTAGTAACCAATTAATTTGCTAAAGTTGTAATTTTGTTTTTATAGTGTAGCCTGTACAAGTGGAGTCTCCAAATATGGTTGCAGCCATCAAACATTGTGACCCTCAAAAGTTACTGTGAAGTTCAAACTTACCACGTGCTACAGGTGCATGTGTCGTCTCAGTAGTAGTGTGTACATGTGATGCATCATAAGAGATGCTTCCAACTTGTTGGATTCAGAGTGCAGCTTCTCTCTTTAGTTAATTAGTCACTCTTTTCAGAAGACCTATAAATCAACATTCTGGTAGTGGTTGGCACGTTGCTTCATCTTGCATATCTGGCCCTGAAGGACTACCTTGGTTACATGGTTATGGCAGGAATGTAGCCTTATGAAGCAAGAGACTGCATGAATCAATTAAAGAAGATTTTCAACGCACTTTCAAGAAAACCTATTTAGTACAGTGGAACATTCCTTGCCATGAATGACGTGTCACACTGATGCAACTGGTATAATTACTGGGATGGCCAAGTATAATTAACCCTTTATATCCGAATGTCGTCATAAATATATACATTAATTACAAATGACAACTATAGTCGTCATGGCCACCATCGAGCGGTTAGCGCTTTATACCCCACAGCTACGTACTACATAGATATTACGTGCCACAGGAAGTTGAATAGTAGCATGTCTGTTGTTACAGTACATATATGCACCTAAATATGCTGACACTGTTTCGCACTCTCCAATGTCATCACCACTCTGAGCTCTCACAGCAAAGTCATAAGTAGTCTGTGGAACAAGCCCTGATTCTCTGGTGAGAGCCACGCTGGTGGTAGAGCCATCCACGGTCATCTCATTACACCACTCTCTCCCTTCTTGCTTGAAGCGAATGTGATACATAGTAACATCCCCAGTATCACTGGCGTTAGCTGGGGGATCCCAGGTCAGATCCACTGAAGGAACCTCCGGATTTACAGTTGCTCTTACATTCTGAACTGGACCTGGATTCAGAGCTGCAAGGAAAGAGAGATCGAGAGCCATATGTTCTGTCATGTTACTGCACTAGTAGGCTATAGATCTGAACAGCAATAGCTTTGGATTACTGTGCGATTAAAGTTGACATGCATAACCTACACGTCTAACTCACGTGAATGTATGGGAGTCAATGGGGAAGCCTTGCAGCTGCATGCGGTTTATAAAAAGCCATATTTTTTTACTACAAGTCATGTGAGAATTTTTATCAGTACTGCAAGTCACATGAAAACCTGTCTCAGTACTACAAGTCACACAAGAATCCATATCAAGTACAAGTCAGGTGCTTTGCGTCTGAACGTGCAATAAAACCAAAGGTTCGTATGATAAAATCATTATCATCATAGTACCAAGCTATATCAGAATAAATATCACTGGTTTGTTGCTGTTGGCATTGTTACTTGTGCTGTGCACGCGTAACAATACAGACAGCAACAAACTTGTGATATTTTCCAGTATAGCTTAGTATTATGGTGATACTTATATATCCTTACCGACATATTCCATCACTGTTTCCCACATTCCTCCAAAGTATTCATTTCGAGGCCTCACTTCAAAGCTATATTTCAGCAACGGCTTAAGACCCAAGTCCCTTCCAACAACAAGGCTTGTGGTTGGTGGAGTGACGGTTGTTTCACTGTAACAATCTTCCTTCTTGGGCTTGAAACGAATATCATATTGAATGACAGGATCACCGGTTGTAGACTGGTTGTCATGTGGGTCCCAGTTCAGAATGATGGAAGGTGTGTGTGTGTCCACAGTTGCTGTAAAGTTTTGAACCGGAGCTGGAGCAAGGGCTTGAAAGACAGAAAAGTACATATGTAATGAATAATGCATGATAGTCAATCAATGATCACCTGACTTTGAGGGTGGAGCCCGAGGACAAGGGTGAACTATAAATCCCAGACTAACATGCATTATGTGTTATATTTCCCAACCTGATTAAACATACAAGGTAGTTTACACTTTAGACAAGGTAGCTTATCATTCACTACTTCCTGAAACAGAATCTACAATTTCCTATCAGCATATCAGAAAAAAATCCCCACCTGTTGTGACTATAGAAACAAGAGTGAGGCATGCAGACAATATGAGCATAATAATATTATACTGGTAGCCCTGGCCTTGTTTCTTTAGGTATAAAAGCATTTTGCTGATAAGCCTTGCGATTCTACACCTACCAATGTACTGTGACACAGCTTTCCATTTTCCTTCAGTATCTCCAATTCTTGCTCTCACTTTAAACTTGTATGTGGTCAGTGGCTCAATTCCTGATGCCTTGGTGAGGGTGATGGTTTTACTGGGACCATCTACACTTTCCTCATGATAATCATCTCCATCTTTTGGCTTGAACCGAATGTCATATGATGTGACTTCATCATCACTGTTCTTGATTGGTGCATCCCATTGTAGCGTAAGAAATGTCCCTGAACCGAATTCGTAGTTGGGTTGCAGAATTGCCGTTAGGTTTTGAACCTCACCAACTACACAGTGGGTGAAACAAACATTTAATGTGTAGCTGCAAGCATAGGTTTTATTGGGAGCCATGGAAATAACTAAACACAAAAGTGTTGAACTTAAAGATGTCATTTCGTATTCTTATGTGCGTACATGCAGTTCCTCTTAGTCTCCATTTGCTAGATCTGTATAGTTGAAAAAGGAAATGATATATACACTTCTGTTTTTGTATCACATTGCATGGGTGTGGAATAGTGCAGTGGTCAATAACGTTATCATGCTGGCTACATGACCTAAGGGCAGAAATATTGGCAAATTGATCCCCCGAATATAGTATAATCTTGCGTGGCCAGACACAGATCTGCATGAGACTACATCCCAAAACAACACTATATAATTTTTCGCCGGGCCAGTTCCCTGAATGCAGAAACCAGCTGGCATTTTTTTACCAAGAACTCACCTTCAGCTCGCCCTACAGACTGCCCCATTTCGATTTCCCAAAGCAGTATTGAGCCTGAGCGCAATGCTGCATGGGCTCAGCTTGCACTGTGACGTGATGGCAGCTCATGATGACGTCATGGACAATGCAGTCGATCGAATCGCCAGCGTACGTAACGTCAATACCTGCCCGTACAAATTTATTTACAACGCGGCGTGCGTACGTGCGCAATAATATACGGAGGTGCGCGAAAATGCACGGAAGCTGCATGAATATTTTAACCGCTGTAACTCAGGAAGCCAATACAGAAATAGCATAAGAATAGAAGGACATGCAATGCATAAGTAGGCCTTCAAGTGTAGCAAGTTTAGGACTTATTTCAGCTTTAGGAGCAAAGATACTGCAGCTGCAGAGTGATATTCCGGGTCTGTGCCAACAAAGCTGGAACATTTGCCGTAGCCACCTGCTGGAACTATTCCAAAGGCATGCTGTAATCTGACTGGGTATATTTCATAAAACTAGACCATAAAAATCAGTGTCCACTGTGGCATAACAGTTCAGCGTATGTTCCAAAAACATAGGTATCAAATACTGCTTTTATGGTGTACATGCATACATTGTTCGATCTGTCAAGTTTACACACAACTCATTTCGGTTGATATATCATCTTTACATGTAATTGGATACAAATCAACAGTAAACAGGTGAACACAGGTTGCAGTGAGATGACAATAATGATCGAGCAGAATTCCGGCTAGAGGGCTCAGTCCAGGGATAAAAGAGTTACCATGGGAACTTCTGGCAACTTTTGGTAACTCCAACAAGGCCTGTGTGGTGAATATACTCAACTGGTCTTTCAGGCACACTCTGCTGGAGAACAGGTAGTAATTATCATTACCAAATTTATGGCTGAATCAATGATGGCCTGCACAGCACACATTCGGCATGCTACTAAGGCATTTATAACCCCCACAGTGTCCTGAAACACCTAGCATGCGGAATGCTACACAGTGATTGAATGCTCTTAAGCAATAGCTAGATTGCATCAAAATCTAATGTGCTCTTGGTAATAGTTCTAAATTGTATTCTTGTCTTTCTATGGAAACACTGGGACACAAGTCTTGTACTCGTTGAGTAGTCTGGGGCAAATAGAAGTAAAATATCCCTGAAATATCAAGTAGATAGGCTCCAGTAATGAATGATGGAGTGAAGACCCCCACATAATCAAATGGTTAGATCATATTTCGGTGGCACATTTGCTGTAGCCAGCACCTACAACCTCCAAAATTCATGTGTGTTACCTACAGTTGCTGTAGTTCTTAGCAGCGCATATATCGTTTGTGTCCACTACCCTAGTATGGAAAGCGAGCATAAAACGTTCCTACCCATGACCACATGCCCCACACTTACGACGGTTTCCTGGACCCTGTTTAACCTTCAACTTGCTTTCAGTACTCATTCCTACATTCTATTATCTTAGTACTAGCAACTGAGCTTACCTCTAGTCAGGATTTCTACCTACGTCTCCAACGCCAGCCTTCCCAACACAGCTGAACCGCTCCTGCATTTCCCGCTCCAATTGGGCCAAATAGTGCCTCTTGGATTACGTCATTGCAATTAAAGTCCCCGTTTTACGCACGCTGGCGATTCGACTGAATGGCTCAAGCCGGCCAGCGTAAGATAATGGCGCGTTCCGGGGCGTTCCCAGCCCGTGTTGAGAAGCTCCATCAGATTGCTGCGCAGAAAGACTGATCGTCTCCACATGTACTAGTAAAAGTAGTGTCATGTCCGAGAGACTGGTGTACAGATGTCAGTTGACATGAAAGACGCCGATGATTCATGCATTCGTATTAAACTTCTATTCATGCAGCCTCCATGCAGGGGCAGCATTGTGGCCCATGCCCCCCCCCCCCCCCCCCCCCCTTCTCGGGACTGAGCAAGCGCGAAAAGCGGCGCGCAGTTAGCTACTCTGACCGGCGCAGCGCACATCTCTATATGAATCACTGCTTCATGTCCTGAAAACATAAAGCACTCAAATCTGTAGCTCCCAAGAGACAGTTCTGTGGCCGTGCCTCAAATACAAAGGCTAATTCCGAAGGGAAGGGGCTCCGAAAAACGACCATACGGTGAATCGCCTGAGTTACGCTCCAGTTGCCATAAATTCTGCGTGGTTATGGTGGTCTCCAACAGCCGCAGAAGCATTCTCATATGGTCTAAATTTCCTGGGGGGAACATAGGCCTACCCCCAGACCCCCTAGCTACAACGCTGTGCGCTATACGCGCGCCGCACCACCCCCCACTATAATACGCAAGAATATGTAAGTGAGAATTCCGTAGGTGAGAATTCCGTTTTGTGCTATCGTAAGCATGAGAATGAAAAGAAGAGGATGTACGAACAAAGGATACGAGAAACCGAGCACTCATCTAGTCTCGCGGAGCCAGACTCTCACACGAAAAGCGGGAGAGAGTCTGGTGACACTCGCATATTGAGTTGGTGTTGCACTGTCAGCAAGTCAGTAGGTAATTAAGTAGGTGCGAACAAGTGTGCGATTGACAGGGAAGTCGTGGAAGTGACATTGAAGCCAGACCTTCAAAAACGTTGCCGCTCTAACCTACTTATGGTCAATTAATATTTAAAAATTTAGCCGTTTTGATTATCGCAACGAGGATTGCGTCATCGATTTTCCGGGAGTTTCCAATCACGTCAGTAGCTTGGTAGTAGCTGATACCAGCAGGCATTTTTTAACGAAACAACTGAGTTGCCCCATTTTACAGCCTCCCTAGTCCCGCAATTTAGGGCGGCCATTTGACTACCATCTTGCGCTCAAGTCAAGATGTACGCTGCGCTTGAATCTGGCTTCGCCAACCTACTCGAGATGGGGCGCCGGTGGTGGACAGGGAGACCTGGAGGTGAGATACAAAATTACGGTCGACATTAAGATCGTTCATCTTCACTGTATTGTTCGGAATCCGTTACCACTACCGGTTCGAGTACTTTATGCGTATGTCAATGTTATGCTCCACCACCCCCAGTTCGGGTGGACAAGCCGACAGTACGTTACCATCCGTATGTTATACTGTATTTATACCAGCCCTAACCCAACCCTAACCACACCCTAACCATATAAATCCACTGTATAGCATACGGATGGTAACGTACTACGAAATCCCCCAATTCGGGCTATAGTGGGATGCCGGACAAGGTGGGGATTTGACTCAATTGCCTGAGTATGCACAAACTAAAAATCGTAGATGACAGGGCATATTGAAATTTCCTGCATAGCTATGCATGCATTATCATAGAGGATCCAATTGCTAATGCTAAATGTCTAGGTGTACAGCTGAAACCTGTTCATAACAGCTACGTCAAATGCTTCAATAGCCTAGTTGATACATATACATAGCTAATATACAGGAGGGAGATATGAATTGAAATGTGAAGGGAGAGATCATATATAGCCAAAGTTTAATGTACAAAAAAGAGGAAAGAAAATAGTTATATAGACAAAGTGTATAAGTTCATTCTAAAAACAAGTAAATTCTGAAGTGTAATCTCTACAAGTGAGTTTTAGCCTATGGGTACCTTTTACGTGCCGTTAGCCATGTACCCAGGCCACATGAGAGGAGGAAAACCTGGGTATATCAACACCTTCTTCCAAATCCAAAGCTTGAAACTTGATAACTTAATTTAGCCATTCAGTTCGGACTTGTGACCTTAACCACATCGATTCATTAGTGAGCTTTCAATATAGTCAGAGGTCTTGACCAGTGAACACTCATCCAGACTGAACCAATACCTACAGTGCCAGAAGTGGGGTGCCTGCAAGGTTAGGAGAGTGTTCTCTACAGTCGTTTGTGCAAAACAACAAGGGGAGAAATGGGCTATCCACTGCCAATTGAGGGCTTTCTACAGCCAGCCACAACAGCTAGCCACGATGTGCTGTGGTCGTGGCACATGGTGGTTGTAATGGGTGACACTATGGTGACACTGACGCACCTTCCCCTGTCCCATCCTTTCTGCGAGCAGAGCCTATTTCAACAGTGCCGCAGACTCTGTGGTGATGTAATGTTGCAAGCATGCAATGTTATGTATTAAAGGTTAAAGTAGGTTTGAGTACAATCCAATAACATATGAATATTGCCTATATTCATTACTTTGTCAGGCACAAACATGCAACAAATTTATTCACTTGCCTATCAATACAATAATCATCTTGTGTACTTGAGCATCTCCTCATGGTTCAAGGTAGTTGAGGGAGTAAAGTGGGGGACATTTACTTCAAGGGGGACCGGTTACTATGGAGTAAGTTAGGGGACCGGTTACTCTGGAGTATATTGCCCAGGGGACCAATTGCTCCAGTACTGGGGGACCAACTACTTCAGGTGCCTGTTTACTTTGTGACTGACCATCAGTACCTAACATAAAAGTACAGTCATGCTCTCTACTGAATGTCTAACTCATGGCTGTCACGCTCTTCAGTAACTAGTTGTCTTGAGTTTCTCTCCGTCTCATGTTCTCCAGTTCCAGATCAAGTTAAGAACCTGAAGATTAAAGTGAAACCAGATGTTCCATCTGTGATACTGATGTGGGATCCACCACAAAACATTAGGGCTGAAGATGTCACAGAACACCATATTCGCTTTAAACCACAACTAAGCTGTACTACATTTCAGCAACTTTCAGTTGATCGCCACCACCATGAAATTGCTCTTGGGAGAGATCGGCTCAAGCCACTGAAAACATATGACTTTGAAGTGAGGGCAGTCAGCAGTGACGGTGCAGGACCATGGACTCCAGTGACACAATACTTCTGTGAGGATACACCACTAGCCTCGTTCCCAGGCTCTCCCCTCACCCCTATACGTAAATTATTTTTCGTCAAGGTGAGGGGAGAGCCTGGGAACGAGGCTAATACACCACACAGCCAGTTAAGATCCATTTTGTATCAAGAGCTATATCTAGGTCATGGTCTTCGGTTGCTAGTCAAATGCACTAACATCGCATGCATCAATTTTTGTCACCTATACAGCAATGATCCCAGGTCCGGTTCAAAATCTGAAATTAACTCTGGACAAAAACAAGCCCTCTTTGACACTGGATTGGGAACCACCAACAAATGTTGATCTTAGTAACCCTGCAGAACTTACACAGTATGAGATCTCCTTCAAGGGAGAAGAACAGGAGGGATATAGCATTCAGAAGATTGTACCCAGCTCTTCCACTACGCTCACACTCACCAGTGAGTCAGGGTTGATATTGGATTGTATCTGCCAGTTTTCAGTGAGGGCAAAGAATTGTGATGATCAGACAGGAAATTGGACATCAGCGACAAAGTTAATTGGTATGTATGACATACTGGTAATAAGCCTAAAAGCATAGTATGCTTGAAACGTATTTCTAAGTGTCTAACATTATTTGGGTAATGCTTACTCCTTATGCTGTGTGCTGCTATGACCTTTCTTATGATATTCAGATTGGAACTCTCAGTGCCGGCTTCCAGAATGTACCAGACAAAGACAAGAGAGAGATGACGAAAGTATCTATGATTTTTGTTCCAAAGAACATGCCATAGAATTTGGTAAGCAGGCATGCAGTGACTTGTTATTTGAATCCCCCTTCCCCCATCCCCCCCATCCTCCCATCCCCCCATCTCCCCCCCCCCCCCCCCCACACACGCACACACACCAATTATAAGTAATTTTGTTCAGACAGAGAAGTAATTGACCAGTTAATGTATGGCATATTGACCATGTAGTATGTATAATTATAGCATCATAGGGTGAGCTTGAGCAATGTATAGTACCTTTATAGACTGTCACCACTGGCCATTAACTTTGTAGGCACTTGTATATGGGTAGCATCTTCATGAAATTGAGAGAGTCTATGCTGAACAATTAGTATAATGGTAGTGTGCATGAAGCTATGTAGATTCATATGAAGTTAATACAAAGTCAACAATATATTCACCATAACTTCGCCATAGCCATGAGTACTGTACCATACCCTGTTGGTATATGCTATGGAAGTGAGGCAGTGAGTAACTTGTCAGAAGAGGATCCAAGGTTGAAGGTCAATATGTCTATACGTTCAGCAGAAAATGAAACAACTGTTTTGCTAAGCTAAAAAAATAGCTAAAAGCTTCCAACTAGCTTTTCTACAAGCCACAAATACTACCAAACGTGTGCTTTGTGCATGGTTGAAATATTCTAGAAGATGCTCACCATGGGGCATTTAGTGGAGACATGTAGCTACTATGTAAGAACTTGGGGGGGGGGGGGGGGTAAATAAGATACAGGGTTTATACTTGCAGGGCATGCAAGTATCTACACCCTACTGGACGTACAAAACACAACTTTTAAGCATGTAGCTATAGGCACCTCTGCTGTTCATGAACCCTCTGGTGGTCTATCCTGGAAGCCCTTTCCAGTCTAACCTTTTAAGTTAGCTTCACAGTCATGTCAGGGCATCTTCTCGTGGCCTTCATTGCTCCAGCTCTGTCTTCATTGCTGCCCATTATCATTGCTGCTCTGCAGTAGCTCTCAAAGTCTTTCTCTTCTGCAGTGGCCCTCATCGCTGAAAACACTGACAGATCCATTGGTAACAGAGGTAGACCTCTTGGTGACTTGTATAGCCATCAATTCAGTTTTCGTTACAATGATCAATGGAAGAGATTTATCACTAATTTTCTGCAGTAAGGATGCTGAACACTGGCCACCATACATGAAGTAAACATTGCTTAATGATCTGTTTGAGCCTTGCAAGTTCAAGTAATCTATAGTGTAGTATGTATGTTACATTTATGGTAACAAATGTCAAACTTTATAAACTACTAAAAAAAAAAAGTATATTATTTTAACTATATTCAAACATATAGCTGATCTCTACTGCCTGTATGGTGACTACCCTGGTTGTGACCAGAGGATTCCTACGTCAGGGAAAGTAGACTTCTGTGAACTTCATCTGCAGCAAGCAAAAGAAGAAGGTTAGGGATGGTCCATATGATGGAAAAAACACCTACTGTCAGGTTTCCATCCTCGCTGTATATTTATGTTGCACTTATTAAGATGGTAGTTAGGTGAGGAGATTATTATTGGCTATGTGAATGGGAGATGGATGAACCTTGAGTCTGAATTTAAATTGTCTACACAAGACCTTTAGGGAAATTAATTTAGTATGTAAAGGGTTAATTAAATTGAAGTTGTGTCCCCACATTTTATGTTTAGTTTTGTAGCCCTTGTATATATACTTGTGTTTACAGCATACATATTGAGTAAATGAACTTCTTAACTCAAACCTCAGACTTGTGCAAAAAAATTTGTCATGGCATAGCAACTTTTATATCTTTCTTTCCGCAGGATTTACGGCTGGTGTGGAAATTGATTCCCAGTCCAAAAAATACAAAGACCTTTGCAAAAGGTTCCAGAAAGATTGGGCCAAGGAAAAAGGCCCATGCCCTTCCATCATTGCAATTGTTAGGATTGTCAACCCCATGGTAGCAGAGAGATTTAATAATTATCGTAGCAAGCTTCCTGTTTTGTACCAAGGCACTGAAAAGCGCTACCATGGTACCACACTGTGCTGTGACCTCGCCGACTGTGCAGAACTGTGTGATGATCCAAACTGTGGAGCTTGTGGAATTGCCAGGAGAGGATTTGATCCTCAGAGAATCAACCATAGAGCATGGCAAAGATTTGGCAATGGATTCTATTTTGCTTACAACTCTTCAAAGTCTTACGACTATGCAGCCGGTAACAGATTTGGTGCCACAGTTAGAGATAAGAACACCTGTTACAATGCAGTCCTTGTGTGCGACATTGCACCTGGAAAAAAGTACAGCATTCGATACCACACCCCTCAACTTGCCACACCCCCAGCTGGCTACCACTCATTTCATGGGAAACGTAAAGGCATCTTTGGAAAGGGAGAACTGAACTACGATGAGCTTGTTATCTTTGATTATGAAGCCATCCGCCCACGTTACATAATTTTTTGCTGAGCCATTTACTTAGCTGTATAAATATGCTGCTGTTATGTACATTTTCACATGCAATACTTCTGCCATGTAGTTACATATCTGCCCCTAGCTGTTACGGACAATTGCATCTTGTTTCCACTCTGCATTATATAGTCAGCCTAATATTATGTAGCTTACATGACCAGCGCTAGCAGGCCTGATGGAGGTCACAGAGGTGATTGTCAGGCTACCTCTATGTTTCATTGTTACTGTTATACCTCTGACAGCAATTTCCTTGCATGGCTAGACCACCAATATTGTGAGTAAAACATTGACTTCAATCATGCATTTACATACCTGATGAAAACAGTATGTAGTTGGCTCAATAATAATTAGTAGTAGTATAGTCAATGGCTTTGTTCCTATAGGTTCTTGGGTGGAGAAAAAAAAATTCTGGTTTACCCTGAAAGATGAAATCGTTTTGAGCATAAGGCCTGTGTAATTCTGTTGCAGGAGCTTGAGATCAGGTGGTTACGTAGTTTGGTGCTCTGGTGTGGACTAGGTTGATATACTTGCACTCAGCATTTAGGTGTTAAAGGAGCAGTTAAAACAAAAGACAAAAAAAAAACAAGAAAAAACAAACAAACAAAACACACACACAAAAAAAACATGAACCAATGAAGACTATGAATGCTTGGGATGAAGTCTTGAAGATTCCACTCCAGCTCTCCCGGCCCCTTCATTTTAGAACACTACAAGAAGGGACTGCAAAACAGCGCCCTGGGTATGGTATTGTGGAGCACCAAATAAGGATTACCAAACTGAATTGCTTTGCAATTGTAAATAGTGTATACATAATATTATAGTAACATGTAATCATGACATTTTCGTTTCCCAACCATCTGTGGAGGCCGATGCACTCTCTAGGACAATGATGCAGCTTAGTTTAGTGTGACACCTTGGAAGTCAAGGTATCTTCCAGCTTCTTCTGATCGTCGATCTGTAACATGCATGTACCCACTAATTAGCTCTCAGGTGAAGTTTCAGTCAAGCTAGGAGAAAAAGTCTCCCTTGGCTTTCCCGAAATGTATTTTTTGCTGTTGTTCGTTTGTTTTGCGAGAATTAAATTGTGGTTTCGTGATGTATGCATTAGTGGAATCTTAAATGGCAGTAGTGATGTGAGAATAACTTTGTAAGTTAACATCAGCCAAAATTTTGGAGAAATGCTCAATAATGATCAATTAAGTCCTGAAGTTGTTGCATACACTGAATGCCCACAAGCATTGCAGATCACATACTATGCACAGCTACACAATCTCATTTATTATTCAAGCTCAGCAACAGCTTCCAGAAATTTCTTCTCGTTAGCAACTCCTCTCATGTAGAAAGCCTTCCAGTAGTATGCCTGCTCTTCAATCCTATTAGCATTGGGGATTCGCTCTTTGAAGTTTGAGAGGTAAAGCCTTGCAGCAAGTGCTGAAAAGAAGGGCTTGTCAAGATCTTGTCGTGTAGTGGACGGCCAGTCTATCCCCGGAAAAGCCTGGAGGATTTTATAATACTTGCTTGGTAGGCGATAGTGTGCCCCAGTATCCATGGTATCACCAAAGGCAAAGTCACTGACTTGCCATATCCCTCCATCTGACTTCATTTCTTTACCATCCTTTGACATTACATAAGCTATCCTCCTCATGAAGCCATTGTCATCTGGTAAGATTTTAGACTCAGCAATTTTCTTGACACATGCTCTGACAACTTCTGGTCCAACCGCTCCTGGCGTGAACATTAGCTTGTCTAACTCTGAAGATGAGGTGGGTTTATAAGGTTTAGGAGGTGTTGAGTAATTTGTTCGGTAGCTACCACTATCAAAATCAGATATATGTAGTTCACGCTTAGGCTCAGTCCGGCGTTCACCACTCTGCATCCATGCCCATGGCATTACTGTTCCAACTATTATAACCAGAGCTGCTATCGTAATAGCACACCTCCAGTAGCCACTCTGGAATGGCGGAGGATTCCGATGAACAACTACAGGTGGTGTTATGACTACAAGTTGTTTTTCCTCAAGACAGTTTGCAGCTTTTCTCATTCCGCACTTCAATAGCGCCTCATGCAGTTGTTTGTAAGATGGGGTGACAGTACTATCCAACCATTTTTGAAACATATCAATTTTGCTCTGTTGACAGGAATTGGTGAGCCCAGCATTGTTATTGCGAATTGTTGCCAGCTCATGACCTTCCACCCCCAGTTGTACTCCGAGTGGACACCATTCTGCAGCTGATACTGGCAGGTTTGTGAGTTCCTTGAGGGAAGGAATTAGAGGATCACCCTCTTGGCTGTCATGCCTATCAGCCATACCTTTCTGTTTATTCCTTACATCATACTAACACACACAGCGAACCAGTGACACTAATCAGCAATCTACTACTCTACTACTACTTTACTCGAACGTAGATTTCGAATCCCAATAGAGCACGATAATGATCGGACGCCATTTCTGCAAGAATGCCGACTACGCAAAAAAAAAAAAATTCCCCTCCTACAATAGTCTGGCGAAGCCAGACCCGAGCGTGAAGCGCAATGCTTGGGTCTGGCTTCGCCAGACTACTCCTACAATTCGTCGCTATTAAGCGGAAAACTGGGCGGGGCCTGGGAACGAGGCTCCACCTTTCATAACAATGCAAACCTAGTATCCGGAAATAGGATACTACTCTGTAAAACTAAAAATTTGTTGGGGCTCGCGTGACCCGTTAGTATGGCTGCTCGATTTAGGTGAGAAAGACCGAAAGTGCCTTCTATTTTGAGGCAGCGTGCGTTTTC
Source organism: Agelas oroides (assembly GCA_949130485.1). Lineage (NCBI taxonomy): Eukaryota > Metazoa > Porifera > Demospongiae > Agelasida > Agelasidae > Agelas > Agelas oroides. The sequence continues at coordinate 7,881,652 of OX422192.1, read as the reverse complement.
CTGATACTCAAGAAAAGAAAGGAGTTTTTCAGGTGAGTTTTGTGTACAACATGAAAGTACCTATAGCCGCGAGGCGAACCACCGTAAGCTAGCTAGCTCGCTCCTGCGTTCATCGTCTCATGAAATATGATATGGCAAACTGTATTTTTACCTGGACTACGTGTCGTACATTTTTCGGTATATGTATGGGGCTGGTAATATCTGTATTCTATTTTTGCTGTTTTTGTCTAGGAGCTCACTGTGTGTGTGTGTGTGTGTGTGTGTGTGTGTGTGTGTGTGTGTGTGTGTGTGTGTGTGTGTGTGTCTGTCTATCTATCTGTCTGTACTGTCTGTCTTAGTGTTTGTGTTTGTGTTTATGTGCACCTGTGCGCTAGCGTGCTTGTGGTCGATTTTAAAACAATCGGCCACCGTTTTTCTTGTGCCTTTTTGTGTACAACCTTAAATTGTGTGAAGTCGATTGGCATCATCTGACACCTGGAATTTGTATAGGAATTTATATTAGCCTCATTTCCAGACCTAATAACAGTTTTTGTTCACTTACAATATGTAGTATGTATAAACAGGCCTAGTACATATTGTTTTATGTGCTTAACATCAATGGAGGGGGAGGAGAAAAGTTTAGAGTGCGTGTTTTGATTACATTTTGTCCATCCCGAGCAATAAGTGGTACTTTTTCTGCACAATGAGTGTTCTAGTCTCACTCTTTCGTTGAAACTGTCTCAAGGTACTTGGGTCTTCTCCCCGTCCTCTGTCCACCTGAGTTGACAATGACATCATAATTTCTACCTCGGTTTTATCTTTATTTTCACATACTGTAAGTGGTCAAAGAGTGGATGGATGGAAAGCCTGGAAATGCGACGGAATACCTATAAGGCTGCAGCAACTGTTTTCAGCAGCAACAATTCATTAAAAGTCACTGATCCTTGGACGCAGACTTTCGACTTTTGACATTGACTGTTGCGTGCTACAAAAGTTTTTAGCTTGTGGTTTCGGACTGTGTACACTCAAAAAGTTTGTGTCAATTTGTACCTTCTCACAAGCTGTGTAATTGCTTACTCAGTTCATGTCTTTTTAACATGTTGTGGGGTTGAGAATTGAATGTGCCGGAAGTAAAGTAGTCAGTGTATACGTACTGGCAATCAGTGTGAGTCAAGCACAGTTGCACAAACCAGCCATTCTAATGACCTTTCAATCGCCATTTCTTTTTGTGCAAGTGCAGGGCTGGCAATTTGCATTTTGATGAACTAGGACGTGTCGTTTTCCTCTTCTTTGTTGGATTTCTGTGGCAGTTTGCCCCCAGAATGGCCCCAGTTGCAATCTCAAAGCACGTAATTTGTCTTTTTCCGCAATAGGAAAGTGGTTCATACGTACATGTACTCCTAGGCCCTTTCCCTCCCCTTCCCCCGGTTGTTGCATGCTTACAATCACATGTACTGTGGCACAGTAAAGTGTGCACTTCTACGTTGGACCATTCTTGCTTGTGTTTATTTTTTGCTTATGTGGCTTTAATACTGCTTGCGCCTGTCCTGCTAACAGGCAGGTCTAAACATGTTCTACAGAGGCACCGAGTACACACGACACTTCACAGCCAGTACTACCCCTAATCAGTTATAATGGGGTGACTTTATGTGCATTTCTTATGTAACTAACCATGAGTAGTGATTTCTGATGTGGGTACGTTTGTGCATATGGTAAAACTAACACGGAACAGATGGTGAAACTGATGGAATTCCTCCCACCCTCTCTCTCTTTTCTCATTTCCCCCTTCCCTCTAGTAGTATGAAAATGACATGTAGTTTGTATGTGAAATCTTGCCTCCATTTATGTTGGAGTATGTTTGTGCTGATCTTAAAACCAACATGGAACAGATGGTGAAAAGACCTAGTGCCCAGTTAGATGCTTGTACAATGGCCTCCCCTCCCAGGCCTTCCCTGTCTCACTGAAAGTTGAAACGAGGAAGGCCTGGGAATGAGTCTAGCGGACATGGGTACATAGCCGTGCTACTGTAATGTACGTGTATGCAGTAGACTATCTCTTAATATAGACATCAACAATTATGGCGTGATTAGTGAAGTGCTCTTAATTTAGTGCATGAACAACCAATGAACCACATCTTCCTGAATAAAAAAATGACAGGGCTTATTCAAAATCACCTGCTATGCAAGACACGTTTCAGCCAATACCAGGCCTCATCAGCTGCACTGGTGTGACCGGGAGATGGGGACTGCTATCTGATGTACAAAATGCAGTCAGGTGGCAACAGGGTAGAAGCTTCATGAACGTACATGTAGCGTCTTTTCATGGCAAGCTATTTCTCTGAGCTGTCTCATGTAAAGACTTGTGCATCGGTTGCTCAGAAACAGTAGAGAGTGACAATCACTGCTAGCGACAGACGTATGTGGTATGGTGAGTCAATGTTCCTCTGCATTGCTCACTCAGGCTTGCCCCACTGTGTTTTACATTTCTTGGTATTTTCTTAGTCCGGCCACTTTGTTGATGTACTGTGACTGCCAACTGCCTGACAGCTGTGGGAGAACTTTCATAAACAATTACTGCCCACTTGACCACAGCTGTTCCACCTCAGTCACTGGCGGAAAAATCATCCCCTTCTCCCTTCCCCCTTTCTCTCTCTCTCTCTCCTTTCTTCCCTGCCCCGCACTTCTCTTCCTCTCTTTCTTTCTTCTTCTCTCTCCCTCCTTTTTTTCTGCCTCCTCACTCTCCTTCTTCTCTCCATTTCTTCCCTCTCCCCTTCCCGGCTGGTGGTATAAAAGTGACCTACCATGCATTGTGAACTTCATCTGTGCCTCGTTTGATGCTACAAGTGGAAATACAGCCGCACACTCGTGCAATATCCAGCCATATTGCCCTCTCATCCATTTAATAATTTATATGTATTTCTTACCTGAGACCAGACGTTTTAAGTTCTTCAACCGTGATATCACACGATATTGGCTTGTGATCTGAAACGTGGTTTCCTGTATGTGCGCATGACTTCACATGTGATACAATATTGTGTCTACACAAGGAGGCAAGGGGTCTGTTTAGATTTCATCTGACCATTTGGTTCCATTTAGGAGGATCTGATTGGTTGTTTTTGCATACTTGAGCTTCCTTGATAATCTCACGAGGACGCATAGTTATTTTTGAAAAGTTGTTTGCTGTTATCGGCTTTGTTTACGTTATTTAAAGTATTGTACACACGTGTTGATAGGGAATTTTTATCGTTAAAATAGTTTTGTTGATGACAAACAGTGAAATGTAAACACACATTAAAGACTAGCTACGTACATGTGAGTCGCATACTGGATTGGGGAACCTTCATACACATTGAGACGTTTTCGAAATAAAATTTCAGGTGTGAATTAGCGCCAATTTTCAGTTCCACATAAGCGCTATATCTACTAGTCTACTCTGTGTGTAAATAAGTGTGTATGTTTACGTGAAGGACAGCTACATGAAGGAATGCTATCTTTGAGATGCTTCTATGAATAAAGCCAGCCTCTTGACCGCCTTTTTCTGCATGAAATATATAGCAGTCCTCGCCTCCTGGTCATCCCAGTGCAGCTGATGTGGTCTGGTGGCCGAATTGCATCTGCGCTGATCGATAACATCTAAGTGATATATATGCTCATGTATATGTGGTTGATTGTACATGTAGTTGTGTGTTCGTGTGTGTGTGCATGCATGTGTGTGTGTGTGTGTGTGTGTGTGTGTGCATGCATGTATGTGTGCATGCATGTGTGTGCATGTGAGTGCGTGCAGGTGTGCGCTCACGTGTGGTCAACAGTGTGTAGGTTATTAAAGCTGGCATTTTTCTGAGGCATAGCATTGGATACTTTACACCTCTCATATTACATGCATGATTAGTGTTTCGTTACATGGTATTGGACTGGTCGTGTAGTTATTCCTTCTTCCTCTCCCTCTGTGTCTCCGTGGTTCCGTTCCCTCCTCTCTCTCTCACGTTTCTTTGTTTCTGTGGTCTCATTTTGCACGTTAATTGCTAAAATGTTGATCGCATTCCTTTTGGGCATGTAATGTTACATGGAGGCTTCCCCAGGTTGATGTCTGTCGAATCTTGTGCCCTGACCCCACCCTCCAGGAGGAAAAACAGTCTAGTCACTAATTTCTTGGGCTAGCATGTCTTTTTGAGGGTAGTGCAATGTAGCAACATTCAAAACATTTTACGACATGACGCACTTGCTCAGAACATGTCCGGATACCTGAGTAGCTTACTGCTGTAAGGGATGTGTTGTGTAGTATCATATGAGTATCACCATAGTGCAAAGCTATACCGAAGAGTTTGTTGCCGTCTGTATTATTACGAGTGCACAGCCAACAACAACAAACAAGTGATATTTTATCCAGTATAGCTTGGTACTATGGTGATTTTTATCATATGTACAAACCTTTGATTTTAGTTCAGACACATTAACTATTTCTTTTTTTTTATTCAGTAGGAACAAACATTTGGAGTTTTTCGTTTCAAAATGTCAGTCGATGGAGGGGTCTTGGACATCATCAAGAGGAGAAATCCCGAGAAGGAATTTGATATCTTGAAACAGATTGGCAGCGGGACATATGGCGAAGTGTACAAGGTACGTTCATGTACGACAAATCAGGGATGGAGGGAGGAGATGGAGAATTGTAGAAGAAGAGAAATGGCCCACTCGATGCCAACCAAAGGCTTTCTACACACACCCTGTATCTATAATCAAGCATAGAAGCAACCACGTCCCCTACTAGTTCTTGTCCCTGCGCTGATTGTGTGTGCATAATTTTTGGCATAATAGGCGCATAATTCACGGCAATAAATTATGTAGTTTGAGCCGTGTGGAAAGTAGAAATGGCTGAACCAGGTCACTATGCCAGTCGAACTCAAGACTGTTCTTAGGGTGGCCTCTTTTTACCAACAATAGCATTTCAACCACTAAACACGTTCGCCACAACACCATTCCACCATGCAACAGGAAATGGGCATGGCCGTCCATTGTTGAACTGCAAATTCTTTTGTGAAGTTATTGAGTTGATGTGAGCTTATCTGTCAAAAATATTCAAAGAATATACTCGGGAGGTAGCCTCGTACTGCAGGCGACGGAAAGCTGGGCGGGGCCTGGGAATGAGGCTACTCCTGAGGTTGTGTGGTAACTAGCTTTGGCCTAGCTAGTTCAAAGTTTGTCAGCTAAATCCGGTGCAGGAAATGACAGTGATTGTTTTCAGCAGCACATGGAGGTCTTCTTTGCGTGCAGGTACAAGTGGATGGTTTATAGAAGGTCATAGTTTGTGAACCCAAATTTGTTTGACTTTCCTTTAGTGACTTGTTTGTTGGAATGTAGATTGAAAGCAATTTATTGAACACATGTCCTAATTAGAGAATAGTTGCCTTTTCTGAGAAGTAGTGAGATAAGAAATATTCAGTCGGTTAAACACTTTGCCATTTATGTTCAGCCATGTGACATGTATGGTTTTGTAATACCATTCCAATTTTACGTATATGTATAATTGGAATGGTGAATGATGTGGAGGAGTATTGTGTTGTAACTTGTATGTATTTAAGGGTGAACAGGGAGAGGGATGAAGAAATGAAAGAAAGAGCCAGGGTGGGAATTGGGAGGGAGGTGAAAGATGTACGTATAGGGGCAAACAGGTAAGTGGGAGAGGAAAGCAAAGGGATGAAGAAATGAAAGCCAGGGTGGGAATTGGGAGGGAGCTGAAAGATCAAACATTGTAGGAGAAGAAGGGAGATAATAGGATGGTGGGGGTTAGGGGGTGGGGGGGTGAGAAGAGTGGGGTGAAGGGATACTATACACGTAGGATGAGAGGGGGTGAGAAACGATATTACTGTGAGAGGAGAAATAAGGAGGGAGGTGAGCAGATAAAACATGCATTAGAGTGATTTACAGAAGAAGGGAGACAATGGGATGGTGGAGGAGGGAGGTGGGGGGGTGAGAAGAGTGGGGTGGGGGGATGCTATACATGTAAGATGAGAGGGGGTGAGAAACGATATTATTAGAGGGGAGATCAACTTTTTGTTCCTCCTCCCTCCTTTGCAGGCCCGTGTGATGAAGACGGGGGAAATGGTAGCGCTGAAGATCATTAAGATTGAGCCTGGTAAGAGGTTTTGGTAGATCACTTTATGAAGATTGACCCGTACTTTACATGTATACAACACAAGGCCCTAGTGTATTGTATATCAATCATGTGGTGTACATGTGACAACATGTGACAATTGTGATCGCTCGTATTGTAGCAGCGATTTTCGAAGGACAGCGGTATAAAGAAACGCTACTTTTGAGAAGCTTCTACCTGCTGTACGGATAAGGCCAGCCACCTGACTGTATTTTCTGCATGAGTTAACAGTCTCTATTCCCAGCCACCCCAGTTGGTGAGGCCTGGTATTGGCCAAAACGCATCCCGCCCAGTGGGTGACTTTACATAACATCTAGGCCTGCCTTTTTTATTCAGGGAGATGTGGTTCATTGAATGTTCGTGTGCATAAGCCCTGATGTGTATATGTACGAATGCGTGTGGTGTGCATGTACGCAAGTCCTAGTGCACATAATATACGAAGAGATGAGCTGCACGAAGAGACTATGCCTTCGAAGAGCTTCTACCGACCTTTTGGATAAGGCCAGCCACCTGACTGTATTCTGTGCATGAGATAGCAGTCCCCATCTCCCAGTCACCCAAGCGCAGCTGATGAGGCCTGGTATTGGCCAAAATGCATCCCGCCCAGTGGGTGACTTTACATAACATCTAGGCCTATTTTTTCATGGAGATGTGGTTCGTTGATTGTTCATGCATGTGGTGAACATGTACACAAACCTTACATGTACACAAGCCCTGGAATTCGTAGCCACTTATGTTGTCTTTGGTGTGGGATGTGTACATATGTCACGCACAGCCACCTCGTGTGCTTTACTGTGGCTTAATGACTAATTGACGTTTGTATTCTGGATGTAGTTCATGTATCTGTGTAAGCTTTCAGTTCCGGCATCAGCAGCAGGGTTTTCTAAAGCCTGCTCAGTATATACCGTATTTCTTCCCACCCTTGAATTAACCCCGCATGCGAGCGCTCACTTGAGGTGAATAAAATTAACCTTGCCCTCGAATAGTTCCCGCACAGTTACGCAGCCACACTCATTGCTGGCAACTTGGACGACTCAGATCGCTTGTCTAGCCGGTCTAGTTTGTATACCCAGTCCGTCTCACTGTCCAGTTTTTGCTCACTTACTGTATGTAGAAACAGAATGGAAGCATTTTACCACATGGGTGTTATCTTCCTGGGTAGACAGAGGAAGGGAGGGCTCTGAATGGTCTCGATGCCTTTTCTGATGGGACTTGTACACATTTCATAGATGCATCAAGAGCGCATAAGAACAGGCGACTTGAGTAAGAGCGTGTAACTCCGTAAAATTTGAAAATGGTTGGAATTTGTCGCCAGTACTAATAATGGTAGCATGTACTGCACAGCTGCATGTAGACATAAGCCATGGTTGCTAAGCAATTGACTGGGTGTTCTATTTTTAGTACTGTTCAATAATTTGGCTTCTATTGGAGTACACGCTCTTACTCGAGCCACCATTCTTATGCGCTCTTTGATACATGTATTATTGCATGCACATGAGCCCCGCCCTTAAACAGAATTTTTAGTGCTTTAAATATGCTCACAATACGCAAAGGAACAATATTTGGTTTACATCTGGGACCACCACACTGCTCAAAACAAATTGCCTCTGACGGTCTTTAAGTCTCGGTTTTATTCTTTATGTTTATTTTCTCATGCAGGCGAAGACTTCAATATCATTCAGCAGGAGATCGCCATTCTCTCTGAGTGCAAGAACGCAAACATTGTCGGCTATCATGGCAGCTATCTCAGGTAATGGTGATTGAACATACACTAGCACAATTCTGTGTGGCAGTTCCAAATAGAAATCAAAGGCTTGTTTCGAACGCATCAGATGTATGTGTTCATCTACAAGGTACATGTTAGCCCTGCTCTTAATGGAGGTTCAGTGATGAAGTGTTTTGTGCAATGTTCATGTACACACTCAGGGCTTTATTTAGAAATTTTGTTAAGGACAAAAATTGAGTATTGAAAATCTTTGGGGGGCGACAACCCAAGTTGGTGCACACCAACTTATAAATTCCAAGAGGGGGCATACGCACTGTTACATTCTTATTGTAGCATATTTGTATATGTGGCAGTCCTGGGTAGAAATCGAATATTATTCTCTTGCGTATTTCGGGTGCATCACCGAGTTTGATGTGCTTGGCATCTGCTAAGGGCAGAGCTCGTGCGTCCTTCGTAAACGTTTAAACATCTTCTGCATCTGTGAAGCCCCGCCCCTTAATGAAAGCTGAGTACTACAGTGGTGTCAAACTCAGTGATGCATTTGAAATATGCAACAGAATGATATTCTATCTGGGACATGTATAGCTCTGTTCTTAGCCCCAACTTGTGTGTTCTATATTAATGGCATGTTTATGGAGGAAGGCAACAAGTGATGGTACTTAACATGGTAGGAGAAGTCAAAAGAAATGAGCATACTGCATTACATACACCTGTATGCTCATACATGTACATATTCTCGTTCCCAGACCCTTAGCAAGACCCCTAATACTATACCGAGGGTCTGGAAATGAGACTAGCTCATACACATCTGAAATATTGTGTCTACAGTAGGTAGCAAAAAAACGTTCCCGTATCGTAAACATAATACGATAGTTGTACGGTTTAGATAAGTGCGTAATCAGCCCGTACTTTTTGTACCGTAACTCCGTATAAGTGCCGTATTCGTAGAACGAAGCGTAGTACGGAACTCACTACGAAGCGTTTTACGGTCTAACACGTGTTATTGAACGCTGGCAAACAAAAATCGACGAAGTTGCACTGGGAAGCGGTATCATTGAACGAGATGTACAGCACGTACAAACGCCAAAGAATAATTATATGAGCAAGCATTGAGCCAATGAAAAAAGCTGGCCTAGAAGTTGCTTGTGTATGTAGAGTCGCCCACTGCACAGGACCAGGCCTCATAGCTGCGGTGAGGTGACTGGTAGATGAAGACTGCTGTCTCATGCAACAAATGCAGTCAGGTGACTGGCCTTATTTGTCAAGTGGTGTAATGTAGATCAGAAATATTTGGGTGTTAAAAAAATTTTTCGTTGGTATACTCTACTACGATGAAAATGAAATATTTTCAGCTTTGCTGCATTTCCACGCTCGCACTGACACTCTAGCTCCTCTCCAATCTGCATCCCACTGCCCTTTGTAATTATGGTGCCCTCTAGCGCACGACTCTGAAGGTCTCCATTGTTTTGACAGTTCGGCTCACGTGCCCATACCTGGATCTAGAGGTAGAAGACTATGAATTTGTGCTGTGTTGAATTTTCATCTGAGCACTGATTCAGTGAAGCAATGAAAATTTAACCGGTGAATATTTCTATGGACCCAACTACGTTGGTCATATTTCTTTATGCAGTTTTCCTTATACACAAGCATCATATATACCAGTAACCTACCTACCTGTGTACGTGTGGAGTGTGTGTGTATATATGTGAGGGGTGTGTATGTGTATGTGTGAGGGGTGCGTATGTGTATGTGAGGGGTGGTGTGTGTATGTGAGGGGTGGTGTGTGTATGTGAGGGGTGTGTGTGTGTATGTGTGAAGGACATATTAGGTATTGGCTGAAACACGTCCTTTGCAGTGGATGACTAATCACATGACATTTTACATGTGGAGGCCTGCCTTTATCAGATCAGAGAGATGTGCTCCATTGATTGTTCATACATGCAGGACTATTTCTACTTTCTAAGGAACCAGGCATTAATTTGTATGGTTGCGACTAATTACACCATCTCTATACTGCATGTTATCAACTACACTTAGGAATAGTTGTAATTTAAGTATTGCTGAGCGTACATGTAGGTGTGCTCAAACCAGAGGAGGTCGGACATGGTTGAACTTTACTAATTAAAATGGCTGAGGTCACACTAATTGATTTTTCGTATCTCAACAGACTAGCTCTCTCGACTTTCACTGAGGTGGGCCCCAGTTTTCAAATCAGGATTCAAGGCTGGATCCAGTCATAGAAAAAGCTAAAAAAACTTTCTACCTTGCAATATCCAAGATCAATTAGTGTGACCTCAGTTGTTTCAATTAGCAAAGGTCAGCCATGTCCGACCTCCTCTGTGCTCAAACGGCTGGTAGCAAGAGCGCATAATAAAAACAGCGCTCTTGCTGGTAGCCATACTAGTGCAAGTGGTCTAATATGAATCACCTTAAATGGTGAAGCCCCATTAGAGAACAGATGGGGTATCAGGTTACTGGTACGTGCATGTTGTGCCTGACCAGGAAAGGTTGCTACTGCGTCAGGAATAATGGACCTGACTAGGAAGGAGTGCTTCTAGCTCAAGAATGAGTGCTTCTGTCTCAGGAAGTTTTGCTAGCTCGAGGAATGACGTACCTGACCAGGAATGGTTGCTACTGCGTCAGGAATAATGGACCTGACTAAGAATGAGTGCTTCTGTCTCAGGAAGTTTTGCTAGCTCGAGGAATGATGTACCTGACCAGGAATGGTTGCTACTGCATCAGGAATAATGGACCTGACTAAGAATGAGTGCTTCTGTCTCAGGAAGTTTTGCTAGCTCGAGGAATGACGTACCTGACCAGGAATGGTTGCTACTGAGTTAGGAATAATTACTAATTCATGTCGGTCAGGGATGGTTTAGCTGACCAGCTACATGGTCAGGGATGGATTACTTGACCATGTAGCTAGCTTAGGAAATGATTACTAATATGTGCAGGTCACGGATGGTTTGTACATGTAGGTCAGGGATGGTTCACCTGACCAGGAATGATTGCTACCACTAGTTCAGGAATGACATACCTGACCAGAAATGAGTGCTGGTTAAGAATGATATCTCTACCACATTGAGGTCACAGATTTCACCCCACGACCTGGGTTATCCCTATGGTTTCATTTCAGCAGAAACCAGCCAAGACTCCTGTTTAGTTAACCACTAATGGCTTATGTCATATAGGCTCATTGTTATATAGTTCTACTTCAGAAACAAGAGTTTGGTGCCTACATGTATCACCATGGTAGCAGTTCCTCATTAGTGAGACTCATGGGCCTACATGTATCACCATGGTAGCAGTTCCTCATTAGTGAGACTCATGGGCCTACATGCATCACCATGGTAGCAGTTCCTCATTAGTGAGACTCATGGGCCTACATGTATCACCATGGTAGCAGTTCCTCATTAGTGAGACTCATGGGCCTACATGTATCACCATGGTAGCAGTTCCTCATTAGTGAGACTCATGGGCCTACATGTATCACCATGGTAGCAGTTCCTCATTAGTGAGACTCATGGGCCTACATGTATCACCATGGTAGCAGTTCCTCATTAGTGAGACTCATGGGCCTACATGTATCACCATGGTAGCAGTTCCTCATTAGTGAGACTCATGGGCCTACATGTATCACCATGGTAGCAGTTCCTCATTAGTGAGACTCATGGGCCTACATGCATCACCATGGTAGCAGTTCCTCATTAGTGAGACTCATGGGCCTACATGCATCACCATGGTAGCAGTTCCTCATTAGTGAGACTCATGGGCCTACATGTATCACCATGGTAGCAGTTCCTCATTAGTGAGACTCATGGGCCTACATGTATCACCATGGTAGCAGTTCCTCATTAGTGAGACTCATGGGCCTACATGTATCACCATGGTAGCAGTTCCTCATTAGTGAGACTCATGGACCTACATGCATCACCATGGTAACAGTTCCTCATTAGTGAGACTCATGGACCTACATGCATCACCATGGTAACAGTTCCTCATTAGTGAGACTCATGGGCCTACATGCATCACCATGGTAACAGTTCCTCATTAGTGAGACTCATGGGCCTACATGCATCACCATGGTAACAGTTCCTCATTAGTGAGACTCATGGGCCTACATGCATCACCATGGTAGCAGTTCCTCATTAGTGAGACTCATGGGCCTACATGCATCACCATGGTAACAGTTCCTCATTAGTGAGACTCATGGGCCTACATGCATCACCATGGTAGCAGTTCCTCATTAGTGAGACTCATGGGCCTACATGCATCACCATGGTAACAGTTCCTCATTAGTGAGACTCATGGGCCTACATGTATCACCATGGTAGCAGTTCCTCATTAGTGAGACTCATGGGCCTACATGCATCACCATGGTAGCAGTTCCTCATTAGTGAGACTCATGGGAGGCTCTAGAAATAACATTAGAAAACACTTGAGGGAAAAGTTTATTTACCGTTGATGACACAAAAATAGAAAATGTAATTACGTATTACCAATTTTGAAGCAAGGTTAGAGTGACTCAAATTTATTGTGTCTATATAGAGTCGATGTTCTGTATCCTTCTTAGGATTGTGTCTCATTCCCAGACTTTGGGTCCTACTAAGAGTCTGGGAACGAGACTAAATTGGAGTGTGGTTTAGATAAGGGAAAGAAATAAGGTCCCTGTTACCATTTAGAGATTGGAAACTTTTCCAACGTTTCACGATGATGACTGTTCAGTTGTAACGTTGGTGAAAGTTAGCCTCGTTCCCAGGCCTTCAATCACAGCTAATGTGGTGGAAGGCCTGGTAAAACTCTTATGTAGAATGACGTCAGGTGGACGTTTGGTGGATGTTTGGAGGCGTGGTACTTCCGTTAAACCGCAGTCATAGGTCTAGTCTAAGCTAAAGCAGGCGCTATCACGGACAGGCGTTCAACAATGACAGAGCAGTCTGGTGTTACTTCGCGGGTTCTCGGTTTAACCACGCCTCCAAATGTCCACCTGACGTCATTCTACGTAGGAGTTTTACCAGGCCTTCCACTGCTTTAGCTGTGATTGAAGGCCTGGGAACAAGGCTAGGTGAAAGTTTCAGCTGGTAACAGAGAACTCCCTTCTACACCAGCCTACATCATACCCACCTCACTCTCCCCTTTTCTCCTCCTCCTCCACCACCTGTTGCCTTTCTCCCTACATGTTGTGTGTGTGCGCCACTAAAATCAAAAGTTGGGGCTTTGACCCGGTTGTGGAAGAAGTAAGGTATGTGGCAGAACCTCATTTCTTGTCCTTCATTTGAGCTATGAATATGGTTAAGGAGCTAGCCCTCTATGTATGCATGCTGGCGATGGTATGAAAGTGATTTATACAGCGTGGTTTGCTTTCAAGAGAGAGTTGTATGTGAGCTTCACTCCTGGGCTTGTAGCTTATAGTAACAACCGGTGGTAGCTTGAAGCTCCAGGAATGAAGGAAGTTGGCAGGTACTGTATGATGATAGTTTTGTGGCTTGTTATGAAGTTTGTGACTAACTGGTGTGTGGTGTTATACTGTACCTGTGTTTGTGGCTTCATTGCTTTGGGTTAACATACATACATGTGAATATTTTTTGCTTGGAGTCAGTTCCCTCAAAATTCTTTAACTTCTTTTAGTAATTAAAGCTTGGAGTCATTGTTCTACTCCGTGGTTCTCTCAAAAATACTTTAACTGCTTTCAGTAAGTAATGCTCGGTTAGTAGCCATCACCATGGTAACAGTTTTTCCTTCTAGGTATGTTAGATTTTTTTTTTTACACCTAATATTCACAGCTTTGCCACTTCATAGCATATGTGGCAGTACCGGGTAGAAATCAGAGATGATAGCATAGCGTATATTGATTGCCATGTTCGAAGTGCCATGTCGTTGAACTTCTGTTAACTCTTTACCGACCAATGACGTATGGCGTCATGAGATTATTGTTCCTGTATGACCAATGATGCCGAACGGTGTCATGAGTACTTACCTGCCTTTGCGTGTTTCCCCCGGAAGATTGCGGTTTAGTACGCACTGCACACGCGTGTAACAGTATTCATTACACCCACTGGAAGCTAATCGTGCACATTTTAATTGAAACTAGCACTTCGATGAGGTGGAAGTTGAACGTAGCGTAGCGTGTCGTTCTACCGCAATCAACCAGGCTGTGTTTGTCGCGACTGATCTCGAGAAGTATACAAGCTACGAAGATGCGATAAAAAGCAATATGTAGCTAAATGAAAGCTCTAATTCACTACAGATTTCAAAGGAAGCAGAACTGTAACATCCAAGTCACAGGCACCAGAAAGACCGAAGGTAGCAACTTCCAGTATAAAAAGTTCGGGTTTATCTCCAAGCTTGTTCTTTAGTGGTAAGCTTCAATACTACAGTGAAGCTAGGCAAAGCCTAAGGCTCTCCAATGTTTTTGACCAGAAGTCTGTAGCTGGTTTGCAACTGGAGATATAACACGGAGTATACAACATGTCGTCTCAGCCGCTTCCGGAATTTCTGTGTGGTCATTCACGTAATATTATAATTTGCTACGGTTGGTAAAGAGTTAAGGGTGGGGCTCATACATGTATGTGCTTTGCAGACCTATTAAATATTGATGCATCTATGAAGCATGTATGAGCCTCACCCTTTATGGAAGTTCAGCAGTCTCGTCCCCAGACCCCACCCTCTCACGAGGAGAAACGGTAGCCCACCCTCTCACAAGGAGAAACGGTCTGGTGAACCAAGTCGAATTTCTTGGGCTAGCGCACGCTTTTGCGATAGTGTAACCTAGCAACTTTAAAACATTTTTGGGAAAATCCGCTCAAAAAAAGTACGGATACTCGAATGGAGATGAACAAATTTTACTGTTCTAAGGAAAGTACTATGTAATAATTGCTGATCTCGCAATCTCATTGGTCCTTACCACTTTTGGGTAATAAGCCCCAAAAATTTGACTTCATTCACCAGACCGTTTCTCACTGGGAGGCGCGCGCGGGCGGGGCACGAGACTAGGGGTGACTGTTGGCAGTCATATTGATGAGGAGACATCACATGACATTTAATTAATTTAGGGGAAACATCACTCCTTTTACGTACTTTGTAAACACATTTGATGTGTCACTACAGGTGAAGTGGAGAATATACCGTAGTCTTGCAAAAGAGCGCCCATGGGTAGAGCACCCTACAAGTCTGCCAAATAGGGGGGTGGACGCTCTTTCAAGTGTTTCCACATTTAACCATGAAAGAGTGCCCATGTCATGATTCGATGCCCTTGAAGCAAAGAATTGGACAAACAGGAGCGTACAATGGAGCCGCCAGTGGCTTCAAAATCAAGTCGTGACAGCACACAACACTATGAAGGGCACCGTCATGGTTACCATAAGCATGGTGTAGCTCGTAGTGCGCACCGCATTAGCTACGCAAAGCAATGTTTTAATAACCTTTGATGAAGTATAACACAAAGTTTGTTACTTCGGATATGCATAGCATTTGAAGCTGTGCTTCTCAAACTCCACAAGTGCGCAGTGAAACGCTCGCTCCAGGGTGGGCGCTCATTTGAGTAATCTTTGACCCTATACAGGAAATTGGGCCAAAAGTAGGGAGTGGGCGCTCTTTTGTGAGACTACGGTAGTATGAAATTTTGTTGCTTGAAAAGCAGTCATGCGATGGAGTAATAATATTTGTTTTTTAGTTCAACTTTCTGCGGCAATATGTATCTGTTTTCATTTCTAATGCTTTTCGTTCTTCCGTTCTTTCTACAGACGTGATCGGCTCTGGATAGCAATGGAATTTTGTGGAGGAGGCTCCTTGCAGGACATCTATCATGGTACGTAGTAGTGCTGATATATTGTATCAACACCGTATTCAATGCTTCATTTGGTTTTTGTAGTGTGAGGCTCTGTTTGGTTGCAACGTGGAATGTATACTTGTGTGTACGTGTGTAGTTGAAACCCTCTTGCAATTCTGTGATGAGAATGTCGTCAGTATATCAAGAGCGCATAAGAACGGGTGGCTAGAGTAAGAGCGTGTAACTATGTAAAATTCGAAGCCGGGCGGAATTTACCGCCAGCACTAAAAATAGTAACACGCCCTGCGCACGCTGTGTTGACATAAGCCATTATGCATTGTTGCTAAGCACGCACGTGACCAGGTGTTCTATTTTTAGTACGGTTCAATAATTTTGCCCGGACTACGAGCTTCTATTGGAGTTACACGCTCTTACTCTAGGCGCCCGTTCTTATGCGCTCTTGGTGTATATATATACCTTATACAGGTTGATATATCTTCTGTTTTCTTCTTGCAATATAGCTTCAGTAAACATTTGTCTATAAAGATCACTGTGAGACCGGCCAGCAATATTTTGGCTGGCCATTAGGGACAGATGAGGTCACTCTGCTCAATATTAGTTAATAGGTACAACTGGAAGCAGGAGTAGTGGCCACAATAAAGAAGCGGCCACCTTTGACAGTGACCACTATAGACAGGTTTCACTGTATAGACATGAGACACTAAGGCCTCAAACCATAATGCATAGCAGGGGTGTAATTTACACGTTTTCCGCGTAGTAAAAGACAACAACGAGTTTAAAAATTGTGCAAGAAAATTTTTTATAGAACTGATTGGCTATGAAATCATTTTGATGCCGACATTTTTTACGTTTAAAGACAGCAAGTGCGTAATGTTGCGGGTGAGAGATTCACCAGTGGATGAGCGCTGCCAATTGCATGAAGTAGTTTGTAAGAGTTTGCTACATTAGAGGCTACATATATACCTTGTGTGACAATCGATCGCTTGTGAGGGCAGATGGGTAGAAACGGGTGGACCAGTTACACGATTGTAGTGGTGAAAGGAACGCATTCCATAGCACTGTATGCAGCTGTTTGCTCTTATCCAGGCTTGATCCGTGCATTTGTCGCTCGTAATATGTAAGTCAGATACATGGGCTTTGTTTTCACACTCTAGAACAATCGTTTGTTGTCTAATTTTTATTTTTTGTTGCCTTCCAGGCACCAACGAAAATATTTTAACACCGATTTTTTCCCAATTTACGGTATATAAGTGTATGTGAGGGTGAATGGATGTGATAAAAACATGCCCAAACAAGTGGTGTTTCCTAGGCAACAGGTTTTTAAGTATGTCTGTGTGATAGGGGGTGTTACATTAAACAAGGTAGTGCTTAACTAGACTCCATATGATCGTTAGTCTCGTCCCCAGACCTTCTCCGGCACGTGTTGTGTACGAAAAAACGATCCACACTGGGTGTGGTTTTTGGTCAGAGAGTGGATGATATTCAATGGATAATTATAACTTATACCACATTACATCACTTTCTCTAAGTATTTCATTGGATGAACAGCAGAGTATAAGTAATAGTTATAGCACAGGTGCCAGGGATTTATGGCAGTAAACAGACCGAGTCCGAGGGCGTAGCCCGAGGACCAGGTTTGTTTACTACAGCCATAAATCCCTGGCCACCTGTGCTATAATTATTATATATCCCACCTGATTGGTCCTTTGTTGTTATTATTGTAAACACATCTGTACATGTGCAAGTGTTTACAGTAACTTCGATATTATTTACTGTCACAGAAAAATGATGTAAAATCTGTACTATAGTCTGACAATGTAGTAGACTGTAAACTAAAAATACATGGAGAGGGAATTATGAGCCATAATTTCCCTTGTAGCCTTGAGGGGACAAATTATGACAGTTAAAGTCCACTCTGGCCTATGCATGAAGTATAGTAGGTGGGATATATTGGGTTGTGTACTCCTGTTATGTAAAAACATTGTACAATAATAGTTTGTACTAAACTTGCATGTTGTACCAGAATAGTTTACGTGTTGTACCAGAATAGTTTACACAAAACCGAGTGATAGTTTACTGTCTCAATGTGGTATAAATTGGATGTACTACCTATACTTGGAGTGTAAACACGACATACTCCTCGTATAGGTAGTATATCCAATACCTACACACTGTCGATACCTTAGAAAGCAGACAGCATAAAGTCCTTAGATGCCCTGGAATGCAGAGGACATGAAATGCTTAGATGTCTTGAAACCATGGAATGTACATATACGTCCATGTTGTTTAACGGTAGACACCACGGAATGCTTTGATGCCTTAAAATGCAAATGTCATGGAATGCTTTGATGTATTGAAATGCAGCCGCTAATGTAGCACAATAATAACTCAATGCCTTAAAATGAAGACACCATATGGAATCCTTTGATATCTTGAATTGAGCCACCATGAAATGTTCTGATGCCACGAAGTACAAAAGCCAAGAAATGCTTAGAAGTCTTGGAACGCAGACGCAATGGAGTGTTAATTGTTACTTACTATTGCGTTCTCTGTCTCTCCACAGTGACAAACACAGGGCTGAATGAGCTTCAGATAGCATTCGTCTGTAGAGAAATTTTGAAGGTACGTATGCAGTGTAACCCAGAACCAGTCTGAAAGGCTACCTGCAGGGTTCATGCATGTACATACGTATTGGAGGGAGATCTAGGACTCTTTCCTCCCAAACTTTTAATTAGTTTTCTCCTCCTCTCACCATTGCTGGTTAGAGCTACATACATGGCATGTTCGTGGACCTCCAAGTTCACCAATCAGCTCCTTCCCCCCTCCCTCTCTCCCTCCCCGCTCTCCACTCCCTCCCTCCCTCCCCTCTCTCCACTCCCTCCCTCCTCCCTCCCTCCTCCCCCCTCCCTCCCTCCCTCCCTCCCTCCCCGCTCTCCACTCCCTCCCTCCCTCCCCTCTCTCCACTCCCTCCCTCCTCCCTCCCTCCTCCCTCCCTCCCTCCCTCCCTCCCTCCCTCCCTCCCTCCCTCCCTTCCTCCCTTCTCTCTCCCTCCATTCCTCCCTCCCTCTCCCCCTTCTCTTCCCTCCTTCCCTCCCTCCCCCCCTTCTCTTCCCTCCCTCCCTCCCTCCCTCCCTCCCTCCCTCCACTCCCTCCCTCCTCCCTCCCTCCTCCCTCCCTCCCTCCCTCCCTCCCTCCCTCCCTCCCTCCCTCCCTCCCTCCCTCCCTTCCTCCCTTCTCTCTCCCTCCATTCCTCCCTCCCTCCCCCCCTTCTCTTCCCTCCTTTCTTCCCTCCCTCCCCTCTCTCCACTCTCCCTCCCTCCTCCCCTCTCTCCACTCTCCCTCCCCTCCCCCTTCTCTTCTTCCTCCCTACCCCCTCCCCTCCTCCCCTCTCCTTCCCTTCCATATCAGGATTGCTACAACTCTTATATACTAAAAGATTACTTGTGTAAGTGTTTTCAACTGCCCATGTGCCATAACATATCATCTGCTCTCTCTCTCTCTAGGGGCTAGGCTACTTGCACGAGAGAAACAAGATGCATAGGGACATTAAGGTAACTATCGTGAGACCTATGTAGCAGAACTGCAACTCAGCCTGGTCTTGGGAAACCAGGCTATTTGTGTATGTGTATGGTGGAGATAGTTACAACATGTACACCATTTTCAGTGGCTTCTCAGTTGGCTCCTGCATAAATGAAGAAGGTTGTATGTTACCAACTTGAGCTTGGAAAATAACTTGCCGACGTTTTGACTGAATGCTCAGGGCGAAAGTGAATTAGTGTGTACAAACGCTGCTATTTATAGCCACGCACTACTGAGGATACATGTCATTGGAGGTCAACGGTCAAATATTTGACGTGTACCCTAAGAGTTATTCTCTGAACTCAAGTTGGTATCAGATAACCTTCTTCATGTACACCACATGCAACACTCCCGTGTAGAAAACGAAGATTATTCCGTCACATATTTTGATCGCATTGTCTTGTAATTACGTCTACAAAGCATATGTGAGCCCTGCCCTTTGCGGAAGTTCAGTGATATGGCAATTTGGCAAGAAAGACTCTCAATGGAGCGTAAGTATGTATAGCTGGACATGTTGTGAGCTCACACCATCAATGAGACATGCAGGTATGATGAGCGTATTTTTCCTTAGTGAGCTGTTGAGATATTGTGTATTCTGGGCGGGGAAATAAACTAGTTCTTGTACTCGGTGCAAAAGGAGCTTGCAAAGTGCCCTATTGTACTTACACTCCATTGAGAGCACTGGTTCTTGCCACTCACAATGGTGGCCAAATGTCCACCCACTATTCATTATATTTGCGTGAGAAGTGAAGGTGTTATATTACTATAATGAAATTGATGCCTGGTCTGAGTGTCGGGGATCCCACTCTCAAGTGCTTCCATATCCTGTTGTCAAAGTCCTTGATGGGCCATTGTTTCCCGCTTGGCATCAATATGGGACGCTGCAAGGTTTCTCGGGAGATAACGCTTCACCACAACTTCTCGTTTCTCACCCATTCATGGACTCTGCTGAGTTGTATATAGAATTTTCTATGGTTGCTAGGCAACAAGAGAAGTGCTAATATGCATGCTGGTTTACATATGGTTACATAATACATGTAATTTGCAAGTATGGTGTAGTGCTGGATGTTGCTTAGCAACCAAATCTTTGAACTTGAATAACACGAAGTGGAATGGGTAGAGGTGATAATGGGTGTGGCAATGGGTTGGTAGGGGCAACATCCAACAAATTAGTTACATTCCCCAGACAGAACAGCATTCACCCTTCACGCTCATGCTGCTCCGTGTGGGGAATGTGACTATTATCTATATGTAGTTTACATGTACATGTAATTTAGACTGTAAGTATAGATTACTAGTTTACACCTGTGACAGTCCCGTGTAGAAATCGAAGATTATTCCGTCGCGTATTTCGATCGTATCGCTGTGTTTGAAGTGCCGTATCGCTGAACTTCCATTAAGGGTGGGGCTCATACACGCTTCGTAGATGCATGAATAGCTAACAAGTCTACAAAGTACGTATGAGCCCCGCCCTTAATGGAAGTTCAGCGATACGGCGCTTTGAACACAGCAATGCGATCGAAATACACAATGCAATAATCTTCGATTTCTACTTGTTCATGACAAATCCTGTGCCAAACCCGTTTGCTGCTTGCTCAGGCTCGCCCCCACAATGTTCTACATTTTCTAGTTTACAAGGGTGGTGTACTTAGCCTCGTTCCCAGGCCCTGCGCGTTCGTCGCTTGCAGTACGAAATTCGCGCACAGGGCCTGGGCTCGTTCATCACGTGATGTGTGCCGCAGCCGTAATTTTACGTCACACCAGATATGGCCGCGCCGTGTTGCAGCACTGGTTGTAGAGATAACCACAAATGGAGTTGGAAGAACCTGAAACAGGTCACGCGCGTACGGTAGACTACAATAGTAAATCCGAGCTGAAGAAGACGAGGAGCCGAAATCCAGGGTCGACCTAGTAACACGATATGGCAAGGTATCTGAATATAGACGTCTACTATCCAGCTAAACATGGCAGCTTGTGCTCTTTCGCTGCCGAGACTTTTAGCACTTAGGTAAGTTCGCACACGAACCATTACTGTGATCTCTGTGGGCCTCTTTCAACACTAAACTGGACATCATTGATTCCAGTAGAATGGACGTGACGTAAGCTGCGGCACACATCACGTGATGAACGAGCCCAGGCCCTCTGCGCGAATTTCGTACTGCAAGCGACGAACGCGCAGGGCCTGGGAACGAGGCTATGGTGTACTACTGTAGGTCACAGTAGGTGAAGTTCACACATGTAGGGTATTATATAAGTATCACCATAGTACAAAGCTATACCGGAAAATATCACGAGTTTGTTGCCGTCTGTATTGTTACGAGTGCGCAGCACGAGTAACAATGCCAACGGCAACAAACGAGTGATATTTTTTCTGGTATAGCTTGGTACTATGGTGATAATGATTTTATCATACAAACCTTCGATTTCATTGCACGTTCAGACGCAGCGCACGTGACTTGTAGTACCTGATATGGATTCTCGCGTGACTTGCAGTACTGATACGGATTCTCGCGTGACTTGTAGTAAAAAATACGGCTTTTTATAAACTACGTGCAGCTACAAGGCTTCCCCATTGACTCCCATACATTAGCGTGAGTTAGACGTATGATAAATGTGTGTAGTTTACAAGTATAGTCACTGTGCATGCAATTTACAAATACATGTATATAGGGTGTTATTGGTTCACAAGTACATATACTTTTTACAAGAACTATATAGTTTACACCTACATGCATTTTACAAGTACTAGTTTACATGTACACTCTTGTGCGAAACAGCTGGCTAGCTAGCTAAGCACATGACATCATCAAAAACCCCAGTGCATGTTACTTGTTCCTTTGTTTACTCCATACTTGTTAATATTGTAGCTTGTGTAGGTAATTGTCTGCCACTAATATGGTCATTGCAGGAAGGGACACTAGACGTAGTTCTTTTTCTTTGGTGGAAACACTGGCACTGTGTGGCTATTGATTCATAGGTGTAGTACGTAACTGTCACGTGTCGAAGCAGTGCTACAAGGCTTTGCTTGGTTGATGAATATATAGAGGAATGTGAGGGCTGGTGGTTGGTTGTGGTTGTAGTCAGTGACAGCTCAAGCCAGGAGCCCTGGGTTAGATTCTGCTGGCTTTTGGTTTCCTCTAATTTGCTTTAAACCATCAAACTGCAGGACGACATATTTGTTAGATCCTTTCTCTACAAAGCGGCAAATCGTATTACGTATATATATGTGTAGGAAGAAATCTAACCGACCTAACAGTGTAATTCAGGTGTACATGTATCGTAGACTATTTCCACAGTACAGAATCTGCACCGTGTAAACGTCTTAAGTATTTATGAGCTAATGCAGCATGTATGAGTCCTGCCGTTAATGGAAGTTCTGTGTTACAGCACTTCGAGCGCTGTAACACAATCGAAATATGCAGCAGAACAATGTTCAATTTCTACCCGGGACTGCCACATAATATATGTCAACAAATGAACGGTTTATAGTGTCCCAGAGATGGATCCCACTATGTGCAAGAAGAAATCTAACCGACCTAACAGTGTAGTCCAGGTGTACATGTATCGTAGGCTTTTTCCACAGTACAGAATCTGTCCCAGGGATGGATCCCACTTCATTGATAGAGTGAAGCTCTCCACCTTTATAGCAACTAGTGTGAAACTGTTAAACGTTCAGTGCAATGTATGTTGACTTCTGTAACTAAACGCAATACATCACTGACTCTCTGCACCAAGATACATCATGTGTGGCAGTCCCGGGTAGAAACTGAACATTATTCTGTTGAGCAATTCGACCGCGTTACCGCATTCGAAGCGCTGTAGCGCAAAACTTCTGTTAAGGGCGGGGCTAAGTGCAGCGAAGATGCATGAATACCTGATAAGTCTACGTAGTGCGTATGAGCCCCGCCCTTAACGGAAGTTCTGCGCTATAGCACTTTAGCACTTTAAACGCGGTAATGCGGTCGAAATACACAACGGTATAATGTTCGATTTCTACCTGGGACTGCCACATGTAGGTGGTGTGTATTATTAAATGTATGTGTTTGAGCTTTACATAGTTATGTTACAACGACAAAAGTGTCGCATGTACCTACTATGAAGGATAGCTCTTTCCTCTTGTTGCAGGGAGCCAACATCCTGCTCACGGATTCCGGAGATGTTAAACTAGGTGAGTGTGCATATTGTAATGCTGCAATGTACACTGTACATCATTTTTGTGTACTTTCTATGTGCAAAAAAGTGGGAAACCCTAGGCATCTTTGAAAGCTAAGTGGTTGACACTTGATTGGCTATTGATACTAATTAGTTCATACTATTTTGGCCACATGATGTCACTTGTTGCAATACGCTTTGGAGATACATACATATAGGTTCATCAGTGGGGATGAAAAATTTCGTCTGGGATAGAGAGACTAATGTATGTATTATGTATTAAAGCAAGAATGCTTTCTCCCTCTAGCTGACTTTGGCATTGCAGCCCAGTTATCTCAGACTCTGCAGCTGAAGCGTAAGTCGTTCATTGGGACACCCTACTGGATGGCACCGGAGGTGGCTGCGGTGGAGAGGAAGGGAGGCTATAACCATCAGTGTGATATCTGGGCAGTGGGGATCACCGCCGTCGAATTAGCCGAGACACAGCCCCCCATGTTCGATCTTCACCCCATGAGGTGGGTCATGACTTATAAATATTCTGTATACATGTAAACCCTGGTACACATACAAATGTATATACATACATACATTGTATTTAACTACATGTATGTGCAGTGGACCCTCGCTTATCCTGCTACAACGGGACCAGACCATGGCCAGATAAGTGAAATAGCCGGATATGTGAACCATCGTGCAAATCAAGGGTCCATAATGTCACTATTAGCACTGCTGTTTCTTTTCTTGTCATGTTATCCATCGTCGGTGCAAGCAATCATCGTATTTCGGCCTCTTCAGGCTTCGGACGATCGAAGTTCCAGCATCTTCGTGTGTTCAAACGATCTACATGTAGTATAGCTACTTTGCTCCATGTGCAGCGTGGGCATTAAATATATAGAATGCACAGTGATCAAGGCCAGATAATCCAAGCAGTTGGATATTTGAGGTTTGGACTTTCAGAATGAATACTCATTTGGGTCCCGTCCTGATACATGACTGCATTCTGTGCATGAGCTGATGAGGCCTGGTATTGGCCGAAATGCATCCTGCACAGTGGGTGACTTTGCATAACATCTCGGTCTATATTTTAGGAAGATGTGGTTCATTGATGGTTTATATATACATCCTTCACCCACATATCACAGGGCACTCTACCTGATGACAAAGCGCAACTTCAAACCTCCCGCCTTGCAGCACAGGAACAAGTGGTCGGACAACTTCCACGACTTTCTCAGGTACACACTGCAGAAGGATCCTCGGAGAAGACCCACAGCCATGGAACTCCTGAAGGTAGGGAGGGTCTAGTCAGTCCTAGCTGTGTGGTAGACCTTGCTAGTGCCCTGGATTGACCATTTCATGCTCCCACCTTCTCTCTGTTCCTCCCTCTCTCCCTCCCCTCCTCTTTCTTCCTTGCCTCCCTTTTTTCAATTCTCTCTCCTTCTCTTCCTTCCTTCTCCTCCCTTCCTCTCCCTCCCTTCCTCTCCCTCCCTTCCCTTCTCCTCCCTTCCTCTCCCTCCCTTCCCTTCTCCTCCCTTCCTCTCCCTCTCTTCCCTTCTCCCCCCTTCCCTTCTCCTCCCTTCCCTTCTCCTCCCTTCCCTTCTCCTCCCTTCCCTTCTCCTCTCTTCCCTTCTCCTCCCTCCCCTTCTCCTACCCTTCTCCTTTCTTCCTCTCCATCCCCTTCCTCCCTCCCCTTCCCTCCCTTCCCTTCCCTCTTCTCCATTCCACCTGCACAGCATGAGTTTGTGAATCGTTCTGCACTGTGTGCACAACTGATGCTACCTCTGATCAAAGTGCTGGAGGCCCCGCCCCCTAAAGCAAAGATTCCTGTTAATGATTACGACACAGAAGAAGAGAAGGAAGAGGGAGAGCCAGAACATGTAGGAAACGTAAGTGGCCATGATATAAACCAAGAGTGTATGATGACGTCATTTTTTATTGCGGAGGGAGGAGGAAGAGCGTGTAACTGCCAAAAATTCGAAACAGGCAGAATCTCCCGCGTGTACTAAAAATAGAACACACCTTCGCACAAGTTCGCAGTTCCACGATCTACGACTTCACAACGCAGTGTTACCCTCGTAGTCAACAAGATATGAACGCTCCAAGCTTACCTGGCAAGTTCTAGTTACACAGGAACGGTTGTCGGCCCTTCCTGACGCTACGAACTTTGTGTTATGATGCTATCCACGCCTGACGGTCAAACTCTTGAGCTTCTCCTTGGGTAACGCACGGTCCTTATCCAACCGATAAGCCTCTAACTGGTTTGTTTTGCAGCTACTTTTACTCACCCTTCACCCGCACACTAGCTACAACTCGACCGGATGTGCTATTTATAGTACACGCGAAAGATTCTGCTTTCACCACGGCCAGAATAGGAAGTTACACGGTCTTCCTCCTCCCTCCGCAATAAAAAATGACGTTATCATGCGCTCTTGTATAAACGTACCGTATTTCTTCAATCGGATGCGTGCGGGGGAGGCCTGGGAGCGAGGCTAGGATAAAGTTACAATGGGCACATAAGAGTTTGGTGAGTGACAAAATCGATACTTACAACTGTAACTTTATCCTAGCCTCGCTCCCAGGCCTCCCCCGTTTTTGTTCTTTGGTTTGCATTCAGCTTCTGTGTATTATACTGAATGCAAATCGAAGAACAAAAACGGGGGAGGCTTGGGAACGAGGCTAACTTTATCCATAGAGGCATTCCTATATATATCCATGATTCTTGCCTTTGGCATGTCAGTTAGAGCACACTAGTTGTCACTAAAAGGTGGCATCATGTCCTGCCTCGTCTGACTACACCTTTTCCACAGAGGAAGAACTTCAAGAGGATCTCGTCTGTCAAGAACCAGTCCAGGATTGACAGACAGATGTCAGAGCCTGCAAGTGAGTGTGCAAGTACATGTAGGTGCTAGGAGTGAGTGAGTGAGTGAGGGAGGTGGCATGATAAAGAACGGATTTGGACGAACAAGGAAGTTGGGAAGGATGGAAGGGAAAGGGGTTTGTGGGGGGAGGTGGGGGGGGGAAGGAATGATTAAAAGGGTACACGGTCTGATCTACGTTGTTCGCTTTCTTCCAGTGCATGGCTTCAACATCCCAGCACCTATGAAGGCAGAACCTACAAAAGAGCCGATGGTAAGATCTCCTTGAATGTTGTCACTGCACAGTAATAAGCCATTACATGTAGTATGCTATTAAATGTAACTTAACCACTAATGTAGAGTGCACTTGTCGTGTATGACATTAACCTTTTATAACTACATTGTACTAATGTAGAGTGCACTTGTCGTGTATGACATTAACCTTTTATAACTACATTGTACTAATGTAGAGTGCACTTGTCGTGTATGACATTAACCTTTTAACCACTAATGTAGAGTGCACTTGTTTTGTATGACATTAACCTAATGTAGAGTGCACTTGTTTTGTATGACATTATAACCTAATGTAGAGTGCACTTGTTTTGTATGACATTAACCTTTTAACCACTAATGTGGAGTGCACTTGTTTTGTATGACATTAACCTTTTAACCACTAATGTAGAGTGCACTTGTTTTGTATGACATTAACCCTTTAACCACTAATGTAGAGTGCACTTGTTTTGTATGACATTAACCCTTTAACCACTAATGTAGAGTGCACTTGTTTTGTATGACATTATAACCTAATGTAGAGTGCACTTGTTTTGTATGACATTAACCTAATGTGGAGTGCACTTATCCTGTATGAAATTAACCTTTTAACTACTAACGATGAGCACAGTTGTCCTGTATAAAATTAACCCCATAACTGCTACTAAGGAGTGTGCTCACCCTGTATGACAAACAGTGTTGTCTCCTCTGTGTAGCCTGCCTGGCTGCAGAATGCTGCAGATCCTAGTCACAAGCCAAAGATCCATAGGTAAGCTACATGCACGTACTTTGGTTATCCCTTTTTGTGGACTGAGCACCTTTATCCATCTCTTCACCTCTCTTCGTCTTTTCACTACAATGTACATGTGCTCTCCTGCTTCTCTTATTCACCTTTCTTCTTTCCCTCTTGCCTCTCCTCTCTCCCTTCTCTTTTTCTCCTTGTCCCTCCTTTCTTCCTCCTTTCTTCCTTCCTCTTTATTCTCTCCCTCCTTTCTCCCTCCTGTGTCCCTCATTTCGTGCTCTTCTCCCTTCTCTCTCTTTTCTCTCTCCCTCTCTCTCTTTTCTCCCTCTTTTCTCCTTCCTCCACCCCTCTGCCCCCCCCCCCCCCCCCACTCTTTCCCCCTCACAGGATATCCTCATCCTCAGTGCCAATGACGGAAGAGTCTGAGTACCACGACCCTGACCAAGATGGACAAACTCTAACTGCTCCAGCAGGACGCCCCCCTCCCATCCCTCCCTCCCACGGAAATGCCCCACCCCTCCCACCCAGAGTGTCACAAAGGAGCTCCAGGGTACACTGTTCATAGCCTCACTCCCAGGCCCTGCCCTAAAACCTGGGCCTGGTCACACAGGAGGAAATCAAAGATTGTATGCTCACATACGTGTGCATAAAGAGGTTGAAACTTGGAGCTGGTCGAAGAATGCTTGCTGGTAGTTGCAAGTTTGACCAGGCCCTGTTCCTGTGATACTGGACAGGACCTGAGGATGCGGTTACATAGTTCATGTTTGTATACTAGCTAGTCTCGTTCCCAGGCCCTCAGCAAGACAGTGTGTGTGTGCCATACTTAGGGTCTGGGAACCAGATTGTACCATAAGCTCCTGAAAATAGGCCCATCTCTAGAAATATACCCAATCCTCTTTTTTGAATGAATTTGCATGCAAGTGGCTGTCCCGGATAGAACTCAATTGTTGTTTCATTGTGTATTTCGATCGCATCACCGAGTTTGACGCACTGTAGTGCTAAGCTTCCGCTAGGGCCGGGGCTCGTACGTGCTTCATAGACGTATCAGATATTAATGCATTTACATAGCACGTATAAGCCTCCACAGGGAAGTTCAGCACTATAGCATGTCAAACACGGTGATGCGCTTGAAATGTGCGACGGAATAATTCGAGTTCTATCCTGGACTGCCACACATATGATTAAAAATGGAAAAGCATTGCTGTGAAAGAGGTGAGACTAACAAGTGGAGGCAGCCATCACCGTTGTCCTCCATAGCTGTTACAGCCAATGAAGAAGTGAGACGTGTGCTGTAAGAACTGGTTACAATGTACGTTCAGTGACGCTAAGCTGCTTCTTGAACTGAAGGCCATTCTCAGGCTGTTGCAAGGATGCTCCTCACCAATAGTAACACCCCATACACCTTTGTCAGAGGAGGTGGGACACGATCACGTGATACCAACAATTAACTGACATTCCAAGGCCAAGAAGTGTGGATGCAAGCTAAACGAACGACTCTATGGACAAAGTTGTGATGGGCACAATGGGCGTGCATAATTTTCGACAGTGTTTGAAATGTTTGGCAGCTAAATGGTCTCCTTTAACTCACCTTGTGTGGAACTGGCAACCTTCAAGCCTAGCTTGCGAGGTGAATCATAATAACCAATTTTGACTACGTCATGACTTAGTCCATAGAACTATCCTTGTAGCTTGCATCCACAATTCTTGCCCTTGGAATGTCATCAGCGTGCACTAATTGTCACTACGACGTGACGTCATGTCCTCCCTCCTCTGATCCTTTGTAAACCATGATCCGAACTTGCTTGCCATCAGTTTACTGATCCATGTGACAGAAGTGGCGTGGCTTTCAAATGTTTTTGCAAAATGTTTGTATGTGGCTAGTCTACAAAAGTTTTGGTCAGCCAAAATTATTGGACTTGTACGTGCTTGTGTATATGTGTGTGTGTCATCATCCATTTGTATCTTCTGCTACGCAGCCCCCAGATGAAGCATCCAGTCCCGTCTATGGCAATGTGGATTCACAGCCCCCAGTCCCCCCACGTCAGGGTCGCTCTGTCCCGCTGCCCTCCAAGCAATCCGATGGTCCTCCACTCCCCCCACGGACAAGACAAGATAACAGTCAGCCAAGCAGGAGAAAGAAAGCATCCAACGGAGACAGGAGAGCTTACTTCTCCAAGATCTTCAACGGCTGCCCCCTGCACTTGAACTGTGCTGCTGCTTGGGTACACCCCATCACCAACTGTGAGTTGGAACCAAGTACAGTGTAGACTAACTTCAGGAGCTAGGCGACTATTTGTTGCGTGTTAGTTTTTATCAGAGAGTGGGGCTTAAGCAGCATGAAGAATGAGGGTACAGGAAACATACCAGAGGTTGAAATTACGCGCGGTCATTGGTCAAATTCTGTGCGTTTTATTACAGTGACCGACCATAAATATATTAAGTGTTCGGTAAGCATGACCAACCGTTCTTAGTCGTGCAAGGCCGACACTACCAGTGTGGATCGCTTTCTTAATCGTGCAAGCCCGACACTACCAGCGTGGATCGCTTTCTTAATCGTGCAAGCCCGACACTACCAGCGTGGATCGCTTTCTTAATTGTGCAAGCCCGACACTACCAGCGTGGATCGCTTTCTTAGTCGTGCAAGCCCGACACTACCAGCGTGGATCGCTTTCTTAGTCGTGCAAGCCCGACACTACCAGCGTGGATCGCTTTCTTAGTCGTGCAAGCCCGACACTACCAGCGTGGATCGCTTTCTTAGTCGTGCAAGCCCGACACTACCAGCGTGGATCGCTTTCTTAGTCTTGCAAGGCCGACACTACCAGCGTGGATCGCTTTCTTAGTCGTGCAAGGCCGACACTACCAGCGTGGATCGCTTTCTTAATTGTGCAAGCCCGACACTACCAGCGTGGATCGCTTTCTTAGTCGTGCAAGCCCGACACTACCAGCGTGGATCGCTTTCTTAGTCGTGCAAGCCCGACACTACCAGCGTGGATCGCTTTCTTAGTCGTGCAAGCCCGACACTACCAGCGTGGATCGCTTTCTTAGTCGTGCAAGCCCGACACTACCAGCGTGGATCGCTTTCTTAGTCTTGCAAGGCCGACACTACCAGCGTGGATCGCTTTCTTAGTCGTGCAAGGCCGACACTACCAGCGTGGATTGCTTTCAGTAGAGGCAAGAGGAAGCGGACAGTACCAAGAAACTTCACGTCAAATAACCTACATTCCATATGTGGTAGCATGCTCAATGTGTCATTTGATGTCTCCTTTTCATGAACACTGCGTTGTGTCTTGTTCGGACTCTACTGGCTTCTCTTCTGACTAGCTAGCTGAGTCGTACATGTATGTGTACATTATTGTGGGCTGAATTGCCTGAGTCTGTGTCCTGTCAGGCCTGGGTTTGGCTATGCCACTGGTTCGCTGCCATTTCCTAGGCAGGCCTGGGTCTAGCTACACATACATTGTACGCCAGTGGTTCACTGCTGTTTCCTAGGCAGGCCTGGGTCTAGCTACACGTACGCCAGTGGTTCACTGCTGTTTCCTAGGCAGGCCTGGGTCTAGCTACACGTACGCCAGTGGTTCACTGCCGTTTCCTAGGCAGGCCTGGGTCTAGCTACACGTATGCCAGTGGTTCACTGCCGTTTCCTAGGCAGGCCTGGGTCTAGCTACACGTACGCCAGTGGTTCACTGCCGTTTCCTAGGCAGGCCTGGGTCTAGCTACACGTACGCCAGTGGTTCACTGCCGTTTCCTAGGCAGGCCTGGGTCTGGCTACACGTATGCCAGTGGTTCACTGCCGTTTCCTAGGCAGGCCTGGGTCTAGCTACACATACACCAGTTTTTCACGTCTCTTTCCAAGCCTGCCGCACCCCCAGCTTTCACCACTTGCAGTTGATTGAAAGTAATGAAGCTTGGAACAAGGCTGCTTAGGATTTGGGTTGTACTCATGCCTACGTGTATGGAATACATATGTGGCAGTCCCGGATAGAACTGAAACATTATTCCGTTGCATATTTCGAGCACATCACTGAGTTTTAACGCACTATAACACTGAGCTTCCGCTAGGGCAGGGCTCTGTATATTGCAAGGGGGACCAGGCCTTCCCCCTCCCCTCTGTTTTTGCACTATAACGCTGAGCTTCCGCTAAGGGCAGGGCTCTGTATATTGCAAGGGGGACCAGGCCTTCCCCCTCCCCTCCGTTTTTGCACTATAACGCTGAGCTTCCGCTAAGGGCAGGGCTCTGTATATTGCAAGGGGGACCAGGCCTTCCCCCTCCCCTCCGTTTTTGCACTATAATGCTGAGCTTCCGCTAAGGGCAGGGCTCTGTATATTGCAAGGGGGACCAGGCCTTCCCCCTCCCCTCCGTTTTTGCACTATAACGCTGAGCTTCCGCTAAGGGCAGGGCTCTGTATATTGCAAGGGGGACCAGGCCTTCCCCCTCCCCTCCGTTTTTGCACTATAACGCTGAGCTTCCGCTAAGGGCAGGGCTCTGTAATTGCATGAATATACGAAGTGTGTATGAGCCCCGCCCCTATTGGAAGCTCAGCGCTACAGCGTGTCAAACTCATTGATGCGCTCAAAATACGTGACGGAATAATGTTCTATCTGGGACTGCCACATATGTAGTTACATGCTTCTTCATGGCTTTGTCGTTCATAAGCTCCTGTTGCATGTATAGCTGAATGTACAACTGTATATTGCAAGGGGGACCAGGCCTTCCCCCTCCCCTCCGTTTTTGCATACTGTAAGTGATCAAAAACTGGACATTGGGAATGAGGCTAGCTGTACGTACAACTGTATATTGCAAGCTCAGTGACATTATTGTACTAATGAAAATACATATTTCCGTGGTGGCAATTTATCTTAGACAAGTTACAAGCTATACTTACACTCTGCTATTCAGTGCAATACATTCTACTGGGGGCAGAAGAGGGTCTGTTCTCCCTCCTGGTCACCAACAACCCCGACCCTGTCATGGAACAGGTAAGACCGGTGTATGCGTACACCTTGTATGCTAGCTTGTTGCCAAGTGCAGTGAGGCTGTGTAAGTGCATCCTAAATCTCGGCATACCATGTACACGTAAATACTAGAGTACATGCATTTGTATTTGTACATCATGTTTGTGACCCCTAGGGGCCCTCGCACAACTACAGGCACATGTGATCTTGATCGCACAGTAGTTAGAGCTACTGAGGAAGTGAACGAGCTCAGTGTGAGCATCCAACTCGACCTCCATTGCTCACGATCTTGTAACGCTGGTAGGCAAGCGAACAAGTTTCATTAGTGTCAGTGTTGCAGTCTGTCGTGGCTGTCTATAGCTCAGCATTTTGGAGGTTGTACAGAAAACTAAACACTGACATTCCAATGAAGGCCTTTCAACAGCTGTTGTTCCAAGTATTGCAGGCTGTCGCTGAGTGTCCGCTCCAATCGGTTTATTTCACAACACAGTAGTCGCTCTGCTTTGTGTGAGGCTTCCTGCCTGCATGTACCCTACTTTGTATTGTTAGATCATGAGTATATGAGCATGTGGACAGTGGTGTTGTTGTACATGTAGGTGACATAACATGATAGGTGTGTGTGATTATTTTTTCCAGGTGTCATCGCGGCCGTGTCACTGGTTACGAGTAGTTGAGAACGCCATGATCTGGCTGTCAGGTACTAACTTCAGATCTGTTGAATACACTAGACACCAGTAAAAATTTCATCTCTGATATACATGTACAATGTGACTGTTCTTCAAATACATTGTGTATAGTGCGAAATTTGTTTTTTGTGGGAACGTACATGTACCTGTAGGATGTACATGTAAGAGTAAAATACCATAAATCGCTAAATTTTTTGCGAATAGTGGTTTTTGAAGATTTTGTAGAAATAATTTTGTGAATTCGCTGTCTATACCAGGCACAGGCCACACCTTTAATGTACTATGGGCGTGGCTATTTCTGTCTAACTCACACTGTCACACTGTCGTCCACTCGAGCTCGCAGCTGTCAGCAAAGCAATGCCTACTTCAAATGTATCTCTTTGGAGAGCATCCCTCATGGATTCGGCAGCATAGCTCCGGGATGTTGTCCATCGATGATTTTGCAGTCAGAGCGTGAAAACTGTGGTTCACATGTCAAACGTTTTTTCGTTGAAATAATTTCGCAAACGGTTGAAAATTTGCGAAAATTTGTGAAACTAAAGACCCTTAAAAATTTAGTGCTATATGGTAAAATGTACATGCACCTGAATGTGTTTCACATCCCAAGAAACAGATGTATGGGTGGTAATCGATCAGTTGCGTATACCATAGTCTTGCGAAAGAGTGCCCACCCCCCTCTTTGGCAGACTTGTAAGGTGCTCCACCCATGGGCGCTCTTTCACGAGACTACGGTATGTGTATTACCAAACCCAGCTCATCAACTTGTAGCGCTATGTATAAGTGATCATGGTTTGGAAGGCCTGGGAATGCAGGATAGCACACTGTCTAGTCAATTGAAGTAGCAAAAGTTGATCATTGTACTCATGTACTGCAGGCCACAATCGTTTCGTTTCCATGACGAACCTGATCCTGCTCTTCCAGACAGAGTCTCAGAAGGCTTCATTGCAACACAGGTTAGTAGAGTGGTCCTCCATTTACATGTAGGCAGTAATGTTCTCACGGAAAAAGAGTGGAACTATTTCTGTTATGGATAATGACAGTTGTTGCACTCGTGGGCTGCAGTACCTTCCAATAACTTGTGATCATGCATGATTGTGTAAATATGTGAGTGGTTCAACAAATATTAATGATATTCATAGAATCACATGGTGGGTGTGGCTAACACCCACTGGGTTATATATAAAATATACCTGCACATTTGTAGATGAAGAAAAGCAACTTTAATAACCTGTAAGTCTTTCCATTGCGGAGTCATGTGACAAAGTTTGAATTTTACTTGAACCACCCACATATCTATAACTGTGATGTCATATCTCCGTTTTCAGGAACAGATCACACACAGCAAAGATACCCGACTCTAAAGGATGCTACAAGTGTTGCATATGTGAGTACATCTAGTGAATAGTATGCTCAAACAGTGTGATGATTACGCTGCTAATATTTTATGGAGGATTTCAGTGTGATGAATACTTTTCATGCAATGTTTAGCGCTTGTTATATTGAAGCATTAAGGAGGATTTAGGATCGGCTTACAAGGAATTCTCTTGGCGGTCAGTGAAATAGTTTTGTATTAAACAAAGCTCTCTTTTGGCAGCTGTTGAAGACAGCCAGTAGTCGTGTCCACACCTTTAGGAAAAACTCCTGTATTATGCCAGCAAAATGGCAAGATTTATAGTGTGCCCATTAACGCTTGAAAGTATGCTGGCAAAATACTCTTATGCACATTTTTCTGACCTACATGTATGCATGCGTTGCGGTGTTTGTCATGCACGTGTACATGTACTTTGATAGCTTCAAACCCATCCATCTTCCTGTAGCACGCAATCCGTTCACAGACCAGAGATACCTGATTGCTGCAGTTCCTAAGGGAGTTCTACTCATGCAGTGGTACCAGCCGAAGCATGCCTTCATGCACGTCATGGTATGCACACATTAGCAGCAAAGTTACACGGTGGCTTCTCATCTATGTGTCCATAGGTGTCTGTTGATGTGCTATTGTTGTATTATTGCCACTAAAGAAGACCACCGTAGTGTGGTTGAAATGTTTGGTGTAATGAACAAGTTTCTTGAAAACTTTTAGGCTAGTGTAAAGCATAAATAAGTTGAAGAATGTCTACTATACCTAGCCACGCAGGCCTCTATAGCATGTACATGCATGTTGAAGCTACTTACGTTCATACAAAGGACCCTTTGTGATGAAGTACAATGAATATAATTAAGTCACATGACACAGTTATGGTTTCACACTGAACTGAGTTCACAATTACGTAGGAGCTGAAACAGTACGCGTGTAAGGAGAGCTGTGAGGAGAACAAAACCAGTTACAAAGACTACACATGCAAGAGCACATTAAAATGGGTGGCTAGAGTAGGAGCGTGTAACTACGTAAAATTCGAAACCGGGTGGAGTTTACCGCGAGTACTAAAAAGAGTAACACGTACTGCACAGCTGTGCGTAAACATAAGCCACTGTTGCTAAGCACATGACCGGGTGTTCTATTTTCAATAATTTTGCCCGGACTACGGGCTTCTATTGGAGTTACACGCTCTTACTCTAGCCGCCCGTTCTTATGCGCTCTTGCACATGTAATCACCTGTGTAGAAGTTTGACTAAGCAATTGTCTCCCTTACTGACTTAGAATAATTGCAGAATTGTTAACTAATTGTTAACTAATTGTTAACTGGTATGCTGCAATGTACACATCCTGTGCTTGAGGTTGAGGCCAGAGCCTCTGGCTTGAGCCACCAATGGAAGCATCAGTTGGCTTTTAGCTTTAGTCTACTCATAACATCAAGCATACTGTCTACTTGCGACAGTCCCGTGTGGAAATCAAGGACTATTTCGTCACATATTTACAGATCACATCGCTGTGTTTGAAGCGTCGTATTGCTGAACTTCTGTTAAGGGTGGGGCTTATACATGCCTCGTAGATGCATGTATGTATGTGGCACATATGAGCCCCACCCTTAACAGAAGTTCAGTGATACAACTCAAGCACGGCAATGCGATGTGGAGATCAAAGATTATTCTGTCATGTATTTTGATTGTATTGGTACGTTTGAAGTGTCGTATCGCTGAAGTTCCATTAAGGGCGGGACTCATATGCGCTTCATAGATGCATGAGTCGATATGGCACGTATGAGCACCGCCCTTAACAGAAGTTCAGCGATACAACACTTCAAACACGGCAATGCAATCGAAATATGCAACTGAATAATTTTCGATTTCATAATATACTGTCTACATGTATTTACTCTTCCTGTTATAGCTGTTTGAGTGCACGATCCCACAGCCAGTACACATGATTGAAGCTCTTGTGCAGGAAGATGAAGAATACCCCATTGTCTGCTTGGGTGTCAAGGAAAGGTGAGGAGTGCCATAGGTTTATCCTGGCTTTAATGTGAGAAATGCTGTGTTTCTGGGTTATGACGAGTGCTGTGGTTTTTCCTTGGAAATAGGCATGTACATGTAAGGTGAGGAGTGTTTGGATTTATCCTCAGAAATATAACCCTTTACTCCCAATAGCAACCATCTGTGCCCAAAATTTTACAACTGTACAGAACAGCTTGTATCCCACGCACAACTGGTTCTACAGAATTGTTTCAAGTTAATTGTCTAAGCAACAATGAAAACATACCTTCGCTGGAAGTTTTGGCACAGATTTCCAGTCATTTCTAATGGATAGCTAGTTTAATTGTGTGGCAAACTCAGAATGGAGGGGAAGCCTCTGGAATTATGCACCTGGTGTTTTCGAATACCTGTGGTTTTTAGGCTGGATTGCTTGTGAAATGAGTCAATACAAAACTAATGTAGCAAAGAATGTTGGTATTTTTAATGAATTCACAATCTACACCTTTCTTGAGTTTCATCATAAGATGCCAGACAGTTAGGCACACGTACATTATTCTGAATAACTGGTCCATTGTGCTGTTTTGTAATTCCCAATATTCCCTCGTGTTATGTTCCCTCAACCACCCATTATGCTTGATGTCCCACTCGTTACGCTTGTAAATATTGGTGGGGTCTGTAAATAAGACCATGAAGAGTTTACATCACATCTCCAAGTACACTCTCTGGGTTTCCGTTTTAGGAACAGTTTGTTTTCTGCTGGTTCCTTTCCCATCCTGAAATAATGCAACACACCTACTGCTACTGCACCACCAACACACCTGACGAGATAATGCCCTTCTTTTTTCCATAATTTTCTCTACATTTCATACTCAATTTTTTTACTCATTATGCTCCTGTGCCTGTATCAACTATATTAGTGTTTTTGAATACCTGTGGTTTGTAGGCTGGATTGCTCGTGCGCCTCTCTATGCACTCTCTCTCCACCCTTCATTCCCTCCAAGTATTTACCGGGGATGGGGCTAATTGTACATAGAGGATGTGCATTTATGTCATTGCATCACCATAGCAACCGTTGCTATGCTGCCATCTTGAGAGGCCAAATGGATGATTTTTAATGGGACTTATGTACTAGTGCATCGAACTCACCACGCTAGCAATGGCCCTACATGTAGCATTCCTTTCTTGTACAGGTATGTTAACTAGCTCTGTGTATAATATGAAGTTGAAGCTAAATGCATGTTCCGTACCTCAAAGCAAGCTTATAGAATAGGCCTTGTCGTATAACTTCCCTATTCATTCCCTCTCAAGATGGTGGCACATATACGGAAGTGTGCGGAAATATACTGAAATTGCCTACCGATGACGTCTCATGCACGCCCTCTATATGTACTGGTCACTTGTGCTTCATATAACTATAAGCATATTTATGCTTTTTCTATTCCTTTTCCAGTCCTGCGGGGAGCCTGATGTTTGACACTCTGAACTTGAACTCTCAGGCCAGCTGGTTCATAGACAAACCTGAGGGAAAGGACCTCCCAGTTCTCTGTGTGCAGCAGCTGGAAAAGGACACTATCTTCATTGGATTAGACCGTATCCTCACCTGTGTATTAACACTGACAGTAGCCTCATTCCCAGGCTCTTGTGCGTGGGTGTACCAGAGCCTGGGAACGAGGCTACGCATACAGTAGTTCACACTGCATAAAAGAATACGTGAGCAGTGGTCTGAGAACAAGGGCTCTAACGCATTCAGAGCTGTTTTAGTTAACTAAAGTAATTGAGGCTAAAACTAAACTAACAATTTGAATGTGTAGCCTAATTACACTAACACTAAGCTACTAGTCAAGCATTAAACTAAAACAACACTGCTGAAAAGTGTATTCAGTGGTTGATCAATGCAGCCGTTTTTTTTTTTAGGACTACCTACTGGTCTAAAACCGGTCTTCCACTCCCGTGTATTATTGTGAACGCAAACGGAAGATAAAAACGGGGGAAGCCTGGGAACGAGGCTACCTACCCCCTGTATAACACACATTATTCATGTAATACAGTTATGAAATGGTAGCTTTAATCAATGACGTGGACATGAGAAGTCAGTGCCCAGGCAGGTCCTGTTGTGGGTCCACTGCTGACTATAATTGCCTCCTCCTTACTAGCTATACCACCTTTGTCGCTCACTGCTGAATCTAGAATCATCTGCCAGTTTTACATGATTTCATGCCTAATTTGTGCCTCTACATGTGTGTACAGCTGTATGCTGTTTCATTATTGTACTTAGTAAGATGGTATTTCCTGATCTCCATGTACAGTATTTGGTTGCAAGTTTAGTCTTCTGAAGTATAGTGTAAGTTCCGTACTTTGATCATCTGAAGCCTTGGCTACTTTGC
Source organism: Agelas oroides (assembly GCA_949130485.1). Classification (NCBI taxonomy): domain Eukaryota; kingdom Metazoa; phylum Porifera; class Demospongiae; order Agelasida; family Agelasidae; genus Agelas; species Agelas oroides. The sequence goes on along the minus strand of OX422192.1, from coordinate 7,843,042 downwards.
ACTTGGCATTGTTCACATTAGGAGTCTTCAGGTGGTTAGACTAAGCATGATTAATGAAGGAAGCTTGCAACAATATTGTTACAACGAACTTCCTTGATCGATAGACCAAGCATGAGTGATCTTACCACAACTATTGTGCCACATCTCTCCATGCTTGGTCTGCAAATCAGCATCTCACTTTCTCTCATAACCATCCAATTTGAGGTATTCATGGTAATCCTCATAGTGACTTGTAGCCATGTTCTCAGGTTGGGAGGGAGACTGCGGAAAAGGCTCGTGTACATGTACATAACTATGGGTGGTTGTATGTAGTCCTTGACACTGTGTGACCCAGGCTATGCAAAGTTTGTTGATCGTTCCGGGAAGCTAAAGCCAGGCTCTCTCCAGGCATCTCAGCTCATGTTTGAAAAGAAATCGGAACACATGGGTGAGTACTCAACACCCAGGTATACAGGTATATACATGCATGCATGCGTCTTGTGTGTGATGAAACTGTAATGAGTTTTGCACTGTTGCTAAAATTGTGTTTAGTTAATGATCATCCACTTTTGTTGAAGTTTTGTGGCTAGTGTGATGATCCAATCTGTTCACTTCCAAGTGTGATGTTCTATTGCAGTGTACTTATCAAACTGTGTGCTGAGTTTCCACAAGCATGGCATGCAGGGCAAATCACTTGTCACACAGCAGGTAAGACAACTACTCCTTATAGACAGATAAGTTTACGCTAGTTCAAATTCCAAACCGCCATTCTTTCGGAGTGAAGACTGTGAACATTTCCGTTACATGAGTGGAAATCGCTTTTGCAAGTTCCCCAGAGCAGTCTTCATTGAACAGATCACTCAAACTCTTCATTCCTCAAGTGCGTTTGAGGAATGAGAAGTTTGAGTGATCCGGTCAGTGACAGTGAAGACTGATCTGGAGAACTTGCAAAGTGATCTCCACTCCTGGAACCCAGCTTTGTACACTAACCAGAATGTATAGTCACTCACACTCATTTGAGGTGATGTGCTCTTTTTCTGCAGGTGACTGCTGAAGTTGCAGATGGGTCGAAAGTGTTTCATTTACTGGGCTCTCATGGGTGAGAAGTCAATTGGGAGTGTTAAATATTGTAATGATCATGGAAGGAGGGCTTCTCAGTGGGCATACCACTTTTAGTCTGAGAGGTTCTTCAGTATCGCTATCAATGCTATATAGGTTCGGACAAGAGCACATGAGAACAGGCGGCTTGAGTAAGAGCGTATAATTCCGATAGAAGCTCCTAGTCCGGTCAAAATTATTTATTGAACCATGCGAACACCTGGTCATGTGCTTAGCAACAATGGCTTATGTCTACGCAGCATGCGCAGTACATGTTACTATTTTTAGTACTGGCAGGAAATTCTGACTGGTTTCAAATTTTATGGAGTTACACGCTCTTACTCCAGCCACCTGTTCTTATGCGCTCTTGCTTTGGATTATGACATGCCAGGTTAAAATATGCAAGAAAGCTGTTCGAATTTCGTACTGCACGATTGCGTTTTCAGCCTAACCTGCACTAGTTTAGGCCAATATCTAATCTCATTAGCATCTGTGACCAAGACTAGCCAAAACTGCAGTCATAACTCTTCTATAGTGTGAGTTCAAGAACCTCTCAAAACGGATTGCATGCTACTGGCACAGAAATGTTCTCCCAAGACACTAGCAATGTTCCAATCTGGGCTTTAGTCACTGCACTGTGGTACCACACTATTTAAGTACCTGTTGTATAGGCTTACTTTTAATATTGTGGGAGATGTGGTTTGTTGGTTGTTCATGCAGTAGCATTTGCCCTGCACAAGGAAGTCGGCAATGTAGCAGTTAATGTCAGCCATGTATTAGCATGTTGTGGTTGGATTGTAGTTCTGCAAGAACCACTGTACAACACAATTACTTGAAGTTGTCGACAAGTAGCTACAAGTGGTATGCTGTTGGCAGAAATGTTAACGTTGTGATCTTTCCACCAGGACAATCATAATCGAGACGCGCCCTTCAGATGACACCACAGCACCCAGTAATATTTATATTCTAGTTTCAGAAGAATCTCAGTAGTTTCAAGTTCCATCCTGTCAGGAAGTTCACGGGCTAAAAGCTCCATAATATCATGCATACAAACCACGTTGTATTGGTTTGCCTTATAATTTTAGCTTTTGACTTTTTTCTTTGCATTTATCATGTATCGCAGCACAATGTTTAGAAACTACAACCTTGTTGGATAAGATACACACACTCTGTATAAAAACAGTTATCAGTTATATCCGAGTGTTATGCCTAGAATCAATTTAAACCCTATCAGCTACCATGTACTTGCAATATTTTTGATACAACATTTACTCTAGGAATTTGTGCTTTGTGAGCTCTGATTTTGTAGGATGTCACTTTTTTATCTGTAGTCATTGTTAACACTGTCACAGACTGTATCATGGAGTGAAGCGAAAGTAATAGATTTGAGTAATCAACAGAGACACTACATGTATATGAACAGACCACTGGCTAAGCCTTTACCGTGGTACATATAACCTATAGGGAAATTAAGGAATAATGTATCATAGCAAGATATTTTCTGCTTTTAATGACAATTTTTCCAAGCCATCTCGCGTAAGGACTTGTACATCCATGGGTTGCTCACAGATAGTAGAGTGACAATAGCTATGGACATATAGCTATGGACACTGTGATATTCATGGTACTGGTGAAGCCTAAGCTAGCCAAATGATGCTGCTGTTCCATAGTGCTGCTCAGGCTCTCCCACGATCTTGTACATTTTGGGTTACACTGAGAACCCCACAACCACAAAACTATTTTAAGTAGGTGCTTGCGCAGGACAATACAGTATACATCCAACATACACCACTGCAATCAAAAATTGATATTAACTCTTGTTACATAAGTAGCTATGTAACTTTGACTAGTGGCAGTCTGGTGACCAGTAATGGTTTTAGAAAATTAATGGTCAGGGTTAGGGAGGATAACAAGGATTTTGTATTTCATGTTTCACTGATAGAAGACCTATCGGGCAGGAGTGCAGTCTCACATGGCCAGACCCTAAGAGTAAAGCAATCAAGGCAACAGGACTAACGATCACTTTCCATTTAATGCACAGCAAGCTATGAATATCATTATTTGGGCACCAAATTGGTAAACTACAAGCCACAGTTTATTTCACAGTGGCTGAAACACACCACTATATTTAGATTGGTAGTTGTGCTTCACTCACATAGCAGTCCCCATCTGGTCACATCCCAGTGCAGCTGATGACGCTGGCTATTGGTCAAAAATGCATATCACACACAGTGACTGTATAACATCTAGGTGGCAGTCCTTTATCAGAGATCAAGATCTGGTTCAACATGTCATTGCTGTACCACCTTGCAGAACAATTAGCTACCACAGGTGTCAAATGTGGGCTGGTAATGACATCAACAACTGTTGACACAGTGAGCACTCAAGCATGCATTATGACCATATTTAGAAATCCATAACACTACCAATTAACACTTAGCACATTTCGCAAACTGATGAATACCTTCATACCAGAACATATTGCTGAACTAAGGCTGGTATTATCATGAGTCTGAATTAGCAGTGGCGCACAAGGTCAGACATGAATAGTTTTGTAGACAATATTGCTAAAAAGACAATTAATAGATGATAGTTAGACAATAATGTTACAATGCCAATAGTAGACAAAATCATTGGCACATTGTGCTGCAGTATTGCCAGTACTAGTCACTTTGGTAAAACTTATAGCAAGCACATATTTGTAGTGCAGAACCCTTAAGAGCATGTATCTCGGGTCGAAGACGGTGGTATAAGATAGGTTAAAGTCATGATGTTAGGCTGACACCACCTTGCATTGTGCACCAGTACTCCAGTTGTTATTATACCCCTGAAGAAGGTCCAGATTGGACCAAGACGTAGTGAGAGTTTGGTCAATAAAACAGCAAAGCACTGCCCCGGAATCCGCAGAAGCAAGCATGGCTATATAGAGACAAGTGATCAAATGCACATTAACTTCCAAATGGAATGTCTACTATTCTAGAGTAGGTATTAAACATACATTGCATCTCTAGCATCATAAGTGCATGCTAGACACCACTTGTCTGCAGTGTAAAGTTATCATACACTTCCATCACATCCAGGTTCTCAGTCAAAAGGTCAACGAGCCTTATAGCCTTGTGGTACAATTTCTCATCCAAAGGAACGTAACTCTTTGGAATGTACTCCAAAGTAGAGGAAGATACAGTTAAACCCATCTTTGTCACAGCGTCTGAGACAAACTTCATTTCACTGGGTTCACACTTGAACTGGTAACAGTCATCTTCACAGTCACTCCCACCTTCATCTGACGTGCTTGACATAATCACATCTTCTGCTCCAACTTCAATGGCCAGCTCCAATGGATCACTGTAGGCGGACTGCAGTACTTCTTCTCTTGGGACACGGATCACAACTTTGTGTTCAAACATGAACAAAGAAGAACCAGGGGCTCCTAATGTACCTCTGTAAAGATAAGTGTGGGTACACAAGCTTTTATTACTCTGTCCTGCTATGCAAACTGTTGCAGCAAAGAAAAGGGAACTACGATTTGTTTACCAACCAAACTTACGAAACTAACTACGATTTGTTCACCAACCAAACTTACGAAACTAAATACGGGTAACAAGTGATAAAATGGGGAGAAGTGATGATAGGAAATGACAATAAAACTGTAGCCACAACCCTTGGCTTTCTGTTTCTGGATTTCTCCAAAGTTGCAAAGTAAATCCCCCCAGAATGAAAAGCCTTGGTTCGAGGCAATAATGAAACTGCGCAATCCCAAGACAAAAGCATTCGCTCCTGATGTTCATGATTGCTGAACCATGCATGTGATGTAATTGCAAGAGGTGATGTGTACTTAAATCTATCGTGTAGGCATCAAGTATGCAAACACAACAGATTAGTCTACAAATGTGTATTAATGTACCTCAGTATGCCTTTGTGGGGCTTTGTGTAACGTTTGGTTTAAAAGTAACAATTTATGTCTCAGCCAGCTTTCCTTACCAGATCACTAGTAATACAAGTGTAGTCCAGAGACACCTGTAATTCAGGCCTTAAAAGAATAAATAATGAGTCAAATGTTTTGCCACGACTACAAGAGTTCAAACTCTCTCAGAGAGCCCTAGGCTTACCAATATGGAACTATCCCACATAACAGACATATTTTTGTTGATGGTGTGACTGCATCAATATACATGATTAGGTATGCCTTGTGTGCCCAAGCCCACACCGCATTCTCACTTGCAGTACTAGAGATTTCTGACTGCTGAGCATTGTTCAAAGCTGCCACAGTTACTCTGACAATGTGTGTGCGTGACAGACAAGCCCGGCTGCTTAAAGACAGCAGAACAGAAACACAGATTGTTTGGTTAGCATCATTGATTTGACGCGTATACTGATTTCACAGTTTTTTGGCTGAAAAAAGACTGAATGAAAACTCTGCATACGCAGTCCGATTGACTGCCTAAGGTTTCCATTGAGATGTGGTGAAGGATTGGGCATTGTTGCGTGTACTAATTGCTGAAGATCCGTACAGGAGCCTTGAGTGTGAATCTTGGAGGAGTGTGGAGGGAGTCCTACATAACGACTGGCTTACTTGGTTCTGGACTAATTAATGTTTATTCAGCAAAACAAGGTCCAAACATGGTGCAGATATCTCTGGGGCAAAATTAACATTTCGACCAATGTTGTCTTCTTCGGGTGAGTATGAATCTTGTTTTAAAGGTCAAAGATAAGCAGTACAGTAAGTGTGTAGGTCAGTGGCGTAGCCAAGCTGGGGCACACTGGGGCACGTGCCCCAGTAACTGGAGGCTGTGCCCCACCAACTGCAGGCACGCTTGCAAATTATCGACGCCGAAAGTGCCGTTGTCGACCGCGATCGGGTGCTAATCATTTAATCTAGCAGTGCAGATAGCTATCTGTATCCTCAGAAATCGCGTGCAGTGGGATCAGGGGAGCGTGCGAGACTTACTGTTATTATAACGACGTCTCGTGCGCTCCCCTGATCTCACTGCACGCGAGTTTGCCGTGAGTAATGAAGCGACTTTTCACTGCGCACAAATCCGGCATAGTGGGAATGCTCCTGATTCAAGGCGACGGTATGGCCTGAAATAGCCTCAGAACTGACCTGGTAAGCTCAAAAATTCCAAAATTTTCTGGGGGAGCATCCCCCCACACCCCCCAAGTTTGTTCCTTCGTTTTGTGCTGAAATTCCCACAAACGTACTGTGCCCATGCTGTGCCCTAGCATCGGCTGTGTACTGGCTACGCCACTGGTGTAGGTGCGAAGTGTATATGGCAAAAGCATAGTAGCTGCCTAGCCAATACCTAGGACAATTACCTTAAAATCAGACACAGATATGCACTGAGGCACAGCTAAGTGATAGGCACATGTGAGTCCCTAGTACATCTGTTGCAGTATTTGTTGTGTAACAACTATGTGGAGAAATACTTGGCAATGCAACCAAGAACAAGTGATATCCACCAAACTACACAGGGAGTGGACTTGGCATAACTTAGTGGGTGAACAGTTATCATATATCAGTAGCCTCATTCCCATGCAGGCCTCCCCACGGAAGCGGAAGAGCGGTGAAAAACAGTTTTTCGCCACTCTTCCGCTTCCGTGTATTATACTGAACGCAAACCGAAGAACAAAAAAAATGGGGGAGGCCTGGGAACGAGGCTAATATATCAGTATACAAGGAGATTGTGGTTTCTAAGGCAATGGTATTTCTAGCATGTACTGAATGCCAATGTTTAAACAGCCATATAAATGGTTACCTGTGGGGCTTTCAATTGATATCACATACCAGATGGCGTATCAAGTTTACTACACAGACAAAGAGGAAAAAGCTGTACAAGTGTACTCACCCATGTTTTTCCAAAATATGCCTGATTTCAGGCCTTGTACGTTTTTTGTTTTCAGTAAGAGTCTCAATTAGCAGAAAATAGCCACTTGGACCTCTTCCCTCATAAAGAACAGGCTCAGCTGCTTTATGATTGGCCGCCTGCTTACTATTCCCAACACGAATGGCATTCTCTATGTTACCTTTAGGAATGCCAGCACTTCTTGCTTGGGAAATTATACTTGCAAGACGAACATTCATTTCAGGATCACAGCTTCCACCTGTGCGTACCGCTGAAGCAATCATTGCTGCCATTTTCCCTGTATATTTGCTTCTTTCCATGTCCACTACTGCTTTCTTTCTCTTGATTTTTGACCACTTGTTGTGGCCTGCCTGATTCTGCGATGCAGTATGCACCAAGCAGGCAGGCAGCACCGATGATTGATTTCTATGGACAGCCATTGTCACTGGACTTACACAGGCGAGTCGTGCATTAATTAGAACAGATATCTCTTTTGTCGTTACTCTGGATCCGCAAGTGGTCCACGACATGGTTCACCACATTCACCGTAAATAGCCGAGCTTCCTTGAGGCCTTGTTACACTGAAACGTACAGCAGTACGCATTCCAGATCGATCTCGAGACCTTATTACGTGTTGATTAAATTGCTAGCGCCGCTCCCACGCAAGAAAACCGCGTGCAGCCGTTGACGCCCATTTTTAGCCATACCAAATGCGACCTACGTTCTTCTGAACAGATTTGGTTATTCGGCACTGTCTCTTCGGATATAGCTGTGTATAAGGTACCCAGAGTCAGTGACAGACAAACCTTCAGCCGACTCGGAGCCTCGCTGGTCCGCCCTGGCCAGGACTAGGAAACCGTAGATTTATATCGGGATAGAGGATGGTGCTTGCGTCTCAGCTGTATAAACGATTTCATTGTTGAGTGGAGCATAGGATTCATAAGACCACTGCGGCGGTAAGTTTCATAGCTGTGTTTAGTTGTGTATTGAGTTTTTAACAGAGTCACATGACCACTGAACAAGTGGCGCGGCCGGGCCATACATGCGTACTTGTAAAGTCTGTGAGAATGGCGGGCGAACACCGCATCTGGAATACACAAAGCTTAGAGGTACGCGGGAGTGTGATGTCCCCTACGGACAGCCAGACTCACAGCTACTCCACTCCTTTGAACTCACTGGCACCAAGTTTGGATTGATTGGATATATGGGAGATGTCAGTGAGATTGTACCTTGCACATGTACGTGGCTCTGACTAAACACTGGTTGAAAGTGGCCAAGCCAGGTGTCTGACACAGTCCGGCATTTTGACTACCATTCCAAAAACTCAGGATTAGTTACCACCACTCAATGGCACTCATTGTACAAAGTGTAGTTACAGGAAGTTGACACATAAGTCACGCTTCAACTACCACTAAATAGCATAACTGGACGAAACCCTTCTCTTTGAAGTGCAGATATCCTGCAGTGACAACAGCTGTATTCTGGCAGGCTACCATCCAGGATCCAAATTTCTTGTCAGTGCACACATAGACAATTGTGATGCAAGGCTTATACTATGATGTTAAACCAAGCTGTATTTTACAGGACAGCTGTAGACCCAGAATGACTTTGACTCAGCCAATCACTGTACTATAAAGTTTCTTGACCATGTACTTGATGAAAACTGTGTGTTGCAGGTTGTATGTGCGCAAACACTGCATGTGAAGAAGTACCGTTTGAACTCCCCTGGGAGTTACTTACTATATATATGCTGCACGAGTGAATCACCAACTTGTGGCATTCCAGAAACTCCTCTTTTTTTTTGACAGCTAGCTAGCTGTTAGAAACTGCAGGCCCCTGCTATTCAAATAGGTACCGACAAAAAAGAACTCCCAGTGAGCTCTATCAACTGATCACTGTTGGTCATTGTGATTTGTAGTGACATGAAATTACAACAGATTTTTAATATTTACTGAATTCTGAAAATTAAGAACTTGCAGGTGCTAGAACCAATGAGCTTTGGACAACTGACACTTTTTTAATGCAAAGAACAGCAATTTGGAATTTGTTTGATGTGGACTGGTTGCTCACAGTACCAACAGCAAAAGCTGCTACTTTCAAAAATGTCAATCTTTCAGAATCACTAATGGTGGCGTTGTGGATTGCACAAGAAGTTTGAACAGCATCAAGTTTCCTTTTTATCTATGAGTACAGTTGCAGTGGATCGTATGATAATAACAATTGATAGGAATCATCTCTTTTTTCCCCCTTTTCCTACTTTCATCATTTTACCAGTCTACTCAACAAAGTTGTAGTACTCACAATCTATAGACGCTGTTTTTCAGATTGTTTTTTTCAGATTTACATTCAGACACACCTGCATGGAGAGTGATTCAAGTTTGACGCAAATGTTGTGGGATGACTCCAACCTTGGTAAACGTGTACAGCTCCAGCATACATCAGGAATAGAATGTCTTAAAACTTTCCGTTGCATGCAAAGATCACTTGCATAGGGTGCACTTTACTGAGATGCTAACTGCGGGGGCAGTGGAACACATTCACGCGTACGTGGAGTTGTGACCACAGGCACGTCTGTAGTTCCTTCGCGATTATTGCATGGACCTTACAGAGCTTATCCTTTGACAGAGAGCTAAGGTCCAGTGACATCCGCCTTTGACTAACACTAAATTAGTTTCGCACCCACTGCCTGCCTTCAAGCCCACGGCCAGTTTAATCGCTTGTGCAACCAGCGCGGATTTAAATAGTTATGTTTATTTTACCGTGTTTGCAAAAGTAGCGGCAAAGCGTACCTGGACACTCGTTCGATGCACAGCCGTTGGACATTCTTGCTACCTTAGTTTTCAGCCGAGCGTACGAAACCGCCCCTTCTTTAATTAACTGCCCCTGATAATTAAAACCTCCTCCGTATACGAGCAACACATTGTCCGTGTACGGAGGCCTTTAATTTCCGGTTGAATTACGCAACACGGAAAGCACTCAGACGTGTCGTGTTTGTGCCGCTCTTGGTTATACTCGATGTTTTATTTCTACTCGGGTGTTATTCACGCTCCCTTTCAAGATCCCGCGGACCCGCTGTATTTACGACGCCGAAGGTAGACAAGTCAACACTGTGTACGGATCTGTCGTTGACCGACCCGCGTTCATTACTCGGCGTCAAAGTGATCTAGGTCAAACGGGGGGAGGGTTACCGAGACGGTCAAGACTTCCCTGCCCCTGTCGGCGTCCGCCGCCATTGGGCCCCGTTGAGTTGAGTCGCGGTCAAGTAGGTTGTAGATCGCTTTCGCCTGACGAAAGCCGCCGCGGACCGTGAGTTGAGCCACATGTCAACTCAAATCTCCTGGCCACTAACCGCCAATTCACCAGGCTGTGTTGTTAAACAACCAGGGTAAATTGTTCTCGAATAGCTATATAGTACTTAGCTTAGCATAATCAGGGTACTTTGACGGCGAGTGTCAGGTATAGTAATTCGTGACTGACGGCCACGGTGTGATTTTTTTTACGCTGTGTATGGTTATGTCTCTATACTGCCCCCATCTTTTCTCTTGCATGCATGCAGGTCTGTTGACGTCTATTTCAGTACTTCAATAGTTGGGATCGAGAAACGTCGCTATTGCCTGAGTGCCAATGTTGATGTGCAGTACTCATGTGATGGATCACAAAAGAAAGGCCACCCATTTTCCTGAAGGAATTCCTGTTGTAAAGAAGATGCGGGGGGTTGAAGAAAAATTGAGCAACACAGACTGCAATTTCATTAGTGAGAAGATGGCAGAACCGAGAACAAATGGAGCCCCTGGAGATCATATCCGTAGGGTAGCCAGCTTGAATGCCCAACTTGCCCTCCACTTCTTGCTGAGTGAAAGTCCTCCCTCTTCTCCAGCAAGAAGTGGGGGCAATTTGGTTCCTGGGCATGGTGAAAGCAGCCTTGTCGACCACTCTGTCTGTATCAGCAGTGAAACCCCTTATCCTGATGTGTGCAGTTCCACTTTGGAAGCTGTCCCTAACATGCACAATGGAACTGCCAAGCGACAACCATCAGAAACTTCAGAAGATTGCCCAATGTCTCCATTATCCGATATCAAATTGGAAGGCCGTTCTCCACGGGTGGGCTCTCCAAAGTTGATGGAGCCCACTGTTAACCTAGTTGATTGCAAGCGAAAGGTTACTTCCCTTGCAAAGAGGCTGCCTCCACCCTCAACCACATCTCTCTCTTCAAAAAATATTGATTCAAGTGGGTATGTGAAGAGGATGGCTAGTTTAAATGCAAGAGCCTGTGTAGCTGTTCTGATGGAAAATGAAAGACGATACCTGAAACCGAAGTTAATGGGAAGCTTGGAAAAGAGATCTGTGTCTAATTCACCTCCTCTTCGTGTACCAGAAGAGTGCATATCACCACAAAGCCCCGCATCACCAGTGGTTGGTACACTTCATCATCCAGGTGAAGTCATGGCTGACGGAGATGGTTTATCTGATTTGAGTGAAACTGGTGTACCTGAGAATCAGTCCAATGATGCAAATTGCAGATCCTCTGCAGAAGCCAAAAGCAGTGACCAAGATTTGGAAGAAGCTTCCTTCAATACCTTGGGGTTACTGTACAATGGAGATACAGTACACCCACATGCTTGCATCTTTCTGTCAAGTGATTGGAAAATTCCTGAACGGATAATTCCAGTGGTGGTGCCGGCAAGGCATGACATGCTGAGTAGTACTGTAAAGCTTGCAAGGGAACAACACAGACAGAACCGAAAGAAATTCAAACAAGTAAAGGTTAGTGGACTGTGTTATACAGATCTTCAACACTTTACATTTGTCCCTAAAGAAGATGGTGCATAGAGAAACAATCCAGACAGAATGGCCAGTGACATTCTACGGGCCACTTTATGCAACTTTTGTGATTGAAATGTAATTCTTAAATTACTAAAAAAAGAGTGCCCAAGAGCGGAGCATGTTACATGTTCACCAAAGAAAGGGGTGGGCACCCTTTTATGTGTTACGCATTTATCCATAAAGAGTGCCACCTTTGTTAGCAGCTAGCTGGAATATGCTATTTTTGTGCAGGACAGCAATGGTTGGATGCCTCTTGGAAAACCAATCAAGACAGTTGAATACAAACAGGTATGTATGCATGCCAGGATATGTATTTAGAGATTTGTCATGACTATTGGGCCTTGTTGACCTGTTCATAACAAGTAGTTACCGTATTTCTTCGAATAGATCCCGCCCTCGAATAGTCGCCACCCTTGAATAGTAGCCGCACAATCAGGAGCTTTGAGCGATATAAACGCCGCCCTCAAATAGCAGCCGCGGCTACTATACGTGACACATGCACATGTAGGCAAATAATTTCTGACGAGTCAGCGGGCTAGCGCTAGGGCTGTTCCGTGTTGTACGACCCGTTTCTATGGGTGACAGCAGGACTGAGAGGCTGCGCTTACTACTGAAAGGGTGTAACAGTCATTCCTGTATCGCTCGTACGTACCTTATGTCAGGGGCTTTCCAATGAAATAAATGCCGCCCTCGAATAGTAGCCGCACTGAAATGTGCAGCAAAAAAAATAGTAGCCGCGGCGTCTGATTGAAGAAATACGGTATATAGGCCGCATAAATTTAATTGCTAGATTCTCACTCCTGCCTGCATCAATTTATGTAGGACTGGTCTGCTTAGTTTGATGCACATGGACCCAAATGCAAGTCCTAGCCATGTTGTCAATCATGACACAAGTGTTTTGCCAACGCCATAGCCTGCATGGAAGTTGAAGCGCAACTCAACCATGATAGAGAGGCAGACTTGCCCGGCAGTGTAGAAAGCTGTACTGTGTATAAAAATGGGCTCAAACATGATGCTTCACATGCGAACTTGCAAATGTTATAGCACCTTAATTGTGATCGCTGCTACGTACATGAGCATAGTGAAAATAGCAATAGAGCTACCAACATGTATGTACAATCTTATGGAAGCTGAACAACTAAATATTACGTTATAAACACCCATCTGCCACTCCACTACAGGAACCAAGTTAATAAGAATCTAGTAAATTTAGTTCATTTGCATGCAAGCCGAATACTGAATGATACTAGTTTTTCCAAACTGATGGAACAGAGAACCTTGTAGCTATCCCCCAAGACAATTAACGCAGGTAGTGGCATCAACATTGCCATCTGAGTCAGGGTACTTCCCTCACTGAATGGCACATTGAGCTGTGCTGCGAAAGCAATGCAGGTGTGGTGAGCTAAACGTTTGGCCTTACTGATGTTCACTACTGTGTGTACATTGCTTCTTTCTCAGTCTATCACTTTGTCTTTCCTTTGCCCTGCTCTCTTCTGAGGCAGTCTCCCTTTTGCTTGCACTTTAATGTTCTAGCACCGTCACGTGGAGACAGCTCCAGGTCAATTCACCAGCATTTGCAAGTGTCAACACAACCACAGGTATATAATGCCTGTGTGCACGTGCTGACTGCCCATACCAATTAGAGTGTGACAGATATACACACATAACACACGTGTACATACATAACACATGTGGACATACATACATACATACATACATACACGAACAGACTACACTTGTGATTATCAGCCTCATACTAAGGTGCTTGGCAACAAATACATGCGCATGCACTATAATGACTTGTTTGTGCACACAAGTGAGTCTGCAGTTGTCTGCATGTTGCACATGTGTACAAAAAGACTGGGCAAATCAGTGGCCATCACCTGCTCAAGTAGCCTCGTTCCCAGGCGCGGAGGCCGAGGAGGGGGAGGAGAAAGAGCGCCTGGTACACACTGTTTGCGCATGCGCTTAATCGCCATGGAATTCCGTGGCGACCGTGTTCGTACGTGTACGTACGTATACTTGTGACGTCATAAACTCGCCGCATTGATGTGCCAGTTGGTGTTCTATTCGAGTGGGTTTCATATCGCGCTGTTCTAGGCCTTCTGGTAGCTAGGTACCTTGAGATAAAGCTCAAGAAAGAACAGGTTGCCTCCAATGAGTACGTTTACCGAGGAAACGTATCTTTATGCGGTTATCCACCATTCCCGGTAAGTCGATTCCTGTACCCAACAGTATAAAACTAGGCAGAGCATGTAGCAGCGATGTTTATAGCGTCCTATAAACAGAAGCTGAAGTATATTTTATGACGGTATATGCTGTTCACGTGAACCGTTGATCGTCATATTAGTACACGCCCCTAATTCTACCACGTGGCCTTGCCTATAATTACGCGCATGCGCAAACAGTGTGTACCAGGCGCTCTTTCTCCTCCCTCCGCACCTGGGAACGAGGCTACTGCTCAAGGTGGTGAGTGTTGACAAAGAAATGAATACTCAGCAGTCATTTATTCTTCGTGCCTGGAGCTATCCGATAATGAGAATTAAAACAATACGTGAGCCTGAGAAGAATTCTACCGTGAATTACTGTTCAACTGTTTTCATGTAAGTGACTAATGTAAGTGTTCAAAGGAAAAACCAGACAAAAGTGCACCCACAAATAATTGCAGCAATACATGCTCAACGTTTTTATAGACAAATTGCCTCATGAAAAATAACCTCTACACAAGCCTTTGTGAGAAAAGCCCAGCTACATGTACATCACCCTCAGCCCTTACCATGTGACTTCAGAAGATGTGAATGTGCAGTGTAAAACCTCACTATAACCCAGTGCCTGTTTCTTTCTGTGCTTGGCATCATACACGTGCATGCACCTACTAAGCCTAAAACAGATGTCTAGGAATAGTGACAGTATAATGTATGAAAATACTGAATATAGTTGTATGACCATGATGGCACCAGGAGTCCAACACTAGACAGTTATCCTACAGACGCACCTGTGAAGGAAACCACTTAGCTGGAGGTGGCATATTGGCATTTTGATATTGTTGTCTGATATCATTAGGTAACTACGTATTTACTGACCACCAATCAACTTTCATAATTATGCAGTTGCTATTTCTCACAGAATCTCATGCTATTACATCAAATCTTCATTGGTCTTTACTTTTAAAAAGTTTTGAATAATTCACAAAGCTGTTTTGACGAGCTAAGAACATAGACTTGCAGGGAACACATTTATTTTTTGGTTTTCATGTGCAACCAGAAAATAGATGTGGATGTGTTTCAAGATAGGTCTATATGAAAAGTGTTCTCACAGGATACCTTCATGTTGGATATAGCAGTATGTAGCAGCTATTCAGTCCCTGTACTGCAGCAATCTTCCGTTGTGAAGGTCAGGGGAACATAACAAGTATTGAAAAAGGTCAAAGTAATAGTCATTGTTTTCCTGTGACAGCTGCCCAATAAACATGCGATTGCACATGAAAGGCTTCAGCATGTCATACCCCTATCATCATTACATGGTCCTTCATGACGCATTGTGTAATGTCAAATTTTCACACTAGTGAGGCTACTGTGACTATTTTTTCCATACAAAGCCTACCACTAAGTCCCAAATTCATTATGCTGTGCAAATGTACATATATGTTGGGAAGTGATCATCTCTACTTTATTTTGAACCAGAGCCAGTAATTATTTATTTATTCGAATAAAACACGCAAATTAAATAATTTGAGTGGGCATGCATTAAGTTAGATCCACCTATAAATTCCAGGAATTGAATTTCTTGCATTAGATTAGATCATGCGTTGCAATGGATTCAAACGCGAAAATTTTTTGGGTCAAACAGAAATGCAAAGAGTTCCTGGCCTTCAGTTCTCCAGAAGTGAGGTTCTTGATAGACAACAGCAGTTACAGCAATAAAAAGTCTGACAAATGCCAAAGTAGAACATTTATGGGATAGCTATTTCTCCTGGAAATTGTTCTTGACTGCCCTTTGTTGCCGCAAAATATACTGACTGGGACAACTGAGAGGCTTCAATCCTGGTATTGTGCAAAGTTGGTTCCACCCATAAATTCCAATTGAATTTCTTGCGCTAGGTTGGTTCATGTGTATAAATACAGTAGTTTACAATCAGATCATACGTAATCTCAACACATCTCTTGGGACCATATGCCTTATCAACATTATGTTTTACCGTGTTGGTATGGTGGAATCCACCCCTTTATTAAAGAGGGACTATTTTCAGTGCAATGAATGTGTGGAATGTAGGTAATGAATATGACTGGAAGTATTCATTGCCAATGTCGATAATGCATTTTTACGTGCACAATTCCCTTTTTCATTAGGGAAGCACAAAGACTTTCAGGAAATACTACATCGGAATCAAAAGAAGACATGAGGTAATTTTAACCTATACTTTGTACTGGCTTGGCTTTTGGACTCTTTGCTCATGCCTGGGCTTGTACTTTATAATACCTGCACAGGAAATTTATGTCAGAGATTGTGTTGCTGTGAAGTCAGGTCGTAAGAAGCCGTACATTGCCAAAGTGGCCAGCCTGTGGCAAGAAACAGGTAAGATAGTACAGGTGTGGGGTCTTTTCAGAGCAACCAGTTCAGATCACTGATGAGTGGGGAATCATCTGGTTTGCAATACTGCAACTAATTATGCAATACTGCAACTTAATATTTATGCAATACTTTTGTTTATACTGCACTTATTGATTTCAAAATATAGCAGCATTGAAATTTTACCTTTTGCTGAATGTTCAGGGAACGTGTAGGAACGTTGAACTAAAGGTCGTTCTGGGAAACTGCTAATTTTGTATACATGGTGTATAATGTTGCAACTCCCCATGTAATGGCTATGAGTTTATAGCTAGGCCCTTGTTGATCATATTTCAGTGTGTTTGAGTTACAGCAAAAGTCTACCCCACATTGAAGTAGTCGAATGATGTATCGGTTGGCACCTTACAGGTGGTGTTATGATGTCATTGTTCTGGTACTACAGACCTGAAGATGCAAAGGGTACCAACACCTCAGACTACCACGAGGTACTATACTATACTGACTAGCAAGCACGTGGTGCTTCACACAGAGCATGTAGTAATGGCTTAGTTGGACATTTGTGGCGGCATCTAGCAGTGTGAAATAGATATGTGCAGTGTTGGAAGCAACTTGAATTTGAGAAGTAGCAAGCTCAGGAGTCTCCCTACAATGTTGGACTGCCCTTTGCCTTTCAAGAAGTGTATCACTCTGTTGCTAATGCTTAAGTCTTGCCGTCTTTCTTTCATTGCCATACAGAACGTTCTTTATCACCATAGTTTGTCTTCATATTGGTAGAACAATGCATGTGATGGTAGGCCTAAACTAAGTGTGTACAGTGGAACCCCTCTAATGCAGACACCATAGCACTACGAAGCTGCATTCCGGAGCTCTCCCTTGCTGTACGCTGGCAAGGAAGAGGCTAGTACTATGTGTAATAGTGCCATTATAATGTCCAGTTGTTGAATCAATCAGTGGAGGCAGACAATCTTGCATGAGAGGCATGTGAGCATCTGCATTAATGAGTTAATTTTGTGTAGTCCGGGCAGCAGAGGGACCGAAAAACCACTTTACAAAAATATGGGGTTTCTGCATCTTAGGGGGTTAGATTGTATCACAAACATATTTAAACGCATTTGAGACCAAACGGAGTGTCCGCAGTATCGTAGATTGCCCCTTTTCAGGGGTGTCCATGGAGCAGGGTTCCACTATAGTACATAAACTTGTGCACTTTAATTGTAACCCTGGCATACATGCACAATTAACCACAGACTGAAACCTACCCATGCCTGCACAATTATGGACCTCAAGCTAAGACCTAATAACTTACGGCATGAATGCATTATGTACAATTTGCCAGCTTGTGCTAGCCACATTGTGATGCTGTTATACCATTAGCATGCAAAAGTAATGCCTCTTTTTTTTTTTTTTGTTATAGTTTACCTGGGTGGACCCAGTTAACGAGGAAATCCCCAATAGCACTTAGGCTAATTTTAAGGGGTTCCCCGGGACTGACGGCTTAACGTCCTTGAAAGTTCCACTTCACTGATTTCCCAGTATTGCTGATTTAGTGCACATTAGCTACATATAAAGGTCGGCAGTGTATAATCACTGTGGTTTAAAATTTGCATGCTGGTTTTGTCCTCAGAGTGAAGTACTGGCTTCTCAGCACCATGATGACAATAGTGTGGCTTGCATTGAAGACAAGGCCTATGTTCTAGGCTGCCGCCAGTTTTGCAGGTATGCTATATAAACCATAGTTGTGGGTGCATAATCATGCACAGGATCAATTTATCATTTCCTGGAGTTCCCCTTTACGTACTGATAAGTATGAATATGTTCATTGGGAAAACCACTGACATTGATGTACTTTTTGCAGGTACGAAGCTCGGGCTAAAAGAAATGCTGAGGGTTTGCAGTACTCAGCTTTAATAGAACAGGACAGTACAAAAGAAGAGGATGTTGACCCTTCCCTTCCACCCAAGGATGTGCAGTCTTTGTTGGTGTTTTTCTGTTACAGAGGTTATAACCACATTGTGGAAAAAGCGCTGAGGGCAAGCAAGTAGTCTTTGATCATCTACTACGCTATTTATTGTCTCACACCAATTTAAGCTTTATAGTCACACTTTGCCAGTGATGCAGAATTATAATTTCAATGAAAAGCTGATTCTGTCACTTATTTAATTTTGTATACAATGTGTTGTTTTATCTGAAGAAAAGAAAAAAAAAAGGGAAAACAAAGCATTGAGTCTATTTCCAGCCTTGATTTAAGGCCTCCTGAAGGATCTGTATGGAAACAAAGATGGCAATGTTTTCAGAATGCAATAATTGAGGCTGTGTTCAAAAGTGGTAGGATGGAGTTTCTCATGCAACTGCTAGCTAGTGTTACTTTGAATTGTGAGCTTACAAATTACTGCTAGCCATTATTGGAACAAGAACCGTATGTTGTGCCAAACAACTGGCAATTAAAAACAAACACTTTAGAGCTAGGCTTCTCCCCAGCAGTGTTGTTTTAGTTAACCAAACCTAAGACTAATTTAGTAAGGCATTTTGTAATTCAAACTAAAACTGAAATTAAGGCAACCCTTAGTCATTAATTAAACACTACAACTAAAACTACCAATACTAACCCTTTTTAGAAGTCAATATATAAATATGTACAATCATGGGTTACCCCCTTTAATTGGTACAATTTCCAGGGCACTCTGGCTTGGATCTTTCAAATGTAGTGCATGGTCATGATGTAGTTACCAACCCACTGTTCACCACTGCACCATCACTGATTGAAACTCATATACACCTACTACTGTGAGCAGATGAAGTGACTGAAATAGTTTCGAAAATTTCAAGCTAAAAAAGGTTTGATTGTTAATGCTGTGAAATAATATTGCCATCAATAAACATTGCTCATGCCTATGTGTCCTTTGCGCATGAGCCACTACAGCCAAGTCTTCCTTGTGTTGTAGGTTACCATCTTTGCCATTTGTATAATTGTCTACTCAATGGTGAACAAAATTGTCACACTTCCTGAGGCAAACTAGCAACTTCATTTCATGTGGCTGTAAAACGTGCAACATGCACTGTATAAGTATGCTCCAGAAACTTGTCTATTTTGTAACCTTTGACCCTTGGAATGATGGAAACATTTAACATGAAAATTTTTCAATCTGAATTGCTTGATATATTTCACTGGAAATTCAGAAATTCTTACTCACATAGCAGCATAGTGCTAATTTAGCGTGTAGGAAACAAGCAAAGGTGCATTGGTGTTCACAATGGTCAATTGTTACGCAAATCAGATTCTCCTCTTGTCTTTGCCATTGTGAAAGGGCCGGGGCTCTGTTGCTTTGTAATTGCGTGTATCACATCCACAACACAATGGCTATAATACCACAAAAATTCTTACCATAAATGAAAAGTCTTTTGATGTTATTACTGCAACCATATTGGTTCACCACTGCAGAAATTATAATTCCACAAATTAATACTTTGTACATACCTTCAAGCCATGGAACCTTCAGTTGTGAGTAGCACTCCAAATTGAATTTGGATGCCACGATGATTTGCTGCCTTAAAACATACCTGCTGGTAAAGTCTAACTTCTTTGATACCGATCCACGAGATTTCAACATCAACCCCTAGCATGTACACATAAATATACCTATGTATTAAGTGACCAGTTATTACACAGTTAGATACATGTATTGTAATTCTACATACAAACTTTTTCCTCCTCCATGTTGGCTAGATTACATGCAAGGCTATTGTAAATGCTACTTACAATAGCTCCTGCTCTTAAGGTCTGGTGAACACAGACGGTGCTGTCTGATTAGACACCATTTCTACAGAACAGTGCAACTTTTATTATGACTCTATATGTGCATACTTTTCCATTGCTTCCTGGTAAGCTCCGCACACGACAGATCTGCCCGTTTGTTACCAAACTCTTCTTTAGTGGAGTCCAAGGTGTTCCAAACTTCTGTAGGTTTGCTGGCATATTGTCACAGCCTACAAACAGACATTACATACATACCAGTACATAGTAGAGATAGAATTAGTCAATTAGTCAGTTGCAAATTGCAATTAAAGTTGCTGACTATACAATGTTGAATTTTACAAGTAAATATCGTCACCATGTACGGATTTTTTGTGACACTATGATGGCCAGTGATACGTCCTGAATTACAAGTGTCACAGAAGAAGGCCAGGTTCTGTTGAATGGAGATTGTGCTACTGTGTTCAAAGTGCTGCATAGTCTCATCCCCAGATCCCGCCCTCTCATGAGGAGAAACGGTCTGGTCAACCAAGTCGAATTTCTTGGGCTAGCACACACTTTTGTGACTGTCACCTATAGTAGCAACGTTCAAAACATTTTATGCCAAACCCACTCATAAAAGGTACAGATACTCGAGCAGAGATAAAAAAAAATTTAGGTATGTAATAATTACCAATCTTGCAATCTCATTAGTCCTTACCACTTTTGGGTAATAAACCCAAGAAATTTGACTTTGTTCACCAGACTGTTTCTCGCTAGGAGGCACGTGCAGGCTGGGCACGAGACTAAGTGCTGCAGTGCAGAACTTCGTTAAGGGCAGACCTCATACAGGGTGTGAAAATGATGTGCTGATAACCAACTACTCTACCGTATGGTTGGTAATATTCGCGGTACAAATTTTCGCGAAACAGGACCAAATCTGGGTTTCAGAAATTTACGCGGTTTAATTTTCGCAGTCAGTGAATCTGGAATCTGCGCGCGTGTGGAATTGTGGAGATCGCAATCTCGGCTCTTTGTGCTTGTACGGGGAGAAAAGTACGCTGACGCATCCAGACTAAGTGTAAAGTAGCCTCGTACCCTGACCGCTCGTAGAGGCGATTGTTTCCGCTTTCCGCTCTCTGCCTCCGTCCGTACCGTTCGTCTGTGCTTACGTAGCACTTCGATTTCCCGATTGGCCTGATAAATAGCCGCCAAAGGCACACTCGCTGACAAGCTCTTCTATTGGAGTTAGGACGGCTAGATAGTTTGAAGTTGAAGTAGTGCCGGATTGAAACGCGATTCGCTCTCCGCAAACGTGAGGTTGGCAATGAAAATTTCGCGGTTTTAATTTTCGCGAATGGCTTTTGACTCGCGAAAAACGCGAAAATAAATCCCTCGATTACCAACCATACGGTATGTGTTAGAAACCCATTTAATAGTCAAATACATCACCTAGCCGTTTTAGTCCTAGTACATAAGTAATCTCAGTTCTGGTGACAACCACTTGGCAGCTGTAGAAGCATGATAAATACGGTGCGACTCGCAACTCGTACAAATCCATGCATTAGCTAACCTCTCAAGCATAGGAATGTGATGAAGTCCTCTGTTTTGGGAATCTCTTTTGAATTCTTCACATTTTTTGACTTCCGTGCATACCTGCATGTAACAATTGTGTTATGTAGTTGAAATGTGTAGTATTACAAAATTTATCACTGCATGAAAAAGGTCATAGGTACTCAGAGCATCTTTCTCACACTGGAAATAAAGGAATTTAGATGTTATGAGGTGAAAATAGAGGAAAGTGAAAAGGCCGGCAGCCGCCGGGAGTGGAACCCATGCAGGACACCTCTGGCTTGAGAGCTGCCAGTGCTCTGCCCAGTTAATATCTAAATTCCTTTATATTACGTAGCTCACTAACTTTAACATGTTAGTATTAGTAAGCCATGAGTACGTGACCTTTCACAAGTACTTCTAGCTCAAATTTGAGTGTCAGCTATTTGTAAGTCCCAGCTAATTAATTAAGCAAATCCACACTGTGTGACAGTATTGCATGATATAGACTTGACATATCATGTCAGGACTACTTATGTTGTTCTACACAGTATGTAAATGGTATTAGCCTAAATAGTATCAACTGTCGCATACAAACTTGATGTCACCTTTGATATTGCCTACCAGTTAACTTTCACCTAGCCTCATTCCCAAGCGGGGAGAGCCTGGAAACGAGGCTGCCTTTGCGTGTACACATGCAGTGTTGGCCACAGATCTTAGAGGGGGATCTGTGTGGTTTGGCAGAAGTACAGAAATGGGGGCCAGTTCTCCACAAGTACACTGTAAAGTCCAGGGCCTGGGAGGATAACTTCTTTAAGAGTGGAGGGTTTCGAGCCTCCACCCTTGCCCCCAAGTTCTGTACTGACCACGTTGGGGGAGGACCCCGACGGCCTGATAAGGTATCAACTTCACTGTAATATGTAAGTATCACCATAGTACAAAGCTATACCGGAAAGTATCATGAGTTTCTTGCCGTCTGTATTGTTACAAGGTTGAGAAGACTTATCACATGTCGCTCATGGCTCAGTATCCGGTATCAGGGTGGGTGGGAGGGACAGAAATAAATCGTGGAAGTCATTCACCAGTGCACTTGGGAGTCTGAAAGACAGTTTTGCTTCCATGCAGCTGTTTATACAATGTATATGCCGTGCATCAACGTTGGGTGTATACGTGCCTGTGCATGCACTTAATACTTCGTGGTGTGGGGCACCAGCACCTGGTGCTGCCATGTGGGTGTTCCCTCCAAAATTAACTTGCTTTAATGCATTAAACCTGATTCAAAGCGAGATAAGGTGCATTTATCATACGTCTAACTCACGTGAATGTATGGGAGTCAATGGGGAAGCCTTGCAGCTGCATGTAGTTTATAAAAAGCCGCATTTTTTTACTACAAGTCATGCGAGAATCCGTATCAGTACTACAAGTCACGCAAGAATCCGTATCAGGTACTACAAGTCACATGCACTGTGTTTGAATGATAAAATCATTATCACCATAGTACCAAGCTATACTGTAAAAAATATCACTCGTTTGTTGCCGTTGGCATTGTTACTTGTGCTGCACACTCGTAACAATACAGACGGCAACAAACTCATATTTTCTGGTATAGCTTTGTACTATGGTGATATTTACATATTACGGTGAAGTTGATACATAAATATTCCTTATCAGGATGAGTGTGTTCAGTGAAAATATATATCCTGCATCAATGCCAACTTACTTCCGCAGTGGTAGTTGATTATGTGCAAACTTCCTTTGTGCTTGATAGGCACTAGAGGAGTAAAGTTTACATGTTGAAACAACTGGTTAGAATACTGGTGCCAAAGTAACTTAAAACCTACCACAATGCTGAAGCAGACTGCTGTTGACATTTAGTCCCTTTTGTGGAATCTGTTGCCTGACTTGTACCCTGACCTGTAATCTGACCTGAAACCTTTGGTTTGACTTCATTTGGGGGGATACTTCCTTTTGTTGAAGCGTAACAGTGATCATGAATAACAGCTGCTGCTTCAGGACTGAGAGGATTGTCGTCTTGCTCCTGAGACAGAGAAGCTGCTTGTTGTTCGCTTACTCGTTTCTTCTTCTTTGCCAACACTTTAGGACTCTTCTTACCAGGAGCAGGTTTGTGTAACTTAACCTTGAGTGGTGTTCTATTTGAGTTCAGTTTCTTAAGCTTACTACTGACCTTGGACTCTTTCTTGGGCATGCGTTTGGTCTTTGGTGACATTTTCTTTGGAGTAGCTGGAGATGGCTGACCAAAGAGAGTACAGTCCACAGTGAGTTTCTTCTTGCCTTTCCCTTTGGGAGGTGTCTTTTGAGATAGAGCATCACCTTTTTGCTTCAATCGTTTCTTTGGTATTTTCCTTGGGGGTGATTTTGCGTAAGGACTCGACGGCTCTGAACTCCAGTTAGATGAAGTTGAACTGCTCCATGAACTTGTGCTAAGGACTAGCCTCAAGGAGCTTCCAATAGACCCAGGACTTCCAATAGGAGATGACAGGCTTGAATATGGCAGCCCAAACACACCTTGTGCAGGACTGGATTCAAGTCCACTACTGAAATTTGGACTTAAGCATTCATAGCTTGGAGAAGGAGATCGAACTTTTATCTTCTTCTGGGGAGTGATAGCAGGGGATACCACTGGAGGTGATGGAGAATGGTGGGATGCTGTGGAGGAGGAGGGCTGTGAACAGTCTTCTGTAATGGAGCTTTTCCCAGGAGAGTCTGACTTTATTGGAGACTTGCTTCCATGAAGAGAGGCAATCAGAGCTCTCCTCAGGGCAAGTTCCTCCTCATGGAGCATCCCAACCACTTCATCCTGTGAGAGTGGACAGATAAGTCACTTTATCATACGTCTAACTCACGCTAATGTATGGGTGTCAATGGGGAAGCCTTGCAGCTGCACGCAGTTAATAAAAAGCCGTATTTTGTACTACAAGTCACGCGAGAATCCGTATCAGGTACTACAAGTCACGTGCGCTGCGTCTGAACGTGCAATGAAATCGAAGGTTTGTATGATAAAATCATTATCACCATAGTACCAAGCTATACCGGAAAAAATATCACTCGTTTGTTGCCGTTGGCATTGTTACTTGTGCTGTGCACTCATAACAATACAGACGGCAACAAACTCGTGATATTTTCTGGTATAGCTTTGTACTATGGTGATACTTATATATCATCATACTTGTAACACAAACAAGTGTCCAGGTATCAATAGAAAACCTTGAAGGTGTGTACAGTAAACAAAAACCTCACTACATGTCATGTGAGAACCCCTATTAGTACTATAAGCCACACAAGTGATCAGTACCAGGTACAACTCATGCACGCTACTTCTCAATGTGCAACAGTGTTGTTTTTGTTTATCGTTCAGACTAGTAATTACACTACAGATTTAAATGGTTTTAGTTTTAAATACTAAATCCAAAAAGGTTAGTGTTAGTAATTTTAGCTATACCATTTGGAGTGTTTTAAAATTGGTTTGGTTTTTAATGAAGAGCTGACACAGCATTAATTTTAGTTTTAATTATACTAAAATGAAACGCACCTTACTGATACTTGTATGTAAATTTACAGCCTTACTTACAGGCATATTGAACATTGACAATAATAAAAGCAATAAAAAATAGAGCATTAATTACATAATGTCAGAAGGGGTGAGACACAATACAATTGCAATTTGGTATGTATATCCGTATTGTGTCTAGCAAATATTATGTGAGTAATGCTCCCAGCCCTTCCTCACTCTCCACTGCATCAGGACTGAAAGATATACAAAACAGAGGAATTGCATTTATGCCATAAGATTATGTCATACTAGTAGTGTGTGCCATCTTGGAAGGCAAAACAGCAGTTTTTAATGGGATTATTGTACTAGTGCAGCAAACTTCCCGCTCTAGCAACGCTGGTACAAGTAACATTCCTTTCACATGAACGGGTATGTTAAATGTCCATACTAGTCTAAAGTTGAAGCTAACAGCATGCTCCATACTGGTCCATTCACTCCTACTCAGTGAGTAAGTTGATTATTAGAACGATACATGTGCACATTGTCATACAATTCGAAACAAGCCAGTGGAATACTCTCGCCATATAAAATTCATATACACTCCAATCGATTGCCTTCCAACATGGTGGCATGTATACAGAAACATGCGGAAAGTGTGGCAATGATGACATCAGATGCAATTCCTCTATATATATGAAACAAAGAATACAGCTATACAGTATGTATGTAATGTACCAGTGTGTACATAAATATTCCACACAGGTTTGTCAAGTTAGGGAATAATTAACTAATCCACAGAGCAGTGTATACCACACCTGCTGAGATAACAGGTACACTAAGAACACTGCAATCACTATTCATAAACATCAAGCTTATTTCAGTTATTTGCAAATGGTGTAAGAAGCTCAGTGTTACATTTTTTAAAAATTCTACTGAGACTGAGTTGGTTTTCAATTGAATTGTGAAAAGTGTAGAAAGTGAAAACATTTTGACCTTGTGTCATAGACCATGCAAAAATGCAGGCAAAATTCTGCATACTACCAGCAGGTGAATGCCTCAACTGCAACCAAAGGAGCTGCAACATATATTATGTTGGATAGATATACTAAGGTGTGGAGTGATTTACAAAAACAGCAGTATTCCCATAGAATGAATATAATAAATGCACTGAATCTTGCAACAAAAAGGTGTTATCTGTTTTGGGTGTTAAATTTTTGGGATGTTTCCTGGAATGGGCGGCATTTTGTAGAAACAGCAATTTTCCAGGAATTGGGTGGTGTTTGCATAATAAATAGAGTATTTGTTATAACAAGCAACACCACCCCCATACAGGACTTATCACAACATACATAAACTTGTGGGTTATCTTACTGTAAGTGGGTAGTACCATGTGGAATTTGTGGCTGAACTTGAGACAGTTCAGATAATATTGTTTTTCTAGCTGCATGGGTGTTGGCTGAATAACTAGAACCACAAAGTGAAAAAATGAGTCCGTTCAGTGTCCCCAAGCATGATGATTAGAGCATCTATTGAGGTGTCAGCAAGCTTTCTATTATAGTTGTCAATGCTCTTGGAAAACCTGTGCGATATGAAAGTGAATAGAAAACACTTCACCACTATTGTACATGAATTGTATTAACTACAATAGTGTCACTTCACACTTTGCTGAGACTTGTAAGAACTCATGCAACTACCAACAGCACAACGTTACAAACTAGCCCAAGAAACTTGACTTGGTACATGTATACCAGACATTTGAATCGTTGTTTTTGAGGTCATTTCAAGAACAGCTGCAACTTTGAACAAATGTTCAGTAAGAAATGCCTTTGAATCACAGTGTCGGCTATAGCTAGATACATGTGACACCGTATGTGTCAATGAAATGATAGTTATCAACAGGAATCCTTTCTTTTTACATCTGTCTTTTACAGCATTGTGAGCAACAAGTCAAAAACATTTCTCACCAAAGTTCCATGAATTTTCACATACTCCCAACATTAATTAATGACAGCCAATTGGTAATTCAGTAATTAGTAAGCCAGTAAAATTGTTAAGGCATGCAAAATGGTGTCTATAGTACATGGCAAATGATAGCTGTAAATTCTGGAACTTCACCAGAATCTTTTACTCAGTTTGATCATTCTGCATGTATTACCAGATGTGCAGATCTTTAACTAGACACCATAAGCTATTTACATGGAAAAGTACCACAATTATTTCAATGTGAAAAACATATAGCCTCGTTCCCAGGGCTCTCTCCTCAAGAATGGGGGGAGGAGAGAGCCCTGGGAACGAGGCTAAAAAACATCAGGAATGTACAGTCATGCCAATGGGTTGCCATGGATACCTGCACAGCCCTTTGTCTTGCTCTTCTGATTGGTCGAAGCATGATTACTGCAGAATAAAAAGTCCAATTTGTCAGAATAAAAATTTACTATATTCAAACATGTATTAGCTACAAATATGGCCAGAGCTGCTGACTTTTTTCTCAGCGATGATGTGATTATTACGGGCCAAGGTACTGGGTTACCAGCAAACATTGATGAAATTTGTGCGGTGAAAAAGGCTGTGGATCTGCCTGTTTTAATAGGGTCAGGAGTGACAGTAGAGAATACCAGACCATTTCCTCATGTGAGAGGGTGTGGTCTAGTACCTGATACAGTTCCATTACCCAAATGTTCTGTTGTGGATGTATTTTCATCAGTACTGCAGTAGCATCAAAACAGTATTAGATCAGTACACACATACCTGTGTCAGATCAGTATGAATAACAAGTCCTACGGCTGTTCTTGAAGAACTGATACAGACCTGCATAACTGATACAGATCCACTTTACAGTTCTGTATAAGTCCTGTTGCCCAAATGTTTCACTGCGTTTCAATGTACAGCAAATTTGTTATCAGTTCTGATTCATCACGTAAAATTTTGTCGTGTACACATTTGTAACCACCTGGTTATGTACACCATGTTGTACTACCATAATTCGCATTTTTCTCATCTAGTAAATTTTCGTCAAAAAAATATTTGCGTAAAAATTTTTTTGCACAGACCAAATTGAACGAAAATAATTTTGCAAGTCGCATGTGGTGGGCATTAATTGAGGAGATCACACCACGTGCCGAAGAGATGGCTTGTGAAAAGGAGATGGCTTGTTGTGTTAGAGGCTACCACGTATACAAGGATATATGGGCAGCAGCAATTGGGGAAGTGCTTGTGTGTAGCAGCGAGCCAACCAACGTCTGAGAAATTTTCATTGTAAAATATATTCGCGTAAAAAATTTTCGTACGTTTTCTGTGTACGAAAATATTTTTACAACGAAATAAAGTGAATTACGGTATACCGTAAGTTCATATTAAACATTAGGACCCAATTCGTTGATTTTTTGTTTCTCATCAGGTGCCTTACCTGCACACAGTGAGAGGGTAGGCGGGTATTACCATTATGATAGCCAGCCGATATTTCTCACGAAAAAACTCGACAAACATGATGCCAGGAGGATCAGTGTTTGTTATATCGTAGCATTGTAGGATTCTTTTGGATGCTGTGCAGTAGACAGACACGTATGTTAGCGTTACGTTCATCATTTACGCTTATCTGGTTCATTTGTACATTGGGCCACTCCAAATGGGACTATAGTTTCCCATCCGGACTTCTGTGATTTCACACGCGGGCGGGCGGTCTATTACCATTAACCATTACTATGAATCTCATTATAAATTCGTGCGAAATAAAATCTAACTGCGTCGGAATGTCCGCATCCTGGAGCTGTCGAACGCATTCACACTATTAGCGTTCCACTGAATCGGGCAACGTTGGCGCAATGCCTGCTTTTACATGAGTCTACAGTACAGCGTACTAGTGCATGTTGTACGTTGATGACATTCAGATAATTTTGAAATATTTCGGATATTTAGAATAATAATGGCCATAATGGTCAAACGGCGCAGTAGACTCCGGAGGGGGCGGGCGGAGGACGGGAAACTATAGTCTCATTTGGAGTGGTCTTGTAAGTATGCAAAAATGTAAATAAGGGTGATGAATTCTATCACAGAAAATTCATGCGGGCAGCTGATGAGAAGCTAATAATCAACGAAATTATTGGGACCTTAGGGTATACAAGGGGTAGTCACTTACATGTCGCCTGTTGAAGCGTTTGCGACCATGATTAAAATGCTTGATCGGCAAAAAGTGTGCTTGATCGGTCCCTTCCAAGGCTCTTGATTTTCAAGGGTCAAAGGTCAAATTGTACCCACACGTTCTTGATCAGTTGATTTTAGCAGCTTGGAGGCCACCTTGATCCCTTGATCAGGCCCCAAAAAGGGCTTTGATCGCTTGATTCAATTTTGAACGCTTCTACACGGGACATATAAGTGACTACCCCTTGGTATAAAAAAAATTGGCACATCCCATCTGGCACACTGAGGATCTAGGGGGTGGTTGGAACGCTCCATTACCTCAGATGCTACTACCGTATTGTCCATGTTGCCGAGAAACAGCTAAACTTAGTCGAATTTCCGTGTGGTGCACGTGTAGGTAGCGCATTTTAGTCTCGCAGGCCAGACTCTCACAGTCTGGGCCGCGAGACTAAGCGCATTTGGCTTGTAAGCCCCCTTCCTTTCGTCACCCAATACTTACCCTGTAAGAAATCTTACCAATTCAAGTTGCGTTTATCGGTACCCACCAGAACTCAACTGTCAAAATCAACGATGCAGCTCCATATAGAGCGCTCCATCAGGCTTCGGTTTCGGTTCTGTTCCAGACGCATGGGGCCCGGGACACTTACCCACGTGGTTGAGAATAAGTCTGTGAGTGTAGGACTCCAGTTGCCAGTGCTTTGTGCACTCATAACATGGCAAGAAGGCAGAAAGTCTCCTGTGGACGGGATCTGACGTGCGTTCCGGACCTCGCAGCTGCACTGCATTCTGCTGGACAATGTGGGTAGGTACTTGTGAGGAGCATGCAAATACAAATTTTCGGGTTAGTCTCGCAAGCCCGACCCACTTCCGCAAAAGAAGGGAGCTTTGTCCCACCGGAATGCGATTAGCTGGATGAGGTAACCACTCTTGAATTACCTGTTGCGGAGTAAGCATGCTCCCCGAGAGGTATAGTTGAAGTGTTTTTACAGCTTCTGCAGTAGCAGAAAAGCTCTCTTTCGCCGTTTTCAAGACTGCCATTGCTACACAAACAGTGACATAATGCGTCATGTGACAAAATACTGCAATGTGATTGTACCGCACGGTGGGACACGGCTTGTATATGCAGTTCACAGGACCCTTCCCTTCTTTTGCGGAAGTGGGTCGGGCCTGCGAGACTAATTTCGGGTGGACAACTGAGTTCATAGCAAATACTGCAGTGAACGTGAGGACATACCTATTAGTATTCTTCAAAGCGGAATGACTCCCACGCACGCATTGTAGTGTAGGCGCATTTGCAGCCGTCATCCATATGGTATCTTTGTAGTTTGGTTCCCAGACCCTTCCTGTACGGGACGAGAAAGGCGAGGGAAGGAAGGGTCTGGTGAATAACTCGACCCCAACGCGGATACATGGAATTTCATTAGTGTTTAATAATTGTTAGTTGCGAAGACGAATACTTACAAGTTTATCGTACCACACTTGAACGTGAAGCCATGTGTCCACACTACACATTCACACAAAATTTATTCACGACTCACACCTACTTGACATTCGCGTTTTCCCTCATCAACACTGACGGCAGGAATGCAGCCGTGGATCCGCATTGGGGTCGAGTTATTCACCAGACCCTTCCTTCCCTCGCCTTTCTCGCCCCGCCCATACAGGAAGGGTCTGGGAACCAAACTAGTATCTTTGGTATCTTAAGTTGACCTAAGCATGAACAATCAATGAACAGCATCTTCATGTAAAAGCGCAGACCTAGGTGTTACACGGAGTCAGTTACTGCACGGGATACCAATACTAGGCTCCAATTCATTGATTATTAGTTTCTCATCAGCCGCCGGCATGGATTTTGAAATTATCACCATTATTTTTTCTTTGTATTATACTAACAACATAGTAATGAACTGGATAAGCATAGCTGTAATGCTAACAAACGCATCTCTCTACTGCACAGCATCCAAAAGACCCTTCTACAATGGTGTATAACGAGCTAGCGTTGATCCTCCTGGCATTGTGTTTGTTGGGTTCTTTCGTGAGAAATATCCTCCGGCAATACATAATGGTAATACCCACCCGCCCACATTGTGTGCAGTGGAAGTACCTGATGAGAAACTAAAAATCAACAAATTGGGGCCTTAGCTGTGCTGGGGTAACTGGGAGACTGCTACGTAGCTCATGCAAGAAGCACAATTGGGTGGCTGGCCTTACCGCATATGAATCACATCTCAAAGGAGTGTCTTTTCGTGTATATAGCTGCCCTTATTTTTGAAAACAGTCTCTGTGGTTAAAAAATGTTTGTTGCAGTGTATACATGTACATTTGACAACAAATGACGATTTTTACAATTGCTTGTAATTTTCAAATTTTTTTACCCACAGAGTGGTTACCCTGGTTACAGTGAGACAATAGTTATGAGGCTAATTATACAAGGCAACTAGAGAGGCAGCTGCCTTGATGTCATCTTGCAACCATCATCCTACTGATAGTAACCACTAACATCTGTGAGGGAGTCGCCTGCTTGCAATAAGAGTGTGGAATGCAACTTTGAAGTGTGTATTTGTAACACCCCCTCACGAGTGTCCTAAGGGTTGTCAGTGTATTGTGGTTGTAAGATTAAGTGAGCCCTGCTGTTATGCATCAGGGCAGTTGCCTTTCTGGTTGCCTTATGCAATTAGTCTCTACTACCAAAGTAAACCTCTCATAACCTTCAATTCAACGTTAAGAGAAAATCAACATCAATATGCATGGTACCGTAGATCGGAAAATTTTCATGGTAAAAGTAATTCGAGTTAAAAATTTTTGCGTTGTAAATATTTTGTCGCTCGATGGTTCTGCAATTTAGTGCATATACGTATTTTAATTTTTTTGCACGTTTAATTTTTATCACTCCGGCACCCCGATGAAAATATTGTAACAGTGAAAATTTCCCAATCTGCGGTATATGAAAGAGTCTCAAAGCTAGACTATAATGCCTATAGTGACATGACTATGTTTGATCCACAGTTTTGATTTTGTCACGGCCCCATTGGTACACCCACGGTACAAGCGGGAGTTCTTTCGTTGGTGTCCAGAGCGTCCAGGTCCACTCACGCGCAGCGACATGGTCCTTAGCAGTGAGGACTGGACCAGCCTCATTGTCAGTAAACTGTCGTCATGGATACGACTGGACAGTGAAGAGGAGATATTTAGAAAAAACTCAGAAAAGGTGAGGGATGAATTGGACTAATTTAGCACTAAAAACCAATGAAATCTAACTGTTGTATACACATCACCATACACACAAACAAGAGTGCATAAGAATGGCGACTTGAGTAAGAGCATGTAACTCCAATAGAAGCCCATAGTCTGGTCAAAATTATTGAACCATACAGTCACATGCTTAGCAACAATGACTTATGTCAACACACCGTGCACAGTACGTGTTACTATTTTTAGTACTGGCAGTAAATTCCGACTGGTTAAAATTTTTCATTTTGTGGAGTTACACACTCTTACTCTAGCTGCGCGTTCTTATGCGCTCTTAGCACAAATCATAACATACCCACACACATGCATGTCTAGGCATTCACAGAGGAGCTGTCTCTGGCCATTCATCTGAGTGTGCCTGCCATACTCCTTCCACTCACCAGTGACAACTGCACAAACCTAGCCAGGTGTCTCAATCGCTTCCTCCTGTCCCCTCACAACCAGACCGTAAGTATGCTTTCTGATTGAACCTTATCAAGGCCATTAAATCTTGAAATTCTCAGTGACAAATTGTTTAGCGAAAATTTCTAAACTGCACCCCAAGATGCTCAGCCACATTCCCAGGCCACTCCCATATTGACCTGGGAATGACACCAGCTCACAGAACCTGAATTCAATGAACAGGAAATGAGCGTCTTTCCCAGGCTTTTACTTTTTTTTTCAGTTTTCAGTTCACATTGAAGTGGAAGAGTGACGAAAACATGGAAGGCCTGAGATTGTTTATCATATGAGTGGACATGAGGTGGAGATAGGGGAGGAAGGGCCCATATTCAAATATGTACAGTGGAACCTCTCTAATGTGGACACCATTGAGACCAAAACATTTGTCCTGATTAGTGAGGTGTCCTTATTCAGGGGACAATAATATGTATTTATATAAAGTTGGGACTTGGTCAAGTGTCCTGATTAACCAGGTGTCCTTATTTCAGAGGTGTCCTTTAAGAGAGGTTCCACTGTACACACTAAGCTTGAAAACAAGTTTCTTACGGGTGGAGCTGAGTACCTCTGGAGTTCTGACCAGTGATGGAGGTACTCTACTGTACATTATTTGAAGTTGAGCCTCTTCTGTTCCCCTGACATCATTTAATACATTTATGTGGAGAATCAGACTAGGCCTTTCTTGTTTTTGCCACACTTCTGCTTCTGTAGCCTCGTTCCCAGGCCCCGCCTAGCTTTCGGTCGCTTGCAGTACCGGAAAACTGGCAACAGAAAGCTGGGCGGGGCCTTGGAACGAGGCTACCGCTTCTGTACATTATCCAAAGTGCAAAACAAAACATTAAAAAAATTGGGAAGGCCTGGGACCATTCCCAAACCCTCTGGGAATGAGACTATGCTTGAGATCACATACTACAAATGCAATGTAGTCATGTGACTGTTGGTGCAACCTCATGGAACAAGGAGTCATGAATCATGAGTGTATATTGTGTTTCATGCCATCCAAGACAATGGAATATTTTACTATTGGCTGTAATGATGATCAGCTAGGGTAATCCCCAAAGATATAGTCCCAGATATAAATACCAAGTTTGTCTTATTAGTGTGCGTAATAAGTGATCGTGTGTGCATGCTGTTTGTGAAGTCTGTGGAATACTCAGATCTAGTCTGCAAGCTATGGCTGAACGTGTACAACCTCAAGGTGACAGTGATGGAACAGAAAGAGACCACAGGTATATGAACGCTTATGACCTATATAAGCTTTCCAATTGCATCAGTGTTGGACGTAACATTGTCATTGAGTTCACGAATTCCAACTCCACCCGCACGCTCTCTGACCCCCGTCATTACATAGATGCTGGTCACTGTCGAATGCCTCCACATCCAACTATTGGCAGTAACTCAAAAGCTATCTGTGTCTACACCAAAAAGGCATACCAACCCGGAGGAACATCTGGCTTACTTTCATATGCTTATGGTGGCAATAATGATGGGCAAGAAAGAATAGTTGTATTTTGGCAAGTTCCACAGTTTGGTTCCAACAAGTTTGGGATTGCCTGGAGCAAGTTGGATACGCAGAATCCTCCCAACCCCAATGGAAGACGACAACCTAATGCGGGAGTGGTGCATCAAGATGTAATTGACACAGAACCTAGTGCAGTAATGTACAAAAACTTTCTTCGTGGCTCTCTACCTCGGGGCCAATTTAAAGTAGGAACCGCCCGAGAAACGGGAAATCTTGAGATTCGAAACGAGCAAGATGGTGTAATATTGAGAGCCACAATGGCAGATAACACACACGCTATCTTAAAGATTGAGTTTCGTTCCCAAGAGCAATAAATTAGGAAGCAGTAACAAAAAGTATTATACCTGTTTCACTGTATCTAGTTTGTTAATTTGTGCCCTATACATTGTGAAAAAGTTTTACACTTCTAGCGATTATTTTATTTTTTATGTCAGTTTTTTTTTTTACAAACTGTGAATTTATGTTGTTATTGTAATATCCCCAGTTCTGTCCTTTCATCTACTGTACTGACAATTAATGACTACCCAACAAATACCTTCTTTTATGGATTTCATCAGAGGACGTTACTGTACTAGCCTCCTTCCCAGGCCTTTCCACCATCCAGTTTGTAATCACTTACAGTAGCCAAAACGAAGGGGGAAGACCTGGGAGCATTTACCACGCAAATGACATCAATGTTCACCTAGGTAATAAGGAGAGATGGGGGGGAGGAGCATCCAACTAAAAGAATGTGTTGCGTGTATCCATTCTTCATCCTGAACAATGTGTGGCAACTTTTCTCTTAGTGTATGCTCAAGACTCC
Source organism: Agelas oroides (assembly GCA_949130485.1). Lineage (NCBI taxonomy): Eukaryota > Metazoa > Porifera > Demospongiae > Agelasida > Agelasidae > Agelas > Agelas oroides. The sequence continues at coordinate 7,807,789 of OX422192.1, read as the reverse complement.
AGAGCTTGAGAGACACGAGGGGAAATGTCTACGAGATGGTTTCTTTGGTCAAGGGCCCCTCCACCCTCTGTGTACCTAGTGGATATTGACATCAATCTTGTGTTAAAGGCTGCCAGATAGTTTCTCGCGTACTGTAAGCTGTCAAAACACAGGACAATGAGAAGGCCCGAAACTAGCTACTACTATACCTATTGGTATATCTATTGCAGAATTATTAAGTCTCTTACAGTAAACTTACCACCAAAAACAGCAGTATATAACTAGTTACTGTAGCCTCTGCTTATGCAATTGAACAGCAGAATATGACTAGTTAGTAGAAATAGTCTGTGAAGTGCTAACATCTACCACAATCTCTTGAAAATACGCCCATGGGCGATGAACTTAAGTATTGAAATAACAGCAAATGGTGTCTGCCTTCATTTGTTAGTCCCTCAGCCTCTTGCACAGTGCTGCTTCTTCGGTGCTTAACAATCACATGTACTGCGGCATAAATAGGTGGGCATACCTTCGAGAGAGAAAAGCTACAACTCTGTTCAAAAATGAGGGTGGGCTTATTTTCAGGAGATTATGGTACTGTTAAAATTGTAGAAGTCCTTGTAAGTCTATCAGTATTGGTACTTGGCATTACAGCTTTGTGTGTACCACTTGACAAACTGTAAATATCTCTCCTCTGCATAATATGGTATGTGAACCAGTTCTGGGTTCATGTTCCAATGGTGTCACCAAGAAACGCTGTGGATGCAGTGGATGAACAGGTGTGTATAATGTTGTAGATGTGTGTAAACATTTTCTTTATAAGGGAAATATGTTGCAAGTTATTGTGTTCAGTGTAACAACAGTTTTTAAAGCTCTGCTACATTTAAGGCACTAGATTGGGTAGGTTGATAACTGTTTTGATCTACTAAAAGGTCACCCTTTGTAACCTGACTACAGTAAGTGTTTTAAAAATGAATTTTATAATGATGATAATAGAACACTGCTTACAATTTCAGTATTGTCACCAGGTATAAAAATCTGGCCACATACTGGGCTAGCAGACGACAGCAAGAAATTCACTGCTAGCATACTATTAATGCATGTGAGAGTGCTTGGGAGGTGAGTTCTTTTTCTAGGTAACATGCTACAAGTTGCAAGCACTCACATGAGATAACTGTCTCCCAGCTTGTGATGTCCCAACACACATGGTGAGGCCTGGTATTGGCTGAAACGTGTCCTGTGCATTTGGTGACTTTGCACAACATATGTGGCAGTCCTGGGTAGAAATTGAACATTATTCCGTTACGTAATTTGACTGTGTTACCGCGTTAGAAGTGCTGTAGTGCAAAACTTCTCTGTTAAGGGCGGGGCTCATACGCGCAGTGAAGATGCATGAATACCTGATAAGTCTACATAGCGTGTATGAGCCCCGCCCTTAATGGAAGTGCTCTGCTACAGCGCTTTGAATGTGGTAACGTGGTCGAAATACGCAACGGAATAATGTTCGATTTGGACTGCCACATATAGGACTGCCTTTTTCCAGAGAGATGTGGTTCGTTAAGTGTATTCCAATAGTAAACAGTGGTGTTATCAGGTGACAGTAAGGTACCAAATATGGCAATAGTATGCGACCACAAAAATTGAATCTTGTGTTTACTAGTTACACAGCCTATCTGGTTGCTTGATAATGGTCACCATGGGACAAGGTCATTTTAGACAGGTGATTTTTCATCCAGGTCATTTCACACAGGATTAGTACAACTGAGACAAGAGTACTGACCAGGTTCCACTGTATTTGCACTACTGCTGTTAGCCAATAAATCTGTCATTCCTAATAAGCATTGATGTACATAGCCACGCCCCCATCCAGCAACCTCTCGAGGATACTTGGGAGTGGTGGAACAAGCTGCGAACTCTCTGTAACTGCAACAGAAAGCTAGGGATTGGTAAGGGCTACTGGAAAACAATTCTTTTGTGATCCTGCAAGCTAAATGTAAGCCATTGGAAACTGTTAATCAGAGTGATGAAGAATCCTTGGGCTCACCTCCAGTAACTAGGATCAGCCAATAACATTGTTAGATTCATAATTTAACATAAACCAATTTGTAATCCTATATACACTTGCAATTGCGCTTCCCCAAGCCCCAGATTGTGTCACCATATATCACTGCAAAAACCACTTGGTTAAAATGACCACAAGTGACACCCTCACAGTTTCATCTAGCTTCAAAGAACTAGCGGAGATACTTGTCTGCTAGCCAGTATATACCAGCTTATATGCATCCATCTTTAGGAAGGCCTTCACTATCTATTTACCTGTTTACATGTACTAAGCCAGGAATGATACTCTCCTGGGACCTCCATACTGCAAGTTATGCATCTGTACCACATGTTACACCTTGTGCATTCAGCGTTGGAGCTAAGTGGCACCCTTCCTCCCATATCTTTCTTGGATCGCTGGTGTGGAGAGCCCATCAGGGCTGCTATCCTACCGACTGACATCTTCATCACAAATAGAAGTGGTTAGTAACAGCACATACGTGTTTGTTTCACAGTAGATTCTCGTGCATGTATCACTGGAGTGGTTTACTAAGTTACACATTCGTTAATGGCCTTGCATTTCTCACATATGTGGCTGTCCCGGGTAGAAATCGAACATTATTCTGTTGCGTATTCGAAGTGCTGTAGTGCAGAACTTCTGTTAAGGGCGGGGCTCATACGCACTGCGTAGATGCACGAATACCTGACAAGTCTACGCAACGAGTATTAGTCCCGCCCTTAACGGAAGTTCTGTGCTACAGTGCTTCAAACATGGCAATGCAATCGAAATACACAACGGAATAATGTTTGATTTCTACCCGGGACTGCCACATATGGAAATTACTTGCACGAGTTACTACAAAGCGGTATATACTGTATAGTGGGAAATGTTTTTCACGATTGGACACAAAACTCAAATATTTGTCTCACAGTATGTTCTATTGGCTAGCCAGCTGACTATATCACTCCATCGATTTTTCCAGCATACACTGCCATTACCCAGGGACCCTATATCCACTGGAGCTGAGCACATCATTACACATAGTCAACCATAGTCTCGAGATGCTAGTGTACAGTGCGCTAGGGTCTAGCGAACAAGTAAAGATGGTTTCACTACATTACAATGCACCAGCTGTCCATTAGTTCTCGTCCAGTGGTCATTCTTATTATTTCAGTCGTGGTGGGTGTTATGTGAAATTTAGGGGTGTGGTCAAAGTCGGACCCTTTGTCACAAAATAGAAACTAGCAAACAAGTGCGTACAATCCAGCGAGGGAACACTGCGGCAGTACTTGGTACCCTCCCAGTTTGATTGTTTTGACCATTCCATTACAAGTACATACATACTGGAAGTTCACTTTCTGCTGTAGTGTACACACAAGTTTCCCTTGGTAATTGTGAAAATTTTGTTCACAAAAATTTATGCCCACTGCTATACTGTCAGAGTTGAGTGCATGCAAGTCTCATTAACCTTGTAACTTGAGTAACCATGTATGCACTGATGGTTCTTTTGACACAGGTTATCCTGTACTTTCAAAATGTCACCAGTCTTTTCTTCATAGACTCTTCAAAGTAAGTAGCAAGGTTTCATGCTGAGATAAGAAAAGGGGCGTGAAGAGTTTGACCTCATCTGTGAAGTCTTGACCCCAACAGTTTTGTTAGTCACTCACTTTGAAACTTTCAGTGGTCCAAAACTGATCTCGGAATGCCTACCACAGATCTTTTGTACACATCACAGTACAGGTAGTGCATGGATCTTATAAAGTCCCAGGTTGGCTGGTTTTAGCTGCAATGGAGTCATGAAGTTTTGTAGAAATTAAAGTGAAATACCGTAGTGAACATAATGTTCTCTTTAAATCTCTTTAAATTGTTAGCGCCATTTCTTGGCTCTTCATAGCTTTGAGCTAGACTCTATGCATTGTTTCCACAGCTTGATACGCAGTTGATCCTAACCGGAGCCTGCAAAGTGGAGTATGTAAGTTGTCCTGCTTATGTATAGACATGACCTGTCATCTCGTGGTTAATATTCTGCCTTTGTATCCATCCAAATAGGGAATTCAGACTTACTATCAGTATTTGAACCATCTGTACCAGGTAACTATGTTTGCTGGTATATATGATACAGTAGTATGATGTTAACCTAGCCTCGTGAGAAATGGTCTGGTGAACGAAGTCGAATTTCTTGGGCTTATTCCCAAAAGTGGTAGGGATCAATGACAATATGACATCAGTAATTATTACATAGCACTTCCCTTATAACAGTCAAAATTTTTATCGCTACTCAAGTATCCGTACCTTTTTTGAGTGGGTTTGGCGTAGAACATTGCTAGGTGACACTGTCGCAAAAGTGTGCGCTAGCCCAAGAAATTTGACTTGGTTCACCAGACCGTTTCTCCTCATGAGAGGGTGGGGTCTGGGGACGAGACTAATGTTACCCATACAAGGATCTACAGGCCTAAGAGACCTGAGTGGTTTTTGGGGGGTTTCTCGATCCCAGTTTCTAATGTGACATTATCAACACTGCTTCTGTAGTCACATGCAGTTTATCGTTTATGTAAATACAGAATTAGATTTCGTTGTTGAGACTAGTACCATGTCTTTCTTCACTGCTTTCTATAGAGTCAACCCCCTCCCTCCTCCATGGATGTCTTTGCTAAGGGGTATGATGACTATCTCCAAAGTCCACTTCAGGTGTGTATGTGGATTGTAAGATCTATATTGCATGTTAACTCTGAATGTCGCTGCACTTTTGCAAAGAATACTGCTCATGTCTGTGTGTACATACCCTTGCTGTACAACTGGAAGTTGTAACAACAACATTTGGCTAGTTAGATAATGGCCGACCAGTGTAGTGGACTTACGCAAAGGTTTCATTTGCAAGGAAAATCTAACATCATGTCATCATGCACGTTACTCCATTAAAAGGTTTATAATTATTACTAAACTTGTAAAGGGCTGTTACGCACTCTGTAAATGCATCAGATGTTGACAAACCTATGCAGCAAGTCCGAGCCAGCAGCAATGCAGCACTTCAAACCCAGTAATGTAATGGAACAATATTCCGTCTCTACCTCGTGTAACTTTCATGACTACTGCTTCGTTTTGCAGAGCCGTGTGTATTACTAATGTCTCTTCAGTATAGTTTGGTACTGTTATCTGCTTTTGTGCTACCTCTTTTCAGCCACTAATGGACAATCTTGACTCCCAGACATACGATATCTTTGAGAAGGACCCAACCAAATACACACAGTATGAAAAGGTATACTCATCACTTCTCAGTGTTGGTCTATGTCAAGGGAAGGTAGCACAACTGTAATTGTAAATCGCTATATTTGCCCAACTGTAGAGCTCAGATCGTTTAGTACCATAGTAGCCTTGCTCCTGGGCTCTCCCAGCCATCACGAGGGTGAAAGCCTGGAACCTTTCGTTACATTCGTGGGTAGATACGAGCTAATCTTGCAGGAATGGACTATATCTGATGCCCATGCATTCAAGCATCTTTCAATATTACTACAGCAGTCACTAAAGAGTGCTCACAATCCCAGCTTCAATTTTCTGTCTTGGGTCAAAGAACAAGCACCCACCCTGAGCGTAGTTACGTGTGTGTTTTGATTGCCTTCTCCTGTCTGTCTGATTCAGGCCATTGCTCAAGCACTAGTGGAGCGAATGCCTGATGAAGAGAAAGAAGAAAGTACCGTGTAAGAGCTGATTAATGCATTCAGTGAATGTTCAATTTCTTCCTGCGTACTGACACACATGTGCAAATATATAGCTTGTATACATGTGACCAACTGTGAACCATCTGTGTGCTAAAACTAGCCATTCACCACAGACATGGTTTTGTAAGTTTAAAAGTTTCCACAAGTGAACACAAGCACTATAAGGCATGCTTTGGAATTCGAAGAGTCATGCTGATAACTGGAAGTCCTCTACACTTTGACCTCGACTGTGGCACTTGTGTGATTTAAATGCCTTAATTCTGATTATGATAGCACAGATGTGAAGCTTGCATCATGGTCAACAGTATTTAAACTCTGTGATGATGACATGTGTGAAGGCTGTTTTATATGCCAGAGATGATCATCAAACTCACCAAGACACAAACAGAAAGACACACAAGTGCACCTTGCTGTAGTATATAGTGCAATGCAACGAATGTGCCTTGGAAGTCCAACTGTAACCACAGCAGCCAACAGATTACATACAAACCAGCCCATTGTAGTTGGCCATGGTACCAGCAGTGAGCCGGGTTTGTAGGATATTGCCTACACATATATATCATGCACAGGCATTGATTCAGGCTGCTATGAGCCTGTTTACAACATGATGTAAACATTTATTTATTCACCGTTCTGCATGCAACTGTGGACAGTGTGATCATGGTGGTGGGTGCAGGGCGTGGCCCTCTGGTAGATGCTGCCCTGAAGGCTGCACATTCCACTGAGAGATCTGTTCGAGTATATGCTGTGGAGAAGAATCCAGGAGCCGTTGTTACGTGAGCTCAACTAGCTACTGAAAACTGGGAGACTAACTGTACTAATAAGCCTACAACTAGATTTCTGACTGAAGTTGCAATTGGTGTTTGGCAAGAGAGTTTGGTTGTTGAGCACCCTGACTTTAGCGTAGTCTGGAAAATAGCATGGTACATACAGAATCTCTGAGAGTGAGCAATTCTCTTCCTAATAATGCCTTGTTTGTAGCTGCTGATGCTGCGTATATTCTAGAACTTTTTCGCATACATTACAAAGCAGCAAGGCTAACATCAGATCCTCCACATATTTTAGGAAGGACAACCTGTTGCTATGGCAATGGATACCAATGGTTACCAATGTCAGTTATTGTTGTGGCACTATCTAATACCCACAGACATAACCGCATAACCATAACTGATGAACTTGGAGGGTAGAGGTCAGCACTGCTATATGCTTATCAGTTAATGTGTAATTGTTTTTACAGGCTTCACAACCGCCAGGCTGAGGAGTGGGGAAGCCAGGTCGACATAGTTTGTTGTGATATGAGAAAGTGGTGCGCTCCAGAGAAGGTAACACTGCAAACTCACACTAATTTTTTAAACAAAGAAACATGCATGATCTGCTATCCGTTACCTGCACATGTATGGCAATATTTTTGACTTGCTAACCTGTATGTCCAGGACTCTACTACTCTTAGTGACAATAGCACATGCTGCTCAACCGGAATTTATATGTATGATAGTCAACTACAGGCTATATACCTGTGGTGAAAGTACAGGCATGTTTGAGGCAAAAATAGAGGAAAGTAAAATGCCAGCAAAATACTTTTTGCTTCTCTCCATTTTCCTTATAACATAAAACATGCTTTATTCCAACTGAGGCATTTATAATGGATGTGAATTCCAAAAACAGCTATGATCAGAGAAACTACAGCAGAACAGATGGCTGCAACTAAGCAAATTTGGGATATACGGTAGCTCTGAAAGCCGTTTCATCCTTCCAAAGTGGCCTCACACAACCTTGTGATAGCTGAATTGAGTACACACACTTGATGAAGAGTTTTACTTGTTATTTTGATAATCTATTCGTTTCTAAAGGCTGATATTGTCGTAAGTGAACTCTTGGGATCTTTTGGAGACAATGAGCTGTCTCCTGAATGTCTGGATGGGGCACAGGCATTTCTCAAACGTACGTTGCATAGCACACATTGATAGCTGATGTAACATACTTAGTGCTTCACTTATTGTGTACAGCTGGTGGCATCAGTATCCCATGCTCCTACACCTCCCATGTGGCCCCCATATCCTCGCCAAAACTCCACATGGAAGTCACATTCTGCAAGGACAAGGACAAGGTATAGATCTGTGGCCTCGTAGAAGTTTGTCTCGTTTCTCTAGCTTCTCTGTAGCTGGAGATATAAATGTGAATAAGTTCCTATGTCTAGAACCTGTGACATCAGCTGTGCTGCGGATCACGTGGTAAGATTCACCAGGCCTTCTCCCTCCATTTTTGCGTACTGCAAGTGATCAAAAACTGGAGCTGGGGAAGGCCTGGGAACGCGGCTAATAGATCTGTATGTTTAGTCTACCCACATAGCACTAGTGACAACATTGCGATCTCTATATTGTGTGCATTTGCATCACTAGGCTATAGACTGCTTGACTGTAGGAATAAGCTACAGTACACGTCTAATGCTGTCATTCAGAACATTTTTTGATATAATTACGCAAATTGGAAAGCCTCTTTCACAAAGTAGACATCAGTTTTTCTGAATAGGCAAAATACTTCTTCGGAATACACAGAAAGCTTTGTACATATGTACATTTGCACGAATAAACTAAGTTTTGGAGTTTCTGAGTTTTAAACTCTCCATAGCTTCCTTTGTGGCACAGTAGAGGATGAAGACTTAGTGTGTAGTGTACATCGTAGTGTGCTTACTAGGGTGGTCAACCCTCCAAATTAACTGATGATTTACCAGCACCATGTGAAGTGTGTCCTGCACAGTGGGTGACTTTACATAACCTCTCAGCCTTCTCCTTTTAAGGAGATGTAGTTCATTGATGGTTTAGAGATTGAGTAAACTTAAAAGGGTGGCGGAGTGGTAATGTTCTTACTGATTATTGAATTGATCCACCCAGGCCTACCCATTTGCACACTATGAAACTCCCTATGTTGTGAGGTTGAGGAACATCAACCAGTTAGCTGAACCTGAACCTTGCTTTACTTTCACTCATCCCAACAGTGGTAAGTTTGAGGTACTTATCTCCTGCTGCAGAATGTTTCATCCCCACAGATGACCTAGGTAGGAACTCTTCAGGTTGAAGCCAGTGATCTGTTTCTTTTATTAGATACTCCAGTCAACAATGACAGGTACGTCTCACTTCATTTTGAAGTAAAACAAGCAACAGTTCTTCATGGATTTGCAGGCTACTTTGACACAGTTCTCTATGACGAGCATACCCTCAGTGAGTTGCTCCCAGTTATACCAACTATGCTCATCATTCGTCATTTGCCACATGTGTTGCTGTGCCAGTATACAAGTAGTGTCTAGCTGACTGTTAAGATGACACCAATTCATTAGTTATTTGCTAAGGTAGGTGCATATGATCCAAAGCTGGAGAATTGTCCAGATAGAGTCCATGCAAGAGGTGAATCGCACTTTTGTCATGAACATGCAGGTACTGTTCCACGGACTCATTCAGATGGTATGATCAGTTGGTTTCCCTTCTACTTCCCAATCAAGGTCAGTTACTAAAAAATGTTCCATGTGCCTAATCATCATCATTACTCTGAACATCATATTGAATGAGAGTGGTCAAGAGCGCATAAGAACGGGCGGCTAGAGTAAGAGCGTGTAACTCCAATAGAAGCCCGTAGTCCGGGCAAAATTATTGAACCGTACTAAAAATAGAACATCCGGTCACGTGTGCGCTTAGCAACCATGCATAAGGGCTTATGTCAACGCAGCGTGCGCAGTGCGTGTTACTATTTTTAGTACTGGCGGTAAATTCCGCCCGGTTTCGAATTTTACGTAGTTACACGCTCTTACTCTAGCCGCCCGTTCTTATGCGCTCTTGGAGTGGTGTATAATGTAGCCAACAGTACTTTTCAAGATATCAATGTGATGAAACTCGACAACTCTACAATCACGTGCAGTACAATTTTTGAACTATGACCTCATAGGGCCAATATATATAAAGTTGATATGAGTCAGTACACAGATACAGTCTACAATAACATAAGTACATCTTTCTGTCTACGAATAACAAACTTTCTTTCTAAAAGTTTGTCTAAATTGATGGCTGCACTTTCCTGATTGCTTTGAGCGCCACCAGTCAAGTGTTTTAGCATGATTGAGGACAGCTATGAGGAGGGGCAGCTGCAGTATGAGCACCTACTATGCAAAGGCTGAGGCTAAGGCTAAAGTTGTTTAGACGAGCTGGATCAGTGTGCGTGGTCTGGTCTGTGCTTGGACCTGGAACTATGATTAGCTTGCTTAATGCTGCTCTCTACAGATCCTGCTTCTGTTTTTGTGTTTTGTGTACTGCTATTTTCAAATACCAATAAGTCTTCTGGATGACTCTCTACGCTTATCAAATTTTTCAGAAAGTGCTTCATCCACTGATAAGTTTACAGAAACGTTGCTTTTCAGTAGCCTCATTCCCAGGCCCTCGCACAGCTTCCCGTCGCTTGCAGTACGGTTAAGCGGGAGAGGGCCTGGTACATTTTCTCACGTGAGTGTCGTCATGGACAGGGCAAATTATGCGAACGTGGGCGTCATGTAAACCACAAAAAACTTCGCTCGCCCGCACGCACTAGAGCACGACTATTCCGAGTCGAAAGATGGCAGGAAGGCGCTTTTATGTCGCTCTTCACGAGACAGTTGGGAGGACAGAGAGTTTTACCAAGCCAAGACAGTGAAGAAGACACACAGCAACAATTTAGTCGTGCTTGCCCACGTTCAATTAAAGTCTTTCTACCGCCTTTCTACCCGTGACGTCACTCACGTGAGAAAATGTACCAGGCCCTCTCCCGCTTAACCGTACTGCAAGCGACGGGAAGCTGTGCGAGGGCCTGGGAACGAGGCTAGCTTTTCAGCTGGCTATAATACAGTTCACAACTGTTTTTGGCTTTTGCTACTCGGAAGTTTTTGAGTATTTTCTAAACCATACAATAGTCCTAGCTAGGCACTTGATTGTGCATGCATGATGTAAGTTGTTAGTGTAACAAGAAGTTTGTAGCTTCCACACTATGGGTATTAAAGTGAGTTTTAAATTGAATGGCATGTTGAAATTGGTCCTCAAAGCAGTGTTGTTTCAGTTTAATGTTTGGACTAGTAGTTTAGTTTTAGTTTAATTAGGCTTCAGATTCAAACTGTTAGTTTAGTTTTAGTTTTAATTACTAAATCTGAAAAGGGTTAGTATCGGTAGTTTTAGTTTTGGTTAACTACAATTTTTGGGTGATTTCAAATTAGTTTAGTTGTAGTTTTTAATTAACGGACTAAGGCAGCATCGATTTTAGTTTTAGTTTAATTACTAAAAGGTTTTATGCCTTACTAAAATGCATTTTAGTTTTGGTTTTAGTTAACTAAAACAACACTGCCTCAAAGTATCAGCAGATAGATAATGCTCTTTCATGTGTTTGCAGGATCCCATGTATGTGCCTGCCTCTTCCTGCATTGAGGCTCACTTTTGGAGGGTAACTACTGGGAGCAAGGTCTGGTATGAATGGTGCGTGACAGGGCCACAGCTTACTGCCATCCATAACCCAAACGGACGCTCATATTGGATTGGACTTTGAATTCTCTTGTGTTCACTTGTACATTGTATTCATGGAAATTTCATGTATTTATCTGCACTGCAAAGATCATTCTTGATTGCTTCATTCAATAATTATGGCATTGCAGAAAACCCTTCCAGACCCTATGGTTAAAGTGATCCACCTTGGGATGCTTGACTACAGGACAAGTTCATGCACACAAAAATCGTTAGTCAGTAAATATTGAACTGATGTGTTTCCTAAACAAAAAATCAACCAAGAAGCAGAATCAATGCTGTGTGCTTATTGGCTCAGGAATGCAAATCAATGACTAAAAAGTCATGTGATGCGTTGCAAGCTCACCCTTAAGGCCTTCCTGGCATGCAAATTGTGGAGTGGGTGTGGCTTCAGAAGTTTGTACTGCCATGGCCGTGAGGTGGTTGGCCTCGGTGCTGGTAGCGGCGAGTCTGCTGGTGTGCGTTTACGGTAGCAGCGGCCCTGCTAATGTTGTGCTACTGCTCACTGATGACCAGGACCTCTTGCTCGGCGGGACAACACCGATGGTCTTCACGAAAACCTTGTTGCAGGTAACTCTTGAACACAGTGTAGTAACTACACAGACACTTTAGACAAGCCGTTAACGACAGAACGTTAGCATCCGTATGCTATACGGTATTTATACCAGCCCTAACCCAACCCTAACCCCACCCTAACCATAAATCACTGTATAGCTTACGGATGCTAACGTTCTGCTATTAATGGAAATCCACTTTTTAGTCCATCGTTTGCAAGTCACTTCGGAAAATCAGGTCAGGAGAGAGAAGGGTACCCGTTGCAGGCTCCTCTCCAGTATTAAATGATGCTTTATGAGCATGTAGAACATAATCCCATATTGGCCATAATTGCAACTGTGGTATATAGCCACCGCCTTGAATACCAGTAGCAAGATCACCACTATGTTAATAGTCCAAGGCACCTACTAAGAGCTAGTGTATGACTGCTGATGGGTTCTTGAAGCATCTGATTGCAAGAGCATCAACCGTGTGAGGCAACCAGAGAGCAGAATTTAAAATCTGCTGTAATATTGTTGAATCGATGGCGTGGTTCTCATTCTTATGCACCTATCAATGTTATGCCACACACCCCCAAATCAGGCTATAGTGGGCCAAGGTGGGGACTTGACTAATTAAAGCACCAATTGCCCCTATAGTGGGCAGACCCTATAATCAAATCCCCTTCAAAAAAGATGGGCGATTACTGGGGGATTGACAAATACAACTTAACTATGCAGTCGGAGGTAATCAGATTCCCGACTATTGGGGCACTGCTTCAGTCAACCCCTCATTTATAATCCCCATCAACTGCCCAATAGGGGGGGTAGTGGGGCATAACATTGATAGGCGCATTAAGGTTATACAAATTCAAAAAAATGTTGTAATGTGTCATTATTGCTTTTCCTTAATTAGGGCAGAGGGGCAGTCCTGAATAACTTTTTTGTCAACACGCCTGTCTGTTGTCCCTCACGAACCACACTACTTAGTGGAAACTACCCTCACAACTGGCACATTACCCATGGTCACAGCTGTATGCACATGAACGTGACAAATACAGCCTTTGAACAGAGTACGATTGGTGTTCACATGAAAGCACTAGGCTATAGCACAGGTATGTTTGGAAAACTACTGAATCCAAATGGAATGACTCCTTATTGCCGTGGCAGTATGCAGCCGTTGCCTGGATTTGATGACTACCTTGCAATGTGCGATGACAATCACTACTACCAGAATGTATTCACTCGTAATGGTGAAATCTACAAAACTGGAACCACTCCAAAGGACTATCTGACATCTGTTATTGGGAATGCAACCGTGGAATTTGTCGAAAACTCCTTGAAGAGTAGCAAGCCTTTCTTTGCATACATTGCTCCTCATGCGCCACACGTTCCTGCTACCCCAGCTCCATGGTATGAAAGTGAGTTTTCTAATGGTACAGCTCCACGCACACCCAACTACAACTACTCGGCCCTCGATCACCACTATGTGATACGTATGCAGCCACCGATAACCACAAAACAAGGGCAAGAAGTGGATGAGCTCTTTCAGAACCGATGGAGAACTCTTCTTTCGGTTGATGACATAACAAAGTCTGTAGTAGAGCTGCTCCAAAAGTATAACCAGCTGGACAACACCTACTTTGTTTGGACAAGTGATCACGGCTTTCAACTGGGACAGCTTCGTCTACCAAGCTGTAAACTCCAGCCTTATGAGCACGACATCCGAGTGCCTTTTTACATTGCAGGACCGGGAATCCCCGTGAAATCTTCGTTTGATTTTGTAGCCGGAATGGTGGATGTGTCTCCAACGTTGCTAACACTTGCGGGAGGAAAGCCTCTCGATACTATGGATGGAAGGAGTTTTGCCAAACTCCTAACGCTGAAAGAACCGCAGAGGATGGCTACCTGGAAAGACAAGCACATGCTGGAGTATTGGAGTCTTGGTGATGTAATACGTTATGGCCACTATATTGACATGCCCAATAGCACTTACATTGGAGCTCGTCTGCTGAACTCAACTCACAACTACCTCTATGCAGAGTTCTACGATGGTGAAGATGTCGTAACATTCGATAATCCTCTTGAGTACGAACTGTTTAATATTGCAAAGGATCCGTACCAGATGACAAACCTTTATGGAACCGAAGAAGAAGACAAGGAGCTTGTGAACGAATTGCACGAGTTTCTACACACACAGATACGATGCAAAGGGCAGAGCTGCCAGTGAACTGGGCATTGTTTGCCACAAAATGATACATGCTTATTATTTTGTAGTAGTAAACCTCCGTATGTTGACATGGAGCATTATAAAGCCATTTCTAGTATTGCCTTAACCCCACAGCCGTTACTGGTGAAATCTGAAACTATTGGTAGGTGTAGCACTAGTGAAGCATCTGCTGGTTTTTTGAGCACACCAATGCAAACTCTGCAATTCATGCTTGCATGGTCTATATACCTGTCATGTGATGTGTATAAATACAATGTGGCACCCTAGTATATAGCTATATATGCATGCATGAACAGCTAGCTATAGGGAGGACCAGGTGCACGTACGTGTTTTAGTACCTTCATAGCTATCTGTGAAGACACCAGTATGCATGAACAATCAATGAACCACGTCTCAATTGGCCTATATAGATGCATGCACATCGATCCTCATATATTGTTGCCTCCGTATACATATGGCCATGTAGATGGAGCAATTTGATCAATGGCAGTGACTGCAGTTTCAATATAAAATCTTCAGCACACAAACAACTAACCTTCTGCCAGTGTAACTGCATGTTTGTTGCTTGTGATGTCCACTGTCATCTGGCTGGGAAATTAGCCTGCCATGCAGGTTGGTAACTGTACGTACTAAATCTTTATTACAGCCATGATATAATTGTACATGATTGGATAGGAGATCATGATGTAATCATCCGTCATAAACACAATTTTGTTCTATACTAGATATTCATTTCTAGACAGTGAATGAAGCTGGATATGACTGAGAGGGGTCGTTGATGTGAAACCATTTTGGGTAGTTTGTGAAGAAAAGTTGGATGAGCTTTAGCCGTGTGGTGAAAGTTAATGGTCTTCTCTCCCTGGATAGAGATACACGTTGAAGGGTCATTATACTAAGAGTTTGTTCGCTGCTACATGTATGTCTAATGATGCATGCTGACTATAAATAATTTGCCCCTTTTGTTGCAGTATACAGTAGGGTGAGGTGGGGCAGTGTTGTGTAGCTAAAACCCTCCCTGAATAGAGATGTAAGTTGAAAGGTTTCTAGCTAGGAGTTTGTTTATTGCTATTTGTATTTCTGATGATGCATAAGCTGCTACTATGCTCTTTCTGCTTTTCCGCAGTATACAATGGCAATGTGTGTGTGTATGTGTGGTGGGGGAGGGGGAGGGGAGTTGTAGCTAGGATGCCTGGGCCCAAGTAGCAAGGTAGCCAACGAATGATGGATAGGGGCCAGAGACATGCCCCCCAAATTAAATCTTGAAAATTCAGATAATAAGACTCTAGTTGAAACTATACAGCGGTATCCAACGTATGAAGCATTTCAATTTCAAATATACAAATTTTCCCCTTTGTTTTAAGAACTTTGTCACCGAACTTGGTGAATAAACATGGAGCCACTCATCACTCTGTTATTTGGCTCCCCCCTTCACACTGCACACTCACAGTAGCATGCTGACACCTGGGTCCACACCCAGGTGAGGTCAGGTTTGGGTATGCTATTGAGCCGGGCAACAAGGCTACATGCTCACCTCTTCTTCTGGTAAGCTGGGTATATTAAGACTTAATGTCAAGCCGCCTGGTACCGAAGCCACTGATTTTGAAAGTACTTGCTGTTACCTGGTGCAGGGCCATTGAGGTGGTCAATGATGCTACTGCGGTTGAGCTAATATGAACATAGTCACAACTGAATCCTTTCTACATGCTCACCTCTTCTTGTTGTAAGCTGGTCTTCCAGACATATCAAAATAGGTCGTCTCCATTCGGGATATCAAATTGAGTTGCTGGTGCAAGTTCTATGATAATGGGATACATATGGCAACAAACAAACTAGCTTTCATCACCTTATTCTCTACTCATGCAGTGTTCATCAATTGTGGTTTGAAAGTATACATATTGTATTGCAAGCAACAGACACTGAGTGAAGACTAGAAACAAGGCTAGTCTTTGTGGCATAATGACTGACCCATTGTGTTACTATTCATGCATGATTCAATGTGTACGCATGCTCAGTAGAGACAATAGAACAATTGTGCATTGTCTGAGCTGTATCATTGTATCGTTGTTGAGTTTCAATAGCCTTGTTCCCAGGCCTTCCCACCTCCAGATTTTGATTGCCTTCCCACCCCATGATCAGAAACAGAATCCAGCGCTCATCAAAGAAGGCTTTCTGGAGTTTTTGATTGCTTGCAGTATGCAAAAAAATTTAAAAAAAGTAGTGCATACTGCAAGCAATGAAAAACTGGAGGTGGGAAGGCCTGGAAACAAGGCTAGAGTTCCAATGTTGAGTTTGACTGTATGCCAGTCAGTAGCTAGCTGCTCTAATACTCGAGATCCGCTACGCTACAGTCTTCACCCTGTTGTCTCCATCATTCAATACGTACCACAACTATAACATGCAAGCACGTAATTGTATGCATCAACACACTTTGCTTTTTAGCATAGCGAAAAAACAGTAAGTCTGGGTTGTTAACCAGTACAGCATGCTGCCTGCTTCTTATAACATAGCTACCGATCTGCCAGCCTGTCAGCTATCTGTAGTGTCCTTCAGTTATCAATGGCCACTATCTCTTCCTTCACAACAGCAAGGTGTACAAAATGACTCCAATCTGATTGGTTGTTCACTTCAACTTACCAGCCAGACAAACAGACCAGTGCAAACATTACAAATGATCAGAAACAGAATCCAGCGCTCGTCAAAGAAGGCTTTCTGGAGGTTGAGACATGTACATAAAGTGCTGAGATGATAACTGAAGTACTAGAAAACACAGCAAGCTAACGTTACACAGGAAAAACCTATACTAGGTGGGATATATACCATATAGCCAGAAATATTGACCGTCTTTAAATTTGGCAGTTTGGTACCAAACCGACCGTAAAAAAATATCGGCGGAATTTCTTAAATTTGGTGGTGGTGTCTCAGGTCCGTTTATCTCTTGTAAATTTGCGAACCCATGGCTTTGTTCATGTACCTCAAGTGAGAGATGGCAACAGTCCTTGATAAACTGGCAGCATGCCAGCGCCGAGCTAGCTACATACATGTACAGCTCACGTAGAGGGGCGTTGGACGGGGCCAAGAGCGCTACTGCATGCACTACATTATGACGTGTTGTGTACGAAATAATATTAGCGGATTTTAATTTGGCGGTTTCAACCCCGACCACTAAATCACCAAATTTAATTCCCCATCAAATTTTCTGGCTATACGGTATATATAAACTATGCAACCAAAGCCACTCTCTAGGGGCAGATGCACAACATCAAAACAATGCCAAACCTCTTCCAGAAATGCTGATTTACAGGTGTTCTGTGAGACATCCACCCATCCACTGCACATGCAAATATTCTAGTTCATATAACATTTAGATCACTTCAAACATCGTTTTCGTTCATTTCAGTTATGTGTGCCAGTAGTGTGTGTGTGTGACACATAAAGTTCAAGGGTTATCTTCCGAATCAAAGTGTAGTTGAGAAGCTTCTTGGAAGACCTGTCAATCAGTATTTCTGGAAGAGGTTTAGCATTGCTTTGATGTTGTATATCTGGCCCTAGAGGGTTGACTTTGGTTGCATAGTTCCATACAGTGGAGATGCAAGGAATGCAGCCAAATAGGTCTTCTGAAAGAAAAGATTATTTGAAGAGGAAGCTCCTCAACAGACTCTCAATGTAATCTCTGAAAATAGGCCCACCCCCCTTTTATGAAGGAAGTTGTTGCAAAGGGTGCTTTTCTCTCTTGAAAGTAAGTCTACCTATTTATGCGTAGCACATTAACAGAATTTAGAGCAAAAATAGAGGAAAGTGAAAAGGCCGGCAGTTGCCGGGAATCGAACCAAGGACACCTTGTTAGTGCACCTTGATGGAGAGAATTTTCCAGTCGACTCCTAACGGAGTTCTGATGACACATACTGAGTGGCTGCCAGTTGTGCGACTGAGGCAATCAGTCCCACCTGTGCAATACATAAAGAAGATTGTGAGGGTTGGTGGTTGTCCAGTTGTCATAGCTCAGTGGCAGAGCGCTGGCTGCACAAGCCAGGTGTCTTGGGTTTAATTCCTGGCGACTGCCGGCCTTTTCACTTTCCCCTATTTTCGCCTCAAAACATCTATTTATTGAGGCTACATGTACATGTGTGTATGTTCACCCCCCACCTCTGTCATTTTAGATTCACTTTATTTCGCCTGAAAACATCTTAATTCTCTTTAGTTAGCAAATTCTTGAATGTGGGCTGATTTTGGAAGATTACAGTACAATAATTGTCTCACAATGCTACTTTCCAAAGAAAGACACACTCTCCACTTACACTTAAGAGCACCCCTGGACTGTAGCTGTCCGTTATCAGGGCCAAACCTGAGAGAAAATCAACACATTCTTGTTCTCAGCCTCTCCCGTAAACAATGGCTAAGACTTGCAACCAGCTAGTTTACATTGTGAGCTGCAGTTTATGGTCTTGTTTGCTAAACCTTACCTGAGCAGACAAAATTTGGTCCAGGATTTCAAACTACCAATCATGTTGCATACATGCACTGGCAAAAAATTTAACCCTTTAAGAGCTTCTGCTATATTCTTATATGCATGTACTTGCAATAACTTTAACCCTTTATGAACATGCAAGGCAGTAACTTTAACTCTTTAATTCTTGTGAATGTGCAAGGCAATAGATTTAATAACCCTTTAGCTCAATTCTTGCTGCGTACATGCGAATGCCTCCCAGACAAACAGGAAGTTGTCCAGGCCCAGGAAAAACGTAAACAAGACAAACAAGCGGTGGTTATTGTATCCAACACAACTGAAAAGCCATGTGCAGTGGTGGTCAAACCCATTGCAGCAACCACTGCAAAGCTTGCAATGTTTCGTTCTCTCAGGAATCACAATCTGGAGGGAGGAAGGAGGGAGGAGGGAGGAGGGAGGAGGGAGGAGGGAGGAGGGAGGAGGGAGGAGGGAGGAGGGAGGAGGAAGAGGAAAGGGAGAGTGGGAGTGCAAATGGGAGGAGGGAGTGGAAGGAGGGAGTGGAAGGAGGAAGTGGAAGGAAGGAGTGGGGAGGGAAAAAGAGGAGGGAAAGGGAGAGAGAAGAGGGAGAGGAAAGAGGGAGAGGAGGATGGAAGAGGAGAGAGGGAGGATGGAAGAGGAGGGAGAGAAGGGAGCGATCCCAGCATCCTAGTTGATGACACTGCATGACTTGCTTATACAGACTGATCAGTAAAATGCATACTGGTATAATATATGACGCAAAGTAGAGAACCCAGCCAGTTGTTGGAGATTGAATGCTAGGATCAAACCTGAGCCTTCTGATTTGAGCTGCCAGTGCTATGACCACTGAGCTATGACAATAGCTTCAACGATCACAAGAGGAGCTCTCAAATCTGCTCACCTCACATGCCGCACAAAATGCATAGTCTCCATCTCTTCCTTGTCTCGCCACATCAACAATGGTCTAAACACAACAGCAAACAAATAAAATCTCTTTTTATGCAATTCGCAAAAAGTTTCTCCCCCAAAAGAAAGCCAGCTATATGGCAGATCACTGAGCTTCCATTAGGCCCAGGCTCATATGCACTGTGTAGATGTGTTAAGATCTGACAGGCTTTCATCTACAAGAGAGACAGAGGGGAAGGCTGTCTCCAAAGAGATTGACTACATTGTAGGGTACTGCATAAATTAGTTAACACCATGCCTGGTGGGCAGTGGTCTGGGTGGCAACCAGATGGGGGCCAAGGCCTGGGCGGGGGTGGGGAGAGGAATTGGAGGAGGGGGACTCTTTGGACAACAAGACCCTTGGTGGTGGCGAGTTGCCCTGACATTCAGACATTGTCCTCATGCTCATATAATAGCTATTTCTGTAACTTAGATAAATTGTGATTATCAGGCTGTACTTGTAAAGATTTAGCATGGTGGGAACACCCCCTCCCAAACATAAGCCCATGTAAAGTAGATTTATTGTTTCTCATCAGCACCCACTTCCTTAGAGACCTGCCACCTCAACTGTCATCATCGCCTTCCAAACCATGACATACACACTTGTAATGGCTGTAGCGATGTGAGCGTGTATAGCGTTTGCTAGTAACAATGAATAATGACCACACCAAAATTAAGTGGCCGACGTGAAACAATAAACCTACTTTGCCTGGCCTAACCCTCTACACAGCAGATGTGTATGAAGTGTTTCACTCTTACCAGTGGATTGCCGTCGCTGCCGATCTTGCCCACTCTATCAAAACCTGGATCTGTCATTTTGAACTTGCTGTGCAGGAGTAAGAAACATGAGGCTGTGCTCAGAGGAGGCCGAGGAAGGATGCAGTCACATGATAGTGATAACTATGTGATGTGAATGACTTGTTATATACAAGTTTAGCAATTTTGACAAGATGATTTCGGCTTAGTTAAAAACCTATGCGCTTGTCATGACTTCATTTGTAGAGCAATTCTGAAATTGGGCTGCAATTGGGCCAGGAATTGGGCTGCAATTGGGCCAGGAATTGGGCTGCAATTGGGCCAGGAATTGGGCTGCAATTGGGCCAGGAATTGGGCTGCAATTGGGCCAGGAATTGGGTTGGAATTGGGTTGGAATTGGACTAAAATTGGACTGGGAATGGGGCTGGAATTGGACGGATGTTGGGGATGGGGCTGCAATTGCACTGTAATTGGGCTGAAAGTAGGCTTGCAATTGGACTGAAATTGGAACAGGAATTGGGTTGATACCATGCTGGGTTTAGCCTTGTTCTCCAACTCCCTACTTTCTCATCAAGGTGGGAGCCTGGAAACATGGCTGTGTTGAACTGTAGCTACATAAGTAAAACTCACATGAGAATGTACAGAAGAACAATGGAGTTGAAGATGACTATTATGAATCGCAGGAAATTGTCTGGCCAAAGCCGTGCAGACAGTCAAGGAACCAACCATACAACCAAAGGCTTTGTCACAAGCACACACACAAACTAAAGCATACAGACTTCACTTTGTACCGAGGTTTTCAGGGCACATGTAGTTGTCCGTATAAACTTCAAGCCAGTTGATGCATACAGTGTATGCAAGAATACATTCTGTTTTTTGTGCATTATGGCCGCAAGAGTGCCATCCAAACTAGAGAACAGTTATTGATGATTGCCCCTCACACTTTGTGCAACTTGGACCTTGGAATTCATGAAAAATGAAAATTTGTCAAATTTTTTGCAGAAAACCAGATTGCCTTACTCCCAAGCCTGTTCGAAAAGCTGGATTAGTCTCATTCCCAGATCAGATGAAACTGGGAACCAGACTAGAACTGTGGTAGGATACAACACACACAAATTTTAAAGAAACTTGCATGTGGGTACGAGGCTATAGTTTCCTTTTCTTCCTACCCTCCTATTTTCTCTCTTCCCTCTCCTTCTCCTCCTCCTCACCCCTTCCCACTCCCTCCCTCCCCCCTCCTCCACCCCCCCTCCCCCAACCCCCTCCCCTGACTTGTGAACGGATTTTAAAATCTCCAACCTGAAAACGTCACATGCAAGAGACACTGGTAGTAGTCTGATTCCCAGACCAGTTGAGACTGGGAACCAGACTGGAACTGTGGTAGGATATGAGGGAAGACCGTGGTAAAGTAGCAGATAGAGGTATGGATCAGTCCGGAGATGAGAGCCCCAAAGAGGGCAGGGTTGGGCCACTTGGAGTCATGGGGGAGACGGTGTGGGGAGGATGGCCAAAAGAACCCAGCTGAATTGGAGATAAAGAGACCAAATTGGTTATGTGTGTACGTGTACGTGTACCACAAAGTATGCCGCTAGCCTCATTCCCAGACCTTCCTACGTACCATCTGGTTTAGATCTCTTACAACATGCAGCAACAGAGGGGGAAAGCATTCATAAGTGATGTCAATGTCCACCTAGGTAGACAGAGAGGGGGGAGGGAGGAGCCCCCCCTTCCGTGATCGAAATAATGTATTTCCACACACATCCTTCATTCTAAATAACTTTCTTTAACTAGGAAAGTTTTTTTTTTGCTTTGACAACGTTTGTGACTCCAGCACTCAATGAACACTACAAAAAAGGCCTCAAGATTGTTAACCCCTTCCTCCCCTTTGTCTATTGAAGATGTAATTCACATGATGAATGCTCCCAGCCCCCCCCCCCCCCCACCTCTGTTTTTGCACACTGTAAGTGGTCTAAAAATGGACGGTGGGTAGGCCTCAGGCTGGGGATGAGGCTAGCGCCCATGTTTTCAGATAACTTTCCATCCAAGAGTGCATAAGAACGGGCGGCTAGAGTAAGAGCGTGTAACTCCAATAGAAACCCGTAGTTCGGTCAAAATTATTGAACTGTACTAAAAATAGAACACTTGCTTAGCAACAATGCCTTATGTCTACGCACAGCTGCGCAGTACGTGTTACTATTTTTAGTACTTGCGGTAAATCCGACCGGTTTCGAATTTTACGGAGTTATACGCTCTTACTCTAGCCGCCCGTTCTTATGTGCTCTTGTTTCATCCTAAGGTAAGCATTCTAAGAATACACACCCATCACAATGATGATAGCCAGTACCATCCCCAACATGTAATGAAGGTTGGAGAAGATGAGCATGGCCAGCAGCAGAGAAGTCCCTGGCAACACGAAGAACAACAGCCGGCAGAGTCGTGGAGCTAGCCAGCTGGTCCCTGTTGACCATGAGCTCAGTTTCTTCACTAGAGTTGCATGTCTGGAGAAACAGTAGGTAATAAAACATATAGTGTGAGGTCACTCACAGTATTAATAGTGAGGTAGGAAGGAGGGAGGGAAGGAAAGGAGAGAGGGAGGGAGAGGGAGGAGAGGAGGAGAGGGAGGGAAGGAGCAGAGAGAGGAAGGAAAGGAGGGAGGGAGGGAGAGAGAAGGGGGAAGGGAGGAGAGGGAGAGGGAGGAGAGGAGGAGAGGGAGGGAAGGAGCAGAGAGAGGAAGGAAAGGAGGGAGGGAGGGAGAGAGAAGGGGGAAGGGAGGAGAGGGAGGGAGGAAATGAGGGAAGGGAGGAGGGGGGAGGGAAAGGAAGGCAGGTAGCAGGCAAGGAGGGATGGAGGGAAGGAAGTAAAGGGATGAAGGGAAGGGGGAAGTAGAAAGAAGGGATGGAGGGAGGGAGGCAAGGAGAGGGAGAAGATGAAAGGAGGGATGGAGGAGGGAGGGAGTTAGGAAGAGGGAGAGGGAAAGAAAATGGAAGGAGGGGGTTGCATGTAGAGGAAGGGGGAAGGAAGGAAGGATGGAGTGCAAAAGACACTAGAAAAGAGAAGCCAGTGCTTTACAGTTGTCTCCACAATACCTCGGACTCTTTCCCATCTTGCAGTGATCCAGGGGGGTATATCCATTCATGTCCTTACAATCTAATAGATTCTCTTTTGTGCTACTGACCAGCATCCACGACATTGGCCTGAGGGTACAATGTACACATACTGAACTCACAAGAGACATATGTCCCAATATTTTCCCTAGGGCTACAGGCACTACTAGTACAATACAGAGGACATACATATACATGTCCCATGCAGCATTGCCATAACGAGAGTTACCGTAGATTGGGCCTGGAGCATTCCTAGCGTTTAGTCTACTCGCTGTAAACATGACATGGATGCTTTTTCGTGGTTAAATACAGAAACACTTGAAAGAGTGCCCAACCCCCTCTTTGGCGGACTTGTAAGGTGCTCGGCCCATGGGTGCTCTTTTGCGAGACTATGGTACATGTAGGTGTCGGAAGAAAAGCTCCAAATTTTGGAGCGTTTCAAGTAAGAATCTTGGGTGTGGTCTATTAGCATTTTGGAATTCAAATTTAAAACTTACAGGCTTCCTAGCACTGCTGCAATGTGAAGTGGTGTTGACCCACGCTTGTTAGCAGCACAAGCACTAACACGCTGAAACAAGAGACACAAGGTAGTGATCAGAATCATTCACGAGTCACACACACACACGTACGCATGCACACACACACACACACACACACACACACACACACACACACACACACACACACACACACACACACACACACACACACACACACACACACACACACATACACACACACACACACACACACACACACACACACACACACAAACATGAATCATGCTTGCTGCAACACACACTAATAGTCAATGCCTTCCCACCATCCTGTTATTGATGGACAGAGGGGAAGGCCTGGTCCATTTTATCATGTAAGTGACGTCAGTGTTGTCCTACTAGGCAGACAGAGGGGTGGGAGTGGTCCCCGACTGAACGGACACACTTCACGCGCGTGTTCTCTGTCCTGAACAACGAGCAGTAACTACATTTGTACATTGTGAGGGCTGGTGGTTGTCTGGTTGTTGTAGCTTAGTGGCAGAGCACTAGCTGCACAAGCCCTGGGCTTAATCCCTGGCGGCTGCCGACCTTTTCACTTTCGACACAGTATACACACTCACAATCACTTTTTATAATTTCCTCGATTTTCGCCTCAAAACATTGACTCCAGCACTTGGACAGACATTACAAGAAAAGGCCTCAATATCAGTCAGACTGTTCCCCACCTCTGTTATCCAGATAGACATTTACGTCATTCACATGATAAAATAGACCAGGTCTTTCCCTCCATTTTTGCATAGATGTCCAATCAAAAGGTAGACAGTGGGAAGGCCTGGGAATGAGGCTAAACTCAACCATTTAGATTAATTGGCTAATACATGTACGTATGTTACTGTCACATGACCAAACCAAGTTGTACAACGTCTGTTTGTTACATTATATTTCAGGAGGTATCGAAGTGTCTCCAAGTTTCGGTTTGCGACAGCTGTGTGCAAAGGAGTGTTTCCCCTAGAGAAGAACGAGATACAGATATAAAATGCTGCCAGGCCCTTAATTCTTAGCCATGCCTTTACACAAGTGACCTATATAGGTAACCTCGTACCCAGGCCACGTGGGAGGAGAGAAACACGGCCTGGGTACGAGGCTACCTATATAGGTCACATTCACATGCACTCTGCAAACAAACGAAGAGTTCCTAGGTGCTTGCAATGAGACTAATGAGAAACTCACTCGTTGTCTGTGGTCTGGAATCCCAGTCCTTGCGTCACTGAGAGGTAGTGCATTATGTGCCTGGGATATCGAGATGAACAAGTACCATTTGAATCATGACAGTTAGACATTCAGTGTGAACTTTCAGTGGCTTCTCAGTTGGCTTCTGCATAAATGAAGAGGAAGGTTATCTGTTACCAACTTGAGCTTGGAAAATAACTTGCCACCGACTGGAGACGAGACTGAGGGAGCACCGAGATGCCTGCGAGAGGGGGATCTTAGAGTGGCTTGGGGGGACGTGGCATGCAAGAACGGAAGTGAGGGAGAGGGAGCTGGGCGGGGGGAGAGGGAGCTGGGGGGGTCAGTGGTAAGACTGAAGGAACAGACAGAGAAGCTACAGCTGCATTCACCTGACAGGTTACTCCCCAGGTCTGCTGATGAAAGGGTAGCCATGTTGGAGCTGCTGGTGGCCATTGATGACAAGAGGGTGAGGTGTCTTGATGTAACTGATTAAAGAGCCAAAAGTTGTATTACCTAGTAATTCTGTCCCATAATTATGCAGATTAAGGCAGCTGACTGCGCCTGTCAAGAATTGAAGCAATTCCATTGAAGAATCACAGGAAAAGTTGATTGCTGCTGAACAAAGTGCACAAGAGGCAAGACAGCAAGTGCAGGTCCTCCAGCAAATGCCACAAGAAGCTAACATCCAACTGGAAGATCTTCAACAAAGAGTGCTGAAAGGAGAGCTTGTGAAGCCAGGCAGGAAAAGATGCTAAAACCGTCTGAACTGAGCAAGCTACCCAACTTGTAGATTATGCTGATACACGAGACAGCAAACTTGCACAATTATGCCTCAGACTTCAATGTAGGATTGATAACTTCCAGCTAATGATAACTTTAATTGTCTTCCAGCTAATGATAATACTGAACTGAGCAAACCCCACAACATAACATTGAAGATTACGCTGATACACGAGATGTCAAACATTGCAGGAAGTTCAACATAACATTGAAGATTACGCTGATACACGAGATGTCAAACGTTGCAGGAAGTTCAACATCAGAGTAGTCTTTAAGTCCGGGTGGAGTCCCACTCAATGTTGACAAAGATCAAGGATGCATTACCTCTTGGTAAGCAATCCAATGTGGTATATCGTATCCCCTGCAGCTGCGGCCAGGTCAGACCAGACAGAGACTGGAGACGAGACTGAAGGAACACCGAGATGTCTGCAAGAGGGGGATTGACGGAGAAGTTGGCTGTAGTGGAGCATGCGTGGGAGACCACCACACGATCCACTGGGAGGAGACCACAGTGCTGGACCACGGCAGAGGACAGGAGCTGTTGGTGAAGGAGGCCCTGCACATCCAGATGACACCCACAGAGGAGTGCTTCAACCGAGATGAAGGACTGGAAGTCCGTGGTTACTGGACGGCTGTGATGAGGAGGCAGGGAGGGAGCAGCAATCCTCACTGACCTATGACCTCCAATGATGTAGTGCGTGGCTATAAATAGCACTGTTTGTTCACACTTCTTCACTTTCGCCCTGATGACGACTGGAGAATTCAGTCGCAACGTCGGCAAGTTATTTTCCGAGCTCAAGTTGGTAACAGATAACTTTCCTCTTAAGGGTGGTCGGAACTAATTGGGGGCACGTGCGCGGCCGGTTGCTAGGGGGTTGTATCTCGGCAATAAAAAGGCTTATAAATGCACAGCCTGCTGCAACTTAGCATCCGTGTGGACTACTAAACACACGTACAAGTTTATGAATCTACCTTGTCCACAAGCTGAACAGTGGAGCGGCTAAATTCAGACATATTTGTTGATAAAACTTTCGAACGGAGTAACTTACTGACTTGGAACATCGTCTACAGAGCTGTTATTACGAGAGGAATCCAATAACAGAACACTTATCATCGTAAGACAAAGAGAAGCACGCACTTCGCCGTTTTCACGGGCTAGCGGCGTATAATGCCTGGCTTTTCAGCGCGTATTTCACGAAAACGTTCTGTTATGGTCAAGTCCACTCCCCCAGGATGTCGCAAAACAAACTAAAGTTCAATACCAGTGAATGCAGGCCGAGTTTTACAGAAACAGCACCTAGCTACTCTTTGAGAAAGAACTGCCTCTTGTGTACAGTAATGGATCCAGCCTCCTTGCTGCAATGTAAACGCAGGCACACCTGAGGCTTCCAGTAAAGTGGATTGGGGTCATCAAAATAATTGCCCAGGTTGTTTTATGACAACAGCTTTTTGCATACTTTTGGATAGTTCAGACCACCCTTAATTAGTTCAAGATTAGCTTCGTTTCCAGGCCTACCCAGTTTATTGATTGCTTGCTTGCAGTAAGTGAGTTGGGTATGAGACTAGGTAAACTTTAAAACTCACTGCACATAACCAAGGCCCTCTCCACTTTATTACTCCAACCACGGAACCTGGGTTGAAGGTCTGGGTACAAGGTTACATTGAGCTTACAGTGCTCCAACTTGTGCAGCATGGTACATGGCTCCCCTTCCACCATCATCCACCACCCTCACATTAGCACCACCTTCAACAAAGGCATGGACAGCATAGAGACTCCCTCCCTGCAAGGGCACCACAGATGACACAATAAATTGACGATCTCATCTTTATTTACCACCTTGCCTGCATTTTTATTCATCTGTTTGTATTGACACTACTATTACACTGAGGTGGGGGAGTGGCAAAACAATCTGGGAGCATCTGTTACATGGCTGACATCAGGTGGGCGCAAGGTAGACATTGGGGGGATAGTTCAAACAATTCATTAACTCATTAAAAAAGAAATGTTTGATGCCAAAGAATGAAAATAGAGAAAGCCAAACATTTGATGAGAACTAACTTAAGGATTCCTGGCTTGAACCACCAGTGTGCTCTAGAGAGATGTCCAGGATTGCCATCAAAGGCTTACTAGTGCCTTTGATCTCCTTTTGTTCTTTCTTTGTTCTCAAATCCCAACCCTAACCCCACCCTCTAATAATGCATTGTTGGCAAACCTGGGACATTAATACGAGAGAGTGACCCTTGTTCTATTGTCTAGCGTGGCCAGATGCAACCCAAAACTGACCATGAAAAGCTACTACTGGTACCCCCTGCAAGGGGTAGTCTGGACCCCAGACCCTTCTGGGATCCAGACTATGCAAGGGGCACTAGCTGTGTCCCGGATCTCCCTCGTTTCGTGGTAGAAAGAAGCTGGGAAATAGGCTACTCGCAATCTGAAATTCACCTTGCAAGCCATGAGAAAAGCGGTTTCTCCATTCCTCCACTGTGCTTCCAGGTTGGCTCCACTCTTGATCAGCAACTGTATGAGCCCGCTGTGAGCCCTCCTGGCGGCCGCATGCAGCGGTGTGAACCCGTTCTGAGGGTTCGCCGAGTTCAAACACGAGGGGTCTTCCCACAGAATAGCTTCCACCGTATCTAGGCTCAAATGGGGATCGCATACCGCTTGGTGGATAGAAGGCAAACTAGAAGTCACTTGGGTTGTCTCTACGTTCGTCATCCTTCCGAGAGATCCCGATCTATGGACTCTGCTTGCTTGAAGACGATCAGTTCAGTTCAGATCGTGATCATCCGATCTGACGATGCCCACGGCGACTGACAATAATTCCAAATAATGCACTACACACACAGTAATTACAGTGTGGGTGGGGCTCGTTTTTTTGAGTGAAGCTGTCCCGTCATCGCTTAGATAGTGCACTCCACTATCTTCGGTTCTCGTAGCTTTTCCACAACTACTACTACGATAGCTGAGTGTTGGAATGGCCCTGGGAGAGGCTAGTTCTGGCAATCACGACTTGTGCATGCTTCTACTACATGTACTTGCGTATCTAGCTATGAAATTTACAGGAATTGATGGCTTTTGCTCATTAATATTATTTTGTTTGTTTTTGTTATGCAGTCCATCTTGTTGCTGGAAGGATTGAGTAACTGTACCTAAATGTAGGCCTACATTCATCTTGTGCACATCGCAAAATATAGAGCTACATTAATTTCCTGAGATTGTTCCAAAATGGGCTTTACTTGCATGACTGTCAAAATTTTGATTTTGACAACATTGAAATACAAGAGATACAAAGGTAAGGAGGAAGAGAAATACAATTTACCTAAAATTCTGATTAAAATTGTCAAAAATTAAATTTGCACAACAAATTCTTCCAAGGAGCACTGCCGTCGGTTTTGATCACCGACCTTTGTCAGTAGACTAAGAATGTAGCCAAGCTGGTGGTGGTTGGAAGGACGTGGCTGTTTCACAACATCAGCTATGGGTCCAACTTCCATGAACTGTTGGGAGACTGGGCATCTAAGAGAAGGTGTGGGGCAGGCTGGCTGGATAGCGGGAGAAGATGGTGGGGCCTGAGACTCCCGTTCTTTAGCAGTATTTCTATCTGTCAGTGCAATATTTTCATCCACAGAGATCTCAGCACACTGGGAACACTTTGAAGGACAGTCCTTTACTTCTTCGGCAAAAGGTTTCTCCTCGCGTATTTCTTGCTTGAATTTAGTTTCAGGCACTCGTTCCACATCTGGGCACATGTCATCAATCTTGGTGGTCGTCACCTCTCCAGTTCTTGTTGCTGCATCAGAGGACTCAGATCTGTGGTACACTAGTCTCCCCCACTCTGAGACGATCCGTCTGTACGCCTCCTCGAATGAACTTGGGATTTTCTTGCAGCTGACAGAGGAGCGTCGGATTCGGTGCATTTTCCCCCATCTACGAATGGAGCGCAGGATTTTTGTGAAGGACAGGGAATGAACCATCTTGGGAAAGGTTTATTTTCTCTTCTCTTCAAGCTTGACAATGACTGCATTCATACTGCTTTAGAAAAACGCCAGGTATTTTATAGGCGCTTTCGTTGACGCTTTGCGGTACGCTTCATCGATTGTCAAATTTACCGCGTCTGTGATCAACAGAGTTCAAAGGTCACCATGGAAACCCGGACGCACGCCGCATAAGACATGCGCGTGCCAGCGGCGCAGGGCGGCAGTTGCGCAGCTAAACAGCCCCACCCACTATTTTTATGGTTTGTAATGTGGAGGAAGAAAGCGAAACAGAGAGCATTGTAGCGTCAGAAACTTGTGAGAGAGAAGCTGAATTTGTCTCTAATAGTTTATAAAGACTGACTGCGAGTGGAGCTAGCTACTGTGCGTACGCAGCACCTAGCTATGGCCGCCCCCGTTCAGGGCTTTGAGCAAGGACGCATTAAGCAACTGCAGGATGAGAGAGAAAAGATACAAAAGAAGACGTTCACAAAATGGATGAACTCTTTCTTGGACACGGTAAACAACTAGGCTGTTATAAGTGCGCTGGGTAAGGGGAGGGGGTGGGGCGCAAATGGGGGGGGTGTAACCGCGCACGTTGTTGAGCCTCAAGCCGAGTAGCGAAGCATTGTGTTGTGCAGCTGCAGGTAGGTTTATGGTTTTTAGTTATTTATTGAGGCTGAGCTATGTCTTGTATACCAACAAATTAGGGGACAGTTGCGCAAAAGTGAATCATGCAAATTGCATATTTGCTATGAATATAATTTGAGACTTCATAACAAATGCCATACTATAGCCGTCCCCACCCCCTGTCACTCCAGCATAGCACATTTCTGTTTCCTCCCTCCCTCTCAAGGCCGGCCTCCATGTAGATGATCTGTTCTCAGACCTGAGTGATGGCCGTCTGCTCATCAGACTCCTGGAGATCATCTCCGGGGAGAAGATTGGCCATGTTGGCCGAGGGAGGCTTCGGATCAACAAGATTGAGAACGTTGGGAAGGCCATTGCCTTTTTACAGCAGAAGAAAGTGTGTACATGTGTGTGTGTGTGTGTGTGTATACGTGTGTGTGTGTGTGTGTATACATGTGTGTGTGTGTGTGTGTGCACTTAAACACTGTAGCATGCCCAATTAATGAAGGATGCTAATGTGCAGTTGCTATAGAAAGAAAGAAATTGACATTGAACAGTCTACATGCATTACTTTGAACATTATTCTGCAGCTGTAAACAGACATATTTGATGTTACGAGGCAAAAGAAATATTAATGTTATGAGGTGAAAATACTGAGTGGCTGCCAGGTGTTGCATTCAGCACCACCTGTGCAGTACACATACAAGATTGTGAGCGCTGTTGTAACTTAAACCAGAATTCAATTTGCACCAACTGTCGGCTTTTCACTTTCCTCTATTTTCACCTCATAAAATCAAATGAGTCTTTCCTGATCAATATACTTCATCTAGGTTTACATGGTGCATCTCAAATGACAGTGTCATTTCACACTCTCAGCTCCTAAGAGCCAAACATGGCTTTTTAACATACCCTGTCAGGGTTCAATCTAGTGGAGGGGGAGGGAATTTTCCCCCCAAATTTTAACGACTACCCAAAACATTTGTCATAAATACAGTTCTAGGCATGATTTTACCTCTCAGATTACATCAGAATCAATCTCAGGGGACCTGAAATCACAAATTTTACTTGAGGAGCATGCCCCCCTGACCTTATACAGCTTCCCCCTAAATGAAACCCTGCCTGTAATGAATTAGCCTACCTAACCATACAGGACGAACTATCATTTCTAAACCACAGCCAAAGATGTAAGTTGTTAATAAGGCTAGACACAATGTATAATCATGTAGCTTCTTCACTCCACTGAAAAGCGATTGCACTCATGCAAGTGTGTGACTAGATGTTGCTTGGTTACACTGTATAGTCTTGCAACATATGTAAGTACATACTAGCCCAAGATATTCAGCGTGGTGCCCCAGACGCAGTTCTCCTTGTGAGCAAGTGGGGGTCGAGCACAAGACTTGGGGCTAAGGCAGAGGAGGTAGGACGCGATCACGTGATGGCGACTATTGACTGACATTCCAAGGCCAAGAAGTGTGGATGCAACCTAAACGAATGACTATACGAACAAAGTCGCGATGGGTACAGCGGGCATGCATGGTTTTCGACAAGGTTGAAGATGTTTGGCAGTTAAAATGGCCTTCTGTGACTCACCTTGCATCAAATGGGCAACTTACAAGCTTAGCCTGCGAGGTGAGCATAATAACCAATTTTGACTAGCCAGATGGCTTCAGCTTAGTCGAAAACCCTATGCGCCCGTCGTGACTTAGCCCATAGAGCAATCTTTGTAGCTTGCATCCAAGATTACTAATTGTCGCTACGATGTGACATCATGTCCTTCCTCCTCTGGGGCTGAGGGGGGGTTGGGGGGGAAGAGCGCATGTTTCCATTGCTCGCTGGTTTTCATGCCTCACTATGCAACTTTGTCCTTGACGGCATTTGTTTGATTTTCACACTCTACTGGTCACTTTGCTATTGTAGGTGAACCTTGAGAATATTGGTGCGGAGGACATTGTGGATGGTAACCCCCGTCTGATTCTGGGGCTGATCTGGACCATCATCCTGCGGTTTCAGATTCAGGACATCCAGCTGGAGGATGAGTCATCGGAGATGAAGTCGGCCAAGGAGGCTTTGCTCCTGTGGTGTCAGAGGAAGACTGCTGGGTGAGGGTGGGAGGGAGGGAGGGAGGGAGGGAGGGAGGGTGGGATGGAGGGAGGGAGGGAGGGAGGGAGGGAGGGAGGGAGGGTGGGAGGGAGGGTGGGAGGGAGGGAGGGTGGGAGGGAGGGTGGGAGGGAGGGAGGGAGGGAAGGGGTGGAAAGGGGATGAATGGAAGAAAGGTGGGAAGATTGAGAGACGAAGGAGGAAATAGGGGGGAGGGAGAGAATGAAGGAAGTTGGGACCAAGGGAGGAAGGTGGGTGAGGTTCGAACTGGAACACAGGTGTGGAGGATATAGGTGGAGTAAGTGGTATTTTTCTTTGCTCTTGATGAACAGTCCACTTCCCTGCATGAAATCGTGTTTACACACCACAGCTATCCAGGTGTGGATGTGAAAAACTTCAACACCAGCTGGAGAAATGGACTGGCATTCAACGCCATCATCCATAAGCACAGGTGAGTTACATTCACTGTATGCCAATGTCTTCCTGTGTAACTGAAGGTAGCTGTCAGCTTCAGTCGACCATTGTCACTTACAATATTACATGTACTCAACTGCTTTCTCTTCCCTTGTCCCCCCTTCCTCCCTCCCCCTCTTATTTCTTTTCTTCCTTCTTTCCCTTACCTAATCGCAACCTCCTCCCCTCCTTCCCTCCCTCCTCCTCCCCTCCTCTCCTCTTCCCCTCCTCTCATCCTTGTCTCACAACAGACCTGACCTGATTGCTTACAACGCACTGCGACCAGCACAGCACATCACTAACCTGAGCAATGCCTTTGATATTGCCGAGAAGGAGCTAGGAATACCAAGATTGTTGGATGCTGAAGGTGTGTGTGTGTGTGTGTGTGTGTGTGTGCATGTGCATGCATGTGAGTATGTGAGTATGCCTGTGCGTGTGTGCAAGCACTGTGTGTATAACATGCTTGCCTGAAGTTGAGTACTAAAGTGCATGTACTAACAAGGCCCGACCATATTGATACGGCTGTATATCAGTTGCACCAAGGGCATAAGTTATTGAGCCGCTGAAGGTGGTGAGGTTGAAGCACTCTTGGTTACACTCAGACAGATGTTGGTCCATTCTAACTGTACCCCCATTGGTCCATTCTAACTGTACCCCCATTGGTCCATTCTAACTGTACCCCCATTGGTCCATTCTAACTGTACCTCCATTGGTCCATTCTAACTATACCCCCATTGGTCCATTCTAACTATACCTCCATTGGTCCATTCTAACTATACCTCCATTGGTCCATTCCTCATTGGTCCCATTCTAACTATACCCCCATTGGTCCATTCTAACTATACCCCCATTGGTCCATCGTGTCTCTTCTAACTATACTCTCTCTTCTGCAGACGTGGATGTCCGTCGTCCTGACGACAAATCCATCATGACCTACCTGGTGTCTTACTACCACTACTTCTCAAAGATGAAGGCAGAGGAGACCGGGGGAAGGAGACTGAACAAGGTGGGAAGAATTATAGCTTTTTGGTAGCCTCGTTCCGAAGAGGAGGCGAAGGGGAGAAGGAGTTAGGGCCTGGAAACAAAGCTATGGTTTTGGATGATACTAGTAAAAACTCTCATATGTATGTTGTAGTTTGGTTCATCTAGCCTTGTACCCAGATTTCTCCCTTGTTTTTCTGGGGAGGAGCCGTGGTACGAGGCTATGGTTTGTCCTCGTACAACTGATATTTGCAGGCATGTACAAGGTTGAAACCCTCTACCCATATGTGATGTATACAACTGATACGTAGGTATCGTAATGCATTACGATACCTACGTATCATAATACATATTTGAAAACCTAAAACAGGCATCAGCAAAATATCCTAGTTTCAGAGGGCGAATATATGATCTCCCTTCCTCTTCCTTCCTTTCACTACTCCTCTTCCCCTCTTCTCGACCTTCGTCTCCCACCCTTCCCCTTCTTTCCTTTCTCCACCCCACCCTCCCCACTCCACCCCCCTCCCCTCCTCCCCTCCCCCAGATCATTGGCATCATGGTGGACATTGAGAACATGAAAGAGGAGTACGATGCAATGGCGTCCAGTCTCCTGGAGTGGATTGAACAGACGGTTGCACGACTCAGTGATCGTAACTTTCCCAACTCCCTCCCAGGCATGCAGAAACTGATGACAGACTTCAAGATGTATCGTACTGTTGAGAAACCACCAAAGTGAGCCCTCTGCTTTTGATCAAGAAGGGAGGGATTAAGGGAGGGAAGGGGAGGAAAGGTGAGGGAAGGGAATGGAAGAGGAGAGAAGGGAATAAGTGGGGAGAGGAAGAGGAAGGGTGGGGGGAGGAGGGGTGGGTGAGGAGGGGTGGGGAGAAGAAGGGTGTAGGAGGGGTAAAGAGAGGAGAGTTGGGGAGGAGGGGTGGGGGAGGAGGGATGGGAAACAAGGGAGGGAGAAGAGTGGAGGGAACTCTCATTTTCTTTCACTTTTCTTATTTCTGACCGAGGCTCAAAGAGAGATACTATTCATGATTGTACAATAGTTTGAGGTGGGGGGGAAACCCAAATCTATTTTTATATACATTGATGTCTCATAGACATTTATGATATAGTAGGAAGTACTATATGTATATGATTGATTACCTGCACAACTCTAACTTTAACAATTATCCCTTTTCCTTCAGACGTCAACAATTGTGTTACAACATGTCTCATGGTCTCCCCCTTCCCTCCCCCCTCCCCCTTTCCCCCCTCCTCCCCAGGTACACAGAGCGAGCCAATCTGGAGGTGCAGCTATTCAACATCCAGACCAAGCTGAGAGCTGCCAAGCAGAAGACGTGGTACCCTCCCGAGGGGAAACTCGTCTCTGACATCAACAAAGTGGGTGTGGCTCATTCACACATAGCACTTAACAAACACACTGTCAAACCTGATTGTAAATTTGTAAGCCATTAGGTAGGGTGTTATTAAATAGAGCTGTGATTTCAGAGGAGGCTGGAAGTTAGTAAGTAATAGTTATATCCCTCCCTGGGGGGTGGTCGTTTTACACATTGGTGTCGGGCGTAGCCCGACACCAATGTGCAAGACCACACCCCAGGGAGGGATATAACTATTATATAACCTGTTACCTAGGCAACATCACTGTACAAGAGAGATATGGGCAACATTCTTAGATGTTGCCTGGGTAACGGGTTATATCCAGTTTTATGCTTCAATTAGTATTAATAACTTAATTTGTTCAGTTCAAAGAAAAAAGTGTTTCATTTGAAGTATTTAGATAACATAGGAGACCAAAATGGCATCATTAGGCTCAAGTGATGACTTTTTGTAGTACGTAGCACTTAACAAACACACTGTCAATTAAACCTGATAGTTAACCACTAGGATGTTGCAAACTAGAGCTGTGATTTCAGAGATGGCTGGAAGTTAAATTAGTAACCAGTTATGCACACAACACAAGCAAGAGTGCCTGATGATTAAAAATGACATCATCATGCACTCTTGGCTCAAGGTATCAGTAATTTATTGTTCAGTAATGAAAACAAAATTGAAAGGTGAAAATGATTTACATAAACAACCTAGCAACATTTGGGATGAGATGTGTTCAGTAGACATTGCCAGGTGAGCTCTAGATCACCAGCCATGCATGGTAGTTTCCAATGTGAAGAAGTTTCCACGGGGATTTTCAAGGAGCCACTCAAATACAGTACCTTGCGAATAAGGAAGAACTCAGCTGCCATCCTAGAGCTCACCTGGCAGTATCCACAGAGCAAATTTCATTCCAAACAAACAAGGGCTGTTTGTGTAAATCAACTAAGGGTTGCTATGGCAGTCTGTATGATTACATCATTTGTGTAGCAAATAAGTATGACTAGTTAACAACCTTACTAGCTCACATTGCTGTTGCACTTGTATGCATCATCCTCCTGTACGCAGGCGTGGGTACGTCTAGAGGCAGCAGAGCACGAGAGAGAAGTAGCCCTTAGAAAGGAGCTCATGAGGTATGCAGAAAATGTAAAAATGTTTGTATTTTTAACTGTAGATGTACGTCTCATACTAAGAAGATATATTGCTTGATACATACTCACACTTCCGTTCTCCTCCTCTCCTTCCTCCCTCCTCCTCTCTCCCCCTCCTCCTTCTCCTTCTCCCTCCATCCTTCTCTCTCCTCCCCCTCCTCCTCCCTTCACAATCCTCCTCCCCCCTCTCCCTCCTCCACTACCCCCTCACCATCCTCTTTGCAGACAAGAGAAGCTGGAGCAGCTGGCAGTGAAGTTCTCTCGAAAGGCCTCTCTTCGTGAGTCATGGCTGACTGACATGAGCCAGGTGTTGGACGAGTTGGACAAGGGACAGGATGTGCACGCTGTGGATGCTGCTCTGAAGAGACACGAAGCTATCAGCGCTGACGTGCATGGAGGAGTGAGCAATAACCTCGAACCCAGGCCTTCTGTTCCAGATTTTGTCTCACAGCTTTTGAGAAAAATTTAATTCTGTAACGGAAAGCCTGGGTTTGAGGCTGGGTGAACAAGGGCATGTCCATTTACTCATTTATCAAGTCTGAGTTAGCCCTTCATACCAAGGCCCACATATCAGTTGAGTGACTAGTCTCCCTGTACTGCTGCAGCTGCCAGAGGTCCTGGGTTTGAGTCCCAGTTCAGTTCAGGGACACTGAGTTCAATTTCCTGCATACTGCTTTTGATTTTTGTTTACAGTTGAAGCAAGAAGTTCAGGTATCTTTATTTGTCCATGTACCACTTCAGGAGGCTCGTATCCAGGTGGTGAGGGAGTTGTTACGAGAGCTGAACCAGGAGAAGTACCACAATGTTCACTCCTTGCAGGAGAGGTATGTATATGCTTGGTACTGACATACTTGACATGGTTTGTAAGTATCTTCCTACGCCACTGAATTTGTAAAGCACTGATCTTAGGATTTAGTACCTTCATTCACACTTCCTAGTCTAGTCCCATTCCCAGACCAAATTTTTCCACGCCTACCTTGCAGCCTGTCGAAAAAGTTGCAGTCTGATCACATGCATCATCAGCATAAGCCATGGCATGCACAAACTTGCAAACTGGCCATTTCCCCTGAGCAATCTGATTGGTATGACAACATGCAGCAATTTTAGTTCCCAGTTTTGCTAGTGAAAGTGTCCAGACCCTATTTGTTGGCAAGGCTGCAGGTGAGCACAAAAAATTGGTCTGGGAATGAGACTATCTTAGTCAGGCATCTAATGAAAAGCTGGGTGGGGCCTGGATAAAGTACCAAACCAAAATTCATGTCACAAAAACAGGACTGCTGGGTGATTTAGATGGTGGATTTAAGAAAACTTCTTAAATTACTATCCATAATGTTGTGTACACTCAATTGCCTGTTGGTTTGAGCTCAGTTTGGTAAACATGCAAGACCTCAAATAAACTTTCTATAAAAGCATTCCCATCCTGCCATACAGGGATGCTATTACAAGCAAGCGACAACTTTACGATAGTCTTTCATGTAAACAAAGTGACATGTAGCTTCGTTCTAAGTTTGTTCCCAGGCCTTCACTGTCTCCAGTATTTGATCCCTTCAAGCTAGGTCCCCTCTTCTCACAATTATCGAAAATTGCGAACGATCGGAAAGCTGAAACCAGTGTTGTACAACGCAATGGGCAGAAAGAACTAAGAACCTGACCACTCCAAACCTGATGGCTATGGCCCTGTTGCAACAAGAAGACGTAGTGCAAGTCTCGTAGAGTCATGAGGGATAAAATGCAGCACATTGACTGCTCCAAGGAGGAGATAGAGAAAACATCTTTTAGTCTTTAACATGGCAAAATGGAATGCTGACACAAATGCTTATGGAGCTCTGTATATACTTGCTTGTACAAGTAGACCAATAGTCCAACACAGGAGTGGAAACAAGTGGGACAGTTTTGTTTTGCAACCTTACATGGACTTAACCAACATTGAACTGTAGCTTATAACATGCTCTACACAAAGAATCATCACTGACACATGGATGATGCTCAATATAAGCCTTTGTGAGGACTTAGCAGATATTCAAAGTGCTCATAAATCAATACAAAAGTCATAACAGTTACAATATGTAAATTCTGCCTTTAGTTTCATAGTCACTCACATACACAAAACCATCATCATCAGTTACAATACTTGTGGGACAACTGAACTGACCAAAGGAGGCCACAAACTCTCCACTTGTCTTAAACACCGACACGCATTTGTTAGAAGTATCACACACATAAACTAACTGATCAGAACTAACACATATGCCAATAGGAAAGTTGAGTTTTTTGGAGGTGGTACCCTTTTCGCTGAAGGAATCGAAAAACTGTCCCTTGTGATCAAAGACTTGCACACGATTATTGTTACTATCGCTCACGTACAAATGTCCTGCTTCATCTTGGGCAATGCCATTTGGCCAGTGAAACTGACCATCTCCATCACCATGGCAACCAAAACTATCAATGTACTCTAACTGTGTGTTTAGTATCTGGACCCGGTGGTTCTTACGATCACACACATACAGTTTGTCATTAATGATCTTGATAAACCCAAATTCATCACCTTGTGTGTCAGTGACGATCATGAGGTTTCCTTCCTTGCTGAACTTGAAAACTGAGGATTTACCAGTGTCAGAAACATATATATTGTCATCTTTGTCCACAGCTACTCCCATTGTGTGTAAAAACTCTTTACTCGTGATTGTTTGTACCTTCTTGCTTTCTTTACCAAACACAGTCACTTTCCCACCCCTCTCAGCAACCACTAACTCTTGCTTACTGTTCAGTGCTATCCCCCATGGCTTGACCAATCCTTTTATGACCCTGACTAGCTCACCTAGATGGGTGGGATGGATCTTTGCAAACACTCGAAATGGACTGCCAGCAATTTGGGTGCCATTCACCTTAACAATCAGGGTGTGCCTCCCACGAACTTCTGGAGTGTAAGTAACCTCATAAACTCCTCTCCTTTTGGAGGTGACTTGGGCATGAAGAACAGACTCATTCACAACAGATTTCAGTTTAGCCTCGACCACTTGCTTTTCTCCACAAAGCCAACCATTTTGGTACACAGTGTGGACTGTGAACTGGGCTGAATTGCCGACTTCAGCAACTTTTGTTCCAGCCCCCTCTGCTGTGCACTTTCTGGGATCCACTCTTAAGACAATTAGATCAGCATTCTTTATACAGAGGTCAGAGATACCTTCAGCACAGCCCACTTCAACTTTAACACCAATGTTTGCTACTTCTGCTGGTACGAGATCAGTACACTCATGCTTTGCACACTGCTCTTGCATTTGCTCTTGAACCTGCTGCTGCAAAGACATAAATTCTTCATCAGTTGCATTTTTGACAGTGCGCTCAACAAACTCTACAAGACCTTGAATCTCACTGATGGCATGTGTAAAACCCTTCTTCTGTGCTCCCAGGTTGTCTAGTTTTTGCTGCTTCAATTCAGACACTTGGTCCTGCAGTTGCTTCTCTCGTTTGACTAGGATTTCATGAAGTTGCTTAAAAGACTGCTTGATTGTGCCTGCAACTGCCTTATGTTGCTCAGAAACCTCCCTTTCAACCTTCTCCACCTCTGCGGTAGCAGCTGAGATGTTGGTTTGGATCTTTGCAAGTGGTATCAAACCCTCTTTGAGTGTTTTCTTGTATCGAGGGGCAGATTTCTTCACAAATTCCGACGTGTGCCCTGCATGGTCATAAATGATACAATCTCGACAAATGAGGCAATTGCAATCAAAACAGTAGATCTTCAACTGCTCATCGTGGTCTGTGCACATTGAGGGCGGGGCTTCTTTCAGTGGGATCGCCTTAGCCCCACCCTCCTTTAACCCCTGAAGGGTCACAACCTTATGACTGGCGAACACTTTCATATTTATGTGCGATCTCACGCAATCGTTGCAGATAAACTCGGCACATTGGCGACAGAAAGCTTCGGCCTTCGTTCTAGAACACATTTCGCACATGGTTTCCACTTTTCCGTGCGCTTTGTGCATTTTCGTGCGCAGCTCCTTCATTCGGTTGACGAAAAACGCCGTAGGCAGTTGATCGGGATCATTTTGTAGCAAAATCGTTCCCCTTCGGCACTCGGGGCACGCAAAGGGGCTGTTGGACCCTGCTTGTAGGGCCAGTTGTCGAACGCACTCCTTGCAGTAGTAGTGGAGGCAAGGGAGGATCTTGGGATCGCGGAAGTGTTCGTGACAAACAGGGCAAGTGATCTCCTCCTCCAGCTTCTCCAACCCCTTCTCCACAGGGTCCGGGACGTCCGCCATTGCAAATGTCGTTTTCTTCCGAGGAAAGAGAGAGCTAAAGTGTATATAATGAAGGAAACAGGAAGGAATGCAGGCAATAGCTGTAGCGGGTAATTTTTCGCTGAATTTCCGGGTTTCGGATTGCGTAACAATTGTTTTGACTCAGTGCGCGCGCGCAATAATGTAGCAGTATTTTATGATAACACGAAGCAGAAAGGTAGGGTAGATGCTGGTATTATGAGACAGCACCAATTATGGGTTAATGACTTTATCAGAAATGATAAATGGTGATACCTTGGCTAAACATTAGTGATGTTGTCCTTTCTCACATTCTAACATGAATGGTTGTAACAACTATGTTATTCACCCTCACGCTCTCAGCTTTCCTCCCATTTAACATGCTACACTAACCCCTTCCCTACAGGTTCCTTTCCTCTACACGCTGCACCCCCTACTAGGGTCCTCTCCACAATAAATCTCATACATGTGCTTTGACCTCCCTTTCCTCAGGTCTTCTTCCCCAATTACCGGTAAATCTTCCTCCTCCCCCCCCCCCCCCCCCAACACCACACCTGTAGGGAGCAGGTGATCGAAGGAAAGTGGCGTGACCTCATCATGAAGCTGGATGCCTGTCGCAGCACTCTCTCTCGTCATCATGATCTAATGTCTGTATTTGCCGAGATGGATGACTGCCTTAGTGACATGGCACAGACTGAGGTATGTAGTAACTGGATAAGTTTGCTGTTTTAGCTGGATGATGTAATGTGTGGAATCATTTTACTATAGTTATTTTGTTGATGTACTGTGCACATGAAATGTGCATCTATACTGTGCATTCCTCTGTCTTAGTCTGGAGTCAGGAACGTTCCAACAAACCAGAAAAACTCTTCATGGCAAAGAATGTGTTTTAATGTGCCACTGAGTATCCATATTATATGGTTGATTATGGACGGTCAGCGTGTTACTAATTGAAGTAGGGAACCGTGTATGATCCTGAGGGAACATACCTAGCCTTGAACCCAGGCTTTCCGTTCCAGATTTGTCTTGCAGCTTTGGAAAAAAATCGGAGGGTTAGGGTTCCAATTTTTCTCCAAAGCTGCGAGACAAAATCCGGAACGGAAAGCCTGGATTCGAGGCTAGAACATCAGTGGCGGATCTAGAAATTTAGAAAGGGGGGTTGAGTCACTGGCGCGCGAAGCGCGGCGAAAATTTTTGGGTTGCCACGCCCACTTTCGGTCACGTGAACGCATTCATACAAAATATAGCTGGAAGGCCAAACCGAGGGGTCCGTCACAAAAGAAATCTCGTACACTGTCCGACAGTGTTGTTTTAAGAAACCTGTCGGCAGAAATCCAAACTGAAATCCAGAAATCCAAACTGAAATCCAGAAATCCACTGTGAAATCCAGAAATCCACTCTGAAATCCGAAATCCACGTGAAATCCAGTGGATTTCGAAATCTCGTACGCCGAGGCACGCCGTGGCGGACCCCTCGGGCCGAACTGAATATCTCGAAGCAACTCTAGGCCTAGTCAAACGTCTGGAGATCAGTAAGGAACTGATACCAGTGGCGGATTTAGGGGGGGTAAGGGGGGTGCAAATGCACCCCCCTTACCCCCCCTAAATCCGCCACTGAACATACCTGCAAATCTAGAGGGCTAGCCATTATTCATTTGCACATGCGCACTAGAGCAAGGTGGGCGTAATTTGTGATCTCGCCATTTTGTTGCTCTTAGGCAGGCCAGTTTACACGCCCACTTTGCTTTCTATCTTTTCTTTGAAAAGAAGCTACACTTGCGATGGCGGAAGCCCCGGACCCAGTGGAAAAGGGGTTGGAAGAGCTGGAGGAGGAGATCACTTGCCCTGTTTGTCAGGAACACTTCCGCGACCCCAAGATCCTCCCTTGCCTCCACTACTACTGCAAGGAGTGCATCCGACAACTTGCCCTCCGAGCAGGGTCCGACAGTGCCTTTCCCTGCCCCGAGTGCCGAAGGGGAACGATCTTGCCTCAAAATGACCCCGATCAACTGCCCACGGCGTTTTTCGTCAACCGAATGAAAGAACTGCGCACGAAAATGGAAAAAGCGCAAGGAAAAGTGGAAACCATTTGTGAAATGTGTTCTAGAGCGAAGGCCGAAGCTTTCTGTCGGCAATGTGCTGAGTTTATCTGCAGCGATTGCGTGAGATCACACAAATATATGAAAGTGTTCGCCAGTCATAAGGTCGTGACCCTTCAGGAGTTAAAGGAGGGAGGGGCCAAGGCGATCCCGCTGAGAGATGCGCCGCCCTCCATGTGCACAGACCACGATGAGCAGTTGAAGATCTACTGCTTTGACTGCAATTGCCTCATTTGTCGAGATTGTATAATTTATGACCATGCAGGACACACGTCGGAATTTGTGAAGAAATCTGCCCCTCAATACAAGAAAACACTCAAAGAGAGTTTGATACCACTTGTGAGGATCCAACGCAACATCTCAGATGCTACAAAGGGAGTTGAGAAGGTTGAAGGTGAGGTTTTCGAACAACATAAGGCTGTTTCAGCCACAATCAAGCTGTCTTTTAAGCAACTTCATGATATCCTACTCAAGCGAGAGAAGCAACTGCTGGACAGAGCGTCTGAATTGAAGCAGCAAAAGCTGGACAACCTGGGAGCACAGAAGAAGGGTTTCGCACTAGCTGATAGTGAGATTCAAGGTCTTGTGGAGTTTGTAGAGCGCAGTGTTGAAAATGCAACTGACGAAGAATTTATGTCGTTGCAACAGCACATTCAAGAACAAATCCAAGAGCAGTGTGGAAAGCATGAACGCATCAACCTCATACCAGCGGAAGAAGCAAACATTAGTGTTAGAGTGGCCTGTGCTGAAGGTATCTCTGACCTCTGTCAAAAGAATGCTGAGGTACTACTAGTCTTGAGAGTGGATCCCACCAAGTGCACAGCAGAGGGGCCTGGGACAAAAGGTGCTGAAGTTGGCAAGTCAACCCAGTTTATGGTCCATACAGTGTACCAAAATGGCCAGTTCTATAGAGAGAAGCAAGTGGTTGAGGCTGAGCTGAACTCAGTTGTGAACAACTCAG
Source organism: Agelas oroides (assembly GCA_949130485.1). Lineage (NCBI taxonomy): Eukaryota > Metazoa > Porifera > Demospongiae > Agelasida > Agelasidae > Agelas > Agelas oroides. The sequence continues at coordinate 7,764,012 of OX422192.1, read as the reverse complement.
TCATTCATGCCAAGGTCACCTCAAAAGGGAGAGGACTTTATGAGGTCACCTACACTCCAAAGGTTCGTGGGAGGCATGCCCTGATCGTTAAGGTGAATGGCATCCAAATTGCTGGCAGTCCTTTTCAAGTGTTTGCAAAGATCCACCCCACCCAGCTAGCCAAGCCAGTAAGAGTTGTGGAAGGACTACATTACCCATGGGGGGTAGCACTCAATAGTAAGCAGCAGTTAGTAGTAGCTGAGTGGGATGGGGAGAAGGTGACTGTGTTTGATAAGGATGGAAAAATGGTACAAGTAATCGTGTCTGGTAAGAGTTCTCCTGGAGTAGCAGTGGATAAGGATGACAATATTTATGTGTCTGACTCTGACAAATCCACACTTTTCAAGTTCAGCAACAAAGGGAAAGTAGTTAGACAACTAGGCATACAATCGGGAGAGTTTGCTAGACCCAAAAGTATCAAGATCATCGATGACAAACTCTATGTATGTGCTAGTCACAAATTTCAAGTACTGAACACCAATTTGAAGTACATCAATAGTTTCAGTGGAGATGGTCAATTCAACCGCCCAAACGACATTGCACCGGACAAAGCAGGAAACTTGTACGTGAGCGATACTAACAATAACCGTGTGCAAGTCTTTGACTGCAAGGGACAGTTTTTATCAACTTTCAGCAAAAAGGGTGCTAATTCCAAACAACTAAATAGTCCTCATGGAATCTGTGTTGGTTCTGATCAGTTTGTTTATGTGGGTGACAAGGGAAACTATTGTGTGTCAGTGTTTAAGACAAGTGGAGAGTTTGTGACCTCCTTTGGTCAATTCAGTTGGCCTGCGGGTATTGTGGTTGATGACGATGGTTTTGTGTATGTGAGTGACTATGAACGTGCAGGCAAAGTTTACATCTTCTAACTACATTGCTCTTTGTATCATTGCCACTTACTTCATAATTCACAATAGAGAACAACAAATCTCTCTTTTAGAGGCCTATGTGACTTGGAGTAAAGTGAGCAGGCATCATCAGGGTTCTTCGAGCAAAGCAATAGCTAAATTTAACACTTAATAAAATTCATGACTTTTAAATTGAGTTTTGCTCAAAGAACCCTGATGAATAAAGCTCTTTCAGTAGAATTACATATTTACAAGAGAATTTTCAGCGAAGCAGTTGTATGTTCCCACCCCTCATTGAGGTTTACATGTGACTATAAAGAGTGCAGTATATATGGATTCATATAGTCTCAGTTCTACACATCTGTGCGGATCACTTTTAGTACACTGGAAACGTCTGGGAATGAGACCATGAAGCATCTATAGAGAGAGAAGGTGTGTGTTGGAGGTAGGGGAGGATGAGATGGTACACTGTACTACTGCATACTGCAGAGATAGACCAATTTCTCACTTGCTGGAAGCTGGGGGCTTTCCTTATGCCCCATCCCAACTTCCATCTAGCTCTGCAAGTTGGAAGTGGAAGTAGTATAATTCCAAGGCTTTCCCTGTCTCCAGTTTATGATTGCTTGTAGTACAAAAACTGGAAATGCCTGTGAATGAGGTTAAGTATTAACTATTACTGGCAGATGCTTAGCATTGTGGGGTGGGTCCGATTGACCAGAGTCTTGGGCATCCTTGCTATATAGAGAACAGCAATGAAAAACTTGACATTGCGAAGGCATGGAACATGAATATATTGTCTGCATGTTGCATACTCCTTGTGCAAACTATTTAATCTTCATGGTTCTCACCAGTTACCATCCAAATTGCTTATGAATACCTGTGACTCAAAGTATCCTGTTTATATTGTAATATAAAGGAGTGTTTTAGTAACCATTTCCATAACAACAGAGATGTGTTGGGACACTTGGAGCTTGTTAATCAATTAATTACAACAACCACAGGGACAAATACATGTACGTTAGATCTTTCAGTTTGCACCTACTACTCTCAGCTTTGCCGCTTGGTAATATATGTCGCAAAAAGAGCTAACACAATATAGGCTATAACCATAGTAGTTAGGCCAAGTGTAATGGTGTAAGAATTGAAATTGACATCATGGTGTTGTCAAAACAACAAATGCACCTAAATCCTAGCTAGTGAGAACAGCACTGTGAACATTTTGCAAGCTGCTGCACCTCTCACTAGTCTCACTGAAGAGAGTAATTTTGATGAGCTATACAGGTGTCAGTCTAGTTAGTATGATCCACTGGACTATAGTCATGATCTACCATGCACACTGTAGGTTGTATATAGCTAAGCTTGGGAAGGATATTTTTGGTGAGCTCTAGGCTGAAATCCCACCTTATTAATGTGTGTTGGTACGTTTGTGCATATATGTTGTCCTTTTGAAACACAATTAGTTGTTTAGAGTCTGACTAACGGTCTGCCATGGCCTTTCATTGTCATTTCACTTATTCATTCATTCATTCATTCATTCATTCATTCATTCATTCATTCATTCATTCATTCATATATAACCACACCTGGCAACACAGTCTGCATTTCCTTGTAATAGATTGTAAAATTGTTATGTAGGTGTTACTGAAGTCAGAGGACTATGGTAAGCACCTGCTAGGAGTACAGGACCTACTGCAGAAGCACACACTTTCAGAGGCGGACATCACTGCACAGCGGGAGAGAGCAAGAGCCCTTGAGGCTCAAGTGCAGAAGTTTGTTGAAGAGAAGCACCCGGAGAGCGCCAAGATTGTGCAGAAGAGCGGGGAGCTTGATGCAGCTTGTCAGCGGCTGCAGTCCCTCTCAGCCGCCAGACTGGCATGGCTGAAGGTACGAACAGGGAGAAGGGAGATACTTTTGGCTCATACCTCTGCTTGTAGACCTTGTAACAGGATATTATTTCTTTCTTTCCTCTTACCCTCCCTCTCCCTCCCATGGCCTCTCCTTCCTCTTCCTTTTCTCTTCTCCCTTGTATCTCTCCTCATACACTCCCTCCTGCACCCTTCTCCCTCCTCCCTTCGATCCCCTCTCCTTCTTTTCCTACAGGAGTCTCTCAGAGTGCAAGAGTTCTACCTGCAGGTGGAAGAGGAAGAGGCATGGATCAGAGAGAAGGAACCACTGGCCTCCTCTGCTGACTTTGGCAAAGACAGGATTAGTGTTGTACAGCTACAGCAGAAACACCAGGCACTTGAGGCTGAGATACAAGGTCAGTGGGGTCCTGTGTGACATTTTGGGGGTTTCACATGAATTGACTTGCATTTAAGAAACACCAGCCACTCAAGGCTGAGATATGTAATCAGTTGGTTAGCTACATAGGCCTATTCCTAAAGTGCATACATACAATAAAAGGATATTTTAGTTTTTATTGGGATGGGGATAGAATGGCATGTAGAGTGGATTTATATGGAGAAGGGGGAGGGAGGTGGTTTTCTATGAGCATGTTCTCTCTTGAAGTATACATGTAGTGAGGTGGGTTTCGTTTTGGGGGGCATGAACACGTCCTTTTTCCGTGCATGTGCAGGTCGCCACCCCCACTTTCAGTCCATCTGTGAGTTAGGAGAGAAGCTTCGTTCTGAGGGCCACCTTGCATCGAAGGCCATTTGCCATCGTCTGACACAGTTGCAGGACAAGTGGAAAAAGCTGTCTGACATGGCTGCGACCAGGAAAACAAGGCTGGAGGAGGCAGCACAATCCCAGCAGGTAAAGGAGTAGATGAGAGAAGGGAGAGGGTTAGCCTCGTTCCCAGGCACTCGCCTGGGAACAAGTCTAGGAGAGGGTATGAAAGGAAAGAGTTTAGTGAGGGAGAAGATAAAGGGCCCGTGTGGTAGTATGGGGGATGGGTTGAAGGGAAGATAGGAGATGAGAGGAATTGGCATGCGAGGTATGTAGTCAGGGTGGATGAAGGAGAAGTAGTGAGGGTGATAGGGGTGAGGACAAAAAGGGAGTAGAGAGGAGAAAAATGAAAGGGAAGGAGACGGGGGGAGATGGGGTGAGGCTTCACTTGATTCATATGGGCTAGGTATGGTCACTTATCTGAAGTCATGGTAGCAAGACCAGACCCCTGCCCAGCTTCCACTAGTACTGTAAGCAACAAATCCTGGACGGGGGACCAGGGACCAGGGTAGTAGGTGGACAATGTGATAGAGGGAGGATGGAGATGTTGAAAGGAGCTCAGGAGGTATCTGAGCTGTAAGTGCCCATGGTTGCTTGCTCAGGGCAATAAGATGAAGATGTGCAGACATGTGGGATGAGATGTTCGTACCTGTAGTTAAAGGGGCCTTGATAACTGGTCTTGTAACTAGAGCAGCAAATTTTAACCTTTTCTCTTTCCTTTTGATTGTCGACCTAGCTATGACCTTTGCACTATGACCTTTGCACTTCCACAGTACTACTCTGATGCCAATGAGGCAGAGTCTTGGATGAAAGAAAAAGAGCCCTTAGTCACCAGTGATGACTATGGCAGGGATGAAGCCTCTGCTAAGGTGATATATGTTAGTTTGGTCAGTAATCCTAGGAGCGCTTAAAACATGTTGCCTCAGCTAGAAATTAAGACATTTTTGGTGTTAAGAGGTGAAATCGAGGTGAAAAGCCAGCAGTCATTGAGAATCAAACTCAGGATACCTGAGGACTGGTGGCTGTACGGTTGTTGCAGCTTAGTTGGTAGAGCACTGGCAGCTCAAGCCAGGTGCCCTGGGTTCAGTTACTTGCAACTGTCAGCTTTTCACTTACTCTATCTTCACCTTATAACATCAAAAATGCTTTTATTCCTACATATAGCACAGGTTTAATTAATGTTTTGTCGCACAGACTTGCCTTGCGGTGGTCCTACATTGCATATAATAAACCATAAATTATCAGTAACTTTACTGTCATCACCTTTGCTGTTTGTTGTTGTTGTTGTTGTTGCTGTTGTTGCTGTTGTTGTTGTTGTTGTTGCTGCTTTGTTTCTACAGCTTTTACTTCAGGGCATGTGACCAGTGGGTGGTGTGTATATGTCATTTTGTCTTCTCTCTGTTGTATGTACTTGTATGTTAATTGATGTAGGGGAGAGCCTCACAGAAGTACATCCCTAACCTCTTGCCCTACCATGTTTACGAACTATCATGGTAGAGCATGAATTTGTTCATATCCTTGTACATTATATAATAATTTGAATGTGAATGGAGTAACCAAACTGTGAGAGGTATAACATAATGCATGAGGTTGCTATGGTAACAGACAATGAAAAGGTTACAATTTTATCCTACATAGAGCTTGCTTCAGAGCCATGAGAAGGTAGAGGCGGAGATCCACACTTACTCCTCAGAGATTGAGAGACTCAAGGAGCTTAGCAAGAAGGTCATTGAAGGAGCCACTGCGGCACCAGCATTTGTGAGTGCCTTTGTGCAGGATAAGGTTTTAACTGTTCTGGGAGCTGCATTTGCATGTGTATGTGTGTGTGTGTGTGTGTGTGGGGGGGGGGGGGGGGGGGGGGGGGTTGTATGTGTATGTGTGTGGTTTGTCACCCTCCATGCATCTCACCCTTTCACTACCATACAGGACCGACTGGGAGTGAAGGGCCAGATGGAGGAGGACATAGTCGAGGAGGAGGTGGAGGTACAAACACCCTGTGTTGCCTTAGCCTTGTTCCCAGGCCTCCTCCATTTACTGCATTCACAGTAACATACGGAAGATTGCTATTATTGTGAATTTTAGTGGAAGAGCTAGTGGAGGCAGGGGAGGCCTGGGAAGGAAGCTAGTAATACACTTACATCAGATACTGCAATGACTAAATTTTGACTCAATAGTAATTTACAAGAGCAAATGATGTCAAAAAGAGATGTCATTGTGTGTTCTTGTGATTACTGTATGAAACTGAAAACCATTAGACATACCCTCCCTCCATGTGATGATTGGTGCTATTTGGTAAATGTGTTACATTTGTAGCTATGTATATGGATTGTAAATTGTAAAGTGCAATTTTTGACAAGGTCTGTTACCTTACCAATGAAACCTGACCTTTGGCTCCAAGGTGGAGGTGGAGGAAGAGGAGCTGCAGGCACGAGAAATGGAGCGTAACGTGGTAACAGAGGTAATGATGCCACAGGTGAAGACACTGTTCCGCTACCAGGGCCAGGGCATGGGCTTTGAGAAGGGAGAGGTGGGTCACAGCACACACGCACGCACGCACGCATGCACGCACACACACACACACACACACACACACACACATACACACACACACACACACACACACACACACACACACACACACAGTTAATATTCATAACTGTTAACCTAGCTCCCCTGAAGTACATGTGATGTGTGTGCTTCTCTCGACAGATATTCATCCTCACGTCTAAGACAAACAAAGACTGGTGGGCAGTCAGGTGAGACCACTAACATAGCTAGCTGTAGCTGCAGTAGTTCACGAGAATAACAGCATACACAATTTACTACTGCAGCAATGTAACCTAATACACCGCATGTGTAATAGTGACATTTACAACCAAATATGCTGAGTTGAAGTGTACTAGCTATGTACATCAGTCGCTGTTTTTATCTTGCGTTTGTTTCATGTTGTTACATCATGTGCTAATTTATCATATCAAGTCACTTTTCAATACCATAGATTGGGAAATTGTCCCTGTTAAAATGCATGAAAAATAATATGTATACTGTATACGCACCACATTGCGGAATGATCGATGATGAAATATTTGAACATGAAAATTTAAAACGCACATTATTTTTACCGCAAAAATTCCCAATCTACGTTATTGTTACACTGATAATTTTCTTCCTGCTAAACAATTCAGGAGGCAAAATGGCCAGGAGGGGTTTGTCCCTGCTAATTATGTCCGGGAGATTGAGCCAACCAAAGTGAAGAAGGTTACCAAAGTCAAGGAAGTGGTGAATGTCCCTGTAAAGGTGAAACGGAAGAAGGTGGAAAAGAGGTATTATTGTAAAGAGGAGATGACTTTCAAAATGGTACCTGGAGTTGTGGATAGTTGTAATTGTATTACAGAGTACCTCTCTGCTTCCCTGCAGGAAGGTACCTCGGAAGAGTGTAGCCTCACGGCGGAGCGGGGGAAGGAGAACCTGTGAGTCTGTGACTGTCAGTTCACTCATTGCAAGTAGGAGCAAGCTGATGGCAGCTAGCACAGCATTATCTTCAAAATAATGCACTGTGTATCAACCTTAGCCTCGTTCCCAGGCCTACCCCGGTCCACCTTCATGTATTATACTGAATGCAAACCGAAGAACAAAAAAACGGGGTAGGCCTGGGAACGAGGCTATATCAACCTGGCATGAGGCAAATAAGGCAGTTGTTGGAAATCAAACCCTGGGCCTTTGGTGGAGCTACGACCACTAGGCAATTATCAGTTTTCACAATCCTCCATGTGTAATGCAGTGACTGCACTAGTGGTAATAAACACAGGGTTCGATTCCCATGCAATGACTATAGGTCTTTTGCCTAATATGTGTTTATTGCAGCTGAGGCTAAAGTAACATTTTACCCTCCATCCAGTATTCAGCCCAGTGAAGTCAGACAGTCATAATGTTGCCAGCAGGCAGCAAGCAATTGCTGCCACTTATGAGAAACTGGTGCAAGCTGCAGAGGTGTGTGTGTGTGTGTGTGTGTGTGTGTGTGTGTGTGTTGTGTGTTGTGTGTGTGAACATGGTCCTTGTTGGTAATTTTGCTCTCCTCCACCCTGCAGTCACGTCGGACAAAGCTGGATGATACGATTCAACAGTTTGGCCTCTTTCGAGAATGTGATGAGGTGGAAAGCTGGATTAAGGAAAAGGTTTGTAGCTACACATGGTGAAGTTTTTGTCCTTGTACACAACATTGGAGCTTCATTGAAGAAACACTTTCTGCTTTGTATGGTGTTCTTCATTATAGGAGGCCATCATGGGAACAGAGGAGAAAGGTGGGGCAAAGGAGAAAGTGGAAGCCATGCAGAAGAAGTTTGATGTAAGGGACACTGCTGAATAACTGTCTGCCATGTTGATGTACGACACAATGTTAATTTCAACTAATTAGTGATGGGTATTGAACACACAGCTTATCTTTCTTCTTCAAGCTGCATGACAGAGCCTACTAACTCTCCATTCTCCTCCCTCCATGCTATTTTCTTTCTCCATTTGCTGTCTTGTGCTACATGTACTCCTGTACAAAGAACTTTGTGACAGACCTGACAGCAATGGGTGTGCGTGTGAATGAGGTGAATAGTGAGGCAGAGAAAATGGTGAGGGGTGGGCACTCTCAAGCAAGAAGGATCAAGGCCAGACAACAGCAGCTCAACAACAAGTGAGAAGGAAGAGAAGAAGGACGAATACGTAGCAGACCCTTCATTAGAAGAATAATGATACAGAGAGTCAAGAGGTCATCATCATCCTAGCCTTTAGTAGCTGCAAAAACAAAGCTAAAGAAGCACCTTCTGCTTGATGGCATAGACAACTTGCCTAGCTTTTCATCACTTACTGCACATGGTTATGATTTAAGCTGGGCTGCATGTGGCCTGGGAAAGAGGCTAATACAACACTGCAAGCCAAAAACAAAACAAACAATTACTTTGTGCTCATAGCATTCTGAATGCTTATCTCTGTGGATAGAGCATGCTGAAGTTTAGGAATGGTATATAGCATGTACTGGGCCTTGAGAAAGAAAATAAAGTTTTTGTTTGCAAGGATTTTTTTGCATGGCATTGAAGGATATATTTTGCAACACTTTATTTGTGACCTGGATTTCTCTCAATTATACTATCCTCATGAAGCGAGCCAAAGCACCCTCAAAACATACCCTGTCAGTGCCAACAATCCTTGTGAATTTTACAAAGTGCTGTAACATGACTCTCAGGGATCAAATGTTATGCAATGTGGGTATTTTAGCATCTTGCTATAAACTCTTTAGGTGGGAAGGTATGCAGCGACTGCGAGCTACCAGGGAACAAGCACTATCACAAGCACAAAGGTATATTATTATATACATGTCTGCAAATTTTGCATCAATTGGCGCAACTCCATGCACTGCACATGGACAATCCATGCACAGTGCATGGCGTTGTACTAAAAAGGTAAACACTTTTTTTTGTAGACTAAATACTATTTTAGTGTCTTGCAGGAAAGTGTATTGGTTTCAGAAATACTCCAATAGTGCATGCAGAAAAGTAGTTAACTATGGAGACTTGCATGGTTTCTGAGATCAATCTTTTATGAAATTCATGAAATGATATTCGACACATTGGAAATTGGAATCAGTTGGAATCAAAACTGATTTGGGTGTGACAAGATGGACCATGAAATGCAGACAAATAATTGGTACAAACCAGACAACAAAACAGTTAAAATATTATGCTGTTGAAAATGTTCAGTTATTGTTGATCTCTTGAGCTTTCTGCTCACCATCTGCACTCAGCTTTGTCATCCATGGATGGCTCTTGATTTCAGTCAGAGTTAGACGTTCCTTTGGATTGAAGGTAAGCATCGCTTGGATAAGATCCTTGCACTCATCAGACACTCTGCTTGGGAAGTGGATGCGTCTGCTGATTTCAGAGAGTAGTGACGTTGCATCAGAATCCTTGAAGGGCAGTCGGCCAGCCACCATTGCATACAGAATCACACCCATACTCCAGATGTCAGCCATCTCTCCATGGTAGGGTTCACCCATAACGATCTCAGGAGGCGCATAGGCTCTGGAGCCGCAATATGTCTCTAATTTCTTCCCCTCTTGTTGTCTGGCAAATCCGAAGTCTGAGATTTTCAGCCTCTGTTGGGAGTCCAGGAGGAGATTCTCGCACTTGAGGTCACGGTGCACGATCTTCATCGAGTGGCACTTTGAAATGCCACTCACGAGATCGGTGAAGAGGGCTCGCGCTGTCTTCTCGGAAAGATATTTCCTCGAGTTGATGAAATCCAGGAGGTCACCGCCCTCGGCCAACTCCATTACCATGAAGACATACTCGTCCATATGGATCACGTCGTACAGGTTTACACAGTTCTTGTGCTCCACCTTCCTCAGCGCTTCGATTTCCCGCGGGAGAAATTTCTTGAGAAAGTCCTTCGGGGCGGACTTCTTGCTGATGATCTTGATCGCAACCTCCTTGTTGAGCTTCACGGAACGAGCAGATTTCACTTTCGCATAAGAGCCACTTCCCAAGGTTCGTCCGAGGATGTAACCGTGTCGGTAGAGGCCGTACTTAGAAGACTGTTCCAAGTTTAGCCTGGTAATCTTCTTCGCTGGAGTGCAAGGCGGAGTGTCAACGTCCCCTGCTGGCATGGTGTATGTTTCGATAATCTTGGCTACTTGGAGAAGAGATCTCTGGAACTTTGCCTTGGGCGAATCATAGGGGCTGACCGTTTAAGAGGAAGTCGCGCCAGTCTGTCCATACCAGTCACCTGGAAACGAAAGTGACGTTTGGATACGTATGAAGCGAATGCACGCCAGAGAGAAGCAAACTAGACACAGCTGAGCCGTACGTCATACGCCGCTCTCTAAGAACCAGCGTGGCTACGTATGAGCTTAGCGACGTACGAGCTTAGCTACGCATGGGCTTAGCTACCAACGAGCATAGCTACCAACAAGCATAGCTACCAATGAGCTTAGCCACGAACGAGCGTAGCCACGAACGAGCGTTACGTCACACGCCGCTCTAGGATCTAGGAGCAATGCGTATGCGTACCGCGTCCCGATCGCGTGCGTGATCATGACGCGCGCGCGCAATTTTCATGACATGCATAATTCCAGAAGTCTCTCACGTTTACAGTATCTGCTTACTGAATTTAGATATAGGTGAAATGAGAGCCCGTAAATAATACAGTCTTCAGCATGTCATGCACTCAGTGTTTACATTAGCCTCTTAGTTAGCTAATACCAGGCTACCCCACTGTCCCGTTTTTGATCAAAAGCTGGACTGGGAATAAGGCTAAAACACAGGTCCTGTACTTTTTGTATAGTGGTGGAGTGCAGCCTTCATATCCTAGCTGAAAACCAACTGCATACATTTGTGCTATATAACAATGAAGGCCCATGAGCCAAAACCAGTACACAAGTTTGTGGGCCCTCATTTTCCCTATATCTAAATTCAGTAAGCAGATACTGTAAACGTGAGACACTTCTGGAATTATGCATGTAAAATAAGTATACAATACGGTTGCCGCTAAAATTGCGCGCGCGCGTCATGATCACGCTGTGTTCAATATGTGCTTGACTAGTATTACTAAAATGTATATACTCTTCAGTAGACCTTGACAAATTGTGCTAGCATAATAATACATACTCAAAAGCATGAGAAAAATAATAGGTACAAATATCTAGACCTGTGAGTAGTCTCATGCTGTGTCATACTTGTTCCCAGCTTGCCCAATATTTTGGAGGTTACCTGATTATTAGATCATGATTGTAGTAAATGCTTCAATATGATTGGTCAACAGCAGGTGTTCTAAAGGTTACCTGATTATTAAAAATTAATGTAGTCAGTGTGCATTTATTAGTGAATGTTCTCCTCGTTGCTAAAAAAAACTAGTACAATTCATACAACTCATGAACTGCTATATATGTATACATAAAACATAATCGAGAATAATAGGGCATCTAAGCATAATAGGCGTAAGTCATGAGCATAAGGGAATAGAATAATAGATCAATAAAAAATGTCAAGGCCTACTCTTCAACGTACTATAAGCTGCATCTTGAAAGGATATGCATTCTTTCCTTCCCCTCCACCTACATCCCTTGCTTCCCTTCTTCCCAAGCCTCCTTCAACTGCACCAGATGTGTGATGAGACACATTCCTGGATCAATGAGAAAGACCAGGCTCTCTCTACAGAGGACTGCGGGAGAGATCTCTCCTCTGTTCAGGCCCTGCAGAGAAGACATCAGGTAGGGGGTGGGGAGGTGGATGATACATGTGGGTGTGTATATAATTATGTGTATGCTTGTGCATGTGTGTGTTTGTGATCTGTGTGTATGTGTGTACATCTATGCGTGCTACCCTTTGGGAAGCTCCAAAATTGGTTGGTAGGAAACTTGTCCACATCATTATGAATCTGTAGGTTATTTATATAGATTGCTAGTAATTCACAAGTGTATTTTGCACTTCATTGCAGTTGAGTATTTGCAAATGGGTATGTGTGTGAGTGCACATGTGTGTATTTTAACCCTCTTCCCACACCCTAAAAGAGGTAACAACAGCAAGCAAGCATAGAAACTGTGGGGAAGGTGTGTGTGTGAAATAACCATTTGGAGTCCTGGTTTTGGATGTGCAGAAAGATGGGGACATCGGACAAAGCTGAGGTTTCTAGCTTAGTCTCTCACTTTCCTCCTCCCATGCACCAGGCACTGGAGAGGGAGCTGGCTCCAGTGGAAGAACGTCTCTCTCGACTGAATGCCATGGTTAGGAAAGTGGTCACAGCCAACCCCAAGGAAACCAGGCAGGTTCAAGCCAGGCAGGCAGATATCACTGCTCTCTGGGACAAGCTGAAGGTACACTATAGAGTCTAGTTATACATCAAGAAAAGCTGTAGCTATTACTTACCTGGCCTGCCTGACAAGACTACCAAAGCAACTACAATTTCAAATTGTTAAGTTACTAGTATCCGTAGATCCAGCACCATACTTCTGGTACAGTAACATGACTCTCATAAAGTATCACAAGTCATATTCTGCATTAGATTAGTCAATGGCCTCTTTAAGCCATGTCAGTCATTATCGAGTGCAATGAATAAGTAAATCATTGCCTGCATGAGTACATGTATTTTAGGTGTAGGAATTGCTGATCACCTAAATCCTTGATAGGTACATTGCACTTCTTTCTGTACTCTCCACTGTACAGGTGAAAGCTGCTAGCAGGAAGACACAGTTGGACAATGCCTACCTTCTACAGATGTTCCTGGCTGATTCAAGAGACCTGGTTAGTACATCATCCAGATTGCTTTGCTCTCTGGATGCAGGACCATGCAGCTTACGTATGAGCATTCCCAATCACAAACGGATATCTGCCTGAGTATGCTGCATACTGTATACATAGTTAAACTTACAATTCAAATTGCTAAGCTGTTGTAGCCCAGGAGAACCTCTGCTGCCTGTGAACAGACTGGCTTATCTGGCTTGCTTGAGAAAGCTCTATACATTCTGTGAGCAATCTAACTTTTCTATGTAACTTATGCCTTGCCCTCAGCCTCACACGGCGGGTGCTCTCTTAGTTTCATTCCCAGATACCTTTTTCTAGGTACAAGACAAGTACCCACTATGCAATTGTGGGATATATACAGACCGCTTGCACTAATCTGTGCAATGTGACCCCCAGATTTCGCCTTGCAGCAGTTGTTTTCACATCCCACCCTCACATTTCCACTGAATGGGAAGAAGATGCACTATCGTCATAAAATGTTTGGATCCCCCAGTTCCTTATTACCAGTAACACAAGGTCCCCATCATGAACCTGTGGCCCTTCTTTTGCTGCCACTCTACAGCTTTGTCAGTGCCGGTCAATACCTGTTATCCTTGTCTATAAAACAAAATGTAAAAGTGCTGAAGCATCGATGCATCATAGAGAAAGAAGGTTCTTCGCTTATCTAAGTGACTTCACTACAGAAGACAAGAAAAAAAAACTCCACCAACTAGTTGTTCCTAGTATTCTTTGCACACTGTTTCATGCATTCATCATGCAGAGATTCTTGTTAGATCAAATATGTATCAGGGTTAGTAGCAGCCTATTTTGGCAGTAGCATGGGCCTTCAATGCATGGCATTATAGCTAACAGGTGGCCTATCTTACCAGCAGTAGGGTTCCCCCATGCATGAACAATCAATGAACCACATCCTCCTGAAACTTATGCAAAGTCACCCACTACACAGGATGCCTGGCATTCATGGTATCTAGTGTAACTTTACTGGGGAGAGTACATGTATATTACTAGTAGTGGGCCCCTCCATGCATGGTATTGTAGCTAGTTCAACACCGTATATAGTAAATCCGAAGGGGCCCCTATTTACTGGGCTAGGGGGCCTCATTTACCGTGCTTGGAGACCCCGAATGGGGTCCCAATTTCTAATACCGTGACACCCTAGTCTCGTGCCCAGACCCAACCCTCGCGTGAGCTGGGTGGGGTCTGGGCACGAGACTAGTGACACCCGGTCCATGCGCATGTGCAATGTCACGGTGGGCCCGGCCGGGGAGGGAGGGGAGACCACGCCCCTGAAGCAGTGGACGTGCCTCAACAATAGAGTCAATATGTCGCTAGACATGCTAGAAGTTGCTTGGAAATCCTACACGCATTCTTGTGTGTGTGGTGACAGCTTCGAAGGGACGAACTGCGCTCACTTCCTCTCAAACGCGCTTATCAAAGGAGGTTTCACGGAAATAGACGGAAAGGAAGGAGATAAGTTTCGAATTGTCAACGGGTTTTGTGTCTGTACACACGGCCGTCCAGTCAGGGCTAAGGAGATGCGCGCTTGGTTTGCGCGAAAGTGGAAACGACAACAAAAGCCGCAGGAAGGATATAACGCTGTCTACCAGGAGAGGACTGACGGGCAGGGCCATGTGTTACTGCTGAAAGGCACCGACCCGAAAGGCCCGCACGTGGGGACTGGAAACTACCCTTCGTGGAGCACTCAAGAATACTACTATTAATTTCTGGTTATAAATTGTTTAGTATGCTGGAAAACATGAAATAGCTAACGGATATTTCTTGTACACGTCCCCCTAGCATTGTAAGTGTAAGGATGATGCTTTTTTGCTTTCTGTATGTGAAGAACAAGAATACAACATTGTAATTACAACAATACCAACTGAATGATGAAATGGTGTACATGATTCCTACAGCTCAAGTGAGAGTTCTTTTTCATGGGTGTTCTATAGTATCACACCAAAGTGAGTTTAAGGGTCACGTGAGCCACCTAGCCGAGAGGCTGATAAGAAGGCTGCCCAAAACAACAACAAAAATACACAAAGTTGATAGTGCAAACAAATAGTTAATGTCTTCTTGAAAGAGTTGAGATTATAGGGTTAGCAACAAATCACAATTGCATATGAGGTTTTGTAAGCTTCCAACTTTATTAGAGATTTCAGCAGGGTGAACAAAAAAATTTTTGAGCTATATGGAAGATATACAGACAATGCTGATTATATGGCTATGCAAAGTATTAGATCTCAGGGGGTTCATGATTTAACTGGGATTTTAACAGAGAGTATACAAGGCTTCTTGCTAGTTGTGGACCCTTTAAGGGAATGAAGACACCAGCTGGAAGTGTGTCAGTGAGGAGAAAGTTCCATAAATGAGATGCCGAGGTTTTAGGACTCCAGCATTAATGCCCATATAATTATGTGTACTGGGAGTGCATCTCAACAAGAATCTCTCCTTCCTATACTTCAACTTCTGCAGTTAGGAGACTGCTCACGGTTAGACATATACACTTGGAAACTGCCAAATCACTGTATTACTCAAACTGTATGTGTCTTGCCAGGGCATTGTCTGGTTTTGTAAAGCACCCAGATGTAGTGGTTCCCTATAGAACATATCAATAAAATGTTTGGCTCCTTTTGCTCATAGCATCTCTCTTGCTCACCTTTCTCTGCAGTTGACATGGGTGTCAGAAACGTGCACAGTGCTAGCTTCAGTGGAGCTGGCAAAAGATGTTTCAGGAGCAGAGGAAATGATTGAGAGACACCAGGAACTCAAAACTGAAATGGACACCAGGGAAGAAAAGTGAGAAGCTAGGGAGTCAAAGGAGGGGATTTGACTAAGTTATTTGATGAAGCTGTAGGATCTATGTAGTACGTAGCTACATGGTACGTTTCCTTCCCAAATCATGCAGTGGTCATTGGTCTGGGAAGATTTATACAACCCCATTGAAACCTATACATAGATAGACATGCTTGAGCTTCATGTGTGGGTTCTTAGACGCTGAGTCCATAGACACCCACCAAAGTTCACAATTATGGTTGATTCTAAGGTGCAGAAGAATGATCTACAATGCCGTCAGTCCTTCAGAGGTAGGGTGGCCGAGTGGTCTAAGGCGCTGGTTTTAGGCACCAGTCATTTCGATGGCGTGGGTTCGAATCCCACCCCTGCCATTTTTTTTTCTCTTGCCCTTGCAAAATATTCTTGCCAGATTTGCAGCTAACATGACTATTACAGTACTTCACTTTTGTCCTCCTCCCTTTCTGCTTTTCTCCTCCCTCTCTGCCTTCCTTCCTTTATTCTCTTCCTCTCTCTTTCTCTTTCTTGTAAAGGTTTGACCATCTTCAGTCTCTTGGGAAACGTGTCTCCTCATCCTCTCGAGCGGAAGGGGATGTGAGAGAGAGAATGAAGCAGCTCACAATGGAGAGAGCTGCCCTGAGAGATGCATGGGAGAAGAGAAGCAAACAACTCAAACAGTGCAGTGAACTACAGGTCTGTAATGACACATTTAACCAAGCGCCCATGTGCCTTTAATTTAGGAGTGACCTTAATTGTTTCTGTCAGTAGCAACTTTGATCAACCCGTGCAACATGCCACAACAAGTGTATCTCAATGCACTGTTAGACTGTTTATTCAAGTCTCTTTGTCTACCCCTGTTCCCCCCCTCTCTCTCTCTCTTTCTCTGCTCAGCTGTTTCTACGAGATGCAGAACAGGTTGACACAGCAACAGGAGCACAGGAAGCCTTCCTCTCCAATGATGACCTTGGAGTAAGTGGGCGATCAATCTCGTTTCAAGTCTCTTTTGTAGCTTAGAAACGCATTTACATAGATGGCATGCTAGGAGTGTCATGTTTTCACATGTACACGTATTAATGCTCTCTCTTTCCTTATATATGCAGATGCACACGTGCATAACACACATTCACTTGTACCACACATATATAACACTCCACTCCCTCCACCCTACACCAGACATCAGTGGACACTGTGGAGGTGCTACTAAAGAAACATGAGGAGTTTGAGGGCACTTCCTCTGCCCATGATGACAGGATTCGCTCCCTCAGTGAACAGGCCAACAAACTCATTCATGCTGGACACTATGACAATACAAGGTACAGTATAGGGGAGATACATACTTGATACACATGATATATACTCCCTTCTTTCCTTCCTGGCTTGATTGCTTTCTTCTTTTCTCTATGCCCTCCTTTTTCTCTTTCCCTCCCCCTCCGTCTACCTCCAACCCACCCTCCCACTCTTCCTTCCCCTCCCTCCCCCTCCGTCTACCTCCAACCCACCCTCTCCCTCTCCCTCTTTCCCCCTCTCACTGTCAATTTTCTCCCACCCACACTCTCTTCTTACAGGATTGCTGAGCGCCGTGATGCTATCATCACAAGGAGGCAGAATGTGAAGACACTCTCATTTGCAAGGGGCAAGAAGTTGCAGGCCTCTCTAGCCTGGCAACAGTTTCGCAGAGATGCTGATGAGGTGAACAGGAATACCCTTAGTGTCTATTAAAAGCATGTATAATTAGAATCATGTACATGTATGGATTCTAACTATAGAGGAGACACTCCAAGAAAGGGAGGGAGGGAGGGAGGGAGAGAGGGAGGAAGGGAGGGAGGGAGGGAGGGAGGGAGGGAGGGAGGGAGGGAGGGAGGGAGGGAGGAGGGAGAGACTAAATATAATTTACCCTTCCATCACCAGGTGAGCACGTGGATCCATGAGAAACTGATGGTGGCCTCAGACGAGTCCTACCGTGACCCAACCAACTTGCAGAGTAAGCTGCAGAAACACCAGGCCTTTGAGGCTGAGCTGTCAGCCAACAAGGGGAGGGTGGACACCATCTGCAAGGTAAGGACACTTAGTTCTGCTCTTTGCAGTGTGGCTTTATTGTTCGGGTGGTTTAACTGCTAGGTTCAGAAATGCAGATTTCTGTTTTTCTGTATGTCTGTGTGTACCTCTCATTTATACACATTGTAGTATATTTTGCCACTTTGTAGCACATTCATACCATGGCTACCTCTGTGGTGGGTGATTGTTTTTATGTAGCTAGCGCAGCAATATGTAAAAGAAACACCTCAAACTATGTAGATATTCAACATACTGTTGCATCAAGATAGACAGAGGGACCCCAGTCTTCGCTAGGTCTGCATGCAAGCCATCAACAACACAGACACGGATTTTCATACCTTCTGCCATTTGTTATGATGTACTGCTGCTAGTGCTTGTTTATGTCATAATTTCCCTCATACGGACAGTAATTGACCTCTCCATGTCAATATATTCAAGACAGGAACACTTGTAGCCAATGGCATCAAGTTATGTTAGAACCCACCTGTCGTTGTTACCATGTCTGTGTTGTTTGGAAGAGTGTGTGTCACCATTATGGCAGTGTGGGTGGTATTCTTAGTCTTATACCCAGGATCCTGGAGTCTGGGCATAAGGCTATGGTATTGTCACATCCACTGTGACATTACATATGTGTACATATGTGTAGTTGGTTGTCTGTAGTTGGTTGTCTGTAGTTGGCTCCCTGCATGTCTGTCTGTCTGTCATATGTGCATGTGTACATATGTGTAGTTGGTTGTCTGCCTTTCAGTCTGTCCATCAGTCACTCCCTACTGTTTTTCCCTCCTCCCCCCAAGACGGGTGGTGAGCTGGTTTCTGCTGAGCACTATCGCAGTGAGGAGGTACGTGACATTGTACAGACCCTCTCCCAGAGCTGGAAGGAACTCTCTTCTGCCTCCAATGAGAAAGGTCAGTGCCAATTGCATATCATTTTTGTGCTCAAGTAAAATTTGAGCATTGATTAAGTTCCGTAGTAGGATATCAAAGTTTGGTATATATACAAGTAGTACTCACCATGCAGTGTTTGAATGTCAAATTTGTATGAATGATCGCACAACTAGTGAAATGAGACATTTCATATATGATAGTAGCCTCGTTCCCAGGCTCTCATGCGGGGGCCTTGGAACGAGGCTAATATGATAGGTGGTGAAAGTACTTACCTGCCACCTCGATAGTTTAGAGACTACAGGCTACTAGTTTAAATTTAGTCTTCCTTTTCTGTGGTTCCTTTTTCTTGGGAGAATTTTCCATCCGCCAATCACATTGCAGAAAACACAATCTATAGTTGCACACTGGAAAGCCTAGGCTACTTTAGCACAATGACACAGCACTTTTTTGGTACGTAAATTAGTTACAGTGAGCTATGAATTTTTAATGAAGCCTGAGGAATCAGCCGAATATCACCAGACCCTCCCCTTGCTAGCGAGAGTCTGGACTATTGTGTGAAGGCTACTTTCTCTTTATTGCTTACGTAGGCCTCAATCTATCTGAAGGCTCCAAGGCCTTAAGATGTACGTGTCTATTTTTCTTCTCATGTAGGTCTTCGTCTGAGGGAGGCTCAAGAGTTACAGAAGTTTCTGCGTGCTGGGGAGGATGAGCTGGTGTGGATGAGGGAGGCAGAGGCACTGCTTAGCAACGAGGATCTCGGGAGAGATCTGCAGGGTGTGCGTTTCCTGCTGAAGAAACACCAGGTGTGCGGAGAAGAAACAGGAGGAGGGGCTTGGGGAGAGGGTTTTAGGTGTTGGGAGAGCAAGTATGTGCGAAGAGGAAGTTATGTAGATGGAGAGAGAAAGAGAAAGAAATAGCCTGAGAGAGGGTGTCCAAATGACTGTTAGGTGAAGAATTGAGGTTAAGGAATACTGCTTACCACCAACTGAGAATATATGCATACACATAGACATGATAGAAGTACTATTGGTACCATACAATGTACCTTAATGCTGGCTATGGTTCCAGACTTACCTTACTTTTAAATGTTGTGTGTATGTGCTAAGTGAAAGATCAATCTTCCTTGCTCTTTTGCTGTTATGATTCTGAATTGACTGAATTTTAATTCAGGGTTAGATAGGTGACCAAGTAAGCTATCTATAGCCCCAATATTGGACAGCTAGTGATTGCTTTTTATTGTCTTGTAGCAACTAGAGTCAGACCTGGCCCTGCATGGTGAGCAAGTGAAGTCTCTGGTAGCCCAGGCTGAGCAGCTGGTCCAGGCCAGCCACTTTGATGCTGCCACCATTGGGAAAAAGAGCAAGGAGATTAGCAGGAGGTAAGGCAACCTTATTTCTGGTCTGTCTGGATGGTAGAGGTTGTTATGTACGTTGGGTGGGGGACCACCAACACTAGCTGGCACATCATTGTTTCTATAGGTGTGAGTAGCCTTGTTCCCAGGCCACTCCCAGATTTTATCCCGCAGCCATATGATTTTTCTCCACGGCTGAATCTGAGAGTAGCCTGGGAACGAGGCTAAGGTGTGGAGTTTTCTGGTTACCAATTGAACATGGCACTGAAAGCTGTAGGGCTATTAAGCCACTGGGGGCGGGGCAGTTATGGTTTAATGTGTAGGGCAGTTATGATTAAGTGGATGGGGCATTTGTAGCTAAATGGGTGGAGCAGTTCTGGCTAAATGGTTGCTGGGATATGCACAAAACAGCTGGTCTTCAGAGAAGTTCCCTTTCTGATGATACTACTCAGAGGAAAGTGATGCAAAGATAGAGGGGATTTTAGCTTCAGCTGATAATTATAGCAAATTGAAGGCACATACTTTCAAGTGCAAGACTGAAACATTCATTACCACTTGTACGGTATAGGACTGTGAGAGTTGGTGTTTGCCTGTTGTTGTTGTTTTTGTAGCACAGTTGTCAGAGCACTATCTTTGCTTATGCATTTATAACAACTCATTTCAATGGATGATTGATCTTGTACCTTCCAAAGGTCCTCAAAGTTGTCTGGCCCAGCACTGGAGCGTCGACAACAGCTGGAGGACTCACTGAAGTTGCAGCAGTTTTCCCGAGATGTGGAGGATGAGATGCAGTGGATCAAAGAAAGGAAACCACTCGCAGAGTCCAATGACTTTGGCAAGTCCCTCATGGGTGTGCAGAACCTACAGAGGAAACACCAGGTGAGAATTTATCACGTGTATCATGTAGCACGTGTATTATCACATTGTCTATAGTCTATACACTTCAGACATGCACTTCACTTCCTCTACTCTCAATCACACCACCCTTTTCCTCTCTCCTTTCTTTCCATTCCTTCCCTTCTCCCACTCTCCTCTCTTCCTCGCTCCCTCCTTCTTCCCGCCTCCTTCCCTCCTGCCTCTTTCCCTCCTCCTCCCCTCCTCCTTTTCTTCTCCTCTCCTCCTCCTTCCCTTCTCCTCCCCTCCTCCTTCCCTCCTTCCTTCTTCTTCTTCTTCATACTCTCTCTTTCCACCCTCTACCTCTCCCTCCCCCATTATCCTCATTTTCCTCCCTCTCTCTCTCTTATCTCTCCTCTTCTTTTTCCACTCTCTCATCCAATATCTCTCACCATCCTCTCCCCCTCCTTCAATGCTAGACTCTTCTTGGTGAGATCTCAAGCTATGAAGCCACAATTCAAGCAGTGGAAAAGGAGGCTCAAAAATTGATCTCAAGTGACCATTTTGCAGCAGACACCATCAGAGACCAAAACACTGAACTGCAGCACTGCTGGAGCAACCTCAAACTGCTGGCATCCATCAGGACTCGGAAACTCAGTGATTCTCTGGATGCCCAGAAAGTGAGTACATGGATGGAACAAGACCAGTCTTGCTTTATCCTCTTGTATGACAACTTCCTTAGACATTTTTGCTTTCACGGTTCTTATTGTCTACCCAAAGCCACATAAAATTTTGTAGTATGAAACATGATAAGATTAACCAGCTGTATATACATGTTACAGTTGTGCAGTAATATGGAGGAAAAAAAGAGGGGAAAAAAAGCTTTGGCAGGGGTGGGATTCGAACCCACGCCATCGAAATGACTGGTGCCTTAAACCAGCGCCTTAGACCGCTCGGCCACCCTACCTCTTGCCACACGTACGTAGCTTAACTTGCACTACCTGCCTTGTAGCAGGATTACTTCACCCCAAATTACCTAGGTTTACATATGTGAGGCGGAAAGCTTTTTGTGGTTCAGCATGTATATGGCTCAAAATTTTGCTGAGAATAAGTTTGTGAATTGCAGATCTGTGAAATTTGTGCAACTATTTACTACATTTACATATGCATCTCTACCATACATTGCATGTGCAAGAAACCCTTACAATTGCGTGGCTTAGCCCAACCCTCAGTTTCTACAATGCGTGTAACAATAATAACAGTCATACAATGTGTGTAGCTATTGTACCATTTCCTGCCCTCAGCTAGCTACCTATTATGTGCCTGAACATGGCATCAACCAATATTGTACTCAGGTTGGATGTCCATGTTCATGTCCATTACTTACCTGGCCTCTGTATTGTGACAGTCCCATGCAGAAATCAATTGGTGCATACTTCGATCGCATCACTGATTGTATTGCTGAACTTCTGTTAAGGCCAGTGCTGAAAGTGCTTTGTGGGTACACCGTGTCTACAATCTCTACATACCGTGTATGAGCCCTGTCCTTGATGGAAGTTCAGACACACAGCCCTTTGAACATGGCAATACAATTGAAACACACAAGGGAATAGAATCATTGATTTCTACGCAGAGATATCACATACTGTATGGAAGCTAAGACACATGTTGGTTTGAGCAGAGTTAAGAGTGGAGTATCTACAAGTGATTACGTATAAAATTCTTTTTGTCTTGTATCGTTGGGTATAATTATCTCCAATTGTATTCACCTTGTGTCACTCCCATTCTCGTACAGTACTACCAAGATGCTAATGAGGCTGATGTGTGGATGAATGACAAGGCTGGCATTGCTGCTAACCAGGATTATGGCAGAGATGAAGACGCAGCTGTTAAAGCGCTCAAGAAACACAGGGTGAGAGCTAAGACTATGAGACACACAAGGTACTTCAAATGCAGATACCGTAGATTGGGAAATTTAAAATAATTTGTGTGAAAAATTTTCGTGGTGTTCAATATTTGCGGTTTTGTTCGATCCGTGAGTTTTTTGTTGCGTGTTAAATTTTTGCAGTTGGTCTCGACCGCGAAAATATCTAAATTTTCCCAATCTACGGTAGTGCAAAGGAGTATAGTATGTGTGAAAAGAGATCTTGTGTGTATTTGGTAGCTAGCTTGGTAACTGACTAGCGAGTTCCCGGCACCTCACTTTAAGGGAAAGAATAACCTGTTGCTATGGCAATGGCAGTCTCCTCAAGGGAGATTCTGGTCTGTGTCTTAGGTGTAGGTAGTTCAGTTGCTAGGGAAACAGATCAGTATCCAGGAAGTTGTACGTAGAAAGAGTATGGGTTACAAAGGTTGATTAGTTAACGAGATAATGACTGTGGTAATACAGTAATTTGAAGGAATTTGATCTGATAGAGAATTTAGTGGTTTGTGGTTTGTTTGGGATAACTTTGCTCTTACCACAGTACACTACCAAGTCAGAGCAGATGGACTTTATAACGATCAAAATAGATGTGGCAGTGCGACGTATTGCACTGAGAATTACATATACATGCACACACACACACACACACACACACACACACACGCACTCACACACACACACACACACACACTCACACACACACACACAAACACACACACACACATGCACAAACACACAAACACAAACACACAAACACATGCACACACACACGCACACACACACACACATGCACAAACACACACATACACACACACACACTCACACACTCAGACACTGGAGGAGGATGTGGATGGGTTTGTGTCAGTAGTGGAGGGACTAGGACGAGAAGCCAAGGGTCTTGTCTCGGCTAACCACTTTGATGCTAGCAACATCAGTGCCAGACAGGTACATAAAGTGCATGCACCTACACCAAGAATAGCAGGGGTGTTGTATTTGATATGCTCAAGTAACAACATGATATGTGGTAAATGTATCGATGTGTCGGGGGGGGGGGGGGGGGGAGTTGTTGATAAATCTATGCAGTGATTGCCTTTCCTGGTGACATAACTTTATGTTTTATCAAGTTTATCAATCTCTCAGACCACAGAAATATCAACAGAATCAGTGCACAATACTTTCTTAGAAAAGCATACAACATTTTTTTTGTTGCTTTCTTAGGTAGAACACCTAGCTGCCAATTTAACCATTGGACTACTGTACATCATAGGCAAGAGCTTTGGAAGAGAACAATCAAGCGATTAAGCACAATTCTGCCAATCTAAAATCTTGATCCTGGTCAAAAATGTTTTAACAGGCAACATATCTAGGCTATTGATGCTTTTTTTGTGGCATAGGGTTTCGTTGCTTTCTTAGATAACGTTAGTCTTCATGTCATGTATCGTCGTGTATCGTTCTCCCCTTCCTCCTCCTTCAGGCTCAGTTGGATGAGCAGCTTGCAGGGCTTCAGACATTGACGGCAGCCCGTCGCTCCAAGCTTGAGGAGTCAATCAAGCTGCATCAGTACCTGCAGGACGTGGAGGAGGTGCTGTCCTGGCTCGGGGAGAAAGAAGACATTGCCTCTTCCGATGATTATGGCAAGGACTTTGAGCACCTCCTGGTGAGTTGTGTGTGTGTGTGTGTGTGTGATGTGTGTGTGATGTGTGTGTGTGTGTGTGTGCATGCGTGTGTGTGTGTGTGTGTGATGTGTGATGTGTGTGTGTGTGATGTGTGTGTGTAATGTGTGTGTGTGATGTGTGTGTGTGATGTGTGTGTGTGATGTGCGTGTGTGTGCGTGTGTGTGTGTCTGCGCATGTGTGTGTGCACGTGTGTGTGTGTGTGAGATATGTGTGTGTGTGCGCATGTGTGTGTGTGTGTGTGTGTGTGTGCATGGAATAGTATTTGAGTGATGAAAATTACATTTTCATATCTCATTTTAGTACATATTGACAATAAAGTTGAATTAAACTGTTTTATGCTTGAAAACCTATAGCTAGAAGGCCTAGTCCATTTCATTACATGAATGACGTCAATGTCTACCTATGCAGACAGAGGGGGGGAGGGGTCCCCGGTCGAAAGAATGCATTTCGTGCATGTGTTCTTCGTTTTGAACCAGGAGCAGTACGTTTTTCACTTTGCAAATGTTCAAACTCCAGCGCTTGGGGCAGAAACTACAAGGTAAGGCCTCAAGCTTGTTCTTTTGATCAAGGACCCCTCCCCCCCTCTTTCTACCTAGGTAGACACTGACATCATTCACGTGATAAAGTGAACCAGGCCTTCCCCCTCTTTTTTTGCATACAAGCAATCAAAAACTGGCGGATGGGAAGGCCTGGGAACGAGGCTAGGTTAGAGGTAGACACTAGTGATGTCATATACATCAACACGTGATCCTGATTGTCAAGTTAATTGCTAACCTCCTGCATTCCATTGCTTCAAGGACGATTTCTGGGCATCAGAAGCTTCTAGCGTGCTGGGTTCACTCGGGTTGGGGGGTATTTTCAACCATATTGAAGCTGTCTATTAGGTCGAGATCGATCACCGCCGTTCATCTAGCTCTCAACAGCCACATGAATGCCGTTTGGAGGTCACAAAGGCATGCAATGTTACTTCTGACTGGCAAGACACTTTCAGCATCACGAAAACCCCCCTAAACCCATCTTGATCTTTGCCGCACAGCGTTTCCGATTGTTGTATCGATGGTTTTTAGTCCTTGGAATGTTCATTAATGCATAGCGCACGTGATAGTGTCGCACCTCCTCTGGGTTAGAGATATATCATGCAGTAACCACCTTATTAAATATATGACCTTTGTTCCACCCACTGATAGAGATCTAAGGTTTGTGGATTACCATGTAACAATGATAATGAACATTCATAGTAACCTTGGGTACTTCCCTCAGACAAGGGTTAGGTACATGTCTAAACTTAGAGTAGCTGAGGGTAGGGCTTGCCATAGCAACCAACTTAGGACAGCCCACTAAAGGGCTTTAGCTACAGCAAAACAAAGTGTAGGAGGAGAGACCAGTGCTTCCCTCGGGCAGATACCTATCAAAGCTACAACATTGATAGACAGACTAAGGTAGGACTTGCCATGGCAACCACATTAGAACAGACTACCAAAAAATAGGCTCTGTAATTAACAATGTATGAGGCAAGGCTAGTGCTTCAATAACAGCATTTATCACATACTGTAGTGACAAAAGCTGGGGGAGAGTATATATATATATTGATAGGGAGTTGAGGTATGACTACAATGGCACATTAGCACATTAGCTAACAATGAATAGGTGGGTCCAGTGCTTCTCTTTGTGAATATATCTCCATCATTCTTCAGGTGTTGCAGAAGAAGTTTGATGACTTCAAACGTGATGTGAATGCTAGCACAGAGCGTTACACTGCTGCCAACAATCTAGCCCGGAGGCTGGTGGCAGAGGGACACTCCGACACCGTCCTCATCAAGGAGAAGCAGGATGCCATGAGGTATGACGATAATGGATCTCACTGCTTTTGTTCCTTCTCTCTCTCCAGAAAATGTTGCGGTTAAAATTTAAAGGTTTTGATATCTATCATATTCATATTGTATGAACTTGAGATATCTCACATGATTCGAAAGTGTATCATGTGCTTGTAATAGCACTGGCAACAACTTTGCGGTATTGCACTACTGCTCGGAGAACACTTTTTGTAGCTTGATCTGTTCATATCCATCCCAATCTCTCCCTTACAGGGCTGGTTGGAACGTGCTCCAGGACTTGATCCAGTCTCGCACAAAGCGACTAGCCGGAGCCTATGAGATCCACAAGTTCAACAGAGATGCCAAGGAGATCCTGGGGAGAATCCAGGTATAAGCACATCGGATGTCTGTTGTTGGATAACAATGAGGTGTCAGTTATATTACAAAAGTAGGCAAGTTATTTTCTGAGCTCAAGTTGGTAACAGATAGCCTTCTCTTCATTTACATGACTGTAGTAATTTCACAGCAGCATGATGCACAGTGCACACACCCACAGCTAGTACATGAGAAAATGATTTGCTTTTTTTCACAAATGCAGACTAACTCAAAAATTCATGAAATTTACCCACTTTAAAAATTTTAACACATATCTGTAATACATTATTGTCCAACAGGACAAAGTGCTGTGGTTAGTTGTATGTGATATCCTACAGGACAAAAACAAAAGTGCCCTAGTTGCAGTCCATGTAACATTGTCCTACAGGCTAAGGTCATCTTGCATCAGTGTTATTGTCCAACAGGACAAGGAAATGGCTATCCCTCATGAAGACCTGGGAAGGAGCATCACCACTGTGCAAGTCCTGCAGCGGAAGCATGAGGCCTTTGAAAGAGAGCTCAGTGCACTGGGAAGCAAGGTGGGGGAGAAACTGTGTATATGGCAATAATTAAGAGAATACCTAGTAGTGTGAAAGAAGTAGCTTTACTTTTCTTGTTTCATCTGACTCCCTTCAGGTTCGAGAGCTGAGTAGCGAGTCCCTGAACCTCTCTGCCTCATACCCCGGAGCCAATGCCCAGGTAGGGGTATAAAACATGACTTGGCATTTTCATTTTCATCTCACACGTACCCTTCTTTACACCAGGCCTACATAGTATCGCAATAAAGGAATTTAGATGTTATGAGGCGAAAGTATATAGAAAAGGCCAGCAGTCGCCGTGAGTCGAACCCAGGACACCTCTGGCTTGAGCCGCCAGTGCTCTCCCACTGAGCCATGACAGCCGACTTGGCCTTTTCACTTTCCTCTATTTTCGCCTCATAACATCTAAATTCCTTTATTTCCAGTGTGAGGCAAGATGCTCTGAGGCCTACATAATGAATGGTTGGGAATCTCATGAGTGTGAACGTCTTTGGGCTAAAATATGTCCTGATTACCATGCGGGAAGAATAGTATTTAGAGCACTTGTGAATAAAGGCTCGGAGATTTAGAGCAGCTGAGAGCTGTGTTAGACAGGCTTCACTGCGTTTTGACAACCTTACAACTTCCCTCTGCTTAACTTTTGGAATCTGCTGTGGTTGTCATATCTAACCTACACATGCAGGCATGTGGTTATGAAGTTATGTTTGACAAGCTGAAATGCTGCCCTTAGCAACTGTTGCTTGACCTTTCCTCTTTCTGCTCCCATACCTTGTTCACCTTTTTACTTCTCCGTCTGGCCTTTGCTCCCCCCCCCCTCCCCCAACCTGACTCCTCCCAGGTGATCACCTCCAACATGGAGCAGGTGCAGCTGGCGTGGGAGTCTCTCCAAGCTGCCTCCGCTGCCAGGAAGAAGAAACTGAGGGCCTCCAGTGAACTACAGAAGTTCCTCAGCTCTGTGAGTACTATGGAATCACCACATTGTAAACATGGTTTGCTTAAACGTGGAGCTTTGCAGTGTTACACCTGTGACAATTGCAAGGTGACTCATTTCGTATGCTTAAAATGGAGTTGCCCCCATGCCAGGGATCTAGCTTCCCGGAATGTGTACCTTTGATTATGAATGTACACCCCCCCTTGCTAACAGATATCTGTGCATACATATCATGGTGTATCTCTTTCTTGCTTCCTCTCTACTCGCTTTTTTGCTCCATCCCTCTCTTTATCCCCTTTCTACCTCCCCTCCCTCACTCTCTCTCATTTCTTCCTTGTTCCCTCTCTCCTTCCCTACCTTCAGGTGCGCGACCTCAACTCATGGATGCATGACATGGGTGCTCTGATCTCCACAGAGGAGCCAGCTAGGAGTGTATCAGGAGTTGAAGCTTTGCTGGCCAAACACAATGAACAAAAGGCAGAGATAGAGGCTCGGGAAGACTCTGTTGCCCAGGTGACCAAAGTTGGCAGGAGGCAGATACAGCAGGGACACTATGCTAGCACTGAGGTAAGAAAGAGAGATTATTATGAATACACATGCGCAGAGTGTTTTCCTCGCGTACGTGTTCAGTATAGTAGGTGTGCTGTTGTGTCAAGGGCACGTTGAGCTGCCGAAGTGACGTGCTAATGTTTCAACTTGTTTGTGTCTCATAGAATCTCTCTGTATTCTTTGTCAGTCTATTACCTTCTCTTTCCTTTGCCCTGCTCTCTTCTGAGACAAGTCTCCCTTTTTGTGTTTTCACGCTCTAGTCACGATTGTAGGGAGAGAGAGCTTCGGTTCCATTTACCCTCCTCTCTATTTGCATGTGTCAACGTGACCATGTATATGAAGTCTGTGCATATGTGCCAACTGCCCAGCCAATTGAATTATGATGGATATCCTGGTTTCTGGAGGGGAAAGAGTTAAACAGAGGCATGCTTGAATGATTAGAATGCAGCATGTATCTCTTCATCAGCCTGGGAATGTGGTAGTTGTACTCGAGTTTGGGGTTTAGTCTTCATTCATTCACACTGACCATTAACCACATTGTATGCATTGATCATTAACCACATAGATAAGGCTCCAAAATTCACAGTTGTTTACAGACTTCAAAGTGTAATATTTCATGATGAATGTTATTAAAGAACATAACACTACCCAGCTGCAGGCCTATAGTAACTTGACATACTAACTTGGATATGAAAGTGACTTGAAGAGATCATGATATTGTGTATAACCAGGAATTAAGATTTACAGCCTGAGAATAAATCTGGAATTGACAGGACCTCTTGTGAATGAGACTAATTATGGTTATAGCAACTGACATTCACTGAACTGTACTGTATGAATAGAATTTTTCGCAGTGGATGAGTTTGTACGTATTTCACGTACATATTCTGCAGTAGCAAAATTAAAATTACATGTGCTTTAGTATGGATACTGCACTATCACTAGTTGCAAAAATTAAAACCACGAAAATTTCTTCTTGGGACTTTTACGATTATATTATCCTCACAAAAAATCTCTTATATCAAGTACACGATTAGATCTGTACATGTAGAGTGGGACTTCAATGTGCTTACGTACATTATTCACAGATCCGTGACCGTCTGTCAGACCTCAAAGGGGAGAGTGTCCACCTGCAGCAGGTGTGGCAGGAGCGAAAGAGCCGGCTGGACCAGATGCTTGAATTTCAGCTGTTCCTCAGAGACGCAAAGAACATTGATGCCATGAGCAGTGCACATGAAGTATGTTGTCTATGACCAAGGGCGTAGGAATAGGGGGGGGGGGGGGGGGGGGCTAGGGGGGCTGTAGCCCCCCCTTCACAACTACTGGGGAGGCTTAGCCCCCCCTCCTTCACTGTATTTATATAGATACTCGGATAAGTACTTACTTAGTTGTGCATGTCCATGGGTAATTAATGCAGGAGCATCTGTAGCTTGTACAGCAACAGGTTGCAAATGAAGCGATTATCGTCTTTGAATCATGCCTATATCCGATTCCACGTTGGAGAAGAGAGCACATCCAAAGGCGAGTTCACTAATTAGTGGGTGTGGTTTTAAAAGATTTCGCCGCGCACTTTATCTTTTACCAACACTACTAAAGCTTAGCCCCCCTACTAAATACCCTTTCCTACGCCACTGTCTATGACGTGTGTGTGTGTTGTGTGTGTGTGTGTGTGTTGTGTGTGTGTGTGTGTGTGTGTGTGTGTGTGTGTGTGTGTGTGTGTGTGTGTGTGTGTGTGTGTGTGTGTGTGTGTGTGTGTGTGTGTGTGTGTGCGACTGTGTGTGCGACTGTGTGTATTGGACATTTTCCATTCATCCTCTGGGGTTTAACTGTGGCACAGAAGATGAATATTTTGCTGGCATAGCTTAATAGTACACACATGGATTTTTCTCCATAGCTGCGAGATAAAATCTGGGAGTGGCCTGGGAACGAGGCTAGTGTAACCATAGGGATAGAGTTACCGTAAATATACATAGTTTTTTTTAGCAAGGGTAGCAATGTGTATCAAGGTCTATTTAAGAATTTGCCAAGGTCCATTACATTAGTCACTCCCTCAACCATAGTTTACCACATATAATTGTTCATGCATGGACTCCAGAATAGATTACTACATGTGTAGACATAATAATGAAAATCCACTTGGGAGCCCATGCCTACAACAAGTGAGTCAGCTACCAGCATTGCTCCGTAATGCTATTATGTTTTACGTGTGAGAAACCTTTGCGATTTTGCCATTTTAAGGCTGATTTAAGTAATTTGCGATCGCGAACGAGCAGTACCTATCTTAGCCCCTCCCTCAATTTTTACAAGCACTCAGCTGCGTATCGGCCGATCTCGGCTCTGTCGGTGTCAGAGAAGTTGGTATATCATTTCCGCTTCTTAGTGCTCTGTTGGCTGGCTTGCTTCTCCAACACACGCTTCACGCCTCCATTTGCTTCGCGAGTTGCAACCGCTCCGATCCCAGTGTCCTTGTGGCTGGGAAGTCACATAGTCCATGTCTTCAAAAAAAGCCATCTGCATCGCAAAAGAAGTTTTCCAATTGTGCGTCCAATTTGTGGCAATGGTGCGCCACGAACACACATATAGATGAATGATGATGTCATCTATTAAGACGTGTACCATATAACTCTCTTATTAGAATTCTTGTCCACTCTTCAGGTGCACCTGTCAACAGAAAAGTTGGGTCAGAGTGTGGATGAATGTGGTGCTCTTCTCAAGAAACATGAGGCTTTTGAGAGACTTATTGTCTCCCAGGAGGAAAAGGTCAGCTGCTAAATAGCTAAAGCTCTCTGTTCTCTCTCATCTTATCTTGCAGAGTAAGCCAGCTGTTACATGTATGTCTTGACCTGATGTGTAGATTTTTAGCTGCAGGTATGAATGAGTAAAGGAAAGAGCGCATGTAGCATATTTGCATTAATTTATGTTGTGCCTCCCTACTAGCCTCGTTCCCAGGCTCTTCCCGCTAAGGAGCCTGGGAACAAGGCTACTTCCCTACTGCCAGCCTAATTCGAAATGTAAAAATCAAGCCAGTACAAGTTTGATAATAATAACTATTTCCTGTACTATGGCCTGGTCAAAACACAC
Source organism: Agelas oroides (assembly GCA_949130485.1). NCBI lineage: Eukaryota > Metazoa > Porifera > Demospongiae > Agelasida > Agelasidae > Agelas > Agelas oroides. The sequence goes on along the minus strand of OX422192.1, from coordinate 7,732,373 downwards.
AGTGTGCACAATACAAACACCAAATAACCACTACAAAACAGCGACACTTGACAATGATAATTATTGTAAATTACACCCCAAGATGCGAATTAAAGGATCCATAATTAATGTAACATAAACCAATATAATACACAGGCCAGAGGAAGCATTGGACATCCAATCTGAGTTAATGGCATGGTGCACTTACCCCAGGAATGAAACTTTGGTACACCAACAATTCTCCCTTCACCAGCTACACCAACGTCACCCCTCACAGCGACTCCCGAAGCGATTTTCCCGCTTACGTGATGTCACGCGTTCAATATACCTACGTATAAAATCATTGCTACATGTATTGAGCGCGCTACCGTGCTTTGGGCTAATATTATGCGCATAATGCGTGCGAGTATAAAGCAGGTGAAGGCGTGCCTTGCTATTCATGATTGATAAACTGATGTCTGGCTCCTCCCTTGAGGCTAAAGCTTTCTTAAGAAGCCACAAAACTCTAAACTTCTACTTCAGGTCTTGTAGCTAAGTAGCAGTGAACTTTGTTTTCCTAAAGCCTACTAACAAACATATTACCTACGTATAGCACTGAACTCTAAAGTGTTCAAGCCAAGGTAAACCTGCAGCACTAACTTCTTATGAGCATCTTGGGGTGCAGTTAATATGTTCGGTTGAATGCAAGTTTCATGTTGCCATAGCAACTATAGAGTACTCCAAGCTGGCATGATACAACATGCCCAATACAACCAATTACCAAACCACATTGTATGAACGGAATAGCAGCCTCCAATTCTTGGTCATCCTAGCATATCTACTGGTTGAAATGCATCCTGCACAGTGGATGAATCTACATTGGTCTGCCTTTTGAATGTCTATTGATTGCTCTTACATGTGTACCTATATATTTCTCCCTGAAGGTGACTGCCATGAATGAGTTTGCTGACAGGTTACATGGAGAAGGTCACTTTGAGAGTGGTAAGATCCGAAGAAGGAAGCAGGCTGTGTTAGAACGGAGGTCAAAGGTCAAGGGTGCTGCAGTTGAGCGCCGGAATAAGCTTGAGGACTGCCGGAAACTGATGGTCTTCCTACAGAATGTTATGGAGGTCAGTTGCTTTGCAAGCTCTATGCATAACAATATAATGGTGGCTTCTCTTGCTCCCGGGCCTTGTACGCTGTCTTTTACCTTTGTAGCTTGCAGTAGGAATTCAAAACAGGGGAAGGCCTTGTCGTGTGCAGGTAGACCTATCCTATAAATTCACCACCTATCCTCTGCTCCAATACCAGAGCTCCAGTAGCTCAGTTGCTATTCGGAATTTAGGTTTGAGTCCTGACTGAATTTCAATTTTATCCTTTCTCCATCATCTACCTCTATAAATAAAGCACCTTTCTACAAATTCATCTTGGTTTATGTCAACTGGTAAGCACTTACACTTAGCCAATCACACCATATTCACACAAAGGTTGTTGATTCAAATGTTTTCATAGTCAAGCCACACCAGTCCCATGAGACCAAAGATAATTAGCTTAGCTAATCGGATTGTAAAGTAGTTTAATCAAATTAGCCTGGTTACAATTAGCAGACACTGTCTGTTGAAACTCAATGGTGGCAAGCACACCATGCACAAGGATCAATGACAACTGCAAGTACTCAGGTACAGAAGCTAAATAAACAGGCTCAGAACAGCAGGTTGTTTTCAAGCCTATGGTCATCTCAGATTGAGCACAGAGACATCTTGGCAGGAGAACACTACAATCATGCAAACCACATGTGTACTAGTCACGCTGGAGAATATACTACATCTTTCCATCAACATTCTCTCGCAATCCTTAATTTTGGGGAAAAATCGCCATCTTTTAACCACACATTTACTTTCTGATGATATATGGTGCATCCTGTAATGCATGTGCAAATGAAAGGTGCCACACGGACGTATATACAGCATATACACCACCAACTCAGCAACAAATCATGCATGACCACTTTGCACAGCTAGAACCGTTGAAGAGAATGACAATGACACCTGTTCACCTTCATTAAACACCTGCAAAACATATGCATGTGTACACCATGAAATAAAGATTGTGTATTTACTATTCGCTATCCTCACACAACAGAAAAACATAGGACAGTGTTGACATGAGTAACATTAGCACATATCGTACAGACACTCTATGGAAGGGCTAGACAAGGAGCAGATAAATCTCTCAGGGTTACTGTTCACTAGTAGGTTATTGAAGCCTCATCACCAGTTTCGATGCAATTTCAGCAACTAGAAAAGCTGCTGTTTGTTGAGTGAGAACTTTCTAGTTGACAGTACCAAGTGTGATCACTCCCTTGTTTTGATTTGTAGCTGTGACATGTTGATGAGTGTGATGGCCAACTATATATCTACTTTATAATCTTAAACTGTTTGTTGTGTGTGGTCTTGGGACCACTAGTTGGTCTGCAATCTAAACTTTCTATATAAACTGAGTAAACCGCACCTCTAGTTGCTGAATTTGCATGCACCATTGTACCCAATAGCTACCCAGAGGTAAAAACATCAGTGATGAATTCATTCAGTAACATTAGGCACTATTCTCTAGAGTTCCTCAAAGTTTCACATGTGAAGTTTATTGGAATGTTGGCCCGGGCCATGCTAGAACTTTGTCTAAACATCAGTGTTTACATGAATCCAGTCCCGAGTAAGAATGGTTGTCATTGTCCATATATGGTAAAACACTCCTATGATAATGGGTGTGGCAGTGGGTTGTATCATGTAGGTGTACACGAGATGCCTTCAACTTGTTCTACGATTATCTGTTCATACTTAGAATCCTTGGACTAGTTAGCAAGTAGCTTTGAACTTCCAAATATGGTTGTGGTGTTGTTGGTACTGTCGGACTTCAAAGGAGGAATCATTAATTAGAAGACTACTCATCTACCATGATGCAAACTCTAACCAATGCATGTGTTTAACATCCAACAAATAAGTTATCATGCTGCTTTGTCTGGGGAATGTAACTGCATTGCTAGAAGCACTCATGCGCATCGTGCAATACATGCAAATGCTAGTGCAGCCCAGTCTTAAAATAGCTGAAGATTTTTTACCTATTATTTATAATTTCAAAAGCCCAATGCAGAGTGTACCACTGTTTTGTGACAGATATATCTCTTATTGGACCATTTCTCAATATAACAATTTAGCTCAATCACTTGATTCAAGTATATGGCTTTACCAATCCACACAATGTACAACTGAGCAAGTTTTTAAGATTCTATACACTGTGCCATAAATATACATCACCAATTGGTGTACTCACTGTGTGGCCATAGATACATAAAAGATGCATGACACTGACAGAGATATAATCTTCAGTGTGATATTGCACAGTAATGATGTAGCCATTGAATAAAGTGTTGAATCGACAACAGTTTGGAATGTAACTGTTGGTCACCCTGCAAGTAATTTGTTGTGGGATAGTCCAGTTACAAGTTCACTCTTTGTTGCTAAGTGATGTGGAGCAGTTTGTGAGTGTAATTCAAGTTCGTAGTAGCTCAGGCCCAGTACTTTTGGTCCATTCGTGTTACTTTCCTCCTCAACATCTGTACTGTTATGTCCTGAAACAAACTTAGAATTTTCTTGAGATTTCTGTTCTTGTTGTGGGACACAGCCACCAAGTCTGTCCCATTCATCCCTTTTAACTTGCCCAGAGCTCTCTTGCATTGCTTCTGGACTCTCACAGCTGTAGCAGCTGCTTGTACATTCTGCAACACTAGTGAAAGGAGTTACACAGTGGCTTTCTGGATGTGACACTAGCGTTGGTTGCATTCCGCATGCTAGCAGCAAAAAAGGCTCTTCAGTTTCATCTCCTTCACAAAATGTCTGATCTGCAAACAATCCAGTCACAAGTTGTCCCTGCAGCTCCTGGAATGAGATCACTCCTGTAACTAGCCTGCTGCTGTAGGATGAGTAGAAAGTAGACTCCCGAATTGAATTCGTTAGCATTCTGTAAACCTCAAACTTGCATATAACTTTCTCTTACACTCTTGCGTACAGTTGGTTGTATTTGTGGGATGTAAATACATAAACCAGTCTTATATTGTACGCTAAGAAAATGAATTACATCACTTCCTTTCATTATCTATCACATCAATAATTTCCAGTTGTCCAAATACAGCTGTGGTCATGTACAAATTAACACTATACAACTTCACTGAAAAAGATCCCATTTGCAGCATTCCTGATTGTCACCAATGTACTCATGAAGTTGTTTAGATCACTTTGTCTGGTTGTTTAGATTACTAGCTATTGATAATGTGGAGCATAGACATAGCATCAACACTGGTATGTATGATGAATAACTAGATTTGTTGGTTTTGTTGGTTTACCTTTGCCTCACTACCCTTCAGATTTTATTTCACATTTTTGAAAAAAAAAGCTATCTCTCTCTAATTTCAAAAGGTCAAGTATGTGAAGCCTGGGGACAAGAGTCACAAGACTAGCTACAGCAGCAGCAATGAATAAAGTTCATTGAAATTTGCAGTAACAACTGGCTAATGACCTTAATTTACTAATTAAAACCACAAGAGGCAAGAAGGCAGATAGCTAGGCAATTTGTGGCTTATTAGATACAGCTATACCTCTAGATAAGTGACCACAAGCCTTTCCCATGCAGGCTCCCCCTCCAGGACAGCCATAGGCTATTTGCTAAGGTATGGACTAGTCTAGTGCCCAGCCCAGCCCGCATCCGCCTCCTGGCGAGAAACAGTCTGGTGAACAAAGTTGAATTTCTTGGGCTTATTCCTCAAAAGTGGTACGGACCAATGAGATTCCGAGATCTGTAATAATTACGTAGCACTTCCCTTACAACAGTAATCTCTACTCAAGTATCTGTATCTTTTTTGAGCGGGCTTGGCGTGAAATGTTTTGACCATTTCTAGGTGACACTGTCGTAAAAGTGTGCATTAGCCCAAGAAATTCAACTTGGTTCACCAGACCGTTGCTCCTTGTGGGAGGGTGGGGTCTGGGGATGAGACTAGGTATGCCTTGGGATGACCTTGCATACAAGAATCTGATGGTTTTTCTTCAGAGAGGCATGGAAATGAGTTGACTTGCAAGCTTTGCACAACTCAGGCCTTCACTCTATCTTACAATAAGCCAGGAAACACCTATTGTGTGTAGTCAGGTATCGACATCTCCATATTTAGTTGTAGGCCTGCCAGGAATCAGGTCTCAGCGTACTGTACCAACATGAAATGTTTTGTAACTCATTAATTTAGTCTAATTTGCTAGCTAACAACATTGCAAATCAGTGGCAAACGCCCACCTGTTTGAAACTATAGATCTTGCCTATACCTTGGCTACACTGTATGTATTCAGTAACAAAGTAGGTTGCATGATCTTATTATAAAGCATTTTTACTCACTCGCACTTTTGGGGATGAAGCAACGTTGTCCTTATTCAGAGAACTTTCTGCTACTTCCATTGTAACAACCCACACATTCCATATCATTAGTTCAGTCTTGTGTCTAGCCCTTTCCTTAACCCTTTAACCACCGATGAAGCCTTTTGGTGTCGTCTGACTTTGGCCGCATGTTATCAATTGGCGCAATCTGTTTTGAAGATAGGTTTTGCTCTAGCAAAAAAGGTGGGATAGGGGGAGGTGGATGGGTTTCAGCACGGGGTGCCGTGTGCATGGCAGCTGCTTTGGCTGGCTGTAGAATGGCCTTGGTCAGCACTGGCTGGATCATTTCTCACCTTGTTAACACAAACGGGCACAGAAACCACTCCTCTCCCCTTGTAGGGGCACCATTTCCGGATCTGTAGGCAGTTTTCAGTCAGGCGGAGCACGATTGCTGGTCGAAGAGCCCTGACCATTGAAAGCTTGCTAATGAGTGTGCGTGGTTAAGGTCATGAACCCACAGAGAATGTGTCAAAGAAGCTTTGGCTAGTGCTAGCTCCAAGCAGAAGTGGAGATACAGACCAAAGAAGATCTTCATAGCTTAAGAAAAGACTTCAAGTAAATAGCTAGCCTACAAGTGGTTAAAGAGTGGAATTTGAGTTTCTTACAGCTAATTGGAAATAGACTGCTGCACAGCATGGTTGCAATAACTTGAAAAGGCTGCAAAGTTTTTGAGAGAGGAAAAATCAAGTTGTAAGGTATGTTTTCTCTATGGTTCAAACTTACATTCATACAATTATGCATTCTGCCATGTGGAACAACAGATATGTTTTTTTTTTAATGGTGACATTTGGATTTAGCACGGTGTGTATAATGAGTACTTTTGGGTATGAAGTCATATTGAGTGTTCAGCCAGCTGGACCATGCAGGTCATGCAATATCTGTGTGCTGATTTTGTGGCTAGTTTGGTTTGACAATGTCAATATTCATAACAAGTAGTCAAGCCCCCTCAGCCACAGAAAAGTTGCCAACCTATGCATTACAAAACTGACTTAATGAATAGACTCCCAAAAGCAGACTCAGAAGCAGACTCAGAAATATAATCTTCTCACTTGTATACAATATCAAATGCCTTCTTTGTGACCATTCCTCAAGACAAGACACAATTAATTTTTGATTCATCAATTCTAATAAACACAAGTTACCAATGCATGCATGCCCACACAATGTGCAACCGCAGGTGTAGTTCCCAGAATCATATTGATATATTATTTTTTATGCTGTGTGATAGTAGCACAACAATCATTTCCCAGTCACGAGTTCACACTTTGCTGCCATATGATCTCCAATAATTTGTGGACATAACTCAAATTCATAGTGGCTCAGAGCCAACACTCTTTGTGCAGTTTCATTACTCTCTTGCTGCACTCTAGGGTTGATACCTGTGCCATGATGTCCAGCAACAAACCTGGAGTTCATTTGGAAGCTTTGTTCTTGCTGTGGGATACAGCCACCAAGTCGGTCCCACACACACCTTCTTTGCTCTGCTGCTGGTCTGCTAGTGGTATAGTTGAGGCTTGTACACTCTGCAACACTAGTGAAAGGAGTTACACAGTTACTGTGGCTTTCTGGATGTTGCACTATATATAGCCTTGGTTGTGTTCCACATGCTGCCAGTGAAGAATGCCCTTCAGTTTCAACCACTTTACAGACTATCTCAGCTGCAAACAATCCAGTCACAAGCTTCCCCTCCAGCTCCTGGTATGGAAGTACTCCTGCAACTAGTCTCCTGCTATAGAATGAGTAGCGACAAGACTCCCGAGCTGGATTTGTTAGCATTTCTACAAACCTCGAAATGTACGTAGCTTATGTCTTTGCAAACAATTCTCCAGCCACTCGTATTGTATTAGTTGGTGACTATGCAAACTATCTGCATGCTGCCAAATAACTACAAATTACATAACTTCCTTCCGTTATCTAATGTTTGCATAAATGCAGATTTTTGGTGTTCAATTACAATTCTTGTATTAATACTATGTAGTACATACACATATACACAAAGAAGTGAACTGTCAAATATAAGCTAACAACATGATATACAGACACTCAGAAAGTACTGTGAAACTGAGGGAGAAAGTTCACTATCGACTAATGGCATGGTTTGCTCACTGAGCAAATTATTTCAGTTATGAATATCCTTTTAGATAATGGCTAAATAGGGGCCATGGATTCTATTATGAAATCAGCAGAACCACTTCTGGCTCCTCACTTGTGGTTGATAAAACTAAGCAGCACTACACTTTATAGTACCCGAAAAGGCTAAGACAAAAGAGCACTAACCTCAAGAGCATCTTTGAGTGTGATTTAGACCTGTTTCAATATATTGATTCATGATAGAAATACTAGTATTACTACATAGAAGTGAGCTATGATTATGTGAAAATGTCCATATGAGCCTCTCAGTCTTAAAAGACTCCTTGGTTAATCAGTCTCAATTCAACTTTAGAATATGCTTGCAGAGTTTGTTTATCCCAGAGTGCTCAGAGGGATTCAGTTTTGCTCTCTGCTTTGAATGTCTGAGGTTTGAATTTTGCTACATAAGTAACTATGTTAACGTTATAGCATGATAACCTGAGATTTATACTAAATAACCACCAGAGTCCAAGGGCATAGCCTGGCCTTAGGACAAAGGTTGGTCCTTATAAACCAGACTACAGTAAGTGGTATATCCCACTTGATTGGCCACACACAACTGTACATGTGCAAGAGTTTATTATTGAGTTAGTAAAACTTGTTATCAGCTGTAGGAAATTGTCACTAAATTAAAGTTTTGCGAAAACTTGGCCACATGGTGATTCTGTAATGTCGATGACTAGCCCCGTTAACGAGAGTTGAGCGGCTGGCAGCAGCTCACAGGTCACCGTTTCTTCACATTCCCTCATGAAAATCAATACATGTGTACATATTCAAGATTCTATGTGCTTTCGTGCAAACTCTGTTGGGGTTACCTCAACAGAGTTTGTTTGCCTAGTTCAAAGGTCAAGCATATAAAAGCCCTGGGAACAGGGCTAGGTTTACCTAACAACAGACAATCTATGCTATAAGGGAGATGAGAACTAGGCTAGCCAACAGACAATGAATAAGTGGCTAGCTTTTGCAATAATAACAGCTGGTGATCACCTTTATTACCACCAGCTATGAATTTCTAGTGTAGTAATTTTATGGCTGCCCCACATCTGTTTGGGCAAAGATGGCAACCTTAGAGACATATTGAGCAAGAGCCGCTTCATGTAAGGGCCATGCGCAAACTATGCTCCAGAGATTCAGCTCATGAATTGGGTGTGAATCTTAGTCCATGCATGTATAGCAAAAGTAGTTCCCTGACTGACAGTCGCCAGTCACAAACCCTGCTGCTAATCATGGTTTGTCAGTCAGGGCAGCTACTTTTGCTACACATGCATGGACTAAGCTTCTCATGTGCTTTCGAAAAAATTCTGTTGGGGTTACCTTAGCAGAGTTTATTTCACAGTTGTGGGGAAAACTCTAATTAGCCCTTTGTTTGCCTAGTTCAAAGGTCAAGTATATAGGAACCCTGGGAACTAGGCTAGGTTTACAGCAGATTGCAAAAGTCTTGCAACAAGCAAGCTGAACAGTGGAAAACCACAATTGATTTACTAAGTATGAATCTAATTATCTTTTCTGCCTCAGCACACCCTTCCTCTTGGTTCAAACACAGTAAATCAATTGTGGTTTTCCACTGTTCAGCTTGCTTGTTGCAAGACTTCTGCAATCTGCTGTACCTAGCAACAGACAATGAATAAGTTGTTACGCTTTGCAAAACAACTGACCGCCACCCTCGTTACCACCACCCTATGAATTTCTAGGTAATATTGTATGGCTGCAGATGGCTGGCTATGTTAGCTACACTTCAGATAGGCTGGCTGTAAAAATGCAACCAACCACAAGCCTCTCCTGGATAAGCTGGCTCGGGAGATACAGGCTACTACAACCTTTTCTCAGGCTCTCTGCCAAGGTAGCTTACAGGGAAGAAGGTTGCAAGTTATTGTGAGGGCTGGTGATTGACCGATTGGAGTTGCTCAGTAGTAAAACACTGGCGGCTCAAGCCAGTAGCCCAACTCATGGTGACTGCTGGCTTTTCACTTTCCTCTACTTTTGCCTCATAACATGACATATCTTTATTTTCAACTGAAGCAAGATTGTTCAAAGTGACACAATTAGTATCCTGCATGCATAGCATATATGATATTGGTACTTACTAACCAAAGGCTCCAGGAACTTATTTATGTAAGCTGGCTTCCCAGGCTGTCAATAATTCATAATGTACAAACCTTTCACACAATTGTTGTTAGAAACTAAATCAGCTCTTGTTTAACATAACAAGTATGTGGTCAATATAGCTTGAGCCAACTTCAATGTGTTGCCATAATACTATATTTTATGTACAAGCTTTTGTTATGCAAGTTGATACCTGTGTGCTTTAATTTGATTTTGTGGCGGTTTGGTTTGACATTTGTCAATATTCATAACAAGCGGTCCAGCCCCCCTAGCCACAGAAAAGTGCTTGAAGTTGCAACCGAATTGAAGCCCTATGAATAGACTCCCAGAAGTAGACTCCTAATATATTTTTAAACGCATAATTTTTCTCACTTATATACAATTGTAGCACTGCAACATATAAATAGCTACCTTCTTTGTGACCATTCCTCAAAACAAAATCGTTACAATTCATTTTCAATTCATCAACTTACAAGTTACCAATGCATGCATGCCCACACAATGTGCAACTGCAAGTGTAGTTCCCAGAATCATATTGATATATTAATTTTTATGCTGTGTGATAGTAGCACAACAATCATTTCCCAGTCACGAGTTCACACTTTGCTGCCATATGATCTCCAATAATTTGTGGACATAACTCAAGTTCATAGTGGCTCAGAGCCAACACTCTTTGTGCAGTTTCATTACTCTCTTGCTGCACTCTAGGGTTGATACCTGTGCCATGATGCCCAGTGACAAACCCCGAATTCATTTGGAAGCTTTGTTCTTGCTGTGGGATACAGCCACCAAGTCGGTCCCACACACACCTTCTTTGCTCTGCTGCTGGTCTGCTAGTGGTATAATTGAGGCTTGTACACTCTGCAACACTAGTGAAAGGAGTTACACAGTTACTGCGGCTTTCTGGATGTGACACTAGCCTGGGTTCCATTCCACATGCTAGCAGCAGAAAAGGCTCTTCAGTTTCATCCCCTTCACAAAATGTCTGATCTGCAAACAATCCAGTCACAAGTCTCCCCTGCAGCTCCTGGAATGTGATCACTCCTGTAACTAGCCTGCTGCTGTAGGATGAGTAGCGACAAGACTCCCGAGCTGGATTTGTTAGCATTTCTACAAACCTCGAAATGTACATAGCTTCGATCTCTGCCAATAATTCTTCTGCACTACACGTGCTGTGTTTAGTGGTAAATACCTAAATTCCCGCCAAACAACTATGAATTACATGACTTCCCCTTACTGTATCAACTTTACGGATTTCCGGTGTCGTAATGTAATTATGGTTGTTTACATAATATAACCATAATAGTATATACACGTCACATGCCATGTACATGGTAGCAACACGGATAACTCAGAAAGTACTAGCCATGCAGCTAAGGGAGAAAGGTTAATGGCCAGTTAGCTATAGCTGTTTGTAAATTACTGGACTCTAATTCAAAACAGCATTATGAATAATGTGGTTCTTATGAATATTTGTAATAATTTCCCAGTTAGGTAAAGGTTGGTTCTTATTGCTGCTCACAGCCCACCAGGGTGGTGGCCACTTTCAACTTCTGATTGCAACTTATTCATACCAGAGGTCATCCAGTCTAGTTCTGTGAAGTCATTAAGTGACTCTATATAGGGATGCTCTTTCAACTCGATTAACTAGTATTTTTGATTGTGTAATTTTCTCTATTCCAACCCTAAAGTTTGCATCAAATTTTACCAGTAATTGAAACATTGGTGATCGATGATAACTTTGATGGAAAAATTTCTGATTAGAATTGAAGAAGCTAAAAATTGTTACTACAGTGCATTACTACATTGCAACTAGCCACCAGTTATTATACGTACAAGCAAATGTGTAGTATGAAAGCAGCCATGCATGATTGCCAGAGATTGAGGTCAAAGAACTAAACCTTTTTTTATTTATTCCGGGGTGTGTTTTACACTGTAATAATTAGGAAATCTCATTATTACCTACTGTTCTGCTATCTGTTTCTCCCACACACCAGGCTGAAGGCTGGATTGGTGAGAAGCTACAGGTGGCTAATGATGAGAGCTACCGTGACCCAACTAACCTTGAAAACAAGCTGCAGAAACACCAGGAGTTTGAGGCTGAGGTCAACGCCAATGAGCAGCGCATTCAGAACATTGCACAGGTAATAAAATCATCAGAATGCTAGGTAATAGAATTAACATCATTCAGAAATATGAGCAGGAATTTATAGGACTTATGACAGGACCATTTGTACATGTCCTACTAGTGGAATCAACATCACACAAAAGTAGTTATGGTTAGGATTTTATAGAGCATCTTAATTGAGATGAGCACAAATAGTAGAGAAGCTTACTACAGCATTATACAAGGTTCATGATCAAGATCAAAGATCTGTGACTGAATTGGTTCAGTCATATGTACCTGTCACGGTAAGCACAATAGTATAACATCAATGGACAATCAGGCTACTCTCCTTGGAGTCTTCTATCATACGCATGCATGTATATGCAATCAAAATCTACAGTCTCACTCTCATATTTGTACCCACAGACTGGAGAGTCTCTGGTGGATGGTGGCCACTATGCCTCTGATGACATTGAGGCACAAGTGGAAGAGCTTTTCCAAAAGTGGGAGGAGCTGCGGGAGGCCACAGAGGACAAGGGGGTGGGACTGCAGCAGGCCCTCTCTCTTGTGCATTTCAACCGAAAGGTGGATGGTGTGCAGGTTTTGGTGAGGGATCGTGTGGCTGTGGCTAGTTCACAGGAAACAGGCCGAGACCTGGAGCACTGCCAGGTGCTCATGAAGAAGTTTGACGACTTCCAGAAGGTAGGGAATGATTGTCTGTGCCTTGGTGGTATAATTGTTCCAACTTTAGTAGCATATGTGGCTCATTGTCTGTGCCTTGTATGTTTGCTGTGAGTAGAATGCTGTCCAGAAAGATCTAACATGTATTCTTTATGTACATGTGTCAGTCCCAGAAATAAATCAAATATAATGTATACTTTATCCTACCATCCAGGAGTTGGCAGTGGATAAGAGTCGTCTGGATGAGGTAAATGTCCTGGCCTTGAAGCTGATTGGAGAGAACCACACCGGGTCACATGTCATACAGGAACACCAGGCCACACTCAACATGAAGTGAGAGAATGGAACATTCTTTGGTGATTGTCAGACACCAAAAGAAGCAGACATTTCACTGGCATTGTCTTCTATCCTGGGACCCTTCTTACCTCCTCCATTATGCTAAGGATATCCATTTTGAAGGGTTAAAAGCTCAAGAATATTTTAGGACTAATTCCTCTGTCTATGGTAGTTGTAATGTAGGCCATGTTAGGAAAAATTGTGAAAGCACAACTTGAAACTTGTGGTATAGTGCAAAGAATTAGGCTCGGCGACAAAATGAAGTTGCATATTTAAATTTTATGTGTATTATATAATAAATAATGCACTGCAGGTGGCAGGAGCTAATAAGACTGACTGAGGAGCGTAAGAGGATGCTAAAGGGGGCAGAACAGGTGCACAGGTTTGTGAGGGACGCAAGCGAGACTAATGACAGAATGAATGAAAAGGTAAGGCAGTAAACTTGATAAGTGTGTACCATAGATGAAATACCAGAATACCTTTCTTGTCACAACATAACATGTAGTCCCACTAAACACTTGACGTCACACAACGACAAACCTTACAGGTATACAGTCTAGAGAGGGCTTCTCATTTGTAAGGGATTACTCAATACCAACTTGAGCTCAGAAGCACTTTTCTGACATTTCAAATAGTAATCTTTACTATGGAAACATTAGAAATTGATAGAGAAAAGTAACAAACAAGCTAGTTTGGTCTAAGTACAACATAGCAATCATTTACAATAGTAATTTTTTGGTATTTCATACACATGATACAATCTAATAGCAACAAACGCCATCTATATAACTGCCAGTGAACATTTGCAGAAAACATTCATGCACTCATAAATGATCCTAGCCTGTAATTCCACATCACTCTCTCTCAGGCAAAAGCCCTTCTGACAGATGACTATGGTAAGGACCTGGCCACTGTGGAGACCCTGATCAGGCGACATGACGAGCTGGAGAGAGACCTCACTGCTATTGAGAATAAACTGGAGGTGTGTGTGTGTGTGTGTGTGTGTGTGTGTGTGTGTGTGTGTGTGTGTGTGTGTGTGTGTGTGTGTGTGTGTGTGTGTGTGTGTGTGTGTGTGTGTGTGTGTGTGTGTGTGTGTGTGTGAGTGTGAGTGATATGTTGTGTATGTATAAAATAGTATATTTGTGTGAAAAGTTGAAATGCATCTGCATATACAATGTAGTTGTTTCAGTCTGGCTGGGCCTCATCGGTGTAGCACTCATGCAAGCTAGTATCCTCCCCCTATGCAGCACCTAGACCATGAGGCCAATCGTTTGGTAGCCGAGCAGCCCTCCAGTCGTGACCTCATTAATGAGAAACAGGCAGAGATCATAGACAACTGGGAGCAACTGACACAGAGAGCAGACGAGAGGAAGCAGAACCTAGAACAGTCCAAAGAGCTGCAGAAGTTTCTTGCTAATCTTCGGGACCTGGTAAGGCTCGTGTTCGGTAGACTAACCAGGTATGCTGCATCATACAAAATAGTGTGGGTGGGGCTGGTACACATTTCACAAAGAGGATGCTAAAGGGGGCACAATTGCCTACAATTCGTGCATTTACAAAAGTGGGTAGGGCTGGATAAGCACAATTATTTCATAGTGTGGGTGGGGCTATATTATCTGGGTGGGGCTATATTGCATACTGTGGGCAGGGATGGGTTAGCATAATCATGATGTGGATTCCAAAGTGTAGGTGAGGCTACATTGTTGGGGTTCTCACTCGAGTTGATAAGACAGCACCTGGAATGGTTTCATCTACAACTGTAGCTGCAAAGGACTAAGGACATCCATGACCGTGTCACCTCAGATGAGCTGGCCAGGAGTGTGGCAGAGGCAGAGCGACTAATAGAGCTACACCAGGAGAGAAAGGTAGAGGCTTTACACTCCTGTATCAGAAACTTCAACAGTTATTTTCTCATTTTGTAGATAGTTAAACTCTGGTATATCATACTTGATATTCATAAAAGCTCGCTTGTCATCACTTCATGGCCATAGTGGAAATGAGGCATTACAGTAACTGTGTTTAATTCATGTAACTTTGCCAGCCTGAAAACCAAATACTCCTTTGTTATATATGTGTTGGTAACTCCAATAAAATTTGTTGTCAGGGAGAGATTGATGCCAGAGAGGAAAACTTTACTCGCATTAAGCAAACAGGAGAGGTGAGCCATGCAGTTTAGCAAGATTCGTCCTTGTCTAATGAGATTCAATACCTTACAAAAGCAGATGTGGGAGGGGAGGGGAGGGAGGAGGGGAAGGGTGGAGGAGGGGGGGGGGGGGGGAGGAGGGAGGGAGGTAGGTCCTGGGGTTTGGATGTATGTACTTTGTGGGTATTTTCTGCACTAGTTTGTAGTTTTCTGTATCATGAACCATAGCAAAGTGTTTCATACCATTGATAATTGCTGTGGAGGAAGTTTATTGGGATATTTGGTACTTGGTATTACCAATACTAAACTGAATGCTTCATGAGGTGTTTTTGCGACCTAAGTTTCCATGACAACATGATTTATATTCACCATCACCTATGGAAGCTACTCTGATGCATGACTGGAATAGCCTTATGTGATATGGTGGACCATATGGTGTACTGAAAAGAAAATTCTCTCTCATGATCAAAACCTTTTTGCTGATGTTTCAACTGAATGCTTCAGTCGTCGTCGGGGCAAATGTGAAACATAATTGTAACCATTCAGTTGAACCGTCAGCGAAACACTTTCCGATTTCAAGTTTGTATTCCACAGGAGCTGGCTGAGAAGCCACTGATAGTATATTATGGTGTAATTTACACGAGGGTTTGATAGCCATTGCTATAGTGAGAGGTTATTCTTCCCTTCCTATTGAGACCTTTAGTTAATCAGTTAGTATCCACAGGAACAATGACTACCAAGACCTTCTTAACATATGCAAAATTCTAATTTTTTATTTATTTTGGTCACATTTTCCAGTCTCTGATAGCACAGGGCCACTATGCATCCACGGAGATCCAGACACGGTTGGTTGGTCTCAGAGAAGAACATGCAAGGCTGCACAAGGTGTGGCAACAAAGACAGGACCTGTTTAGCCAGTGCTATGAACTACAAGTGTTCATGAGAGATGCTGAGCAGAGGGACGCATGGATCGGTACCCAGGAGGCCTTCCTTGCAAATGAAGATCTTGGGGTGAGTATATTGTTACGCTAAGTGCTGTAGCAATTACACCTATAGTTTGGTGGAGATCATGCCTCAGCTGTAAATGAACACATTGTCATGTGTTTGATGGTATCCAGCAGTTGTAGATGACCAAGTGGCTATACCAGGTGAGAGACTGAAGCATTCAGCACCACCTGTGCAGTATGTGATGCCGGGTGGTAGCTCAGAGGTCATTGTACTGATAACTCAAGGCAGAGACCCTGAGTACAATCCCAGGGTTTTCTCTCTTCTCCTTTTCACCTCATACATGTTAAAACACAAATATTCACCCTACATTGGATACATGGTTGAATACATACTTTACTCAGTATGTCTTCTTCTTTAACTGATCAGATTTGCATGAAGCTAATGAGATCATGCAAACTGGTTACTAACATTTGATGAGAAAGTTGTTTGTGCAAGGTGTGTACAAACCTTTTAAGAGAAAGTCACACAGATCAAATGCAGATCACATTCATCAAAGTTCTTAATAAGAATAAGCTTTTGGGGCGAGTATAATATTTGCGATAGAACACTCACAACACAGGCCATGCAGGGGCCACTGGCACTGGATTCAATGCTGCTATACTCCATGAAGAAATCTTAGCTGACCTGGACCTGACACCTTTACTACCGAAACAAGATAGCTTCTCACCATTCCTCCTAATTAGTGTAATGCAGTGGGTTTTGTTTTCTGCAACCACACTCTATGCCCACCTTCCACAAGTGTAACTCCACATAGGCCTTCACTGGTCATATGTAAACAAACACTGGAAACAGGCTATCTGTTTAGTAGCATACTTCAAGTTGATAATATGCCATACGGTTTTGAGTTCTTCAAACATGGTAGTTAGCCAATGTGTCACCAATTTGAACAGTTTCACACTTTTACCAGGAAAGGGGCCCCAGTTATTAGTTCTTCTGTGGCTAGCAGACAATTTCAAACTTAAAAGCCAGTTTACTTCAGGCATCTTTTCATCCTCTCATTGTCAGTTGCTTTCCCAAGCAGTTCTGACAAGAGCACAGATCTATATAGCCAGACCTTGGTGCTGAGGGTGTCTGTCCAGGAATATCAGTCCAGCACCAGAAATCACCAAATGATATTCATTTACTTTTACTTGTGCATTGGTGGAAAGCTACTGTTGCACATGTTTGTGGCAGTGAAATGTTTTCAACAAGAGTGTCTCTAGTAAGCCCCGTTTATACTAGCAGTTTCAAAGCGGTTTCAAATCAGTTTAGGGCAGCTGTGTAAACGCCCCTAATGCGGTTTAGAAACCGTTTTCTGTAAATCACATAATGATTATGGTTTGGCCAAACCGGTTTAAATGTAAACTGATTATACGTATAGGAGGCTCGACGCTTGGCAGTCACATTGCAGTCTCGGCCCCGCAATGTCAAATGTATGTCACACTTTTGGCCCCCGGGGAAAGCTACAAGCACACGTGATCTCCATCGCTGCTGCACTGCTGAGTAAGTGGTCAAACTAGCTCCAGTTTGTATGGTGCTGCAAAGCAGCGAGTGAGTTCGGCGTGAATCTCGACTTCTATAGCTCATGATCTCGATCGTGGATAGCACTACTGAGCAAGCGAGCCAGCTCGGCGTGAGCTTCCAGCCCCTTGTCTTTTGTACTATCTTTCATGCTACTATTTGTCTATCATACTGAACTTTCTCCTCCCTACATAAACACAGGTATATACCTATCATCATGTACAGATAGTACTGGGAAGTTTTAATTAGGCATTAATGGAAATTTCCAATACCTTTCCTGCTACTCTACTATTTATGCTTAGTGTCTCAACAATAGTGGCCAGGCTCTGCTTTGCATGTGAGGCTTTCTGCATGTATGTACCCCTATTAGTAATACAGAAATGCTGAAAAGGCAGCTGATATGTCTACTTGCAATATCAGCAACAAAGCGCAACTTCACTTGTAACATTTCTAAAATCCCCTAAGTTTTAGATGTCTGGTATGAAATTGAGTAATTTCTTTGGTATTGACACTGCACTTGAGATAACCCTAGCTGGACAATAGCAGTGTAAATACCACAAACATAGGTAACAATTTTGATTTTATGATATTACATTTCATTCAGCCACTACACTTTTATGGGTATGCATAAAGTGTTTGTGGCCCAATCTATAACAGTTAAGCCACGTGCAGCATTAATACCTAGTCAAAATATACCAGAAACAATGTACACTTGAGTCATAGAATGTGGTTAAGTACAAATCGGGCTACTATTAATGAGTACAAGTGTTAAACAAAGTTTGATATGGTATAAGGATAAACATTCATAGAAATCACTGCTTGAAATAACCATACTGCATCACAATGACAAATGGAAATTTTAAGTGATCGACAAGACTATAGTTGTCAGTAGCAAAATATTGAAGCTACAAGGTCCTGCAAATGGTCATTTTCACCTGGAATGACATCCATCAACTCTGTCAGACTAGTATCTCGGAAGTTGTCAAGCTCATACTGCATTGCCTCACACACCTGTGGCATTAAGTGCTTGACTGCAGTAATTACATTTTGCCGGGCTTTAAAATACTGTAACAGTCGCATTTCAATCTGTTGCCATTGGATGGGAGTGAGCTCTGATGCATTGAGCAGTGCCAAAAGACAAATAACAACTGTAATTCCAAGTGGGCAAGTTTCAAGTCCAGGCAGCCAAATTAGGAAGTCACATTCCTTTTGTACCTGCGGATCCATTTTAGAGATCTTTGCTTCGAGTTTTGTTCCTTGCAAGACCATCAATGCATTGCTTTTCTCGCAGCAGATTACAGTCTTCAGCTGATTCAGGAGAGACTTTAGTAAGGGTTCACAGCTATGACATTCAACAGAAGAGCTCACAGCCGCTCTTGTTAATAGAAGCAACAACTGAGCTAGTGTCTCGAAACCATGACTTTCAGGAGTGATGGATTCAATGTCAGATAGAGACTTCAAGAGTCTTTTCACCCTCCCATTGTCAGCTGCTTTTCCAAGCAACTCTGACTGGAAGTCAAAGAGAGCATGAGAAGCTGTTGATACAGCCAGATCTAAATGCTGGAGGCGTCCTGTCCATAAAATTATCTCACTCAGCCCAGCACTACTGAGATCACCAAATAGCCTCGTTTTGTGCAACTGGATGTCTTGCAACCTCCTCCCAAACTCATTTTTACTCGTGCCCTGCAGGAAGGCTACTGCTGCACCTACCCATGGTAATGAAATATTTTCAAGAGTTTCAAGTGTTAATTGCAGTAATCCAGGTATATCCACTTTCTCTGGCAGAATTGGAACACTCCCAGAAGCACATTTATCTATGTAATGGTAAGTGCTGCTCATCCACTCCTCCCAGAAGTGTAGGTTGCCAGCTGCTGCTTGGAGATTTCTCATACCCTCGACATACCTGCTCTGCTTGTTCATGAGAATGCAGTTTAGCAGCATACATCTGACTGGGTGCTCTAAAACTGAAAGGTATTGATTCAAGAAGATAGCTGTATATCAACTCAGTGAGAGTTTTTGCAAGATTGATCCTGCCAATCTCTTTAAGGCAGGCAAGGAGGTAGCTGTACTTTCCAGGGGCAAGCCTTTTGTGTCGTTCCAGGCTCCTCATGAGGTCCAGTCCATTGGAAATCTGCTTCACCTCAGGCTGGGGGATGAAGTCCTCAGAGAGGTAGAGGATTTCATCCACATCTTCCTTGCTCAGCAACCGAGATACGCTCAGAATCTTACATCGGTGGGGAAAAGGTTTACTGAGTGCCATTCTCACAATACACAACAGCAGTTTCGCAAAACTGTGTCTTGAAACTTAGTATAGTCCAGCAATAAGACTAGCCAGGAAATTATCGCTTTTGTAGATTGTCCAAAATACCAAGTATTGATTTTAGAGTAGTGTATTTGAAAGGCTCTGAAACAAAGTGGCCTAAGCTAGCCCCATTTTATACTGAGTTTAAGAAATCCCCATTGAAAAACTGTCATGTACCAAGAAATGTGGAGGGAAATTTTAGGTACTGTAGTACATTTCCTCTAGTTGTCCTTTTGG
This sequence comes from Agelas oroides, assembly GCA_949130485.1. NCBI lineage: Eukaryota > Metazoa > Porifera > Demospongiae > Agelasida > Agelasidae > Agelas > Agelas oroides. Next base: position 7,712,393 of record OX422192.1, on the reverse strand, counting down.
TACCTAACTAAACATCTCCGAGAAGAGAAGTCAACTGCTTCCATCAAAGGCATGCAATTTGTAGTAACAAATGTTTTCAATTTGTATGTTACGTCATCGACTTCCTCATATCTGTTCTGAGGGTTGTTCTTGTGGCTGTAATATGATCTGGGTTATGAGAGGGCAGGTTTTATAAGCAGGATCATCTTACAGCCACAACTACAGCTGACCCCAAACACTTTGATCTAGTAGTTTGCACATGTACACGTATATCTGGAATGAGCATAACCAATTCCACGCACAGTTCACACTCAAACCGAGATTTTGTCATCTGAGTATGGGGACAATCCAGAGATTTTCAATAATAATAAATTGCTGGAAATGCACAGTCATGATTTAGGGTTACACATCCCTTCTCTAGTGAAGGTTTCTAGCAAAAACAAATGAACTAGGTTGCAAATGAAATTCATTGCATATTTGTGCCAAGAAGGGGTGGAACTCAGGCTATATTCATATGTTATTGGATGAATATCATGCACTGTGGGCTAACTAACTTTGGGACAGTATTTGTGTATTTTATGAAACTTTGAGTAGCAAAGGGTGTAACCCTATACTGTGGTAAAAGTTGGAGGCAGTATAGGCCAAGGACCTGCAACTGAGGTGACCTATCTTGGGTTAAATCAAGCTACATTTTTTCAGTGTTCTCAGTCTGTAATGGGGGCTTTACAATATTCCGAGAAAAAAAAGGAAAGTCTCCCTTGTCTAAAATTAGGGACTTCACCTTGGGCAAAACCATCAATGTGTAACCACCATGTTTCCTGTTATGGCTCATGAGCATTGTGCAGGAGTGACGGATATTGCATCGTAACAGAATTTCCTTCCACATTTCTTGGTACATGACAGTTTTTCAATGGGGATTTCTTAAACTCAGTATAAAATGAGCATTTTCAGGCTAACTTAGACCACTTTGTTTCAGAGCCTTTCAAATACACTACTCTAAAATCAATACTTGGTATTTTGGACAATCTACAAAAGCACTAATTTTCCTGGCTAGTCTTATTGCTGGACTATACTAAGTTTCAAGACACAGTTTTGCTAAACAGCTGTTGTGTATTGTGAGAATGGCATTTAGTAAACCTTCTCCCCACCGATGTAAGATCCTGACTGTATCTCAGTTGCTGAGCAGGGAAGATGTGGATGAAATCCTCTACCTCTCTGAGGACTTCATCCCCCAGCCTGAGGTGGAGCAGATTTCCAGTGGACTGTCCCTCATGAGGAGCTTGGAGCGACACAAAAGGCTCGCCCCTGGAAAGTACAGCTACCTCCTTGCCTGCCTTAAAGAGATTGGCAGGATTGATCTTGCAAAAACTCTCACTGAGTTGATATACAGCTGTCTACTTGAATCAATGCCTTCCAGTTTTAGAGCACCCAGTCAGATGTATGCTGCTAAACTCCACATTCTCATGAACAAGCAGAGCAGGTATGTTGAGGGTATGAGAAATCTCCAAGCAGCAGCTGGCAACCTACACTTCTGGGAGGAATGGATCAGCAGCACTTACCATCACATATATAAGTGTGCTTCTAGCAGTGTTCCAATTCTGCCAGAGAAAGTGAATATACCTGGATTACTGCAACTAACACTTGAAGGTGTTAAAAGTGTTTCATTGTCATGGATAGGTGCAGCAGTAGCTTTCCTACGAGGCACAAGTAAAACCGAATTTGGAAAGAAGTTACAAGACATCCAGTTGCATAAAATGAGACTAATTGGTGATCTCAGTGGTGCTGGGCTGAATGCAATATTTTCATGGACAGAAGACCCTCAACATCTGGATCTGGCTGTTTCAGTAGCTTCCTGTGCTCTCTTTGACTTCCTATCAGAGCTACTCGGGAAAACAGCAGACAGCGAGAGGGCAAAAAGACTCTTGAAGTCTCTCTCTGACATCAAATCCATCACTCCTGAAAGTTATGGTTTTGAGACACTAACTCAGTTGTTGCTCCTATTAACTAAAGTAGCCGTGAGCTCTTCTACTGAATGTCACGGCTGTGAACCATTAGTAAAGTCTCCCCTGTACCAGCTGAAGAATGTAATCAACTGTAATAGTAGCAAAGTGCTGACAGTCTTGCAGGGGACAAAACTTGAAGCAAAGTTTTCAAAAATGAATCTGTCCGCATTAGAGTTCACCCACAAGGAAAGAAACTTCCTAGATTGTCTACCAGAAACTGATGTTTGTCCAATTGTAATTACAATGATAGTATGTCTTATGGCACTGCTCAATGTATCAGAGCTCACTCCCATCCACTGGCAAAAAATTGAAGTGCAACTCTTGCAGAGTCTTCATATACAACAGCAAAATACAATTGCAACAGTAAAGCGTTTAATGCCACAGGTGTGTGGGGCAATGCAATGTGAGCTTGACAACTTCCGAGACACCAGTCTGACAGAGTTGATGGATGTCATTCCTGGTGAAAATGACCATTTGCAGGACCTCATAGCTTCAGTATTTCACTACTGACTAGCTATTAATTATGCTTTTCACTTACATTCCAACAACGTATGCATAAATTATTGTTTATGAGTATACTACACTAAGCTGTTCCTAGCACTCTTGAAAAGTAGTAATAGCCACATTCCCATATTCATGGTACATTGTGCAGTATAATCTATAATACGTATTGTAGTAGCAAGTGCACTGAGTGGGTTCAAGTATGCAGAGAACAGTCTTGCTGAACTATCAACCCCCACATTTGTAAACCTCGCCCACATATCTACAAGACAAATCAACTATATACAGTAAAATGACACATTGAATTGTATGTGTTTACCCTTGCACATTGATCAAACATAATGAACTTATAATTGCTCTAGCTTTGTTTTGAGTGGACATTCCACATATCGGGATGTCATATATTTCCTTGTGAGAAGATGGGGGATGGGCACGAGACTAACTAATAAAAGTATAATGTCTATCTCAAGGTACAGCAAAAAATCCCTATACTGTGATATATTTATAGTGTAATGATCCACATGTACACCTGCTTCATTCATTCCTTGATGCAAGACACGAGTTTAAGACCATGTACAAAGGTCAGTCCAGTATTCTTTATTTCAGCGGTCTAATCCAGTAATCCCATGGCCACATCCAGTTCAGCAATTAGACAAGACTGCGTAAAGCCCCCTCTTACACCCACAGCCACACCCCAAAATCTCTTCAGCACTTTCCGCCACACATTTTCTCTCAGGGCCAGCCACTATATACATGGAGATATTTCACAGTGTGGGAATTGCCGCTATACCTAAAGACAATGTCGAGGATTGAAGTAGGCCAAATGCTGATGAAGATTTGTACACTGTTCATAGTTTTTGTTTGCTAAGCAGTATTCATCAACTGTTGGTGCAAGTAGTTGCTAAGCAACACTACAATGTACCATGAATATGGGAATGTGTACTTTTCATTAGGAACAGTTTAGTGTAATATGCTCATAAACAGTTCAGTGTAATATGCTCATAAACAATAATTTATGCATACGTTGTTGGAATGTAAGTGAAAAGCATAATTAATAGCTAGTCAGTAGTGAAATACTGAAGCTATGAGGTCCTGCAAATGGTCATTTTCACCAGGAATGACATCCATCAATTCTGTCAGACTGGTATCTCGGAAGTTGTCAAGCTCGCATTGCATTGCTCCACACACCTGTGGCATTAAACGCTTTACTATTACAATTGCATTTTGCTGTTGTATATGAAGATACTGAAAGAGTTGCTTTTCAATCTGTTGCCAGTGGATGGGAGTGAGTTCAGGTACGCTGAGCAGCGCCAAAAGACATACCAGCATTGTAATTACAAGTGGACAAGCATCAAGTTCTGGTAGACAATCTAGGAAGTTTCTTTCCTCATGGATAAACTCTAATGCGGACAGATTCATTTTTGAAAACTTTGCTTCGAGTTTTGTCCCCTGCAAGACTGTCAGCACTTTGCTACTATTACAGTTGATTACATTCTTCAGCTGGTACAGGAGAGACTTCAGTAAGGGCTCACAGCCGTGACATTGACTAGAAGAGCTCACGGCTACTTTAGTTAATAGGAGCAACAACTGAGTTAGTGTCTCAAAACCATAACTTTCAGGAGTGATGGATTTGATGTCAGAGAGAGACTTCAAGAGTCTTTTTGCCCTCTCGCTGTCTGCTGTTTTCCCGAGTAGCTCTGATAGGAAGTCAAAGAGAGCACAGGAAGCTACTGAAACAGCCAGATCCAGATGCTGAGGGTCTTCTGTCCATGAAAATATTGCATTCAGCCCAGCACCACTGAGATCACCAAATAGTCTCATTTTATGCAACTGGATGTCTTGTAGCTTCTTTCCAAATTCGGTTTTACTTGTGCCTTGTAGGAAAGCTACTGCTGCACCTATCCATGACAATGAAACACTTTTAACACCTTCAAGCGTTAAGTGCAGAAATCCAGGTATATCCACTTTCTCCGGCAGAATCAGAGTATTATCAGAAGTGCAGTTCTGTAGGTGATGAAAAGTGCTGCTGATCCATTTCTCCCAGAAGTGTAGGTTGCCAGCTGCTGCTTGGAGATTTCTCATACCCTCAACATACCTGCTCTGCTTGTTCATGAGAATGTCAAGTTTAGCAGCATACATCTGACTGGGTGCTCTAAAGCTGGAAGGCATTGATTCAAGAAGACAGCTGTATATCAACTCAGTGAGAGTTTTTGCAAGGTCAATCCTGCCAATCTCTTTAAAGCAGGCCAGGAGGTAGCTGTACTTTCCAGGGGCCAGTCTTTTGTGTCGCTCCAGGCTCCTCATGAGGTCCAGTCCACTGGAAATCTGCTTCACCTCAGGCTGGGGGATGAAGTCCTCAGAGAGGTAGAGGATTTCATTCACATCTTCCCTGCTTAGCAACCGAGATACAGTCAGAATCTTACATCGGTGTGGAGAAGGTTTACTGAATGCCATTCTCACAATAAGTAAAGTATCACAGCAACAATTTCACATAACAATTCCAGAAGAACATCTGTTATCCAGCGAAGTTTCTTCTTTTATAGGATGTCCAAAAATAGTAAGTACTAATTTTAGACAAGGGAGACTTCCCCAAGAGTATTCCCCAGGTTAACTGATATGGGAAGTCATTATTGTACCTCATTACATATTTCTAGTGTTGCCTAGCAACTAGTTGTACCAACAGTTGATGAATATTGCTTATCATGCAACCAGAAGTCCCCACACTGCATGTGAAATATCTTCATGTTTATAGTGCTTGTCCACATGCATCCCCACTATGAAACACTTCTTTATAACTCTTTTCATTCCTAATAGCAAAAGGCTTTAGAGCTAACCCTCTGTAGGCACAGCTGCTAAGTAACACTAACAGAAAAGGCAACACTTGCAAACACATACAATTCGATCATTTTACTGTTGCACACATACATACAATGAGCATGTGCAAATTTATCAAATAGTTGACCTTACCATCATAACCCCTGGCAAGCATTGTTTTGTAGATAAGTGGGCGAGTGTTTACAATTGTGGGGGGTTGATATTTCAACAAGACAGTTCTCTGCATACTTGAACCCACTCAGTGCACTTACTACTATACGTACTAGACTGGGGGATGAAGTCCTCAGAGAGGTAGAGGATTTCATCCACATCTTCCTTGCTCAGCAACCGAGACACAGTCAGGATCTTACATCGGTGTGGAGAAGGTTTACTAAATGCCATTCTCGCAACAGAAGTTTCATGGTAACAGTTTAGCAAATTGACGGCTGACAGTCAACCTAAACAAGATCATAACATAACAACACTTGAATTAATAGTTGTACCAACTGGAAAGCTATTTCTAGTTTTACGGGTGTACCAAGGCTTCTCAGTCTGTATGGGGGGGGGAGGGTTACAATGTTATGATGCAATATCCATTACTCCTGCACAATGCTGATAAGCCATAACAGGAAACAGGATGGTTACACATTGATGGTTTTGCTCAAGGTGAAGTCCCAAAACTACAAAAGTATTTGTAGCCATGGGGTAATCCCCATGTACTAACTGCAATGTCTTATTAATATACACACAGGCATGTGATGCCATGTGGAAGAACTGCAGGGCAGCTAGACTTTAAAAGCCTACAAACCACTCCAAAACAATACTGCATGGCTGGGTTATGCACTTAGTCTTGTAGTCTACAGTGCTACTGCTGTGACAAAATTTTGCAACTCCCATTAGTCTTGCTCACACAGTGTACATGCAAGCGGGCATGTGGTGGTGGTCTGTATGGTATCCACCTTAAGTATAAAGTTCCACACTTTCACTGCCGTGACAAACCTTTGTAACTTAGTCTACCAAAACCAGCTGTTTCCTCTCCTTATTGCACTGCCATCTACACTCCACTCTACTGCTAGACAGTGTGACTCCATTTCAGTATCAGCATGGCAGACCTCCTCTTATTTTCCTCACATGCATTTATAGCTAGCCATGTTGACTTACTGTTGAGTTTGGGGATTTTTATATTCATTTCACGTTAGAGCTTCACTAGGGACAGTTCAACATCAAGACTTGTGTTGACTATGTTTGACCACTGATTTCCTGTTTACTGCTAGTAGATAGACACAAACACATACCTAATACCTCATGTACATGAACTTACATGAACTGTACATGTCCTCTGTTCCACTGTGTGAAGGAACCAATTAAGGTATAGTGATGTATTCTGATAGCATTTTCCTACCAACTGACCATACACTTCTCACCAATACATTGCATGGCAGGCATGACTGCAAGTTAATGAGTCATGCGTTTAATCTTCCAAGTTAGACATGCATGACATCAATGTTCAATATAAATGTAAACTAGTTTTGTTTGCAGAACCATTCCTGGACCAGCATTGTAATAGGAACAACATCCATGCTTGAATGCGGCTAAATACAAACCAGTCACATTAGGTATTAGCACAAGTTGATGTGATATAAAATTATAGCAGCTAGTCAGTAGCGAAATGCTGAAGCTGGTCCTGCAAATGATCATTTTCACCAGGAATGACATCCGTCAAATCTGTCAGACTAGTGTCTCGGAAGTTGTCAAGCTCACATTGCATTGCTCCACACGCCTGTGGCACTAAGTGCTTGACTGCAATAATTGTATTCTGTTGGGCTTTAAAATACTGTAACAGTTGCATTTCAACCTGTTGCCATTGGATGAGAGTGAGCTCTGATGCATTGAGCAGTGCTAAAAGACAAATAGCAATTGTAGTTACAAGTGGGCAGGTTTCAATTCCAGGTGGACAAACTAGGAAGTCACACTTCTTATGTATCTCCAGATCCATTTTAGAGAACTTTGCTTCGAGTTTTGTTCCTTGCAAGACCATTACTTTGCTTTTATTGCAGCTGATTACATTCTTTAGCTGGTACAGGAGAGACTTCAGTAAGGGCTCACAGCCATGACATTCATTAGAAGAGCTCACAGCTACTTTAGTTAATAGGAGCAACAACTGAGTTAGTGTCTCGAAACCATGACTTCAGGAGTGATGGATTCAATGTCAGATAGAGACTTCAGGGGTCTTTTCACTCTCCCGTTGTCAGCTGCTTTTCCAAGCAACTCTGACAGGAAGTCAAAGAGAGCATGAGAAGCTGTTGATACAACCAAATCTAGATCCTGAGGATGTTCTGTCCATGAAAATATCTCACTCAGCCCAGCACCACTGAGATCACCAAAAAGTTTCAGTTTATGCAACTGGATGTCTTGCAACTTTCTACCAAATTGAGTTTTACTTGTGCCTTGTAGGAAGGCTACTGCTGTACCTACCCATGGCAATGCAATCTTACCAACACCTTCAAGTGTTATGTGCAGTAATCCAGGTATATCCACCTTCTCCAGTAGAATCAAAGCACTATCAGAAGTGCACTTCAGTAGGTGATGGTAAGTGCTACTCATCCATTCCTCCCAGAAGTGTAGGTTGCCAGCTACTGCTTGGAGATTTCTCATACCTTCGACATACCTGCTCTGCTTGTTCATAAGAATACGAAGTTTAGCAGCATACATCTGACTGGGCGCTCTAAAAGTGGAAGGCAATGATTCAAGAAGACAACTGTGTACAAACTTAGTAAGACTTTTTGCAAGGTCAATCCTGCCAATCTCTTTAAGGCAGACCAGGAGGTAGCTGTACTTTCCAGGGGCCAGCCTTTTATGACGCTCCAAGCTCCTCATGAGATGCAGTCCACTGGAAATCTGCTTGACCTCAGACTGAGGGATGAAGTCCTCAGAGAGGTAGAGGATTTCATCCACATCTTCCTTGCTCAGCAACCGAGACACACTCAGAATCTTACATCGGTGGGGAGAAGGTTTACTAAATGCCATTTTCACAATACACAGCAGCAGTTTAGCAAACTGACAGAATAAGCCAATGTGTAACTAGTAAACTGTGGTTTGACAATCAGAATGACCTAGGTTAGGCTGGAAATGCTCATTTTATACTGAGTTTAAGAAATCCTTATTGAAAAACTGTCAGGTATCTAGAAATGCCCAAGGAAATGTTAGGTACTGTAGTACATTTCCTCTAGCTGTCCTTATATTCAATAGAGAGTGTCCTAATTTGGTAGCAGAGTATTTGAAGGGCTCCAAAACAGTGTGGCAGCCTGCACATGCTCATTTGCTAGTTATCATACCAACAAATCCAAGAGGAAATGCCAGATGCTATGGCACATAGACCTTTTGAACTTATCTTCATTGTTTTGCACTATAGAGTGGTTACCTTGGTTGCAGACATGTTGTGGTAATGAGGAGTATATTTGGGGTGAGCCTGAGTGAGCCCCACACTAGGGAGTTCAACAGTGGATTTTCTCTCTATATACATACTGTATACACATCTGTCATATCGTCATTCTGATATACAGCTACACTACACAATAACATGCGCAAGTTGGTATGGACAGTAAGAAAGATTTCATTCTGATCTACATGACATCAGGATAGAGCCAGCACAACCAAGAAGTTGAATGTTTCAGTGTGGTTAAAGATGCATGGATAACTGTTTGGGAAGGGGTAGGTAAAGCCTCCACTGTAAGCAACAGACAGTAGACAGTGCTGTGATCTGGAAATGCACTGTTGAAGCCTTGTTGGCCAAACGATGCTGCTCTGCCACTATATGAATTGCTATATAAATCTCCCAAACTCAACAGTAAGTCAACATGGCTAGCTATAAATGCACCTTTGATGGTGTGAGGAAAATAAGAGGAGGTCTGCCATCCTGATACTGAAATGGAGTCAATATCCAGCAGTGGAATATAGATGGCAGACTTGTGTGGACTATGTTTGACCACTGATTATCTCTTTACTGCTGGTAGATAGACACAAACACATCCCTGAATGCCTCATGTGCATGTACTTACATTCTCTCACTAAGGGATGCATGCATCAATTTACGCATGCACTAATAACACACTTCATCTCAAAATAACATTGGGATTTAGGCAACAGGCAGTGAGAACGGCAACAGGCACAGTGAGAGTGACAGTACAACAACCACATTACCATATACGATACAACAATCATAAACTGGGATGGGCCACAATAAACAGTGGGCAAGTAACATTTAATTTAGAGTGCATGGCCAGTGCACTCAGGGGAAAAAACCTCCAAACACTCCAAAAATAAACCTTGATACAAGGAAAAAACAGTGAAAGATGAAAAAACCCAATATCAACCGAAACATCCCGGTGTAGAAAGCAACATAAATAAACAGTCACTCCAGAGCAGCCCAAGACCACCAAGGTGACCCAAGATTGATGGTAGGTCACTGACAGAGATAGATACTCTCAGAGGCATGGGGAAAGAAAATCTTTCACCTCACAGAAGCTGTTGTTGCCTGAGAATGACTCTACATTGCATGCATTCCATTTAAATACAGCAAACCCTGACTACTCAGGAACACACAAATATCTATGCGCATGCACCAACTTAGTGACCTGCTGCAGCAGGAGGCGTACCCCTAGTTATGATGCATGTCACACCCCCACTGTTAGAGAACTCATTTTCCGTCTAATTTGCTACGCTCAAACGGCAGAAAATATGCAACTCTAGCCTCATTCCCAGGCCTTCCCACCGTCCAGTTTTTGATCACTTGCAGTATGCAAAAACTGCAAGTGATCAAAAACTGGACGGTGGGAAGGCCTGGGAACGAGGCTAATACAACTGTACATGTCCTCTGTGCCACTATGTGAAGGGACCAATTAAGGTATAACAATGTATTCTGATATCATTGTCCTACCAACTGACCATACACTTTTCACCAGTACAAGACTTGGCAGGCATGACTGCAAGTTAATGAGTTATGGGTTTAATCTTCCAAGTTAGACATGACATCATCCAAATGTTCCAAAGATAAATTGCAAACTAGTTTTGTTCAAAGAACCAACCCATTCCAGCATTGTAACAGAAACAACATCCATGCTTGAATGTGGCTAAATACAAACCAGTCTACTCTCCGAGCATTAGGTACTAACAAAAGTTGATGTGGTATAAAATTATAGCAACTAGTCAGTAGTGTAAAACTGAAGCTATGAGTTCCTGGAAATGATCGTTTGTACCAGGAATGATATCCATCAACTCTGCCAGACTGGTGTCTCGGAAGCTATCAAGCTCACATTGCATTGCCCCACACACCTGTGGCATTAAGCACTTAAGTAGGTTAAGTGCACCTTGCTGTTGTGATTTGAGATACTCTAGCAAGTGCAGTTCAATCTGCTGCCAGTGGATGGGAGTGAGCTCTGGTACACTCAGCAGTGCCAAGAGACATACAAGCATTGTAATTACAAAAGGACAAGCATCCATTTTAGGCAGACAAGCTAGAAAGCTGCTTTCCGCATGAGTAGACTTTGGTGCCTGAGATTCCATTTTAGAAAACCTTGTCTCAATGATTGTTCCTTGGAAGACTGCCAGTAATTGGTTATTATTGCAGTTGATCACGTTTTTCAACTGACGCAGGAGGGACTTCAGTAGGGGTTCACAGCCATGACATTGAATAGAAGAGCTCACAGCCACTTTTGTTACCAGAAATAACAACTGAGTTAGTGTTTCAAAACCATAACTTTCAGGAGTGATGGATTTGATGTCAGATAGGGACTTCAAAAGTTCTCCAACCCTGTCATTGTCAACTGCTTTCCCAAGCAGCTCTGACAGGAACTCAAAAAGAGCACAAGAAGCTGTTGAAACAGCCAGATGTAAGTGCTGAGGGCGTTCTTTCCATAAAAACAGTTCATTCAACCCAGCACCATTGAGGTCACCAAATAGTTTCATTTTATGTAACTGGACGTCCTGCATCTTCCTCCCAACATCAGTGTTATGTGTATCTTGCAGGAAAGCTGCTGCTGTAGCTATCCATGGCACTAAAACACTTACAACTCCTTCAAGTATTACGTGCAGCAATCCAGGCACATCTACCTTCTCTGGCAGAATTGAAACACCATTCAAAGTGCACCTCAGTAGCTGGAAAAGAGTACTACTCATCCATTCCTCCCACAAGTGTAAATTACTACTTGCTGCTTGAAGATTTCTCATGCCCTCCACATACCTGCTCTGTTTGTTCATGAGAATCTGGAGTTTAGCAGCATACATCTGACTGGGTGCTCTAAAACTAGAAGGCATTGATTCAAGAAGACAACTGTATATGAACTCGGTGAGAGTTCTTGCAAGATCGATCCTGCCAATCTCTTTAAGGCAGGCAAGGAGGTAGTTATACTTTCCAGGGGCCAGTCTTTTGTGTCGCTCCAGGCTCCTCATGAGGTCCAGTCCACTGGAAATCTGCTTCACCTCAGACTGGGGGATGAAGTCCTCAGAGAGGTAGAGGATTTCATTCACATCTTCCTTGCTCAGCAACCGAGATACAGTCAGAATCTTACATCGGTGGGGAAAAGGTTTATCAAATGCCATTCCCACAACATGAGTTTTACAACAAAACTTTAGAGCAAATTGAAGCTATATAGTGAACTGTACCTGGCAGTCAAGACTGTTAAATCAAACTACAACAGAAAGAAGTCTTACATATCGGGTGATGTCCCCAGTTTGTGGTTTTTCACATTTGCAGGGTATTACCATATCAGTTTATTACCTAATCAGGTTGTCTGCTTTACCATTGTGTTGCTTAGCAACTAGTTGTACCCAAGAAGTGGTAGCTTTGAATCATGGTGACTGGCTTCAGCTTCACAGTTTGGGGGGATTTTAGCTATACTTAATGAGCCAGACACTACTAGAGTTCTGTCAACTTTGTGTAAACAGTGGTTTCCTGTTTCCTGGTAATAGACAAACACATGCACACCCACACCCACACACATAACTTCATGTAGTAAATGCTGATTATGTAAGTACATCTGTCTTCGCTGGCATAATCTGATCCCTAATTGAAGTGCACCTCAGTAAATAGAGAAAAGTGCAGCTGTTCCATTCTTCCCAATAATGTGGGTTGGCAGCTGCTGTTTGTTACCCATGCTCAACAGGATTTGTAACCCATTATCCACTGAGTTTCATTTACTAGAAGTATTTTGAAGCTATTGACACCTTGTATGTTCTGTACTTCCACTACTGCTGGGAGCTAGCATTGGAAACTTGAGCCGGCAAGGGTTCTTCCATCAATTCTGTTGGGGTTCATGACCTTGGCTACAACCACTCATTGGCGAGCTTACAATGGCCAGGGCTCTCCAACCAGTAAACACTCCGCCTGACTGAAAACTGCCTACTGTGCCAGAAATAGAGCCCCTACAAAGGTAGAGGAGCCGACCACAGCCTTTCTACAGCAAGACAGCTGCCATGTGCATGGCACTTTGTGACTATGCCCGTCCACCTCCCCCTATCCCACCCTTTATGCTAGTGCAAACCTATCTTCAAAACAGCTAGATTGGACCAACCGTGCATGAATCACTGCTGGAGTGGATTGCATACTGGACTAACCTTTGAACTTACTATGTTCTTACCACATAACCACCATAATATACCTCAGCTAGTTTAATAAGCGCCTATGAATGCCATTTCTAATGTGTAAACACTAATTTTGTGTTTTACCACAAAGACATGTAGCTACACACATTCAGATCCTCATTTCCAGGACTTCCTACTGTCTTGTTTTCAGTGTCAAAGTCAAGGGAAGCGGAACCAAATACAAACCACAAAGTGGAGAAAGCACTATAATTGTTCAGAGCACACAGGAAAGGTGCAAAATGCAGTTGGAGTCCCCTTGTCCCCTCTGTCTACCTAAGTAGACATTGATGTCACTCACATGGTAAAGTGTGCCAGGCCTTCTTCCTCCATTTTTGCATAGACAACTGTTCAAGAGTGCAAGTCCAGTGGTCGGCAAGTTTGGTATGGTAGGAATAAAATGAAGTTCTAGTCCAAGGAAAGCAATTAGGTACATATATATTCACACAGACAGAGTGTACCTGCAAAAGAAGCATAGAGAGAAGCCACATATACGTAGTTGAAGTTGCAGGCAGCTACTGTATAGTTGGTAGGCAAGTGGTAAAAATGATTTACTTTTTGTAGAAGTCAAAACACATAATAGAAATATGTGCGGTAACTGGAAAGCAAGTGATATACAGTAGTGAAATGGTATGATAGTTTGCGGAAGTAACTGCTTGAAATAACAGAGGCAGTAAGATTATGGTAGTCAGTAGTGAAATGCTGAAGCAATGAGGTCCTGCAAATGGTCATTTTCACCAGAAATGACATCCATCAACTCAGTCAGACTGGTATCTCGGTAGCTATCAAGTTCACACTGTATTGTCCCACACACCTGTGGTATTAAACGCTTTACTGTTGCAATTGTATTTTGCTGCAGCTGTGATGTGAGATACTGTAACAGTGGCATTTCAATCTCTTGCCACTGGATGGGAGTGAGTTCCGATACGCTGTACAGTGCCAAAAAACATACCATAATCTCTCGAAAATATGCCCATGGGCGATGAACTTAAGTGGCTCCTAAAAGAGGGGGATGGGTGTATTTTCGGGAGTTGTGATATTTCTCTCGAAAATACACCCACCTCACACGCAGTTAGTCTTGCCCTTGTTATTTGCGCATGCAGTGATTATTCAATGCCTCTTTTGTCATGCGCTTGCTTACGCAATAACAGCAAATGGTGTCATTTGTTATTCCCTCCTCTTGCATATTGCTGCTTCTTGTTAACATAACAGCATGTACTGCGGCATAAATGGGTGGGCGTACTTTCGAGAGAAAAGCACCCTTTGCAACAACTTCATTCAAAAAAGGGGGGTGGGCGTATTTTCGAGGGTGGGCTTATTTTCGGGAGATTACGGTACAAATATAGTAATTACAAATGGGCAAGCATTGATTTCAGGTGGATAAACTAGGACGCCGCTTTCCTTATAAACAAATTCAAATACTTGGAGGTCCATTTTAGAAAACTGCTTCAAGTTGCGTTCCTTGTAAGATCTTTAATACTTTGCTTTTATTGCAGTTGATTACATCCTTCAACTGATACAGAAGGGACTTCAGTAAAGGTTCACAGCTATGGCATTGCATGAATGGAAGAACTCACAGCCACTTTTGTTAATTGAAGTCACAACTGAGGTAGTGTCTCAAAAGCACAGTTTTCAGGAGTGATTGACTCAATGTCAGATAAGGACTCTAAAAGTCTTTCTACCTTCTCACTGTCAACTGCTTTCCCTCTGCAACTCTGACAAGAAGTCAAAAAGAGCATAGAGAATTTCATTCACATCTTCCTTGCTCAGCAACCAAGATACACTCAGGATCTTACATCGGTATGGAGAAGGTTTACTAAATGCCATTTCTTACATTTCACAGCAACCACTGTTGAGCAAAGTAACAGGCTTCCAGCTACTAGCAAACTGTGGCTTGGCAGTTGTTGAAAGCCTAGGAATACACATCATACTATCAGTTGATTAAATTACAGAAACCATCAGGATATCAACATAGCTTCTGAGTATGCCTTTTAGGGATGGTTTAACCTTTATGGTTTATTCATTTTTACTTCCATACACAGCTATGTAGTTGAAATTCTGGAATTCATCCAGGGACAGACATGTGCTGCTTTCCACATACATCACCTTTGTATGAAATGTGTGGCACACACCCTCCCCACAAAGGCTGTAAAGGATGTAAGGAGTCCCTAATGGGCCAATTAAGGCTGAGACCCCTGTGCACTACTTCAGGGAACTCTGGGCCTAGTGCTAGACAAACTCCTGGAGCTGGGCCAAGCACTCACAGGAGCACTGACGATGCCCCTCCACTGTGGTGTGGGCACCTGAATCCCACCTGTACCTCAGTAGAATTAGGCACAGCCAGTGGTCTTGTCCTTCCCCAGCCTAAGCCAGGTCCCCAATTTACTATTTTACTTGGACCTGGGTTGGGTACCAAGTGGAGAAAGATTTTTTTTCTCCAGTGGTAACTGGTGAGACTTGAACCTGTGATCTTTCGATTGACAGTCAAGTGCTTTAACCACTTGGCCACACAGTCACACCACACAGTTTCTACTGATTTGGTAGTCAGTGTTGCAGAGACGGTTACAAGTGGTTTTTATGGTTATCAGTGGTTGTGCATAGTTTTCAGTGGTTTTGGTTATCTATGGTTATCAATGGTTATCAGTACTTGGTTATGCATGGTTATCTAGGGGTTATCTTTGCCTATGGTTATCAGTAGTTACGCATGGTTATGCTTGGTTATCTATGGTTATATATATATATCAGACATTTTTACCACTAATAATCATGTGAAAATACCAATAACATGCACAACCAGGCTGGCACAACCTCTGATAACCACCGATAACCATGCACAATCTCTGATAACCACCGATAACCATGCACAATCTCTGATAACCACCGATAACCATGCACAACCTCTGATAACCACCGATAACCATGCACAATCTCTGATAACCACCGATAACCATGACAACCTCTGATAACCACCAATAACCATGACAACCATAAAAACCACTGGTTACCAGTAGTGGATTCTGCTTTACCACTTTTTCTTCCATTTTTGTGCACTGTAAAATATAATGATCAGAAGTGGTATTACAATCTAAAACGCATTCTTGCTAGCTCTTCCAGACCCAATCCATCCCAGCATGTATTCACTGATATACTTACGTACTAATGAATCTAGGAATGTGACTAAATGCAAGCCAATTAAGTGTTCAAGAGTACATGTTCTATACAAAGTTTGATGTAGTACAATAATCTAAGGGAAAACATCATGGTAGTCAGTAGCGAAATACTGAAGCTATGAGGTCCTGCAAATGGTCATTTTCACCAGGAGTAACAGTCATCAATTCTGCCAGACAACTGTCTCGTAAACTATCAAGTTCACACCGCATTGCCTCACACACCTGCGGCATTAAGCGCTTAACTAAAGTAAGTGCACCTTGCTGTTGTGATTTAAAACTCTGCAAGAGTTGCACTTCAATTTCTTGCCATTGGATGGGAGTGAGCTCTGATACGCTGAGCAGTGCCATAAGACATGCTATCATTGTAATTAAAAGTGGACAAGCATCAGTTTCTGGTAGACAAACACATGAAAAGAAACTTTCTTCGTGGACAGGTTTTAAAACTTGCAGTTCAATTTTAGAAAACTTTGCTTCAAGTTTTGTTCCTTGAAGGACTCTCAGAAGTTTACTTTTGTTGTGGCAGATTACATTCTTCAGCTGATTCAGGAGAGATGTCAGTAAGGGTTCACAGCTATGACATTGACTAGAAGAGCTCACAACCATTTTTGTTAATAGGAGTAGCAACTTAGCTAGTGTCTCAAAAGGATAACTTTCAGGAGCGATGGATTTGATGTCAGACAGAGACTTTAAGAGTCTTCCTACCCTCACATTGTCAGTTGCTTTCCCAAGCAACTCGGACAGGAAGTCAAGGAGAGCAGAGGAAGCTGTTGATACAGCCAAATCTAGATCCTGAGGATGTTCTGTCCATGAAAATATTTCACTCAGCCCAGCACCACTGAGATCACCAAAAAGTTTCAGTTTATGCAACTGGATGTCTTGTAACCTCTTACCAAATTGAGTTTTACTCGTGCCCTGTAGGAAAGCTACTGCTGCACCTATCCATGGAAATGCAATCTTACCAACACCTTCAAGTGTTATGTGCAGTAATCCAGGTATATCCACCTTCTCTGCCAGAATTGGGGTGCTATTAGAAGTGCACTTCAGTAGGTGATTGCAAGTAATGCTCATCCATTCCTCCCAGAAGTGTAGGTTGCCAGCTGCTGCTTGGAGATTTCTCATACCCTCAACATACCTGCTCTGCTTGTTCATGAGAATACGAAGTTTAGCAGCATACATCTGACTGGGCGCTCTAAAACTGGAAGGCAATGATTCAAGAAGACAGCTGTATATAAACTCGGTTAGAGTTTTTGCGAGATCAATCCTGCCAATCTCTTTAAGGCAGGCCAGGAGGTAGCTGTACTTTCCAGGGGCCAGTCTTTTGTGTCGCTCCAGGCTCCTCATGAGATGCAGTCCACTGGAAATCTGCTTGACCTCAGACTGAGGGATGAAGTCCTCAGAGAGGTAGACGATTTCATCCACATCTTCCTTGCTCAGCAACCGAGACACTGTCAGAATCTTACATCGGTGGGGAGAAGGTTTACTAAATGCCATTCTCACAGTAGAGGTTTCAACAGCAACAATTTACAGCTAAGGCTACTTTGAATTGATTTTTGTTGGCAAACCTGTAACAACAGAAAGTTGAACTCATACTGTTAAGTCAAGCTAGATAGCTAAATTTATAGAAACTTGAGGAAATCTAAAAATATAGAATAGTCAGTTTCATTGACCTAACTAGGTATCACTTTAGGAATTTATTACCTACACAGTTTGGAATTTGAACTTCGCCCACGGACAGACACTTTTACTATGGATTCACTCTATATAAAGTTGTGTGTTACATAGACACACACACACATGCATATGCTTGTATATGTGCACGTGCACACATAGAATAGCACCTGAGTGTATATTTAAACAGTAGTTCTATGTATAGCTGCATGTGTGTGTGTGTGTGTGTGTGTGTGTGTGTGTGTGTGTGTGTGTGTGTGTGTGTGTGTGTGTGTGTGTGTGTGTGTGTGTGTGTGTGTGTGTGCACGTGCACACATGGGAGTATGTGTGTGGGAAGGAAGGGCTACTTTGAATACCAAATACACATTTTCGATGATGTGAGGTGAAAATACAGCAAAGAGAAAAAGCCGGCAGTTGCCAGGAACCAAACCTAGCAATCTTGTCATTTATTTTCCATTACTACACACACACACACACACACACACACACACACACACACACACACACACACACACACACACACACACACACACACACACACACACATACACACACACACACACACACTTCCCAGGACACTCTGGACAGTGTTGAGGCATTGATCAAGAAACATGAGGACTTTGAAAAGTCACTGGAGGCTCAGGAGGAGAAGGTGAACGCCGTGGACCACTTTGCACAGAAGTTGATGGCAGCTGAACACTATGACACTGTTGCCATTGCCAACAGAAGAGATGGAGTGCTACAGAGGTGTGTCACATTACGGTTATAGTCAGTTGTTTTGTTCACATGTTTACAGACAGCACTCGGCCTACAGTCTCATGCTATTATATGCCATAACTTCATCATGGTCATAGTATGTTGTGTATGTAATTGTAGTTTGGAAGCTTGTAACTAAGGCATAACTATAGCTATGGTCTTATTTCCTGGCATGATGGTATTAAGGTTGTCAAACAATTCTAACAAGAAGTGTATTCAAATATGATCTTAACAATCACAGAACTATTATACACAATGTGCACGTTTTGTCATTTTTTTGCAGATTTAATTGTCAGCCAAAATACCTCAATACCAGCCACACATGTGATGTGATGTGATGTACTTTCTCTGCAGGTATGCTCATCTTCATCAGCTGTCTGAGGAGCGAGCTCAGAAGCTGGAGGACTCCAAGAAACTGCAGCAGTTCCTCAGGGATGTGGATGAGGTGAGTTGTTGGAGGGGAGGAGTGTGTTTTTGTACTTGTGTGTAACTGTGTGTGTGTGTGTGTGTGTGTGTGTGTGTGTGTAACTGTGTGTGTGTGTGTGTGTGTGTGTGTAACTGTGTGTGTGTGTGTGTGTGTGTGTGTGTGTGTGATCAACATTGCAAGGAAATTGAAGGAATGTTGATTTAGTTACACCAGAAGCACGTTAAAGGTTGAATCCTCCAACTAAGTAGTATAAACACTCAAGACTGGCTTCCCTTGTGGAACAACTTGATTGCCATATTAGGCCTGGTTCTGTACAGGTTGTGCATGTATACTCAGTTTGTGCACGTATATTCAGGTTGTGCACGTATACTCAGGTTGTGCACATATACTCAGGTTGTGCACGTATACTCAGGTTGTGCACGTATACTCAGGTTGTGCACGTATACTCAGGTTGTGCACGTATACTCAGGTTGTGCAGGTATACTCAGGTTGTGCACATGTACTCAGGTTGTGCACATATACTCAGGTTGTGCAGGTATACTCAGGTTGTGCACATGTACTCAGGTTGTGCACATACATTAAGAGCATATACTAGTCTATTATATAAGACTATGTCTGAACTGCAATTTCTAGTACTTGGATGTTCCTGATCAATTACCCTGCTCACATGTGCACAAAGCAATCAGTTCTCTGTCAACAAATTGTTGGAAAACCACACAAATAAGCAGTATAGATAGCTCATACACACACTACAAATCTTTTTATCTACATGCATACCTGATAATAGCTGAAACAGTTTTATTTTATTTTTTATTTTATTTGAGTTTCTGGATTGTTCACATACCCAGACAGAAAAATTTCCTTTTGAGTACAAGACTGCAAGTGACACTGGTTATTCCCATCCCAGATAATATTTGTTACACATGTAGTCTCATTCTGAGGCCTTCCCATCCAGTTCTTGATCGCTTACAGTATGTAGTAAGTGATCAAAAGATGGATGGTGGGAAGGCCTGGGAATGAGGCTATTAGAATAGAAAACTACAATGCTGCTTCAAAAGAAAGCACGAGATAAGTGCTCTACAGAGCAACTAATTAAGTGTGTTCTCCCTCCATCTCTCTCCAGGCTGATGGATGGATCAGTGAGAAGTTGCAGACAGCCTCAGATGAGTCCTACCGTGACCCAACCAACTTGCAGAGCAAGCTGCAGAAACACCAGGCCTTTGAGGCTGAGCTGTCAGCCAACAAGGGGAGGGTGGACTCTGTACGACAGGTGAGTGTGTGTGTATGCGTGCATGCATGTGTGTGTGTGTGTGTGTGTGTGTGTGTGTGTGTGTGTGTCAATAAGTTCACCCCTACAAACAGACATACGTACATGCACACTGAGGCTTAAACATTTGGCTGTGTCATAACAGAGTGTGGAACTCTGAAACACGTACAATAATTTCAAGCTTGAAAATATTGTGATTAACCATGCAAGTTGTCCTTAATTTAGGGGTCTTCATGAGATGTATTACTGTATGTCTCGAACTTCTACGTTTTCTCTTCCTTCAGACTGGAGAAGAGCTAATAGATGGCAACCACTATGCCTCTCACGAGATTGAGGCTCGCATTGAGACTCTCAACACACACTGGCAAAATCTCAGTGAGAAGTGAGTTGGTGATAAACAGCTAGGTTGATATTACTAAGGCCCTTCCAACTGGTATTCCTGTTTCTGGTCAGGGGTTTTCCCTGGCATTGACGCGGGCGGGCGGGTACTTAGCAACCTAGAAACCAAGTACTTCGACACAAAACACTACAGTTCACTAACACCATACACAACAGCCAAGTGAGATACCTACAAAAAGAATGAATAAAACGTACTGAAGCCTACAAACATGACCGACACCTTTCCTATTTTGCTTAGTTTGCTAGCCTGATGGTGATAGATATAACCAATCTACAACTCACCACGAATCCACCACACTGCGCATGCGCAGAAGTCGAGTTGCTGAAATTGCGTAAGGCGTAATTATTGATGCGGGCGGAGGACCAGAAACAGGAATACCAGTTGGAAGGGCCTAAAAGATATGGAGGTTAACCTAAAAGATGTAGGTGTGCCATTATGGTTAGCCAATAAGGTATGTGGGTGTCAGACTAGTTACCTAAAAGACATAGATGTGTTACTATATAGGCAACATAAAATGCATAGGCAAGTTATTAATTAGAGTTAATTAACCTTAGAATGTTACTTCAAGTTATTAATACCACCACACCTCCTCACCCTCCCAGATCCTCAGATAAGGGTCAGAAGCTGCAGGAGGCATGGGAACAGCAGCAGTTCTTGCGGGCAGTGGAGGACATCGAGGACTGGATTGGAGACATGGAGAGCCAGATGGCATCAGAGGACCTCGGCCGGGACCTCATCTCCGTCAATAACCTCATCAAGAAGCATGCTGTATGTCAATCTATCTGCCATATGTCTGTCTGTCTGTTTGTCTGTCTTTCTTTTCTGTCTGTCTGTCTGTCTGTCTGTCTGTCTGTCTGTCTGTCTGTCTGTCTGTCAGACCATATCCTTCAATTCCATGAAGACACCCACATATTCCTTTTACCTATCATTCATATCACCACTACCATCCTCACACCACACACAGCTTCACCTGGACATCGCATATGCACAACCCACATACTTTTATCAATTCATATCACTTCACCTACGGGTATACTTTGCCTTACCCCTGCCCACACATCCACTCCTTCACTTGCTCCGCATTCACCACCCCTCTACAGCTGCTGGAGAATGACATCCAGGCTCAGCAGGGCCGGATTGATGACATCATGGCTCAGGTGCGGCGGTTCCGTGAAGCCAACCACTTCCAGAGTGACCAGATTGAAGACAGGGGCAGAGAGCTTGTGGCAAAGTGAGTCTTTCAAGATGTGAAAAAAATGATGTGCACATAATTATTCCTTTGCAGTAAATGCTAAGAGTTTCATTTTGATGTCAAAAGTAATCGCAATGCTTGTTTTCGTGTGTATTGTTGTGTTTGCAGTTTGTGCTTTTAACCTGCTAACATGTGCCCCAGGCCCCAATAGTTTATTCATGCTAATCCAGCAAATATTCTGTAGCTTAGGACACCATGAAAGCAATGGCTGATTACCATAATATGACTTGCAAATGCAGACAAGCACTTAAATGTATGTTTCTACCCTTTTCTTCCTCTATCCCTCCCATCTTTCTACCTGTTTCACTCCATCCCTCTCGCCTCCCATCCTCCCTCCTGCTTTCCCTCTATCCCTCCATCCCTCTATCCCCCTCTCCCTCCCTCCTTTACACCCCCCCCCCCCCCCCCCCCCCCCCACCCTCTCTTCCAAGATACTGCCAGCTGGAAGACCCAATGGCACATCGTCACCAACAGTTAGAGGACTCTCTTCGTCTTCACCAGTTTATCCATGACAAGGAGGATGAGCTCAGGTGGGTGAGGGAGAGGGAGCCCCTTGCCTCCAGCTCTGCCCTTGGCAACAGCCTCACCACCGTCCAGAGCTTACTGAAAAAACACCAGGTAATTATATATAACACACCATCTCTAACAGGTACAGATCAGAATTGCCTTCCATTTCAGGCCAAGTTCAGCTGGGTAACTTCATAGTTTAATCAGTGACAATTGCAGTTCTTTGTGGACTGAGTAATAGTATAGTACTATGTAAAACCTGAATGCAGTAAGTATCTACATGAACAATCAACGAACCACATCTCCCTTATAAAACAGGCCTAGCTGTTATGCAAAGTCACCCACTGCGCAGGATGCGTTTCGGCCAATACCAGGCCTCATCAGCTGCGCTGGGGTGACCAGGAGATGGGGACTGCCATATCATGCACAGAATGCAGTCAGGTGGGACTGCCACATCATGCACAGAATGCAGTCAGGTGGCTGGCCTTATTCAAAAGTCGGTAGAGACTCCGATCTTCGAAAGCACCGTCTCTTCGTGCAGCTGTTCTTCGTGCAGCTGTCTTTCGTTCGAAGATCTTGCGTAGCAATCGTACATGATTGTTCAAAGCTGAGATCCATGCAAGAGGTGGAGATTGCCTTAACTCCAACCAATGTGAGGTGTGAGGTGTGTGTGTGGGGGGGAGGGGCTCAGTGATCAAGCAAGAAGGCGTTTCCTATCTTACTGCCCACACTGTTTCTCTACACCTGTAATATGTAGGTCTTGGAAGCAGAACTGACCAGCCATGAGCCAGTGATCCAGGGGGTGTCGGAGACAGCACAAGAGCTGATCACCAGCAACCACTTTGCCTCAGACAAGATCTGGGAGCAAAGGAAGGAGTTGCTGGATGCCTGGTCCAGCTTAAAGACAATGGCCAGTCAGCGAAGCCAGATGCTCACAGACTCACTGGAGGCACAACAGGTTTGTCAGTTCACACTGCACTATGTTCATGTAGTTTGCCTATAGGATCACTGTCACAGGTTTGCACCGGGAATCAGGCTGAGGATGATTTCACTATGAGTATAAGATCCCTTGCTAAATGTTCACAATCTCTCCCCCCAAATCTTGCTGTATTTAACTGGTTTACCCTTCCCTTATCCTCTCTCCAACACTCTACTCTACACCTTAATTCTCACTAATCAATCTTCCACTCCTCTCCCACTCCTTCATCCACTCCCTCACAGTACTATGCAAGAGCATCAGAAGCTGAGTCCTGGATGAATGACAAAAAGCCTCTTGTCGCCCACAGGCAGTACGGCAAGGACGAGGACAGCACACAGGCACTCATCAAGAAGCAGGAAGCTATAGAACTTGAGATCGATGGCTACAGTGTAAAAGTGGCAGAGCTTGAGACTGAGAGCCAGAGGATGCTGAGTAAGGAGCACTTTGACAGCGACGCCATCCGTGAGAGACAGGTAACTCAACATGTGCAGCATCTCATTATGTGAAAAAGGAAGTGTTTATTACTCTTAACTGTGTAGTCCTCTGTTTACCATATGATTACCGTATCTTTCATGGTACTATGGGCTTCAGCAGCTAATGTTCCATATTCACTATGGTTCTATAACAGCTAGAGAGGGGAAAGCTACACCCCCTGGATGTTCCTCCTGTCAGCTATTAGATATAAAACCATTTTAATGGTCAGAAAGATGTCACCAGAGTCTAGATTTCAATAAAATATTTTCCTGTGTATGTGTAGCGCGCTCTCCTTATACTGAAATTTTGATTTTCGTTACTTCCCAGGCCTCTATAGAGTCTCGTTACAGCGAACTACTGGAACTGTCGTCACAGCGACACCACAGACTGGTAGAGTGTAAACAACTGCACCACTTTAACCGAGAATGTGATGAGGTAGAGCGATGGATTGGGGAGAGGGAGGTAGTGGCAGCCAACGAGGAGCTAGGGAAGGATCTTGAACATGTGGAGGTGTGTGTGTGTGTGTGTGTGTGTGTGTGTGTGTGTGTGTGTGTGTGTGTGTGTGTGTGTGTGTGTGTGTGTGTGTGTGTGTGTGTGTGTGTGTGTGTGTGTGTGTGTGTATGTAGCATGTACATGCTAATTAAGTGAGGATTGTGATCTGGTATTAAACAGGTAGCAACAATCCATGAAAAATCTCACTCCTCCTTCACCAGATTTTGCAGAAGCGTTTTGCTGACTTCACACACAACATAATGGCATCAGAAGACCGTATCCTCTCAGTCAATAGGATGGCCGACTCCCTCATCGAGGCAGGACACACTGGTATGGCAAATCATGATGCGATACTTGAACATCATGTCATTAGTATACCTGTGAACAAATGGCTGACAATATATAAGTGCACGATGAACTATTTTTTTTAGATTACTGGTTGATGAAATTACCATGAAAGCTTAACCAATCTATCAGTAAAGAAGTTAAGATAATATTTCCCAGCAATTGCAGTTGTTTGATTCTCACACTGTACTTATCAGTCAGATTTACTACTGTAGAGTTTACAAATATTGAGTGAACTGAACAACACTTGGAGACAAAATGATCATCCAAATGTGTTTGAATTACCTGACCCCCCTAGACTCTGAGGCCATCACAGACCGCAAGGTGGTGATCAACCAACTGTGGACAGACCTCAAAGACCTAACTGACGCCAGGTCACTTGCACTGGCTGGAGCAAAGGAGATCCACACCTTCAACAGAGATGCTGCAGATGCCAAGGAGAGAGTGCAGGTGCGTACAGTGTATAGGGATATCCAAGTTACATGTGTGGCCTGTGCCATTTTTAGGAGTGTCCTAGTCACAGTATATCTAGGAGTGTCATGTTCAATGCCATCTTTAGTACGGCTCTCTACGTTCTATGAGGTCCTTATAGAAGAGTGTCCCAATTACATCTTATAATGTATATATGAATGCTGTGTGTCTTGTGTGTGTTCTATGTCTTCCTCTCTCAGGAGAAGGACGCCGCTTTGTCTGATGACTATGGCAAGGACTTGGCCAGTGTACAGGCATTACAGAGAAAGCATGAAGGATTTGAAGTATGTATGCCGTATACTTACTAGAAGTTACCATGCATGCTATCACCATCATCATAGTCAAGAAGTCACCAATACAAGATGTACAGCAAATTGTTGGAGATGATCAGTTGCAGTGCTGCTTTTAAAATCCAACCCTGCTCCATTGACCCCAGCATGATCTAACCAGTCTCCCAACTGCTACTTTCAACACCCTCTTTTCTCCATTACATCCATGCAGCGTGATCTAGCTGCTCTGGAGAAGAAAGTGAAGATCCTCTCCCAGGAGTGTCAGAGGCTGAGCAAGACCTACCCTGAGTCTGCTTCCCTCATGAGGGAGAAGGATAGGGAGGTGGTGACAGCATGGCAGACCCTACTCACCAAATCCCAGGCTAGAAATAGCAAGCTGGTTGAAGCAGAGCAGCTGCAACGGTACCTCAATGACTTCAGAGATCTCAGGTGTGAAGTGTGTGGTGTGTGGTGTGTTGTGTCTGTGTGTCTATGTGTCTATGTATCTGCAACTGTCTGAGTGTGTGTGCTGGGGGAATGTTATATAGAACTGGTCAGTTTTATGCTCGTTAGGCCTTATTAGGTGCATGCAGTGTACAGCACATAGTCACAGCTACCAAATATGGGAAAAGAGTATGTGACATCAAACAGCATCGTCTGGATACAGTAGATGTGGTGTTGTGTCTTACTGTCATTAGGTACATACAGTGTATGAAGTATAAGTATGTACATACATACAAAGTTATACATAATGGCACAACATAACAAATGATGCCAGCCTACTACACAGTACAATATTCAGTTCATCTCACAATCTCTTACCTCTACCCACAGCTCCTGGGTGAGTGACATGGTTGCAGTACTGCAGGCAGATGAACTTCCCCAGGATGTGGCAGGGGCAGAGGCTCTGCTCACCTCCCACTCTGAACACAAAGCAGAGATTGATGCCCGGCAAGACTCCTTCACCAGCTTCAAGAAAAAAGCTGAAGCTCTCATTGCTGCCAGACATTATGCCAGCCAAGAGGTAGTAGAAGTTATTAAATTGGTACAGTTCATTCATTTTAGGAACCAACAAATCGCATATCCCAGTCAAAAGGCAGGCCTGGGTGCTATACAGACTCACCCATTGCACCAGGATGTACCATATGGCTGGGGTTCAAATTTTCGTCCGTCTTAGATTTCTTGGATGTCTTGAGCGATAGCCGTCAAAGGCACACTCGTTGACAGGCTTCTATTGGCTAGATAGTTTGAAGTAGGCCGGATTGAAACGTGATTCAGTTGTTTTTCACAAATGGCTCTTGACTCACGAAAAACGTGAAGATAAATCTCTCGCGCAAGTTAGCAACCATAAGTCTCGTTAGCTGTGCTAGGATGACTGAGACCTAAAAGGCTATTGTTGCAAAGTGATACAATATAAATCTTCTTCTAGTATATAACCTTACATCTATTCAGATCCAGGATAAAACGTCACATCTGGAGGCTAACCATCATGAGCTAAGAGAGATCTGGGAACAGAGAAAGGAAGAGTTTGAGCAGAACCTTGATATCCAGATGTTCCGAAGAGATGCAGAACAGGCTGAGGCCTGGATTGCTTTTAGAGAGGCCTTCCTGGGAAATGAAGACCTTGGGGTGAGAATGTGCGGATGTGAGGGAATGAGGGTGTGAGGGTGTGAGGAATGAGAAGTGAGTGGGGAATGAAGTTAGGAAGTGAGGAGTGTGAGAAATATGGGTAGATAATATTAAAGGAGTTATGAAGTGACAAAGTGTGAATGAGGGAAGTATGTGTGGAAATGAGGTGAGAAAGTAATGGAGCAAGGAGATGAGGCTTGATGTTATTTACTGTAAGCAACAGTAGGCGCTCATGAATAAAGCTGAGAGAGTGAGAAATAAATCTATAGAAAAAATTCTGGGATCCAGCTGGGATTCGAACCCAAGACCTTCTGAATACTAGTCAGACACTCTTACCACTGAGCCACTTGGACCCCTGGCAGAGGAGCGGAAGACAAGCTACATAAGCAGCATTGCCTAGAGGCCTCAGACGAATTCCACCTTTTTCCGTGGATTTATTTCTCATTGTTCGTAAGGAGAAGAGTAAAAGTATGAGCAGTGTGAGGTTAAACCCTGAACAAAGTCATGTACTCATGTACAGCATGTTTTGCAGAGAAATAAGGTTTATACTTTTGCATTGTTCACTATCATGACAGGACTCAGTTGACACAGTAGAGGAGCTCCTGAAGAAACATGAAGACTTTGAGAAGACTCTGGCTGCTCAGGAAGAGAAATTCTCCATCCTCAACCGGGAGACCAAGGTGAAATGACCCATCATTTATAAGTAACATTACATACTTGTTCTAGTTGACACCGTTATTATGCTACTTATTACGTTGTTAGAACATACAAATGTAACATAACATTATTATTAAGTTATAGTAAAGAGAACACCATATCAGCATTACAGCACATGTACGTATTATAATTTCTTGCATCACCTACATACAATAATGTGGATGCATACCTGAGTGTATTAGCAAACAGCCATTTCAGCCTAGCTTGGCCTCATCTGTACAGTGTAACACTGACACCCTATACCAACCTGAAGCATTTGCAATAGCTTCTAACCTTTCTCTCCTTACTACCCATCAGGTGGAGGAGGCAGACCGCAAGAGAGAGGAAGACCACAAGAGGCAGCAGGAAGAGGAGGAGAGGAAGAGAAAGGAAGAAGAACAGAGAAGGAGGGAGCAGAAGAAGAGAGAAGATGAAGTATGTGTTCAGCAGTGTGAATATAGATCTTGTATGACTTACAAATGAGGGTATATGTGGAGTATAGCCATGTTCCCACCAGGTATCCTATTAAGTATAACAAATCTGAAGGATAAAATCAGCCTTATATTTTTGGGCCAAATATTGTACAGGAGCGTCGTCGTAAAGAGGAGATAGCCAGATGGAAAGCAGAGGAAGAGAAGAGGAAGAGGGAAGAGGAAGAGCGTAGGAAGGTATAAGTTAAAGTGCTCCCACAGAACAATACATGCATCCCTACACATACATACCCCTATACATACATACCCCCAGAGAAGCAAATACATAATGTGTACCTACTGGCTGTTTCTTTTGTTAACAGGAACAAGAGCGGTTGGAGAAGGAACGACGACAGGCAGAAGCCAGAGCCAAAAAGCTAGCGGAGGAGAGGCTGCTGAGGGTATGACAAATGCATTCTTTAACTATGTATGCAATACTACTTCATTCCCAGTTCATGCACCCACTGTGTGTTTGAATGGCACTCCATTTCTTGACCATAGTTCACCAGAAGCTAGTGGAGGTGGTGTCGAGTGATTCCTGGAGAGAGTTAACTATAGAAATGGTCAATGCAGAAGACAATTATTGACGATTAGCTAGCTTCACAAGTTGCTTCCTCAAATGGTTGAAGAGCTTCTCAGCCAGACTTCTCTGCATGTTGAGCATATAGTTCAATCCTGTAGGCACAGCATTTGTAGCCTGGAATCCCAGATACATCAATGTCCTGGCAGTGAGACTAGCAGTACCTGTAGCCAAGAGAGTCATCTGCTGTTTAATTAGTCACTTGAAAGTGGGTTGCTTACAGACAATAAATTTTGTTCTCAGGCATTTGCTAGAGATGGTGGAATCAAGTTGAGCCCACATTCATGCCTCCTTATGTCCACTAACAGGAAAAACAGCAGCAAGAAGAGGAGGAGCTTAGAAGGCAGGAGCGGGAGGTGAAGCTGTTTGCTTCTCTGGGGGCCCAAGGTGTTCCCACATTTGGAGCAGAGGTAGCTCCCTTTAATTATCACTCACTGTGCTGATTTGTATGCTGCAATAGATTATGGATGGATGTTAGCTACTTGTGAGTGTGGATTGTGGGATGAGGGGGTGGGAGTGAAAGGAAGAGAGGGAGATATTTGTGTACTCCACCATTTTACTGCTCATACTCTATAGTTCCTAGTAACCGTCTACTAGTATTTGTGCCCAAGTTTTACCACTAGGCTTCCTTTTCATACATATGCAAGCCAACAGAAGATGTTTACATGATAGTTTTGAGAGAGAGGAAGAGGAAAGCACAGTAGCCTATAAATGATCGTTGCTCCAGCTGGATCTATCATAGTATTGTTGTTGAAATGTGCTACAAAGAGAATAGCGCAGTGGGATGAGACAATGTCTGCAAGCTCAAACTAGTGCAGTGCAGATTGACTTCACAGTATACTGACATCCTGATGACTCCTGGCTACAATCATCTAGCTTTATAGATGTAGAAGTATATGGAACAGGTCCAGATCAATGTATGTAGTTTTCTAAATGAAGGGTCCGAACACAAGTTCTCGATATCTCAACATGCCAGTATAAGTATACCATTCTGTGTTCATGTTCACTACAGTGTGAGAATGTTGATAGGGAAGGTCTGCTCCAGCGTAAGAATGAACTGGATGAGGGAGGGAGGAAGGCAGCCATGCGCTCCTGGAAGCAGTACTACACTGTCCTCTCCGGACCACACCTCAACTTCTACAAGGACAAGAAAGATTTTCAACAGGTACACACAAGTAATTTAGACAGTGCATTACAGTGTATAGCTCTTGCACAAACTTAGCCTCATGCCCTCCATTCAGTTTGCAATTACTTGCAGTATGCATGATCAGAGATATATATATACTGCAAACTGATTTATAAAACTGGACCTGAGAGTGACTGTAACAAGCTATAACTTTCTTCTATAACCTAACAAAACCCACTGATATTTGTTGCAGTTAATTTGTCATAAATCAATTCTGTTTGCATTGAGCTCTTCATCAATATAATTTGAAGGTAAATAGCCGCAATCATAAGAAACACCTTTACAGCAGCTAGAATATATACCGTATAGCCGGAAATATTGGCCGTCTTTAAATTTGGCGGTTTGGCCCCAAACCAAGCGTAAGAAAATATTGGCGGAATTTAAATTTGGCGGTGGCACCCCACATCGTATTACGTCATCATAAACCTTGCGCACGCGTTTATCAGGGAGCGTTGCCGTCCTCTCGCTTGAGGTACTTGAACAATGCTGTGAGTTCGCAAATTTACAAGAAATATAACTGGCAGCATGCTAGCGTCGAGCTAGCTATATGCACGGCTCGCGTAGAGGGGTGCCGGGCGGGGCCAAGAGCGCTAGTCATCATTACGTGTTGCGGGCGAAAATAATATTGGCGGATTTTAATTTGGCGGTTTCAATCCCGACCGCCTAACCGCCATCCCCGTCAAATTTTCTGCCTATACGGTAGTTATTTACCTCTTCAGAGAAGTTTCAACTTCCTGTAATCAGTTGACTACCTTCTGGAAGCTGACTCCAGTGTGTTGCGTTACACAGAAATAGCTTGTCAACATATTATTGTTTACTGTCACAGCGTTTCTCTCCTTTTCTAGAATCAACCTGCCTGTCCTCCAATCAACATCAGCCAGGGCAGCTGTGAAATTGCCAGGGACTATCAGAAGAAGAAGAATGCCCTCAGACTGAGGTAACCATGGTTGCAAATAAAACTCTATTGGCCAAGGCTTGAAATGACATCTCATAACATGTTGCACATATTGAAGACTGGATGTAAAAATAGGTGTTTTGCCACTGCCATGTTCTGTTCACACACATGCATGCTCACTCATTCACGTATGCATGCACACACACACACAGGCTTCTCAATGGAGCAGAATACCTCTTCATTGCAAAGGATGAAATAGATGTTCTTTCCTGGGTAGCATCCATCAAGTCTGCCATCCAACAAGGGCCGACCACCACTCCAAACCCCCTCACACTGAGCTTGGGAGCTGGTGAGAAAGAAGATAAAGCAGTACCCTTTATATAGCCATGGCATAGCAAGCAGTCTGGCTGGTTTAGGCTTGCTTCAAGGAGCTACAGCCAAGGGCTTATCAAGCCAATGAAGGTGGTATTTAACTCACTGTAAAAAGCAAATCCAAATGCAGCTGTCAGATATATATACACATACTATTTTTAGGTATACCATAATATTATCATGCCACAGATTTTGAATAGAAGCTGTTTGGATTTTGCCGTTTACAGAGTTACATCCTCTCCTCTTTGTGGTCAATACACCATTGCTATAGCTAGATTGCAGTTAACTTTAAAGCCTATACAAGATAATTATATTCCTATTTGATTCTGTCACTACAAGCAGTATTGCTTGGAACAAGAAACTGAAAGTGGGAACATGCTCAGATTGAAGTGTTTCCCAATAATTTAGCATAAAATATGTATGTCACAATCATGATAATCGATACTTGACCTCAGACTACTCAGACTTAATTAACCCTTTAAGTCCGAATGTTGCAGATCTGCATCATTTTGACATTGAACTATTTTGTGGCTTCTCTCTTTGCAACGCTTTTTACCCAAACGCCAACATTATTACAGTTATATATCAACTAGTACTTTAATTGAGCATAGACATAGCACAAAAGCCGTATCAATAGCACATTTTGGCACGCTATCGATACAACTTGTCTGTGCTCAACTAAACATACAAGTTACCAATCAAGACATACCCCTCCACACCATATAGCCCCTCTGTCTACCAATCCGCTGTCTGCTGCTCCCAAACTGAAGCATTATGACACTCCCCCTGATACTCTACCACCTCCACCACCACTACCCACCTCCCCACTCCCTCAAGAGGAGGAAAGTGTAAGTAAAACACTTTTGAGGTACAGAACCAGCCCAAACTGTTTGTAGGTAAACTACCGAGGGATGAGGGAGGTGAATTTCTCTCCATCCTACCAACAATGTTCTTACTTAGTTGGCCCCAGGTCTCAGTCAAACTGTCTCCTCACACATCCTTTATCAAGATTGGGAGCTCTTTGCTAATGGTTGGGAGAATTTTTAGATCTTGAACTAGCTAGTCTATCTCCATTGTCAAAAGTTTTGGATGCATGCTACCACTTTTTTTTTTGCCATACAGCAGCCAACCAACAGCCCCATAATGTCAGAACAGGTATGTGTATGTAGCATCATGTTCAGTTGCATATAGTTATTGGGTACAAGTTTGGCATGTATAAAAGGTACATACCATAGTACTGTACTCATGTTAAGCACATACAAAAAATGCAGCTAACAGCGAGGTACATTTGGTATGTGTGTTATTTTGAGTACTGCACACAAACCAGCGCTTAGCAGCAAATACATGCTTATAAGCTTAACAACAACAGGAGTACGGTAGTACAGTAATGGTATTTAACACAGCCTATCAACTCTAGCAATACTCTTTCAATTAATGTAGTACATGCTATCTTCTCCAACCACAGCCACCAGAGCAAGCCCATGTCTCGGACCTTGCAACCAGCACAAGCCAGTCAGAGTCCACCCCTCCCACAGACCATCCTCAACCCTCCTCATCATCCACTACAACCACCCAGGTACCACCATCACAGGAGGAGAAAGGGAAGGAGAAGGTGAAGAGGAAAAGCCGCTTCAAGATGTTTGGAGCATCAAGAAAATAGCTACATACAGAACATAATTGCACAGATTTCTGCTTATACTAGAGCGACTAGAACAAACTCTTAGTAGATGCTAAGTACAATAGTTGACACATTGTTTTCTAGAGCTAGTTTATGTATAGGTTTTTAGCTAGTACCAAACTAAGTAGCTAGTCCCTGTTATAGTTGTGGTCATACGCGAATCCATATAGGTAGTTGCAAATGAGTATGAATGTGCAATTGTGCACTTCGCACTTTTCCAGGCTTTCATGCTTACAGAGCCAATTGCCTATACAATGTATTTTAATATTGTCCTATACAATGTATTTTAATCTTCATTATTTGTCTTTCTACTACATGGATAAATTACAAACAGATATATCCTACTGCACCCTTGTATCCTAGGTAACAGGGGTGGGTTAAAAGTGATAAACCCCTCTCATAAACCCCTCTTCATGTACTTTTTAATTGATATTCACAAGACTACTTGTATGCAGTAAACAACTGTAATATACATGCATGCAGATTGAATAAAGCAGCAACATAATAGCATCATAGTGGTTTCAGAAGTCTGCAGACAGCTCATCTACTTCAGCTTGACTGAAGTTGGAGGATGGATATGGATTTGGAGGAGTATTGTTTATGTTGATGGTACATCCATGAAGATTCTGAAATGAAATAGATATGTTCTGTCTGTTGCAAGGTGGCTCAAGACTCACTGTAGAGAATGTCGAGTGCTGTTCGATATAAGTGTGCTGAGCAGCCAGAACACCAGACACAGCTTGGTGTTGTTGAGCATTTGTCCTTCCGTATACTCGTAGAGCCTCCAATGACCTGTGACCTGTCCTTTCTTGAATTACCTTTTCAGGCACACCAGTTTTGTACATTTGGGTAACGGAGGTTGCATGCATTCTGTGGTTTGTTACTCTTCCTTCAATTCCTGCAAGTGAACACATTTTACCCAATTTGGTGTCAAGTATGTTCTTACCAACTGGCACACTGCTATACCATGGTTTGGTAGGATCATCAGATACATTTTCAAGTGGTCGAACAAAGAGAATGTCTTGCTTGAAGGCTTCTTGTGGCAGCTTGCTGAAGTACAAGTCCAGAACATGTACAGGGCAGTGTTCAGCAGCTTGAGGACACGCGAACACTGGGACAACTTTGTTTGAAATGTGCAACTTTTTGTATGTTCCACTACTGTTCTTTGAAACCAGCTCTGTGTACACATATTTGTCTGGATTGGAGTGTCTTTTGATTTGTGAAATCTTGACTTGTCTCATTTCAACACCCCCACGAAGGCTGAACATTTTCCCCACCACATAAAACACTGCATTTTGTAGGGCTCTTGGTGTTCTTGTACCCATAACACCGCTCTTCCACAGTTTGTCCTCATCGTCCCTTGTCAGCACCCTTGCATGCTTTGTCTCTCGGCCAACTCCAGTCGCGTGCAGATGGTGGAAGTGGGAATCCATTGTACCATGCAGAGGTTTAAATCGGCTGTCCTTCTTATCAAGGAAGTTCAAACATCCAGGATTTACATCCCTCATGTGTCGCAGAAGTCCACATAACAACTGGTGTAGTGTTTAGGGGGGTAAAAGTCACCATTCGACTTTCGTGTTTCTACCACAAACCTAGAAAAGTGCGTGTTGAGTGTAGCCGGGTCATTGCAAGCAAAGATGTCCTCTGGAACTGGGTCTTCAGGGTGCTTTTCGTTCCAAAATTGGCCAAAGCCCACCTTGTACACTTGTCTGTACCGGCTGGAACTACACCCTTCGAAAGCGCAGCGAGTTCATCGTCGTCAACAAAATTGGAAAAGCGTTCGCAGTTCGTTCGAGCTCCTCCAGAAGTAGAGGCGTGGTTGGATTGAGGGTTGGGCGTGGTCATATTAGCATCTGTACCGCTGGCTTCTTGTCCAGGGCAGTCAGTCCAGTCGCACATGCCGAGACAATAGTTAGAACAACGACAAGCCATTGCTAGAAGTTGTTGCTAGGTTGAATGTAGTATCTATGGCTGACGTGTGGCGCATTGACCAATGAGGTAGGATATATAACAGATATACCATGGTTGCTAGGGATTTCGGTGTCAACATTTTTGTTCATAACTCAGGTTAGCAGTGGTTTAAAAAAAAATCGCACATTCTCACTTTTAGCAAATGTAAGTACCTTCATGTCAAGATAGCTACTTTGGCCACTGTAAAATCCTGTGTCACCATACGTCCCATTTTGTGATGGCAAATGTTTGGCCCTGTATAGTCTCCATGGATTACCTCTCAGGCTTAGTACTTTAACTGAAGATTCTTCAATGATAACTATATCCAGCTGTGGTGTCAAACTTCAGTAAGTCCTCTCAGGCTTGGAAAGACAGGCTAAACATTGGACATACACATGCACTTAGGTGGCTTTTCATTCATTCATTCATTCATTATTTACTATAATTTTTTTCCCTTTCCATTTGGGGTGTAATTAAGTCGATCTAAGCTTATCTTCAAAGTTCCGACCACCACATGAGGGGTTCCACCAGGCCACATCTTAACTAACATTATAAACTGAAGAAGACTCATCCCGAAGTCGAAATATTGAGATTAAGTTTATTCAAGCCACTCGGCTGTCTACTGTTAAAGTGTCTACCGCGAACGCGGACCGCCCGCAGCAACGATGGACACGCCAGCTACTTCGCGGAAGCGCCCTGCTTCCTCGCCCCTCAACGCTGAAGCTCGCCATAAATAAACAGTCACTCCAGAGCAGCCCAAGACCACCAAGGTGACCCAAGATTGATGGTAGGTCACTGACAGAGATAGATACTCTCAGAGGCATGGGGAAAGAAAATCTTTCACCTCACAGAAGCTGTTGTTGCCTGAGAATGACTCTACATTGCATGCATTCCATTTAAATACAGCAAACCCTGACTACTCAGGAACACACAAATATCTATGCGCATGTACCAACTTAGTGACCTGCTGCAGCAGGAGGCGTACCCCTAGTCATGTCACACCCCCACTGTTAGAGAACTCATTTTCCGTCTAATTTGCTACGCTCAAACGGCAGAAATATGCAACTCTAGCCTCATTCCCAGGCCTTCCCACCATCCAGTTTTTGATCACTTGCAGTATGCAAAAACTGCAAGTGATCAAAAACTGGACTGTGGGAAGGCCTGGGAATGAGGCCAATACAACTGTACATGTCCTCTGTGCCACTATGTGAAGGGACCAATTAAGGTACAACAATGTATTCTGATATCATTGTCCTACCAACTGACCATACACTTTTCACCAGTACAAGACTTGGCAGGCATGACTGCAAGTTATAATGAGTTATGGGTTTAATCTTCCAAGTTAGACATGACATCATCCAAATGTTCCAAAGATAAATTGCAAACTAGTTTTGTTCAAAGAACCAACCCATTCCAGCATTGTAACAGAAACAACATCCATGCTTGAATGCGGCTAAATACAAACCAGTCTACTCTACATGCATTAGGTACTAACAAACGTTGATGTGGTATAAAAATTATAGCAGCTAGTCAGTAGTGTAAAACTGAAGATATGAGGTGCTGGAACTGGTCATTTTCACCAGGAATGATATCCATTAGACTAGCATCTCGGAAGATGTCAAGTTTGCATCGCATTGCCCCACACACCTGCGGCATTAAGCACTTAAGGTGGCACAGTACCCTGGATTTTTAAGGTCAACAAACCTGGAATCCAAGCTGATAGACTTCTTTGTCTTGTTAAAATTTTAGCGCACAGTCCGTTTTGAGAGTCTCAAACCGTTCACGGTCCGTAAAATTGGGGATTTTCCCCGTTTCCTGTCGGCATTGCCATCCAATAATCAGTTTATAATTAGTTAGATGTGGCCTGGCGGCACCCTTCATGTGGTGGTCGGAACTTTGAAAATAAGCTTAGATCGACTTAAAATAAAAAAAAAATAAATAAAAAATAAAAAAAGAAGGAGTTTAGTAGAGTGCTGTAGTGTCAGTAGCTGTGAGTAGTGCGTAATGTCTGCTTGTGAAAGCAAGCTTGCGTCTAGAAGAAGCAGAAAGACCACAGTGGCCAAGACTGTGTTTGTTGAGTAGGCCCAAGTCTCGAGGCCGTATGCCTAGCCTAGTTGGTGACCGTGGCCAGGTGCTTCAAGTGCTGGGATGGGCTTTAACTAGAATACGCAATTTATCGTTGGTGCTACAGTCTGACAGCCAAGGGAGCTGAACGGTGGCTGTGTGTGGAACAGAGCCGTGAGTTGTTTAGCGACATAAGGGAGAGAGGTGGGGCTAGTAATGCTTGCTTCCACTCGTGAATGAGCCCCTCCTGTAGACAAGCTGTGAATTTTTTAAAATGTGCATTCATTTTGGTGCAGTCAAAGTTGTCCATTCCAAGAGTAGTGACAAACATGAGTCTAGCCTGACTTTGAGAGTAGCTTTGAACAAAAGCTGGCATAGATTGTTTTGAGATACATTGGTGGTTGGGACGCTACCTACAGTGAGCATGTAGATGCGTCCATCGAGTGGCAATTTGGGGTTCATGAATATATTAATAAGCTACTAAAACCCTTTTTAAAATTAGGCAAAGCAAGATTGCCCTAAAGCAAACCCTAATCCTGGAACTAGGAGTAACCCTGGTCCTGACTGTAACCCAGGTTTATGTTTTCGTTAACCTCCGCCGAGTGACGACCGTGCCACCTTAAGGTGGCACGGTACCCTGTATTTTCAAGGTCAACAAACCTGGAATCCAAGTTGATAGTCTTCTTTGTCTTGTTAAAATTTTAGCGCACAGTCCATTTTGGGAGTCTCAAACCGTTCACGGTCCGTAAAATTGGGGATTTTCCCCATTTCCTGTCGGCATTGCCATCCAATAATCAGTTTATTAAGTTAGTTAAGATGTGGCCTGGCGGCACCCTTCATGTGGTGCTCGGAACTTTGAAGATAAGCTTAGATCGACTTAAAAAAAAAAAAAAAAAAAAAAAAAAAAAAAGAGAAGGAGTTTAGTAGAGTGCTGTAGTGTCAGTAGCTGTGAGTAGTGCGTGATGCCTGCTTGTGAAAGCAAGCTTGTGTCTAGAAGCAGCAGAAAGGCCACAGTGGCCAAGACTGTATTTGTTGAGTAGGCCCAGGTCTCACGGCCGTATGCCTAGTCTAGTTGGTGACCGTGGCCAGGTGCTTCGAGTGCTGGGCTGGGCTTTAACTAGAATACGCAATTTATCGTTTGTGCTACAGTCTGACAGACAAGGGAGCTGAACGGTGGCTGTGTGTGGAACAGAGCTGTGAGTTGTTTAGCGACATAAGGGGGAGAGGTGGGGCTAGTAATGCTTGCTTCCACTCGTGAATGAGCCCCTCCCGTAGACAAGCTGTGAATTTTTCGAAATGTGCATTCATTTTGGTGCAGTCAAAGTTGTCCATTCCAAGAGTAGTGACAAACATGAGTCTAGCCTGACTTTGAGAGTAGCTTTGAACAAAAGCTGGCATAGATTGATTTGAGATACATTGGTGGTTGGGACGCTACCTACAGTGAGCGTGTAGATGCGTCCATCGAGTGGCAATTTTGGGTTCATGAATATATTAATGAGCTACTAAAACCCTTTTTAAAATTAGGCAAAGCAAGATTGCCCTAAACCAAACCCTAACCCTGAAACTAGGAGTAACCCTGGTCCTGACTGTAACCCAAGTTTATGTTTTCGTTAACCTCCGCCGAGGGACGACCGTGCCACCTTAAGTAGGTTAAGTGCACCTTGCTGTTGTGATTTGAGATACTCTAGCAAGTGCAGTTCAATCTGCTGCCAGTGGATAGGAGTGAGCTCTGGTACACTCAGCAGTGCCAAAAGACATACAAGCATTGTAATTACAAAAGGACAAGCATCCATTTTAGGCAGACAAGCTAGAAAGCTGCTTTCCACATGAGTAGACTTTGGTGCCTGAGATTCCATTTTAGAAAACCTTGTCTCAATGATTGTTCCTTGGAAGACTGCCAGTAATTGGCTATTATTGCAGTTGATCACGTTTTTCAGCTGATTCAGGAGAGACTTCAGTAAGGGCTCACAACCATGACATTGAATAGAAGAGCTCACAGCTACTTTAGTTAATAGGAGCAACAACTGAGTTAGTGTCTCAAAACCATAACTTTCAGGAGTGATGGATTTGATGTCAGAGAGAGACTTCAAAAGTTCTCCAACCCTGTCATTGTCAACTGCTTTCCCAAGCAGCTCTGACAGGAACTCAAAGAGAGCACAAGAAGCTGTTGAAACAGCCAGATGTAAGTGCTGAGGGCGTTCTTTCCATATAAATAGTTCATTCAATCCAGCACCATTGAGGTCACCAAATAGTTTCATTTTATGTAACTGGACGTCCTGCATCTTCCTCCCAACATCAGTGTTATGTGTATCTTGCAGGAAAGCTGCCGCTGTAGCTATCCATGGCACTAAAACACTTACAAGTCCATCAATTATTATGTGCAGCAATCCAGGCACATCTACCTTCTCTGGCAGAATTGAAACACCATTCAAAGTGCACCTCAGTAGCTGGAAAAGAGTACTACTCATCCATTCCTCCCACAAATGTAAATTACTACTTGCTGCTTGAAGATTTCTCATGCCCTCAACATACCTGCTCTGTTTGTTCATGAGAATCTGGAGTTTAGCAGCATACATCTGACTGGGCACTCTAAAACTAGAAGGCATTGATTCAAGAAGACAACTGTATATGAACTCAGTGAGAGTTCTTGCAAGGTCAATCCTGCCAATCTCTTTAAGGCAGGCAAGGAGGTAGTTGTACTTTCCAGGGGCCAGTCTTTTGTGTCGCTCCAGGCTCCTCATGAGGTCCAGTCCACTGGAAATCTGCTTCACCTCAGACTGGGGGATGAAGTCCTCAGAGAGGTAGAGGATTTCATTCACATCTTCCTTGCTCAGCAACCGAGATACAGTCAGAATCTTACATCGGTGGGGAAAAGGTTTATCAAATGCCATTCCCACAACATGAGTTTTACAACAAAACTTTAGAGCAAATTGAAGCTATATAGTGAACTGTACCTGGCAGTCAAGACTGTTGAAATCAAACTACAACAGAAAGAAGTCTTACATATTGGGTGATGTCCCCAGTTTGTGGTTTTTCACATTTGCAGGGTATTACCATATCAGTTTATTACCTAATCAGGTTGTCTGCTTTACCATTGTGTTGCTTAGCAACTAGTTGTACCCAAGAAGTGGTAGCTTTGAATCATGGTGACTGGCTTCAGCTTCACAGTTTGGGGGGATTTTAGCTATAATTAGTGAGCCAGACACTACTAGAGTTCTGTCAACTTTGTGTAAACAGTGGTTTCCTGTTTCCTGGTAATAGACAAACACATGCACACACCCACACCCACACACATAGCTTCATGTAGTAAATGCTGATTATGTAAGTACATCTGTCTTCGCTGGCATAATCTGATCCCTAATTGAAGTGCACCTCAGTAAATGAGAAAAGTGCAGCTGTTCCATTCTTCCCAATAATGTGGGTTGGCAGCTGCTGTTTGTTACCCATGCTCAACAGGATTTGTAACCCATTATCCACTGAGTTTCATTTACTAGAAGTATTTTGAAGCTATTGACACCTTGTATGTTCTGTACTTCCACTACTGCTGGGAGCTAGCATTGGAAACTTGAGCCAGCAAGGGTTCTTCCATCAATTCTGTTGGGGTTCATGACCTTGGCTACAACCACTCATTGGCGAGCTTACAATGGCCAGGGCTCTCCAACCAGTAAACACTCCGCCTGACTGAAAACTGCCTACTGTGCCAGAAATGGAGCCCCTACAAAGGTAGAGGAGCCGACCACAGCCTTTGTACAGCAAGACAGCTGCCATGTGCATGGCACTTTGTGACTATGCCCGTCCACCTCCCCCTATCCCACCCTTTATGCTAGTGCAAACCTATCTTCAAAACAGCTAGATTGGACCAACCGTGCATGAATCACTGCTGGAGTGGATTGCATACTGGACTAACCTTTGAACTTACTATGTTCTTACCACATAACCACCATAATATACCTCAGCTAGTTTAATAAGCGCCATATATGGAGTATGAATGCCATTTCTAAGGAAGTTTTGTGTAAACACTAATTTTGTGTTTTACCACAAAGACATGTACACACATTCAGATCCTCATTTCCAGGACTTCCTACTGTCTTGTTTTCAGTGTCAAAGTCAAGGGAAGCAGAACCAAATACAAACCACAAAGTGGAGAAAGCACTATAATTGTTCAGAGCACACAGGAAAGGTGCAAAATGCAGTTGGAGTCCCCTTGTCCCCTTTGTCTACCTAAGTAGACATTGATGTCACTCCCATGGTAAAGTGCACGTACCAGGCCTTCTTCCTCCATTCATTGAACAGTTGTCTATGCAAAAGTTTTGCATAGACAACTGTTCAAGTGTGCAAGTCCAGTGGTTGGCAAGTTTGGTATGGCAGGAATAAAATGTAGTTCTAGAAGTCCAAGTAGGTGTGGAAAGCAAGTGATACAATTAGGTACATATTTATATATTCACACAGACGGAGTATACCTGCACAAGCAGGGAGAAGCCACATATATGTAATTGAAGTGCACTGTTGCAGGCAACTACTGTATAGTTGGTAGGCAAGTGGTATAAATGATTAAGTCAAAACACACAATGTGATAAACAGTAGTGAAATGGTATGATAGTTTAATGGAAGTAGCTAACTGCTTGAAATAACAGAGGCAATAAGATTATGGTAGTCAGTAGTGAAATGCTGAAGCAATGAGGTCCTGCAAATGGTCATTTTCACCAGAAATGACATCCATCAACTCAGTCAGACTGGTATCTCGGTAAGTATCAAGTTCACACTGTATTGTCCCACACACCTGTGGCTTTACTGTTGCAATTGTATTTTGCTGCAGCTGTGATGTGAGATACTGTAACAGTTGCATTTCAATCTCTTGCCACTGGATGGGAGTGAGTTCCGATACGCTGTACAGTGCCAAAAAACATACCATAATCTCTCAAAAATACGCCCATGGGCGATGAACTTAAGTGGCTCCTAAAAGAGGGGGATGGGTGTATTTTCGGGAGTTGTGATATTTCTCTCGAAAATACGCCCACCTCACACGCAGTTAGTCTTGCCCTTGTTATTTGCGCATGCAGTGATTCTTCAATGCCTCTTTTGTCATGTGCTTGCTTACGCAATAACAGCAAATGGTGTCATTTGTTAGTCCCTCCTCTTGCATATTGCTGCTTCTTGTTAACATAACAGCATGTACTGCGGCATAAATGGGTGGGCGTACTTTCGAGAGAAAAGCACCCTTTGCAACAACTTCATTCAAAAAAGGGGGGTGGGCGTATTTTCGAGGGTGGGCTTATTTTCGGGAGATTACGGTACAAATATAGTAATTACAAATGGGCAAGCATTGATTTCAGGTGGATAAACTAGGACGCCGCTTTCCTTATAAACAAATTCAAATACTTGGAGGTCCATTTTAGAAAACTGCTTCAAGTTGCGTTCCTTGTAAGATCTTTAATACTTTGCTTTTATTGCAGTTGATTACATCCTTCAACTGATACAGAAGGGACTTCAGTAAAGGCTCACAGCTATGGCATTGCATGAATGGAAGAACTCACAGCCACTTTTGTTAATTGAAGTCACAACTGAGGTAGTGTCTCAAAAGCACAGTTTTCAGGAGTGATTGACTCAATGTCAGATAAGGACTCTAAAAGTCTTTCTACCTTCTCACTGTCAACTGCTTTCCCTCTGCAACTCTGACAAGAAGTCAAAAAGAGCATAGAGAATTTCATCCACATCTTCCTTGCTCAGCAACCAAGATACACTCAGGATCTTACATCGGTGTGGAGAAGGTTTACTAAATGCCATTTCTTACATTTCACAGCAACCACTGTTGAGCAAAGTAACAGGCTTCCACTGCCTTCCAGCTACTAGCAAACTGTGGCTTGGCAGTTGTTGAAAGCCTAGGAATACACATCATACTATCAGTTGATTAAATTACAGAAACCATCAGGATATCTGCAAATAGACGTATAGCTTCTGAGTATGCCTTTTAGGGATGGTTTAACCTTTATGGTTTATTCATCTTTACTTCCATACACAGCTATGTAGTTGAAATTCTGGAATTCATCCAGGGACAGACATGTGCTGCTTTCCGCATACATCAACTTTGTAGGAAGTATGTAGCACACACCCTCCACACAAAGGATGTAAAGGACGTAAGGAGCTCCCTAATGGGCCAATTAAGGCTGGGACCCCTGTGCACTACTTCAGGGAACTCTGGGCCTAGTGCTAGACAAACTCCTGGAGCTGGGCCAAGCACTCACAGGAGCACTGACGATGCCCCTCCACTGTGGTGTGGGCACCTGAATCCCACCTGTACCTCAGTAGAATTAGGCACAGCCAGTGGTCTTGTCCTTCCCCAGCCTAAGCCAGGTCCCCAATTTACTATTTTACTTGGACCTGGGTTGGGTACCAAGTGGAGAAAGATTTTTTTTCTCCAGTGGTAACTGGTGAGACTTGAACCTGTGATCTTTCGATTGACAGTCAAGTGCTTTAACCACTTGGCCACACAGTCACACCACACAGTTTCTACTGATTTGGTAGTCAGTGTTGCAGAGACGGTTACAAGTGGTTTTTATGGTTATCAGTGGTTGTGCATAGTTTTCAGTGGTTTTGGTTATCTATGGTTATCAATGGTTATCAGTACTTGGTTATGCATGGTTATCTAGGGGTTATCTTTGCCTATGGTTATCAGTAGTTACGCATGGTTATGCTTGGTTATCTATGGTTATATATATATATCGGACATTTTTACCACTAATAATCATGTGAAAATACCAATAACATGCACAACCAGGCTGGCACAATCTCTGATAACCACCGATAACCATGCACAATCTCTGATAACCACCGATAACCATGCACAACCTCTGATAACCACCGATAACCATGCACAATCTCTGATAACCACCGATAACCATGACAACCTCTGATAACCACCAATAACCATGACAACCATAAAAACCACTGGTTACCAGTAGTAGATTCTGCTTTACCACTTTTTC
The DNA here is from genome assembly GCA_949130485.1 of Agelas oroides. Classification (NCBI taxonomy): domain Eukaryota; kingdom Metazoa; phylum Porifera; class Demospongiae; order Agelasida; family Agelasidae; genus Agelas; species Agelas oroides. The sequence goes on along the minus strand of OX422192.1, from coordinate 7,668,481 downwards.
TTCCATTTTTGTGCACTGTAAAATATAATGATCAGAAGTGGTATTACAATCTAAAACGCATTCTTGCTAGCTCTTCCAGACCCAATCCATCCCAGCATGTATTCACTGATATACTTACGTACTAATGAATCTAGGAATGTGACTAAATGCAAGCCAATTAAGTGTTCAAGAGTACATGTTCTATACAAAGTTTGATGTAGTACAATAATCTAAGGGAAAACATCATGGTAGTCAGTAGCGAAATACTGAAGCTATGAGGTCCTGCAAATGGTCATTTTCACCAGGAGTAACAGTCATCAATTCTGCCAGACAAGTGTCTCGTAAACTATCAAGTTCACACTGCATTGCCTCACACACATGCAGCATTAAGCACTTAACTAAAGTAAGTGCACCTTGCTGTTGTGATTTAAAACTCTGCAAGAGTTGCACTTCAATTTCTTGCCATTGGATGGGAGTGAGCTCTGATACGCTGAGCAGTGCCATAAGACATGCTATCATTGTAATTAAAAGTGGACAAGCATCAGTTTCTGGTAGACAAACACATGAAAAGAAACTTTCTTCGTGGACAGGTTTTAAAACTTGCAGTTCAATTTTAGAAAACTTTGCTTCAAGTTTTGTTCCTTGAAGGACTCTCAGAAGTTTACTTTTGTTGTGGCAGATTACATTCTTCAGCTGATTCAGGAGAGATGTCAGTAAGGGTTCACAGCTATGACATTGACTAGAAGAGCTCACAACCATTTTTGTTAATAGGAGTAGCAACTTAGCTAGTGTCTCAAAAGGATAACTTTCAGGAGTGATGGATTTGATGTCAGACAGAGACTCTAAGAGTCTTCCTACCCTCACATTGTCAGTTGCTTTCCCAAGCAACTCGGACAGGAAGTCAAGGAGAGCAGAGGAAGCTGTTGATACAGCCAAATCTAGATCCTGAGGATGTTCTGTCCATGAAAATATTTCACTCAGCTCAGCACCACTGAGATCACCAAAAAGTTTCAGTTTATGCAACTGGATGTCTTGTAACCTCCTACCAAATTGAGTTTTACTCGTGCCCTGTAGGAAAGCTACTGCTGCATCTATCCATGGAAATGCAATCTTACCAACACCTTCAAGTGTTATGTGCAGTAATCCAGGTATATCCACCTTCTCTGCCAGAATTGGGGTGCTATTAGAAGTGCACTTCAGTAGGTGATTGTAAGTAATGCTCATCCATTCCTCCCAGAAGTGTAGGTTGCCAGCTGCTGCTTGGAGATTTCTCATACCCTCAACATACCTGCTCTGCTTGTTCATGAGAATACGAAGTTTAGCAGCATACATCTGACTGGGCGTTCTAAAACTGGAAGGCAATGATTCAAGAAGACAGCTGTATATAAACTCGGTTAGAGTTTTTGCGAGATCAATCCTGCCAATCTCTTTAAGGCAGGCCAGGAGGTAGCTGTACTTTCCAGGGGCCAGTCTTTTGTGTCGCTCCAAACACCTCATGAGGTCCAGTCCACTGGAAATCTGCTTCACCTCAGACTGGGGGGTGAAGTCCTCAGAGAGGTAGAGGATTTCATCCACATCTTCCTTGCTCAGCAACCGAGACACTGTCAGAATCTTACATCGGTGGGGAGAAGGTTTACTAAATGCCATTCTCACAGTAGAGGTTTCAACAGCAACAATTTACAGCTAAGGCTACTTTGAATTGATGTTTGTTGGCAAACCTGTAACAACAGAAAGTTGAACTCATACTGTTAAGTCAAGCTAGATAGCTAAATTTATAGAAACTTGAGGAAATCTAAAAATACATATATAGAATTGTCAGTTTCATTGACCTAACTAGGTATCACTTTAGGAACTTATTACCTACACAGTTTGGAATTTGAACTTCGCCCACGGACAGACACTTTTACTATGGATTCACTCTATATAAAGTTGTGTGTTACATAGACACACACACACATGCACATGCTTGTATATGTGCACGTGCACACATAGAATAGCACCTGAGTGTATATTTAAACAGTAGTTCTATGTATAGCTGCATGTGTGTGTGTGTGTGTGCACGTGCACACATGGGAGTATCTGTGCGGGAAGGAAGGGTTACTTTGAATACCAAATACACATTTTCGATGATGTGAGGTGAAAATACAGCAAAGAGAAAAAGCCGGCAGTTGCCAGGAACCAAACCTAGCAATCTTGTCATTTATTTTCCATTACTACACACACACACACACACACACACACACACACACACACACACACACACACACACACACACACACACACACACACACACACACACACACACACACACATACACACACACACACACACACTTCCCAGGACACTCTGGACAGTGTTGAGGCATTGATCAAGAAACATGAGGACTTTGAAAAGTCACTGGAGGCTCAGGAGGAGAAGGTGAACGCCGTGGACCACTTTGCACAGAAGTTGATGGCAGCTGAACACTATGACACTGTTGCCATTGCCAACAGAAGAAATGGAGTGCTACAGAGGTGTGCCACATTACGGTTATAGTCAGTTGTTTTGTTCACATGTTTACAGACAGCACTCGGCCTACAGTCTCATGCTATTATATGCCATAACTTCATCATGGTCATAGTATGTTGTGTATGTAATTGTAGTTTGGAAGCTTGTAACTAAGGCATAACTATAGCTATAGTCTTATTTCTTGCCATGATGGTATTAAGGTTGTCAAACAATTCTAACAAGAAGTGTATTCAAATATGATCTTAACAATCACAGAACTATTATACACAATGTGCACGTTTTGTCATTTTTTTGCAGATTTAATTGTCAGCCAAAATACCTCAATACCAGCCACACATGTGATGTGATGTGATGTACTTTCTCTGCAGGTATGCTCATCTTCATCAGCTGTCTGAGGAGCGAGCTCAGAAGCTAGAAGACTCCAAGAAACTGCAGCAGTTCCTCAGGGATGTGGATGAGGTGAGTTGTTGGAGGGGAGGAGTGTGTTTTTGTACTTGTGTGTAACTGTGTGTGTGTGTGTGTGTGTGTGTGTGTGTAACTGTGTGTGTGTGTGTGTGTGTGTGTGTGTGTGTGTGTGTAACTGTGTGTGTGTGTGTGTTTTTGTATGTGTGTGTGCGTGTGTGTGTATATGTGTGTGTGTGTGTGTGTGTGTGTGTGTGTGCGTGTGTGTGTGTGTGTGTGTGTGATCAACGTTGTAAGGAAATTGAAGGAATGTTGATTTAGTTACACCAGAAGCACGTAAAAGGTTGAATCCTCCAACTAAGTAGTATAAACACTCAAGACTGGCTTCCCTTGTGGAACAACTTTATTGCCATATTAGGCCTGGTTCTGTACAGGTTGTGCATGTATACTCAGGTTGTGCACGTATACTCAGGTTGTGCACATATACTCAGGTTGTGCACGTATACTCAGGTTGTGCACATATACTCGGGTTGTGCACATATACTCAGGTTGTGCACGTATACTCAGGTTGTGCACATATACTCGGGTTGTGCACATATACTCAGGTTGTGCACATGTACTCAGGTTGTGCATAACATTAAGACCATATACTAGTCTATTATATAAGCCCATGTCTGAACTGCAATTTCTAGTACTTGGATGTTCCTGATCAATTACCCTGCTCACATGTGCACAAAGCAATCAGTTCTCTGTCAACAAATTGTTGGAAAACCACACAAATAAGCAGTATAGATAGCTCATACACACACTACAAATCTTTTTATCTACATGCATACCTGATAATAGCTGAAACAGTTTTATTCTATTTTTATTTATGAGTTTCTGGATTGTTCGCATCCCAGACAGAAAAATGTCCATTTGAGTACAAGACTGCAAGTGACACTGGTTATTCCCATCCCAGATAATATTTGTTACACATGTAGTTTTGTTCTGAGGCCTTCCCATCCAGTTCTTGATCACTTACAGTATGTAGAAGTGATCAAAAGATGGATGGTGGGAAGGCCTGGGAATGAGGCTATTACACGAATAGAAAACTACAATGCTGCTTCAAAAGAAAGCACGAGATGAGTGCTCTACACAGCAGCTATAATTATCAGTGTTCTCCATCTCTCTCCAGGCTGATGGATGGATCAGTGAGAAGTTGCAGACAGCCTCAGATGAGTCCTACCGTGACCCAACCAACTTGCAGAGCAAGCTGCAGAAACACCAGGCCTTTGAGGCTGAGCTGTCAGCCAACAAGGGGAGGGTGGACTCTGTACGACAGGTGAGTGTGTGTGTATGCGTGCGTGCATGTGTGTGTGTGTGTGTGTGTGTGTGTGTGTGTGTGTGTGTGTGTGTCAATAAGTTCACCCCTACAAACAGACATACGTACACACACACTGAGGCTTAAACATTTGGCTGTGTCATAACAGAGTGTGGAACTCTGAAACACGTACAATAATTTCAAGCTTGAAAATATTGTGATTAACCATGCAAGTTGTCCTTAATTTAGGGGTCTTCATGAGATGTATTACTGTATGTCTCGAACTTCTACGTTTTCTCTTCCTTCAGACTGGAGAAGAGCTAATAGATGGCAACCACTATGCCTCTCACGAGATTGAGGCTCGCATTGAGACTCTCAACACACACTGGCAAAATCTCAGTGAGAAGTGAGTTGGTGATAAACAGCTAGGTTGATATTACTAAGGCCCTTCCAACTGGTATTCCTGTTTCTGGTCAGGGTTTTTCCCTGGCATTGACGCGGGCGGGCGGGTACTTAGCAACCTAGAAACCAAGTACTTCGACACAAAACACTACAGTTCACTAACACCATACACAACAGCCAAGTGAGATACCTACAAAAAGAATGAATAAAACGTACTGAAGCCTACAAACATGACCGACACCTTTCCTATTTTGCTTAGTTTGCTGGGCTGATGGTGATAGATATAACCGATCTACAACTCACCATGAATCCACCACACTGTGCATGCGCAGAAGTCGAGTTGCTGAAATTGCGTAAGGCGTAATTATTGATGCGGCCGGAGGACCAGAAACAGGAATACCAGTTGGAAGGGCCTAAAAGATATGGAGGTTAACCTAAAAGATGTAGGTGTGCCATTATGGTTAGCCAATAAGGTATGTGGGTGTCAGACTAGTTACCTAAAAGACATAGATATGTTACTATATAGGCAACATAAAATGCATAGGCAAGTTATTAATTAGAGTTAATTAACCTTAGAATGTTACTTCAAGTTATTAATACCACCACACCTCCTCACCCTCCCAGATCCTCAGACAAGGGTCAGAAGCTGCAGGAGGCATGGGAACAGCAGCAGTTCTTGCGGGCAGTGGAGGACATCGAGGACTGGATTGGAGACATGGAGAGCCAGATGGCATCAGAGGACCTCGGCCGGGACCTCATCTCCGTCAATAACCTCATCAAGAAGCATGCTGTATGTCAATCTATCTGCCATATGTCTGTCTGTCTGTTTGTCAGTCTGTTTGTCTGTCTGTCAGACCATATCCTTCAATTCCATGAAGACACCCACATATTCCTTTTACCTATCATTCATATCACCACTACCATCCTCACACCACACACACCTTCACCTGCACATCACATATGCACAACCCACATACTTTTATCAATTCATATCACTTCACCTACGGGTATACTCCTGCCCACACATCCACTCCTTCACTTACTCTGCGTTCACCACCCCTCTACAGCTGCTGGAGAATGACATCCAGGCTCAGCAGGGCCGGATTGATGACATCATGGCTCAGGTGCGGCGGTTCCGTGAAGCCAACCACTTCCAGAGTGACCAGATTGAAGACAGGGGCAGAGAGCTTGTGGCAAAGTGAGTCTTTCAAGATGTAAAAAAAATGATCTGCACATAATTTTGCAGTAAATGCTAAGAGTTTCATTTTGATGTCAAAAGTAATCGCAATGCTTGTTTTCGTGTGTATTGTTGTGTTTGCAGTTCGTGCTTTTAGCCTGCTAACATGTGCCCCAGGCCCCAGACCCCAATGGTTTATTCGTGCTAATCCAGCAAATATTCTGTAGCTTAGGACACCATGAAAGCAATGGCTGATTACCATAATATGACTTGCGAATGCAGACAAGCACTTAAATGTATGTTTCCACCCTTTTCTTCCTCTATCCCTCCCATCTTTCCACCTGTTTCACTCCATCCCTCTCGCCTCCCATCCTCCCTCCTGCTTTCCCTCTATCCCTCCATCCCTCTATCCCCCTCTCCCTCCCTCCTTTACACCCCCACCCTCTCTTCCAAGATACTGCCAGCTGGAAGACCCAATGGCACATCGTCACCAACAGTTAGAGGACTCTCTTCGTCTTCACCAGTTTATCCATGACAAGGAGGATGAGCTCAGGTGGGTGAGGGAGAGGGAGCCCCTTGCCTCCAGCTCTGCCCTTGGCAACAGCCTCACCACCGTCCAGAGCTTACTGAAGAAACACCAGGTAATTATATATAACATACCATCTCTAAAAGGTACAGATAAGAATTGCCTTCCATTTCAGGCCAAGTTCAGCTGGGTAACTTCATAGTTTAATCCCAGTGACAATTGCAGTTCTTTATGGACTGAGTAATAGTATAGTACTATGTAAAACCTGAATGTGGTAAGTATGTACATGAACAATCAACGAACCACATCTCCCTTATAAAACAGGCCTAGATGTTATGCAAAGTCACCCACTGCGCAGGATGCGTTTCGGCCAATACCAGGCCTCATCAGCTGCGCTGGGGTGACCGGGAGATGGGGACTGCCATATCATGCACAGAATGCAGTCAGGTGGCTGGCCTTATTCAAAAGTCGGTAGAGACTCCGATCTTCGAAAGCACTGTCTCTTCGTGCAGCTGTTCTTCGTGCAGCTGTCTTTCGTTCGAAGATCTTGCGTAGCAATCGTACATGATTGTTCAAAGCTGAGATCCATGCAAGAGGTGGAGATTGCCTTAACTCCAACCAATGTGAGGTGTGAGGTGTGTGGGGGGGCTCAATGATCAAGCAAGAAGGCGTTTCCTATCTTACTGCCCACACTGTTTCTCTACACCTGTAATACGTAGGTCTTGGAAGCAGAACTGACCAGCCATGAGCCAGTGATCCAGGGGGTGTCGGAGACAGCACAAGAGCTGATCACCAGCAACCACTTTGCCTCAGACAAGATCTGGGAGCAAAGGAAGGAGTTGCTGGATGCCTGGTCCAGCTTAAAGACAATGGCCAGTCAGCAAAGCCAGATGCTCACAGACTCACTGGAGGCACAACAGGTTCGTCAGTTCACACTGCACTATGTTCATGTAGTTTGCCTATAGGATCACTGTCACAGGTTTGCACCGGGAGTCAGGCTGAGGATCATTTCACTATGGGTATAAGATCCCTTGCTAAATGTTCACAATCTCTCCCCCAAATCTTGCTGTATTTAACTGGTTTACCCTTCCCTTATCCTCTCTCCAACACTCTACTCCACACCTTAATTCTCACTAATCAATCTTCCACCCTCTCCCACTCCTTCATCCACTCCCTCACAGTACTACGCAAGAGCATCAGAAGCTGAGTCCTGGATGAATGACAAAAAGCCTCTTGTCGCCCACAGGCAGTACGGCAAGGACGAGGACAGCACACAGGCACTCATCAAGAAGCAGGAAGCCATAGAACTTGAGATCGATGGCTACAGTGTAAAAGTGGCAGAGCTGGAGACAGAGAGCCAGAGGATGCTGAGTAAGGAGCACTTTGACAGCGACACCATCCGTGAGAGACAGGTAACTATGTGCTTCAGCAGCTAGTGTTCTATGTTCCGTATGGTTCTATAACAGAGAGGGGAAAGCTATACCCCCTGGATGTTCCTCCTGTCAGGTATTAGATATAAAACCATTTTAATGGTCAGAAAGATGTCACCAGAGTCTAGATTTTTATTTTCCTGTGTAGGAATGGGGAGGGCATATGTGTAGCACACTCTCCCTATACTGAAATTCTGATCTTTCGTTACTTCCCAGGCCTCTATAGAGTCTCGCTACAGCAAACTACTGGAACTGTCGTCACAGCGACACCACAGACTGGTAGAGTGTAAACAACTGCACCACTTTAACCGAGAATGTGATGAGGTGGAGCGGTGGATTGGGGAGAGGGAGGTAGTGGCAGCCAACGAGGAGCTAGGGAAGGATCTTGAACATGTGGAGGTGTGTGTGTGTGTGTGTGTGTGTGTGTGTGTGTGTGTGTGTGTGTGTGTGTGTGTGTGTGTGTGTGTGTGTGTGTGTGTGTGTGTGTGTGTGTGTGTGTGCGTGTGCGTGTGCGTGTGCGTGTGCGTGTGCGTGTGCGTGCGTGTGCGTGTGCGTGCGCGTGCGCGTGCGTGCATGTGCGTGTGCGTGTGCGCGTGCGCGTGCACGCGTGCGCATGTGCGTGTGCGTGTGCGTGTGTGTGCGTGTATGCATGTAGCATGTACATGCTAATTAAGTGAGGATTGTGATCTGGTATTAAACAGGTAGCAACAATCCTCACTCCTCCTTCACCAGATTTTGCAGAAGCGTTTTGCTGACTTCACACACAACATAATGGCATCAGAAGACCGTATCCTCTCAGTCAATAGGATGGCCGACTCCCTCATCGAGGCAGGACACACTGGTATGGCAAATCATGATGCGATACTTGAACATCATGTCATTAGTATACCTGTGAACAAATGGCTGACAATATACAAATGCCACGATATGAACAATATTTTTTAGATTACTGGTTGATGAGATTACCATGAAAGCTTAACCAATCTATCAGTAAAGAAGTTAAGATAATATTTCCCAGCAATTGCAGTTGTTTGATTCTCACACTGTACTTATCAGTCAGATTTACTTTACTACTGTAGAGTTTACAAATATTGAGTGAACTGAACAGCACTTGGAGACAAAATGATCATCCAAATGTGTTTGAATTACCTGACCCCCCTAGACTCTGAGGCCATCACAGACCGCAAGGTGGTGATCAACCAACTGTGGACAGACCTCAAAGACCTAACTGATGCCAGGTCACTTGCACTGGCTGGAGCAAAGGAGATCCACACCTTCAACAGAGATGCTGCAGATGCCAAGGAGAGAGTGCAGGTGCGTACAGTGTATAGGGATATCCAAGTTACATGTGTGGCCTGTGCCATTTTTAGGAGTGTCCTAGTCACAGTATATCTAGGAGTGTCATGTTGAATGCCATCTTTAGTACGGCTCTCTACGTTCTATGAGGTCCTTATAGAAGAGTGTCCCAATTACATCTTATAATGTATATATGAATGCTGTGTGTCTTGTGTGTGTTCTATGTCTTCCTCTCTCAGGAGAAGGACGCCGCTTTGTCTGATGACTATGGCAAGGACTTGGCCAGTGTACAGGCATTACAGAGAAAGCATGAAGGATTTGAAGTATGTATGCCGTATACTTACTAGAAGTTACCATGCATGCTATCACCATCATCATAGTCAAGAAGTCACCAATACAAGATGTACAGCAAATTGTTAGAGATGATCAGTTGCAGTGCTGCTTTTAAAATCCAACCCTGCTCCATTGACCCCAGCATGATCTAACCAGTCTCTCAACTGCTACTTTCAACACCCTCTTTTCTCCATTACATCCATGCAGCGTGACCTAGCTGCTCTGGAGAAGAAAGTGAACATCCTCTCCCAGGAGTGTCAGAGGCTGAGCAAGACCTACCCTGAGTCTGCCTCCCTCATGAGGGAGAAGGATAGGGAGGTGGTGACAGCATGGCAGACCCTACTCACCAAATCCCAGGCTAGAAATAGCAAGCTGGTTGAAGCAGAGCAGCTGCAACGGTACCTCAATGACTTCAGAGATCTCAGGTGTGAAGTGTGTGGTGTGTGGTGTGTTGTGTCTGTGTGTCTATGTGTCTATGTATCTGCAACTGTCTGAGTGTGTGTATGATGTGTGTGCTGGGGGAAGGTTATGCACAGTGTAGGGTAGTGGAATGTTATATAGAACTGGTCAGTTTTATACTCGTTAGGCCTTATTAGGTGCATGCAGTGTACAGCACATAGTCACAGCTACCAAATATGGGAAAAGAGTATGTGACATCAAACAGCATCATCTGGATACAGTAGATGTGGTGTTGTGTCTTACTGTCATTAGGTACATACAGTGTATGAAGTATAAGTATGTACATACATACAAAGTTATACATAATGGCACAACATAGCAAATGATGCCAGCCTACTACACAGTACAATATTCAGTTCATCTCACAATCTCTTACCTCTACCCACAGCTCCTGGGTGAGTGACATGGTTGCAGTATTGCAGGCAGATGAACTTCCCCAGGATGTGGCAGGGGCAGAGGCTCTGCTCACCTCCCACTCTGAACACAAAGCAGAGATTGATGCCCGGCAAGACTCCTTCACCAGCTTCAAGAAAAATGCTGAAACCCTCATTGCTGCCAGACATTATGCCAGCCAAGAGGTAGTAGAAGTTATTAAATTGGTACAGTTCATTCATTTTAGGAACCAACAAATCGCATATCCCAGTCAAAAGGCAGGCCTGGGTGCTATACAGACTCACCCATTGCACCAGGATGTACCGTATGGCTGGGGTTCAAATTTTCGTCCGTCTTAGATTTCCTGGATGTCTTGAGCGATAGCTGTCAAAGGCACACTCGTTGACAGGCTTCTATTGGCTAGATAGTTTGAAGTAGGCTGGATTGAAACGTGATTGTTGTTTTTCACAAATGGCTCTTGACTCACGAAAAACGTGAAGATAAATCTCTCGCACAAGTTAGCAACCATACGGTATTTCATTTAATACCAAGTCTCGTTAGCTGTGCTAGGATGACTGAGACCTAAAAGGCTATTGTTGCAAAGTGATACAATATAAATCTTCTTAGCAGTACATAACCTTACATCTATTCAGATCCAAGATAAAATGTCACATCTGGAGGCTAACCATCATGAGCTAAGAGAGATCTGGGAACAGAGAAAGGAAGAGTTTGAGCAGAACCTTGATATCCAGATGTTCCGAAGAGATGCAGAACAGGCTGAGGCCTGGATTGCTTTTAGAGAGGCCTTCCTGGGAAATGAAGACCTTGGGGTGAGAATGTGCGGATGTGAGGGAGTGAGGGTGTGAGGGTGTGAGGAATGAGAAGTGAGTGGGGAATGAAGTTAGGAAGTGAGGAGTGAGAGAAATATGGGTAGATAATATTAAAGGAGTTATGAAGTGACAAAGTGTGAAGGAGGGAAGTATGTGTGGAAATGAGGTGAGAAAGTAATGGAGCAAGGAGATGAGGCTTGATGTTATTTACTGTAAGCAACAGTAGGCGCTCATGAATAAAGCTGAGAGAGTGAGAAATAAATCTATAGAAAAATTCTGGGATCCAGCTGGGATTCGAACCCAAGACCTTCTGAATACTAGTCAGACACTCTTACCACTGAGCCACTTGGACCCCTGGCGGAGGAGCGGAAGACAAGCTACATAAGCAGCATTGCCTAGAGGCCTCAGACGAATTCCACCTTTTTCCGTGGATTTATTTCTCACTCTCTCATTAAAAATATCATTGTTCGTAAGGAGAAGAGTAAAAGTATGAGCCGTGTGAGGTTAAACCCTGAACAAAGTCATGTACTCATGTACAGCATGTTTTGCAGAGAAATAAGGTTTATACTTTTGCATTGTTCACTATCGTGACAGGACTCAGTTGACACAGTAGAGGAGCTCCTGAAGAAACATGAAGACTTTGAGAAGACTCTGGCTGCTCAGGAAGAGAAATTCTCCATCCTCAACCGGGAGACCAAGGTGAAATGACCCATCATTTATAAGTAACATTACATACTTGTTCTAGTTGACACCGTTATTATGCTACTTATTTACGTTGTTAGAACATACAAATGTAGCATAACATTATTATTAAGTTATAGTAAAGAGAACACCATATCAGCATTACAGCACATGTATGTATTATAATTTCTTGCATCACCTACATACAATAATGTGGATGCGTACCTGAGTGTATTAGCAAACAGCCATTTCAGCCTAGCTTGGCCTCATCTGTACAGTGTAACACTGACACCCTATACCAACCTGAAGCGTTTGCAATAGCTTCTAACCTTTCTCTCCTTACTACCCATCAGGTGGAGGAGGCAGACCGCAAGAGAGAGGAAGACCACAAGAGGCAGCAGGAAGAGGAGGAGAGGAAGAGAAAGGAAGAAGAACAGAGAAGGAGGGAGCAGAAGAAGAGAGAAGATGAAGTATGTGTTCAGCAGTGTGAATATAGATCTTGTATGACTTACAAATGAGGGTATATGAGTATAGCCACGTTCCCAGGTAGCCCACGCATAAAGTAACTTATGGTTCAGCCTTATATTTTTGGACAAATATTGTATAGGAACGTCGTCGTCAAGAGGAGATAGCCAGATGGAAAGCAGAGGAAGAGAAGAGGAAGAGGGAAGAGGAAGAGCGTAGGAAGGTATATAAGTTACACAAATTTAATAGCCCCAGTGCTTCCACCAAGCAATACATGCATCTCCACATGTACATACCCCTATACATACATACACCCAGAGAAGCAAATACATAATGTGTACCTACTGGCTGTTTCTTTTGTTAACAGGAACAGGAACGGTTGGAGAAGGAACGACGACAGGCAGAAGCCAGAGCCAAAAAGCTAGCGGAGGAGAGGCTGCTGAGGGTATGACAAATGCATTCTTTAACTATGTATGCAATGCTACTTCATTCCCAGTTCATGCACCCACTGTGTGTTTGAATGGCACTCCATTTCTTGACCATAGTTCACCAGAAGCTAGTGGAGGTGGTGTCGAGTGATTCCTGGAGAGAGTTAACTATAGAAATGGTCAATGCAGAAGACAATTATTGACGATTAGTTAGCTTCACAAGTTGCTTCCTCAAATGGTTGAAGAGCTTCTCAGGCAGACTTCTCTGCATGTTGAGCATATAGTTCAATCCTGTAGGCACAGCATTTGTAGCCTGGAATCCCAGATACATAAATGTCCTGGCAGGGAGACTAGCAGTACCTGTAGCCAAGAGAGTCATCCACTGTTTAATTAGTCACTTGAAAGAAATACGGTAGTCACTTGAAAGGGGGTTGCTTAGAGACAATAAATTTTGTTCTCAGGCATTTGCTAGAGATGGTGGAATCAAGTTGAGCCCACATTCATACCTCCTTACGTCAACTTGCAGGAAAAACAGCAGCAAGAAGAGGAGGAGCTTAGAAGGCAGGAGCGAGAGGTGAAGCTGTTTGCTTCTCTGGGGGCCCAAGGTGTTCCCACATTTGGAGCAGAGGTAGCTCCCTTTAATTATCACTCACTGTGCTGATTTGTAAGCTGCAATAGATTATGGATGGATGTTAGTTACTTGTGAGTGTGGATTGTGGGATGAGGGGGTGAGAGTGAAAGGAAGAGAGGGAGATATTTGTGTATTCTACCATTTTACTGCTTATACTCTATAGTTCCTAGTAACCATCTACTAGTATTTGTGCCCAAGTTTTACCACTAGGCTTCCTTTTCATACATATGCAAGCCAACAGAAGATGCTTACATGATAGTTTTGAGGGAGAGGAAGAGGAAAGCACAGTAGCCTATAAATGATTATTGCTCCAGCTGGCTGTCATTGTATTGTTGTTGAAATGTGCTACAAAGAGAATAGCACAGTGGAATGAGACAATATCTGCAAGCTCATACTAGTGTGGTGCAGATTGATTTCACAGTATACTGACATGCATGCTGACTCCTGGCTACAATCAGATCTAGCTTTCTAAATGTAGAAGAACTATGGACCAGGTCCAGATCAATGTATATGTAGTTTTCTAATGAAGGGTCCAAACACAAGTTCTCGATATCTCAACACACTGGCATAAGTATACCATTCTGTGTTCATGTTCACTACAGTGTGAGAATGTTGATAGGGAAGGTCTGCTCCAGCGTAAGAATGAACTGGATGAGGGAGGGAGGAAGGCAGCCATGCGCTCCTGGAAGCAGTACTACACTGTCCTCTCTGGACCACACCTCAACTTCTACAAGGACAAGAAAGACTTTCAACAGGTGCACACAAGCAATTTAGACATATATGGCACTACCCAGTAGTGTATAGCTCTTGCCCTCCATTCAGTTTGTGATCACTTGCAGTATGCATAATCAGAGATATTACTGCAAACTGATTTAGAAAACTGGACCTGGGAGTGACTATAACTATATCACCTAGCAAGATCCAGTGATATTTGTTGCAGTTAATTTCTCATAAATCAATTCCGCTTGCATTGAGCTCTTCATCAATATAATTTGAAGGTAAATAGCCGCAATCATAAGAAACACCTTTATAGCAGCTAGCATATACTGTAGAGCGGGAAACTTTCGAGGGAGAAAACTTTTGCGAATTTCGAGGTTTTGTAGCTATTTGCGAAAGTTTTATCTGCGAAATTTGGGGGTGTGGTGTCTTTTGGCGGCGACACCAGCGAACAATCCGCAAAAGTTTTCTGCACGAAAATCCACCAATTCGCGAAAGTTTTGTCCCTCAAAAGTTTCCCGCTATACGGTATAGTTTAGCTATTTACTTCTTCAGAGAAGTTTCAACCTCCTGTAATCAGTTGACTACCTTCTGGAAGCTGACTAGAGTCCAGTGTGTTGCGTTACACAGAAATAGCTTGTCAATACATTATTGTTTACTGTCACAGCATTTCTTTTCTAGAATCAACCTGCCTGTCCACCGATCAACATCAGCCAGGGCAGCTGTGAAATTGCCAGGGACTATCAGAAGAAGAAGAATGCCCTCAGACTGAGGTAACCATGGTTGCAAATAAAACTCTATTGGCCAAGGCTTGAAATGACATCTCATAACATGTTGCACATATTGAAGACTGGATGTAAAAATAGGTGTTTTGCCACTGCCATGTTCTGTTCACACACATGCATGCTCACTCATTCACGTATGCATGCACACACACACACAGGCTTCTCAATGGAGCAGAATACCTCTTCATTGCAAAGGATGAAATTATAGATGTTCTTTCCTGGGTAGCATCCATCAAGTCTGCCATCCAACAAGGGCCGACCACCACTCCAAACCCCCTCACACTGAGCTTGGGAGCTGGTGAGAAAGAAGATAAAGCAGTACCCTTTATATAGCCATGGCATAGCAAGCAGTCTGGCTGGTTTAGGCTTGCTTCAAGGAGCTACAGCCAAGGGCTTATCAAGCCAATGAAGGTGGTATTTAACTCACTGTAAAAAGCAAATCCAAATGCAGCTGCCAGATATATATACACATACTATTTTTAGGTATACCATAATATTATCATGCCACAGATTTTGAATAGAAGCTGTTTGGATTTTGCCGTTTACAGAGTTACATCCTCTCCTCTTTGTGGTCAATACACCATTGCTATAGCTAGATTGCAGTTAACTTTAAAGCCTATACAAGATAATTATATTCCTATTTGATTCTGTCACTACAAGCAGTATTGCTTGGAACAAGAAACTGAAAGTGGGAACATGCTCAGATTGAAGTGTTTCCCAATAATTTAGCATAAAATATGTATGTCACAATCATGATAATCGATACTTGACCTCAGACTACTCAGACTTAATTAACCCTTTAAGTCCGAATGTTGCAGATCTGCATCATTTTGACATTGAACTATTTTGTGGCTTCTCTCTTTGCAACGCTTTTTACCCAAACGCCAACATTATTACAGTTATATATCAACTAGTACTTTAATTGAGCATAGACATAGCACAAAAGCCGTATCAATAGCACATTTTGGCACGCTATCGATACAACTTGTCTGTGCTCAACTAAACATACAAGTTACCAATCAAGACATACCCCTCCACACCATATAGCCCCTCTGTCTACCAATCCGCTGTCTGCTGCTCCCAAACTGAAGCATTATGACACTCCCCCTGATACTCTACCACCTCCACCACCACTACCCACCTCCCCACTCCCTCAAGAGGAGGAAAGTGTAAGTAAAACACTTTTGAGGTACAGAACCAGCCCAAACTGTTTGTAGGTAAACTACCGAGGGATGAGGGAGGTGAATTTCTCTCCATCCTACCAACAATGTTCTTACTTAGTTGGCCCCAGGTCTCAGTCAAACTGTCTCCTCACACATCCTTTATCAAGATTGGGAGCTCTTTGCTAATGGTTGGGAGAATTTTTAGATCTTGAACTAGCTAGTCTATCTCCATTGTCAAAAGTTTTGGATGCATGCTACCACTTTTTTTTTTGCCATACAGCAGCCAACCAACAGCCCCATAATGTCAGAACAGGTATGTGTATGTAGCCTCATGTTCAGTTGCATATAGTTATTGGGTACAAGTTTGGCATGTATAAAAGGTACATACCATAGTACTGTACTCATGTTAAGCACATACAAAAAATGCAGCTAACAGCGAGGTACATTTGGTATGTGTGTTATTTTGAGTACTGCACACAAACCAGCGCTTAGCAGCAAATACATGCTTATAAGCTTAACAACAACAGGAGTACGGTAGTACAGTAATGGTATTTAACACAGCCTATCAACTCTAGCAATACTCTTTCAATTAATGTAGTACATGCTATCTTCTCCAACCACAGCCACCAGAGCAAGCCCATGTCTCGGACCTTGCAACCAGCACAAGCCAGTCAGAGTCCACCCCTCCCACAGACCATCCTCAACCCTCCTCATCATCCACTACAACCACCCAGGTACCACCATCACAGGAGGAGAAAGGGAAGGAGAAGGTGAAGAGGAAAAGCCGCTTCAAGATGTTTGGAGCATCAAGAAAATAGCTACATACAGAACATAATTACACAGATTTCTGCTTATACTAGAGCGACTAGAACAAACTCTTAGTAGATGCTAAGTACAATAGTTGACACATTGTTTTCTAGAGCTAGTTTATGTATAGGTTTTTAGCTAGTACCAAACTAAGTAGCTAGTCCCTGTTATAGTTGTGGTCATACGCGAATCCATATAGGTAGTTGCAAATGAGTATGAATGTGCAATTGTGCACTTCGCACTTTTCCCAGGCTTTCATGCTTACAGAGCCAATTGCCTATACAATGTATTTTAATATTGTCCTATACAATGTATTTTAATCTTCATTATTTGTCTTTCTACTACATGGATAAATTACAAACAAATATATCCTACTGCACCCTTGTATCCTAGGTAACAGGGGTGGGTTAAAAGTGATAAACCCCTCTCATAAACCCCTCTTCATGTACTTTTTAATTGATATTCACAAGACTACTTGTATGCAGTAAACAACTGTAATATACATGCATGCAGATTGAATAAAGCAGCAACATAATAGCATCATAGTGGTTTCAGAAGTCTGCAGACAGCTCATCTACTTCAGCTTGACTGAAGTTGGAGGATGGATATGGATTTGGAGGAGTATTGTTTATGTTGATGGTACATCCATGAAGATTCTGAAATGAAATAGATATGTTCTGTCTGTTGCAAGGTGGCTCAAGACTCACTGTAGAGAATGTCGAGTGCTGTTCGACATAAGTGTGCTGAGCAGCCAGAACACCAGACACAGCTTGGTGTTGTTGAGCATTTGTCCTTCCGTATACTCGTAGAGCCTCCAATGACCTGTGACCTGTCCTTTCTTGAATTACCTTTTCAGGCACACCAGTTTTGTACATTTGGGTAACGGAGGTTGCACGCATGCTGTGGTTTGTTACTCTTCCTTCAATTCCTGCAAGTGAACACATTTTACCCAATTTGGTGTCAAGTATGTTCTTACCAACTGGCACACTGCTATACCATGGTTTGGTAGGATCATCAGATACATTTTCAAGTGGTCGAACAAAGAGAATGTCTTGCTTGAAGGCTTCTTGTGGCAGCTTGCTGAAGTACAAGTCCAGAACATGTACAGGGCAGTGTTCAGCAGCTTGAGGACACGCGAACACTGGGACAACTTTGTTTGAAATGTGCAACTTTTTGTATGTTCCACTACTGTTCTTTGAAACCAGCTCTGTGTACACATATTTGTCTGGATTGGAGTGTCTTTTGATTTGTGAAATCTTGACTTGTCTCATTTCAACACCCCCACGAAGGCTGAACATTTTTCCCACCACATAAAACACTGCATTTTGTAGGGCTCTTGGTGTTCTTGTACCCATAACACCGCTCTTCCACAGTTTGTCCTCATCGTCCCTTGTCAGCACCCTTGCATGCTTTGTCTCTCGGCCAACTCCAGTCGCGTGCAGATGGTGGAAGTGGGAATCCATTGTACCATGCAGAGGTTTAA
Organism: Agelas oroides; assembly: GCA_949130485.1. Taxonomy (NCBI): domain Eukaryota; kingdom Metazoa; phylum Porifera; class Demospongiae; order Agelasida; family Agelasidae; genus Agelas; species Agelas oroides. Next base: position 7,650,304 of record OX422192.1, on the reverse strand, counting down.
ATCGGCTGTCCTTCTTATCAAGGAAGTTCAAACATCCAGGATTTACATCCCTCATGTGTCGCAGAAGTCCACATAACAACTGGTGTAGTGTTTAGGGGGATAAAAGTCACCATTCGACTTTCGTGTTTCTACCACAAACCTAGAAAAGTGCGTGTTGAGTGTAGCCGGGTCATTGCAAGCAAAGATGTCCTCTGGAACTGGGTCTTCAGGGTGCTTTTCGTTCCAAAATTGGCCAAAGCCCACCTTGTACACTTGTCTGTACCGGCTGGAACTACACCCTTCGAAAGCGCAGCGAGTTCATCGTCGTCAACAAAATTGGAAAAGCGTTCGCAGTTCGTTCGAGCTCCTCCAGAAGTAGAGGCGTGGTTGGATTGAGGGTTGGGCGTGGTCATATTAGCATCTGTACCGCTGGCTTCTTGTCCAGGGCAGTCAGTCCAGTCGCACATGCCGAGACAATAGTTAGAACAACGACAAGCCATTGCTAGAAGTTGTTGCTAGGTTGAATGTAGTATCTATGGCTGACGTGTGGCGCATTGACCAATGAGGTAGGATATATAACAGATATACCATGGTTGCTAGGGATTTCGGTGTCAACATTTTTGTTCATAACTCAGGTTAGCAGTGGTTTAAAAAAAATCGCACATTCTCACTTTTAGCAAATGTAAGTACCTTCATGTCAAGATAGCTACTTTGGCCACTGTAAAATCCTGTGTCACCATACGTCCCATTTTGTGATGGCAAATGTTTGGCCCTGTATAGTCTCCATGGATTACCTCTCAGGCTTAGTACTTTAACTGAAGATTCTTCAATGATAACTATATCCAGCTGTGGTGTCAAACTTCAGTAAGTCCTCTCAGGCTTGGAAAGACAGGCTAAACATTGGACATACACATGCACTTAGGTGGCTTTTCATTCATTCATTATTTACTATAATTTTTTTTCCTTTCCATTTGGGGTGTAATTAAGTCGATCTAAGCTTATCTTCAAAGTTCCGACCACCACATGAGGAGTTCCACCAGGCCACATCTTAACTAACATTATAAACTGAAGAAGACTCATCCCGAAGTCGAAATATTGAAATTAAGTTTATTCAAGCCACTCGGCTGTCTACTGTTAAAGTGTCTACCGCGAACGCGGACCGCCCGCAGCAACGATGGACACGCCAGCTACTTCGCGGAAGCGCCCTGCTTCCTCGCCCCTCAACGCTGAAGCTCGCCAGCCTCCCGCTAGCGTCGGGAGCATCTCTAGAATGTTACTGCTCTCAAATTACTTTTTACACTGTTTTGAAGCCGTTGTCGCTGAGTCCTAACGATTTGGTTGCAGCAGTTACGCTTGAGAATGAGGCATTACTGTATGCATTCTTTATTGTCTTCGCCGCCGTAATGGCACGCGTATTCGCGATCTATTGGGAGCGTAGTTTCCCAAAACTTACGCTTCGACGGGGACTTTCTTCAGGCGACAAAGCGTATTGAACAAACTGCCGAAGCTCATACGGCATTTTTGCGCGAGTTGGTTGGCCGAATATTGGTCCAGCGGCCGTCGGACCTGCCGGACCTGCTCCTACGGCCCTGTAAAAGTATATCTACCATACCAGAAATAATGTATACTTGAGTCTTGCAATGTGGTTAAATACAAATCAGACTACTATTAATGAGTACAAGTGTTAAACTATGGTATAAGGATAAACAAATGACCATTCATGAAAGTCACTGCATGAAATAATCATAGTACATTACAATGACAAATAGAAACTTTAAGTAATCAGCAAGACTGTGGTAGTCAGTAGTGAAATACTGAGGCTACAAGGTCCTGCAAATGGTCATTTTCACCTGGAATGACATCCATCAACTCTGTCAGACTAGTGTCTCGGAAGTTGTCAAGCTCACATTGCATTGCCTCACACACCTGTGGCATCAAGGGCTTGACTGCAATAATTGTATTTTGGTGGGCTTTAAAGTACTGTAACAGTTGCATTTCAATCTGTTGCCATTGGATGGGAGTGAGCTCTGATGCATTGAGCAGTGCCAAAATACAAATAGCAATTGTAATTACAAGTGGGCAAGTTTCAAGTCCAGGCAGGCAAACTAGAAAGTCACATTCCTTATGTACCTGCGGATCCATTTTAGAGACCTTTGCTTCGAGTTTTGTTCCTTGCAAGACCATCAATACATTGCTTTTATCGCTGCAGATTACATTCTTCAGCTGATTCAGGAGAGACTTCAGTAAGGGTTCACAGCTATGACATTTAACAGAAGAGCTTACAGCGACTTTTGTTAATAAGAACAACAACTGGGCTAGTGTCTCAAAACCGTAACTTTCAGGAGTGATGGATTCAATATCAGATATGGACTTCAAGAGTCTTTTCGCCCTCCCATTGTTTGTAGCTTTTCCAAGCAACTCTGACAGGAAGTCAAAGAGAGCATGAGAAGCTGTTGATACAGCCAGATCGAAATGCTGGGGGCGTTCTGTCCATGAAAATATCTCACTCAGCCCAGCACCACTGAGATCACCAAATAGTCTCGTTTTGTTCAAGTGGATGTCTTGCAACCTCCTTCCAAATTCACTTTTACTCGTGCCCTGTAGGAAGGCTACTGCTGCATCCACCCATGGCAATAAAACATTTTCAAGACATTCAAGTGTTAATTGCAGTAATCCAGGTATATCCACTTTCTCTGGCAGAATTGGAATACTCCCAGAAGCACACTTATCTATGTGATGGTAAGTGCTACTCATCCATTTTTCCCAGAAGTGTAGGTTGCCAGCTGCTGCTTGGAGATTTCTCATACCCTCGACATACCTGCTCTGCTTGTTCATAAGAATACGAAGTTTAGCAGCATATGTCTGACTGGGCGCTCTAAAACTAGAAGGCATTGATTCAAGAAGACAACTGTATATGAACTCAGTGAGAGTTCTTGCAAGATCGATCCTGCCAATCTCTTTAAGGCAGGCAAGGAGGTAGTTGTACTTTCCTGGGGCCAGTCTTTTGTGTCGCTCCAGGCTTCTCATGAGGTCTAGTCCACTGGAAATCTGCTCCACCTCAGACTGGGGGATGAAGTCCTCAGAGAGGTAGAGGATTTCATTCACATCTTCCTTGCTCAGTAACTGTGACACAGTCAGGATCTTACATCGGTGGGGAGAAGGTTTACTGGATGCCATTCTCACACTACATGTACTAGTAGACTGTGGTTTGACAATCGGAGTGGCCTAAGTTATCTGAAAATTCTCCTTTTATACTGCGTTATAGAGACAATGTCAGGAACCCAGAAATGCCAATAGTACATTTCCTCTGTCTATTTGGAACTTCTATTTATTCAATAGAGAGCATACTAATTTGGTTATGGTACATTTCCTCTGACATTTTTGAGCTGAACTTCATTGTTTAGCACAATAGAGTGGTTACCTTGGTTGCAGACATGTTGTAATAAGCAGTATATTTGGGGTGAGCCTGGGTGAGGCCCACACTAGGGAGTTGAACAGTGGATTTTCTCTCTCTATATATATACTGATATACAGCTACACTACACAATAACATGCGCAAGTTGGTATGGACAGTAAGAAAGATTTCATTCTGACCTGCATGACATCAAGATAGAGGCAGCGCAACCAAGAAGTTGAATGTTTAAGTGTGGTTAAAGATGGATAACTGTTTGGGAAGGGGTAGGTAAAGCATGAGCCTCCACTGTAAGCAAGCAAGCTGTTGTGTAGACAAACTAGGCTACTTACAGAACACGGAAGCAGCAGAGATTCTTCTACTGTTTGATCATCCATGTTGATAGCTGTTTAGTTGGCGACTTTGCATGCTCTGCTATTTGCGTAAGTAAAGACTGTGCATGGCATCTCATGCAGTGTGTTCACAGACAACATGCATGGGTCAGCAGGAGACCAGGGCCTTAGTCACTGTGTGTGCAGATATTCAGCTGGAGTAGCTGTCCAAACAAGATAAAGAAAAAATGTCAGGTACCCAGTCATTTTGGAACTTCTATTTATTCAATAGAGGTGTACTAATTTGGTAGTAGAGTAATTGAAGGGCTCCAAAACAGAATCGCCTAAGTCAGCCTAAACATGCTCATTCTGTGCCAAGAGTATGCAACTCCCATATGGTTTCTACACCTGCCATCTGGACAGTATGACGTAGGCAATCAGCACTCTTACTATGATAAACTCTTGTCTGTACTGAGTCATTTGCCAGTTACCATGCTAAGAAATCCAAGAGGAAATGCCAGGTGCTATGGTACATTTCCTCTGACATTTTTGAGCTGAACTTCATTGTTTTGCACAATAGAGTGGTTACCTTGGTTGCAGACATGTTGTGGTAATGAGCAGTATATTTGGGGTGAGCCTGAGTGAGCCCCACACTAGGGAGTTGAACAGTGGAGTTTCTCTCTATATACATATTATATGTCATATCGTCATTGAATATATCAGAGTCGGTAGACATTTCTCCCAGAATTCCTGCATGTGATCGTCATCCACTCTTTTTTTACTAATTGGGTAGCAGAACGAGACTACATGTGCGCATGCGTAGAAAATTAGATGGCGTCCTTCGAATCTCGTTATGTACAGACTTGCTCATGAGAAAAAAATTACGGGTTTACCCCAAATTTAGATTTTAACCCTCTCCCTACGAGATTTAACTTCACCGAATTTCTGCTTACAAGAATGTAATCAGAGCAGAGAGAATGCAGCACATCAAGGGAGAAGAGAACAAGTAAGCATGGTATCAGTATAGTAGTAAAACTAGTCAGTATTGAATATCAGAAAAGGGATGCATTTATGGCAGCTGTGTAGCTAGGGTGAAACAGACTGACATAATTTTCAGAGCAGCCGCCGGCAACAAAAAAGCTTGAATAATCTATATTTTCTATTTCTATCCATGAGCCTTGACTGGTCAACACTCTTGTGTTTGGTGCACAATTAGCAAACCTGCTGTGCAATGCTGTGGTGTGTGTTTTTCCGAGTATACTATTGTTTATGAACACGATAGAGTGGACAAAATTTGAGTTGACTCTACATGGCAGCGTGTGCACATGCAGACGTTTTGCGTGTGGGATCAGGGCTCTGAGGTTGATCTACTTGTTCACACTAAGTCTTGTCAAAGCTGTGCATGCTATATAGCTGCCATGTTCGATGATAGAACATACAAAGAATCCAAAGGAGCAAGTTGAACACTGCCTTATAAGTGCCAGGAAGATAGTTTGAGGGGATAGTTTATCTGTCAGTGTAGCCACACACTACAAGCTCTGGGCAGGTAAGGCAAAGTGGTTACTGAAAAATACAGTCATGCATTTATCGAAAAAGTGAATATCAGTCAAATGCAAGCTTTATTCAGCTTGGAGATGATAGCACAGGATTACAGATGGGATGCCTAACACTTGAAGTAAAGGTGTAAATATACACCCAGCCTCTCTTTGATTATGCTGTCTTTTCCAGTGCTCAAAGAGAGGGATGCTAGGGGAAGGTTCATCTGTGCGCAGTGTGTCCTGAGTCCTCTGGTGCTCTGAAAGGGGTGCTATAGTCTCATGCCCCGCCTGCACGCGCCTCCTGGCGAGAAACGGTCTGGTGAACGAAGTCGAATTTCTTGGGCTTATTACCCAAAAGTGGTAATGACCAATGAGATTGCGAGATCAGTAATTATTACGTAGCACTTCCCTTACAACAGTAAAATTTGTTCATCTTCATTCGAGTATCCGTACCTTTCTTGAGCGGGTTGGCCGCAAAATGCTTTTATCGTTGCTAGGTTACATTGTCATAAAAGCGTGCGCTAGCCCAAGAAATTCGACTTGGTTCACCAGACCGTTTCTCCTCGTGAGAGGGTGGGGTCTGGGGACGAGATTAGGGGTGCTAGGGGAGAACTTATATGTAGTCTCTGAGAAGGATGTCTGTATTCACTGCTGTTTGCATTGACCTTGCAAAATACAAACCAAAAAGTTGTGACATGAATATAATTATGTGGTTATTTTCCATTTAGCCTGTCAAGAAGTTTACCACATAATTATATTCATATGCACAGCTTGTTTGTTTATATTTTGCAATGGAAATAAATTGGGGAAGTGTATCATAGTCTCCTACCCAGGCTCTCCTCATACCCTGAGCTTGCAGTATGAGACTGGTTTTGTATGCAAGTGCAACAGTATAGAAATGAGAATTTTGCTTGATATGTAACATAAGAACACAGCATTAATGGTGCAATCGAACTAGGTAAGGATTTTAAGTATATTAAGACATTGCAGAAGGTATGCATAATTTTAATATGTGCATGCATAGGAGGGTTCAATTTGAAGCTCTAAAGCATGCACAATTTCATAATTTCTGCTAATTCTGCCACTAGAAATTTGTCACATGCATGGATTACACAAATGTAAAGCACTTTGTCAAATTTACAGATATAGGACATAATTAATGCTCGGACACTTAAGAAACGTTGCACTCTTGTTGCGCGTGCAAAGGTCCAGCAGACATAAGAACTGTAGGATAAGTGGGCTAATGTTTGATAGTATATACTTGAAATTCAACTCCAAACAGTCTTCAATCCGGGATTTAACAAAAGAAATACTACATCTGTTCAAGCACCTATCCTCGGAAAAAGGATTCTACTAGCAGACAAGTCTGATAACCATGTATTATATCACATTGCTAGCCAAATTTGGCAACTGTTGCAGCATGGTATGGGTTCATAGGCAAGGCCAGTGGAAGGGCAAGTATTTTAGTCTTTCCTTTTCAGAGGGGGTGGCAAAGAAGTTACGCGTTGTTTTACAACGTATTTTCGGATGTGATTTTCTATCCCCACGTACTACAATAGCTTCGGGTGTCGAAAACTATCCCAGCCCCAGCATGTCTTGTTGCTCTGATGATCTGGCACAGTTGTTACCATGCTTAGACCTTTAAGTCTGAGTTCCGAAAATATATCAGTCTGAGAATAAATTTTTGCCTCTAGCATAGGAACATGAACACATTGAACAGACATAAAATAGCTTCATTTTTAAGCCTGATTTCAACACACAGCGTCGACAATGTTTGACCCTTGGTGCATAGTTAGATTGCAGTGCACAGCAACATAGTGCACAAATGCACACCACAGCATTGCACAGCAGGTTTACTAATTGTGCACCAAACACAAGAGTGTTGACCAGTCAAGTTGACCAGTCAAGGCTCATGGATAGAAATAGAAAATATAATTCAAGCTTTTTTCAGTGCTGCTGGAGGCTGCTCTGAAATGGGCTATTCACATTTTAATTGTGTCTAATGGGGTTGAATAGCCTGTTTCGATTGTGTCCGAGGGGGGTTATGCTACCCATTTGCTGTCCTAGGGTAGTTTGGTTCCCAGACCCTTCCTGTATGGGCGGGGCCCCGTCCATACAGGAAGGGTCTGGGAACCAAACTAGTCCTAGGGGGGAGTTGAAAATTACTCTTCCGAGGGGGTGTACGCCTATTTAGCCCAAATGTCAGTCTGTTTCCCCCTAGCTACACAGCTGCCATAAATGCATCCCTTTCAATACTGACTAGTTTTAATACTATACTGATACCATGCTTACTTGTTCTCTCCTCCATACTCTCTGAATGCATGCTTGTAGGCAGAAAGTTAAAGCTCGTAGGGAGAGGGTTAAAATCTAAATTTGGGGTAAACCCGTAATTTTTTTCTCATGAGCAAGTCTGTACATAACGAGATTCTGTGGGGCTCGCTCAGGCTCGCCCCAATAAAATCACTGCTACGTGTATTGAGCGCGCTACTGTGCTTCAGCCTTTGGGCTAATATTACGCGCATAATGCGCGAGTATAAAGCTGGTGAAGGCGTGCCTTGCTATTCACGATTGATAAACTGATGTCTGGCTCCTCCCTTGAGGGTAAAGCTTTTTAAGGTGGCGGTGAAGTCTTTCGGCGGAGGTTAACGAAAACATAAACTAGGGTTACAGTCAGGACCAGGGTTACTCCTAGTTTGAGGGTTAGGGTTTGCTTTAGGGCAATCTTGCTTTGCCTAATTTTAAAAAAGGGTTTTTAGTAGCTTATTAATATATTCATGAGCAAAAATTGCCACTTGATGGACGCATCTACATGCTCACTGTAGGTAGCGTCCTAACCACCAATGTATCTCAAATCAGTCTGTGCCAGCTTTTGTTCAGAGCTACTCTCAAAGTCAGGCTAGACTCATGTTTGTCACTACTCTTGGAATGGACAACTTTGACTGCACCAAAATGAATGAACAATCAACGAACCACATCTCCCTTATAAAACAGGCCTAGATGTTATGCAAAGTCACCCACTGCGCAGGACGCGTTTCGGCCAATACCAGGCCTCATCAGCTGCGCTGGGGTGACCGGGAGATGGGGACTGCTATCTCATGCACAGAATGCAGTCAGGTGGCTGGCCTTATTCAAAAGTCGGTAGAGACTCCTCGAAAGCACCGTCTCTTCGTGCAGCTGTTCTTCGTGCAGCTGTCTTTCGTTCGAAGGTCTTACGTAGCGATTGATCGTCACGTGTTATCGACGCGTGCGTGCGCGCGCGCGCATACAGAGGCACTGGAGGTACCGGAAGTATTGTTAATAAGGCACAAGGCAAACAGTGTAAGGCAAACAGTGCGTGTTTAAAGGCTGTGTGTGCATAAATGTGCCAAGCCAAGTAAACTGCATGTTCAGGCTGCGTTAAACAGTAGCTATGGCAATGCATTCAGTAATAATGTTTTTCAGGCACCTCCCGTACTTCTGTAAATGCACATTTCAAAAAATTCACAGCTTGTCTACGGGAGGGGCTCATTCACGAGTGCAAGCAACCATTACTAGCCCCACCTCTCCCCCTTATGTCGCTAAACAACTCACGGCTCTGTTCCACACACAACCACCGTTCAGCTCCCTTGGGTACCAGAGCGTAGCACCAACGATAAATTGCGTATTCTAGTTAAAGCCCAGCCCAGCACTCGAAGCACCTGGCCACGGTTACCAACTAGGCTAGGCATACGGCCGCGAGACCTGGGCCTACTCAACAAATACAGTCTTGGCCACTGTGGCCTTTCTGCTGCTTCTAGACACAAGCTTGCTTTCACAAGCAGGCATTACACACTACTCACAGCTACTGACACTACAGCACTCTACTAAACTCCTCTCTTTTTTTTATTTTATTTTATTTTATTTTAATTTTTTAATTTTTTTATTTATTTTTTATATTTTTATATATATATATTTTAAGTCGATCTAAGCTTATCTTCAAAGTTCCGACCACCACATGAGGGGTTCCGCCAGGCCACATCTTAACTAACTTAATTATAAACTGATTATTGGATGGCAATGCCGACAGGAAATGGGGAAAATCCCCAATTTTACGGACAGTGAACGGTTGAAGACTCCCAAAACGGACTGTGGGCTAAAAGTTTACAAAGACAAAGAATTCTATCAGCTTGGATTCCAGGTTTGTTGACCTTGAAAACACAGGGTTCCCTGCCACCTTAAGAAGCCAAAAAACTCTGAACTCTCTAAGGCTTTCTACTTCATGTAAATTTGCAGCACAAAATCCTGATCTCTAAAGCCTTCTACTTCAGGTGTTGTAGCTAAGTAGCAGTGAACTTTGTTTTCCTAAAGCCTACCAACAAACATTTTACCTACATATAGCACTGAACTCAAAAGTGTTTGAGCCAAGGGTAAACCTGCAGCACTAACCTCTTATGAGCATCTTGGGGTGCGGTTATTATGCTCGTTATACAGTATCTTCATTCTTATTCTTCTCGCTTACAAACTATGTAACAAAATAACAAACGTGTACAAATTTTCTGTATATATTCGTCCATTACTGTATTGTTCTCACTAGAAAAGTGTCAGCTCAGACTATTTCTGTGATTTGGAAACGTTAAAAACTCACGAAGCAATGACCATGGAAGTGCATAGAGCTCCTCACCACCAACCAGCTGAACAAAGTTGTTATTCTTGCTCATGAATGTCATTATCATTTGTTTCACTGACTCTTGCCCAAATCTATCAGCTGTACGAAGTAGCTGACATGCATTCCCAAGGGTAAGCTTCACGGTAAGTGCACTATGAATCTGATCAGACAGACTCCTCTCAACCGAGAAGTAGTCTGCTGCTACCATCAACTCTAGAGCTTTCTCAGGATCAGTTGGTACCTTTCCTGCATAAAGATAGCGCAGCAGTGCAAGAAAGGCATCTGAAGAAACTCCCTCAATAGCAATTTCAGGTGAAGAAGCTTCCTTCATTGAGCCACCAAACATTCCTTGGAAGTACTGTGAACGTGCACACAGAATGCATCTGTGAGCGTGGACAGTAGCACCACAGACCAGGAACTTAAGATCAGAATGCAAAGGATTGTCAACAAGGTTCTCATATGATGTTAAGGTGGTCTTTTCTAGATTGCTTAGCTCACAAATAGGCTCTACACTTTGCATATCTCTCTTTACACTTTGTGAATCCAAGGCATAATTATAGAATCGCACATGTTTGAACTGCCCACAGCAGGAAGTATATTTGCCATCATAGCCAAGAAAGAATGGGTGTGTTCCATCTGGGTACACAGGGCGCCCCAGCACAAGATATACGCAACAACTGTCAAACCGTCAACATAGAATGCAAGTTCGTTTCCTTGCTGAATGTAGGCACCATGCTGCCAAGTATTGATCTCAAATACATTACCACGACTGTCTGAACCTTCATTCCAATTCGTTGTGGTGGACAAACGGGAATGAACACGGGTAGACTGGCCATGGAACCATGCAGCAGGTGTTCGATGAGGATCTGAACCACAGTGGAATAGAATATCCCAATCATTAACAAACTGCTCTACTTTCAACCAGAAAGTGACAGTGAGACCCCTCTCTTGATTCACAGTGGGTAGTACATCAGGTTTGAATCGCAACCCCCTTACCCCAGCAACTGACACAGCATCCTTTAATACCAACCAGCTCAACACAGTCATCGGTCACAATGCCGTATACGGCTTAGAGACCTCCTCCATGACTAGATTCTGTCCTTTGTTTCTGTTCCTGAAAACGAACTATAGCCTCGTTCCCAGGCCTTCCCCAGCTCCAGTTTTTGATCGCTTGCAGTATGCAAAAACGGAGGGAGAAGGCCTGGTGAATCTTACCACGTGATCCGCGGCACAGGCGTCACATGTCGTCACGCTTATATGTATTGTGCACAATTGCATAATGTGCACACTACTTCTTTACCCATGCAGGTAATCTTAAGTATATATGGCAGGACATCCAAAAAATTATTGACACCCTCCACATTCGAAACCATAAAGATTCTCGGTGCAAACAAATGTACAACCCTGAGAGCATCAAAGAGGAACACCCTACATACAACACAATGAGCTATGAACAAACTTTCGTGTGGCTATCTAGGTTTAAAAAAAGTCATTTTCGTAATGCAGAAAACTCATCACCATTTCTATATTCACGGGATGGTGAAATGAAGGAACTCATACATAGAATACTGTTATATGAACAATTACAGACCATTGCTATATACCAAAGCCAAAGAGTGCTTCAGTACAGTAAATGAATGCTTATTATGTACATGTATATTTAGTTTATCATTACTTAACGCTTGTTGTCATGAAATACGATTTGTCAGTGTGAAGGCTCTAGACCATTACCAGTCAGTCTTTAGCCCAGTCAACTTGTGAATCCCCTACAACCACAACTTTTATATAGAGTAAAAACCTCCACAACCCACATGCACAGACAACCTCAAAAAAACCCACAACCTCAAAAAACCTATATATACAACCCCTAAAACCTCCAACCGACAGACAACCTCAGAAAACCTATACAACCCCTAAAACCTCCACAACCGACAGACAACCTCAGAAAACCTATACAACCCCTAAAACCTCCACAACCCACATACAACCTCAGAAAACCTATACAACCCCTAAAACCTTCACAACCCACAACCTCAAAAAACCTATACAACCCCTAAAACCTCCACAACCCACATACAACCTCAGAAAACCTATACAACCCCTAAAACCTTCACAACCCACAACCTCAAAAAACCTATACAACCCCTAAAACCTCCACAACCGACAGACAACCTCAGAAAACCTATACAACCCCTAAAACCTCCACAACCCATAGACAACCTCAGAAAGCGTTTTAAAACTGCCACAACTTCTGAAAACTACCCACAGACCACCTACGCATCATCAGTGCAAACGAAGACTTCCCTGAAGGAAAATGGTTGAGTGTAGCTACTAAGTACAGTTTTACTCGTGACATATTTTAGTTGCAGGAGCTGTACAATGTTACAAGTGCAGTCACTTCTGACCACTTCCTTAAATTGCAGTTATAGCCTATGTGACGTCTTTTAGTTGCAGGAGCCGTACAATGTTACAAGTGGAGTCACTTCTGACCATTTCCCTGATTGCAGCTAGCTAACTGTGGTACACTACTTGCCTTAATTGTTTGTTGAAATTGAATGTCCCTTGTAGTGAAGGAAGTGTTGCAACCAAAAAGACATATTATCATAGCTGGGCCAAAGCATCTCTTCTGTTTTGTTTTTTCAGTCTATTAAAATAGCCTCTCATAATTTTGAAATGAAATGTCTTGCACCACCATAGCTACTTCAACAGAATGCGTTGGTCATTTGTTCTTGAAGATAGCAATGCAAAAACAGTAGTAATTTGACATTTCAATTGCTATTGTAACAGGCATGCTCGATTACAAGGCAAATAACTTATTGGTACATGTACAGTTCCTTTGCCACCAGACAACACAGAACGGTGCCCTTGCACAGTGGTGTTGTTTATAGGTTACATGTTACTCCTGGATTGTTTTACAACTCCTTAATTTAGATGAAATGCTATAGGCAACTGAGTTGTTTACTTAGTAACTTTCACAACTATCCAACTATAGCAATGCGTCTCAGCATTCAGGTGATGGAAAACCAGTCTAACAATGCTGCTTACCTTCTTCCTCTCCACCATGCAAATCCAGGCAGCCATCATATTACGGGTTAACTAAGATACAGGTTTGACAAACATCCTGGTGTTATAGTAGTGGCAAGAATGATCATCATGACAGACTTGCCAGTTGTCCTAATTAGAAATCAAGCTGAAAATATTGTGTGCATAAATGTGGCTCTCAAACTAGATGCATGTAACTGGTTCTGAAAGTTATTACCAGAGTATACTCCTAACATAGTTTCATGTTCTTGCATATTAAAAGATGTAGCTACTTTCCTTAAATATCCTCGTACTCAAGCACAGGCTCACGGTACTGGTCATAACGAATAACCTGAGGCAGTGGGTTTGACAGTTCACCCTGGTAACTTCTTTCCTCACATTCAGGCTCAGGAACTTGAAGTAGTGGTTCCTCTGACCCAGCTCGAATATCTCTGTGCTGCTTGGATTGTAAAAGACAGCTGCAAATTCCCTGCCACGTGGAGGACACTTTGTGATGACAGTTTGCACGCTGGTACACATGGAAGAGTACAGTTCCAACAAATGTGAAGAAAGCAATACCGGTAGAAGTGTATATCACAGCAGCCTGGTTTCCATTTGTTGCACGCACGTAAAGTGTAGCAACTGAAACTGCACCCAGGTTGAGGTAGAATGAAAACTCTAGGATGTTACAGTATTTCTTTTTGTAAACTGGGTGAAAGTTTCCAAACAGCACGGTAAGAGAGAGCGTAGAAAGAGTGATGACCAAAAGATTCAAACTAGGATCCCCAAGTGTATTGAATGCAAAGACTAAGAAAAGAGCACCGCGAAGCAGCAGCAAGAATCCTGTCCAGAAGCGGTACTTGTCCTGGTAGGGCCCAGTGTAGGCATCAAAGAGTGGCTTCAGTTTGTCCACCCAGCAGAGAACCTTCCACTCTGACTTAGCCTGCAAGCTCTGAACAAAGACCAACACTAGAGTGTACGGTAGAACAAAGAAAAGCAGAAACACAGTTGCTGCTGCAAACAAGTAAATGTGCTTCCCTTTGAGGTAATCAACGTTGCCATCATACAGCCACACATACCTCATTGAGTTCTCAGGGTAGATAATGTACGTGAAGGAAAGGACCGTTATGATGGTACGCAGGAGTTTGGTGTAGGACAAGAGAAGCAGTGTTGCTAGCACCTTGACTGTATTCTTCTATTCTCATAGCAATGTGGTACCTTCGACTGAGAAGGATAATGAAGATGACGATTGTCCAGATGTAGATTGGAAACACAAACTGCAGCCAGGTCAGTGTGTATCCATCCATGCCATCGTAGAAACAGCTCTGTATTCCTAGATCGAGGTTGATCCATGCTATGAAGATAGTTAGAGTTATAAGGAGGAAAGAAAATAGTGTGGTTCACTCTGACAATGTTGGCATAGAAGATGAGCCCGTTTACTGTTCCCTCAGTTACAGTGATGTTGCAAGTTATGAGAAGAATCACAAGTGCCACTCCAGCTCCTGCAAATGCAGCTAGCAGTGCAATGTACTGATTGGAGCAATGCTGACACAATGGCCTCCCTAGTGTTAGGCTGAGTCCTGGTTTGCACCCTCCACACAAAATACCTGAGCGATTAAAGACACACTGGGTGTCTGTGTTGTTGATGGTTAGGTATGACCAGTCACTGTCACAGTAGTCAAAAGGGCAGTGCTGGTGAAGGAGAACTCCACTCTGGTTTGCAGTGCTGTCTGTACTGTTGTCGTGATAGTATCCTATCCATGTCATTGGAGGACAATGTATAGTTTGGTTGTCTATGTAGCAATTAGCATGATGGAGAGCTAAAATGTGAGTGCATTCACACCTTTGAGATACAGTTGATAGAATGAAGGCTGGTGGACATTGGCGGAAAGAGACTAAAACCGTTGCAAGTTCATAACCTTGAAACTCCAAACGTGGATACAATGTAAGAGTTGCTGAACTACTAGTTGAAAAAAGTGAGTAGTTGAGAAGTGTGCAGTCTGCAACATTGATTGTCTGTGATTCCTGGAGACTGCCAAGTGATACAGTGTTGTTTGCAAGTGAAGCATGCACTACTCCAGGAACAGTCCCATCCATCTGGCCGACCAAGACCACTGGTATATGAAACACCTCTCCAGGATAGACCGTGATCTGATAGTTTCCCTCCTTGCAATTTGGCCGTAGGGTGCTTGTATCAGTCAGTGAGCAGAAACAGACACCAACTGGATCAGAAGATACGACTGAGGAATCGTACATGTTGTAATGGAAGATATTTCTGAATGTTGACAAACCACCAGTATTACGCCCAAAATTAAAGTTCATGCAGCCTTTAATATAACCTCCATACAATGAACTTCCAGCCACTCCAGCTGTATTGTTCACAAATTCTACCCGAATGGTGCTCAGTGCAGCCTCTTGTCCCTCTGTGAGTACCTGGAAGAAGCACGGAAGAGTCCATCCCAGTAATTCCAGTGTAAGATCTGTGTATATTGCACCTCCGACTGACAGTGCATGGTTGTTGACAAAGAGCAGGTTAGTGTGAGGTTTAAGATACATGTAAGAATTTATTAATAGTGATAACCCTGCACCAGAGCCACCATGATTGTTACGAAATACATTGTTTCCTCGAAATATCACATTAGTCTGTAAGGCACGAATTGCAGTAGCTTGGTTGTCCGAAAAGGTACAGTTTGAAATAGCTTCTCCACCCAACCATGAGGAGGTGAGTGAATTGTTTATGAACAAGACTTAAAAAAAATGTGAAAAGATGTAGGGATGGCATGCCAAAAAGTATGCGAACAAGGTAGGGATAATGCATGAAAACAAAGGTCAACATATTGGCAAAGCCCCATCCCTACATCTTTTTCACACTGCAGTTAGACAGCGTGCTTGAGAGCTACTTGTAGCCTCGTTCCCAGGCCATGTGGGAGGAGCTAAGAAGTGGCCTGAGAACGAGGCTACAGCCATGAACTTGCCAGTAAAGGTTGGAGTGAACTTGTGGTACATTTTAGGAAGACCCCCATGCACTGTCTAACTGCAGTGTGAAAAAGATGTAGGGATGGGGCTTTGCCAATATGTTGACCTTTGTTTTCATGCATTATCCCTACCTTGTTCGCATACTTTTTGGCATGCCATCCCTACATCTTTTCACATTTTTTTAATGTTTTTTAAGTCTTGTTTCTGCACTTTTTTTTTGTCCAGTATGACATTTCACGGCGCTGCGGGAACGGGCATGTTTGGTTCCCAGACTACCAACCACGGTCAGTGATCTGAGAACGAGACTACGTATGCGCATGCGTACATGGTTAGAAAATGGCGTCCTTCGAAACGGGCAGCAGCCGCAGTGTGCTGTGAATGGCAGGACTTGGGCAAACTTCAAGTTCTGAAGACGCTATGTATCGCTGGACCTGTGCGCTGAGATACACATTGTATCCGTGCTAAAACTAAGGTGAGTACTTGAACCGTTCTTGAGTTAACATGGTTGAACAAAATTTTATGATGACAAAAATGGCACTTGAGCTACTGTACACTTTTGTGCTTAGCTGTCTTCCGCGATACTTTTGGGCAACTTTGTGAATCTCTGTGGTTATAAAACCACCCAAAGACAATGGCTGGGTGCTTAGATAAGCTTATAGAGCCTTCGTGGTCGAGTTTTGGGCGTTTTGCGTAAGTATTGCATATATTGCGCGTCGGCGCCATCCCTACATAGAGAGTCTACCGACTCTCTGATAGACTGTTATCTATCACAACTGACTGGGTAGCACACACATAGCCTGGTGTGATTCGATCCTCAACCTGAAGTCCCGCTCCAGAATGTTCAGCACTGTTATCACCAAACGTTACATTTGAGAAGTATACAAGTCGGTGTTTCTGGTTGAGAAACGAGCGGTCACCACACGAGTACTTGTCATTGACAGCCACGTCTTGATCTATAATAACAAGTGTTGAGAAACGAGTGGTCACCACACGAGTACTTGTCATTGACAGCCACGTCTTGATCTATAATAACAAGTGTTGAGAAACTTCCGCGAGTGGTCACCATACGAGTACTTGTCATTGACAGCCACGTCTTGATCTATAATAACAAGTGTACCTGCTCCTCTTGATCCCTTCCCTGCACCTAAATAGCCATTCTCCAGAGTGAAAGAAATGTTTGTAAAGAGCAGAAAGTAGAGGTACATGTTTCCTCCAAAGTATCCTTCATTGCCATACAGTGTAAGATCTGTAGCACGCACTGACACATTAACGTTTCCTCCAAAGTATCCTTCATTGCCATACAGTGTAAGATCTGTAGCATTCACGTACACATTAACGTTTCCTCCAAAGTATCCTTCATTGCCATACAGTGTAAGATCTGTAGCATTCACGTACACATTAACGCAGTTCATGACAAAATTCAGTCCCCCAGAACCCAGAGAGAGAAATTGCACATGAGATCGCAATTGTTTACCAAAGAGGAATTGAGAAGTGTCAATTGTGAGGAGTGTAGGGGTATCAAGGTTGGGGCAATTACCATAATAAATGTAGGGGTATCAAGGTTGGGGCAATTACCATAATAAATGTAGGGGTATCAAGGTTGGGGCAATTACCATAATAAATCCAAGTGTTTCCTCCAACACAGTCCTGAGTTGCTGTGTTGTATCTGAAGACAGAATTTGTGATGAATGAATTGCCCAGTACGTTAAACCCCACTAACCCATAGACAGTGCTGTTTTCTACAATGACGTTGGTCAGGCTCAGATCAAACACAGTATCTAAGATAAGCGCACCACAATCAATGCCTCCTGCTGCTACCCCTGCTCCACAGTTTGAGAACATCAGGTTTGATTAGCCTCGTTCCCAGGCCCTGAGCGCGTTCGTCGCTTGCAGTACGAAACTCTGCGCGAATTTCGTACTGCAAGCGACGAACGCGCAGGGCCTGGGAACAAGGCTAAGGTTTGATATGGTGAGGTTGTTCATTTGCATGAAGAAAAATCCCGCAGAGCCTGTGCACCCAATTTTACTGTCCTCGGGACCACCCATGCCAACAAGAACCAAGTTACTCATGCTTTTAGCTTCTGCGGTACCCTGCAAAGTGTGCAATCCCTTCATGAAACGAAAGGTGCTCTTTGAAGAGAAGTTGGAGTTGTTCACGTAGTATTGGAGAGTGTGGCATGGTTGTAGGTCAGATGGGCATTGCTTTGCTTCTGCTGGCTTCACATAGTACACATTCCAGCTCTCATCACTGCTGATGGACACAGCTGTTAGAAGGCTAACCACAATCCCTATGAACAGTACTGTTCTTCTCCTAGGCACCATGTTACACTACAGATTCCAACTGTGTGTAGCTAGGTCCTTAACTAGCTGTCCGTTAATTCTTTATTCACTCTTGGTTACAGCTAACATTGACTGCGTAAAATCTAGCTACGTGCCTCCTAGATACTTGGCATTCTATCATACAGCCTTTAATGGAGAGGGTGTGGGAGGGTTAACCAAATTAGGTACATACTCTGTCATAAGCAGTCCGACATGACATGTGGACATTATAATTACATGATAGTATATGGCATACATGGCAGGTTTATACTCAGGGCTAGGGTTAAGGTTACACCCAGCTACCCGTTTTTTGTATGTTCTTGGTTACAGTTGACATTGATTGTGTAAAATCCTAGCATTCTATTATACACCCTTTAATGGGGAGGGTGTGGGAGAGTTAACCAAATTAGTTACATACTCTGTTAACTTTGGCATTGCTTATCTGTCATATAGTACTCGCATACATGGCAAGGTTTTATAAACACTCACAGCTTCCCATGCATGCAAGTCATAATAGTGTAAGGGTACTTACAAAACAGGGCATAAGACATACTATCTTGCCAAAACCACGCACATGGGGTGGTCTCACACATCGGTGTCAAGCTGTGCCTGACACCCTCCCAGAAAGTGCCTTAATTTGTTCCAGGCTCTGCCCAGCTTTTCAGTATGATAAAATGCAGCACTATTCGGTACTGAAAACAGGGCTGGGTTATACTGGCAAAGAGGAAGCTCCCCCTTCTCCCAGTGCTAATTAGGAGTTTTATCAGCTCTTCTTTGTAACAAAAAATCATTACAATACAATAATGTAACAGTGATTGCTGTCAAAATTACATTAAGATCATTACTGATCACAGTGAAATGACAAGTTGCCAGTGAACAAAAAAGTACTCATTCAAAAACTTACAGATTGAACCACATTCCTAACATAATAAAGTTGTGTGAGTGAGAAGTACAAAACAAATGATGCAGGTTTATCTAACCGGTTTACACAAAGACGCACACATAAATTGTGCATAAATAAACACACCCAAGACTATGGCAAATGCCCAGGGTGAAAATGGTGGAGGTAAGACAAGTGAATCTAAGTGGCATGTTGTTGTGTAGCTACATTTGTGGGTATCTTATCAAACACTTCTTCTGCTGGTCTCATCTCCAGTGCTTGCAGTGGTGTCACTTGGTATTTCTGCAGGGGAGGAGCCATCAGACGAGAATAGGCCAGACATAAAGACATGCTTGTCAATGATTTTATGAGGTCAAAATAGAGGGAAATGAAAAGTTGGCAGTTGTTGGGAATTGGACCCAGAGTCCCTGGCTTGAGTCACCAATGCTCTGAGTTCTGAGTTATAATCACTAGACAACCACCAGCCCTCACAATCCTCTATATGCAAGATGTTCAATGCAACTTATTGAAGCTCAAAGTGAACTATAAGAAGAGCTCCTGGCTAATCAACTGTCTACTAATGCTCTGACAATGACCAGTGTCTGCAAATACACTAGATTTAGTTTTAGTAGTCTCCCAGGCTCCCCCACATAGAAATCATAAGGTGGAAAGAACCTGGTATCTTCTCTCACATGAGCATGGTATAATCGGCAAACAGCCAGAACAAAAAGGCAACAGTTTGCACATTTTTCAGCCAACTATGCATTCAACACTTAGTGTGTATGGTATTCACCTTCCCTGGCTAGATACGTGCAGTAAGTTCCTCACTACCCTTCGCTCTTATTGCTGTTTTTGAACCCCCAGGTATGCCTAAGGTACAATTAAAATCCTTTCTACCAGCTGCTCTAAGCTTATAAGTTGCCAGTTTGACGCAAGGTGAGTCACAGGAGGCCATTTTAACTGCCAAACTTCTTCAACCTTGTCAAACATCATGCATGCCTGTTGCGCCCATTGGGACTTCGTCCATAGAGTTGTTCATTTAGCCTGCCTCCGCACTTCTTGGTCGTGGGATGTCAGTTAATAGTCGCCATCACGTGATTGCATCCTACCTCCTCTGTATGGCTGCAGTGGCTGTGATTCTATTAGTCAGCAGTTGGTTCATTCTCAAACTAATGAATTTAAATAAGGCATTGCGATAACCTTCTAGCCCTTTCCAGTGGCTCAGAAATGAGAGGTGAAAATCCTATTGCTATTGCTGTGTCCAAGAGGAAGAGCGTGTAACTTCAGTGTTTCGTGAAACAGGCAGAATTGAAGTAGTCTCGTGCCCAGACTACTTTTCACTGAGCGGGAAAATAGTCTGGGAAACTGCCTATACCGTTTTGGTTCCAATATTTTGAAATCACTGTGACGTCACGTCAACTGATTGTGAATTCAAAAACGCTCTAGTAAATAGCAAACTCCGAGACAGCCTACTCGTGCTCCTTTCGAAAGATAGAATAGCCTAGTCTACTCACGGCAGCTAGGGTTGCCCGATCAATGTCCATTTCCCTAGTAGATCGTTTGCACGCAAGTGGAATGTAATCTTTGATGATGTCAGGTGTTCAATTAGAAAAGAACAATGCGCCAGCATTCCGGTGCACTTGAACAAAAATGGAATAGGCAGTTGACCAGACCTATTTTTCCGGCGGGCACGAAGAATGCAGTCTGGGACCGAGACTAGAATTGAAGTTCGCTTTGCATGTCTCTTGCGAAAGAATTAGAGCTTCCTATCAATATTTCACACTTACTTAGGAAGCCATATGGGAGGGCATATAACAGGAAGTTCTATTTATGGAGATGCTACAGCAACTACTAGAGTTACACACTCTTCCTCTCTCCTTTTTTTTTTATTGTGCGCTCTTGCTGTCGCTTATTTATTACAAAACACTGACAGGGTTTGTAGGTACAGTACAGGTAGATATTAATCTATCACGTATTTCTACTACACGAACATGTTTGAAGCACACCCTTAACAGAAGCATTGGTGGTTTCAGAGTCATAATAACCAATTTTGACTAGCCAAATAGCTTCAGCTTATTTGAAAACCCTATGCACCCGTTGTGACTTAGCTCATAGAATGATCCTTGTAGTTTGCATCCACGATTCTTGCCCTTGGAATGTCATCAGAGCGTGCTAATTGTTGCTACGATGTGACGTCATGTCCTCCCTCCTCTGGCAGCCATATATGTCCACTAATAGTCTGTAGTAGTCCTGCCCATGGGCTGGCCTATCTTCCTACTTGAACCACTACTCACGCACTTGTGGCAAGCAGCTTTGTATTGATGCCTAATGTAGACGTGTGACAGCAGTCACTGAGTAGCTAAGTAGCACACCTGTTCCCACTGTGACCACAGATATGTACCAAACAAGTGCAGCTAAGAGCAACAATAATGTGTTGCCTAGGTAACAGGTCCTAAGTGTGTGTGCTAGGTGGAGCTTTAGAATGCTTTGTGAGTGGTTAAGGAGGTTTAAGGAGATACGTATTAGAGTGCTTGCTCCATCAAGTGGACATATGTGAAGGCTTGGCTACTAAGTAGCTGAACAAGTCTCTCTCACATTCAACTCCTAGTGAAGAGGCTGTATGCAGCATTCCATGTAGGCTGTCAAGATAAGCAGGTGGTTTAATAGTGAAGCCTTCTAAACATGTCACTGCGGAGACAAGAAGTTTGGTAGCCCTGTTTCCTGTTGTTCAAAATACTATATATACATAAGCAGAAGAGCAATGTCAAAGGGAGGTTTTCCACTTCTGTCTATCATCGTAAACTAAAGAACAAATAAATGGAGGTCTTGAAAAGAGACTAAAATTTTGGTACCTCTAAATCTCCATGGCAACATAATAGTACCCTAGCCTCGTTCCCAGGCTCTCTCCGCGCACGAACGAAAATCGAAAGGAAAGGGGAGAGCCTGGTAAAATTTATCAAGGTGGTTTAATAGTGAAGCCTTCTAAACATATCACTGCGGAGACAAGAAGTTTGGTAGCCCTGTTTCCTGTTGTTCAAATATCCGCTATCGGCCCTAAAGGGTTAATGGTAACACCTATGGGACTGCAATGGCCAGACTTTCCGGCACTGCACGTACTACGACCATTATCTTCATAATTCTGCATTGTGTAGTTCATGATTAGTTGCTCTGCATTTTTCAGACACGATTTGAGCGAGACTTACATACATTATACAATGCCTGACATCGACCAGCCTCACACATTAACAATAATTTGTACTGTAGCTGTGCCGCTGTGTGGTAATGTAAACCAAAATCTATCATAACTACACCGCCCAAAAAACTGATCCCCAGTTTAAATGGCTACTACTCCTCTTGGATAAAACTCCTTACCTGGACACTTTCCCTCGTGCTTGTAGATAACATTTGTTTGATCCTTGCATGCTATCACTTGGAGGTGGCACCGGCTTGGATAGGCCCTTCCATCGCTGCCACACACTGTCTGACCCTCGTCCTGTAGACACTCATCTAGTGATTTGCAGACACAGGATGCATTACTGCTCACACACCTTGCACCTGCCGAACATCGAATGTTGTCACAAGGATTGTAAGCTAAAGTAAGAAGAAGAGTACGCTGATAAAAAATACTGTATTTGCAAAATATACAGTAAAACTCATACCCGTGCCTTCTTACCATAGTGTTTATCGCTTGCAGAATGGAGGCCTAGTAAAAACGTGTCACATGCTGTGATCTGAAGAGGAAGGTTATCTGTTACTAACTTGAGCTCGGAAAAAAGCTTTGCCAAATGTTTTGACTGAATGCTCCAGTTGTCATCAGGAAAAAAGTGAAGAAGTGTGAACAAACACTGATACTGTGTGAACTAGTTGGCAAAAGTTAGGCATTCATCAAATGTCTCAGTTAAAGTGTTGTTAGTTCGCAGGTACCTTTATGTGGTGTAAACCTCAACAGATGTTTCTACGCCAGCAATTGATGGGCAAATCACTATTATAGTGTACAAAGTGATTGTTTTAAATTGCTAAACTATCCCATCTGACTTTCTTTCCCAAAGATGAATCTCCAGTATCCAAAACAACTCACTTTAAGACCTGGGCAGTGGGTTTCAAGTCTGGCCAGATCAAAGTAATAACCTCGTAACTGGGACAGTACCGCAGTGTATATACACGAAATTTAGCTTTAGACCTTTGTGTGTTACTAAGGTGATATTAAATCAGGTAGCTACCCCAATGTTACACACATAGCTTTGGGACGCCACCTGCTGCGGTTAGGGTCAGCTTCGTTCCCAAGCTCCAAAGGCTTTAAACCAGGCAGTGGGTTGCAAACCTAGCCAGATCAAAGCATAACACACTGTAACTGGGACAATGTGCAATGTTCCAGCCTAACTCATCAAAACTTATTTGCAGCCCTACATCTTCATGTTACTATGGCAATGTGAGACATGAGGGTGATGGGTCACTACCACACATAGTTATTGGGAGGTCAGTTGCGGTTGGTGCTAGCCTGGTTCCCTGGCCAGATCAAAGCCATGATCCACACAATCGGAACAATACTTGCTGTTCTTGTCTACTGATCAACAAAACCCCACACTTAGATCTTTGTGTGTTTCTATGGCAATATTAGACCAGGCAGTGACGGACGTTACCCCACGTTACCATACATGGCTTTTGGGACGCCACCTACTGTTTGTTCCCAGGCTCCAAGGCTTTAAGACCAGGCAGTGGGTTGCAGATCTCGCCAGATCAAAGCAATGACCCTTGTAACTGGGACAATACCCAGGGTTCAAGTCTTACTCATCGACAACAGAACCCACACTTAATTCAGTGAACTTATTACATGAAATTTAGCTTTGTGTATTTCTATGCCGATATTAGACCAAGCAGTGGCGGATGTTACTTGATGTTAAAGCATATGGTTTGGGGACACCAGCTGCAGTTAGTGTTACCTTCACGCTCCAAGGCTTTAAGACCAGGGCAGTGGGTTGCAATGTGGTATAGCCTGGGTAATACCCCATACCAGTAACTGACACTTTCACAACTGCACACGGTGAAAACTGTTGATGTGTGCACAAACTTCCTCCAAAGACACAACTTGTAAAATTTAATTACCTGCAAACATTTCTGTAGTCAGTCTGGTCATGGCTATGCACAATTCAACACAACACAGCTACCCTAAGCTCAGATCAAGTAGAATGATCTACGTAATGCTGTGATGGCCTACTCTAGCCTGTACACAGTCTTTAGCGTTGACCTACGTAAGTGGTCGCTTTTGTCACCATAAGAAATCCAAGCAGTGTGCCCTGCTGTATCAGCTCCTCACATCACATCCTTGACGTTTAAACTTTTGACCCTGTGAATGACTCCTGTGGGTGCTTTGTGCTAAAATAAAATGGTTAAGTTGAACTTGTACAATACCAATCACACTAGTGGATACTACCCTGAACCGATGCTGGTACTATACTTCCTTCAAAATCAGGCTTCCTATTGTAAAAACACCCCAGGTATTACTTCAGAATCTACTTAGCAACTCTTGAATGAATCCCGTGGGCACTTGGTGCTGAAATAAATGGGTTGAAACCCGCTGGCGGCCATGACCTGAACCGATGCTTTATGTGAGTGATTGTACAGATGGTCCTGCTTCCTTCATAAACAGGTTTCACATTGTAAATGGGTACCACACTTGTACCCGCAACGTGACATGCACATGGTGGCTGCTAGGCTTGGCTGTGAAAGCGCCATGGGTGGGACCGGGTGGGCCAATTCTTGCCCTGGCTGCAGTGACCTGTACAGTCAGTCTAGTTTCATAGATCGTGGCATTTCAGTGTCAATGACACTTTCAGTGTGGTTATATACAAGGCCACTCCAAAAACTAATTTTTACTTTTGCATGGGTATGCAGTTATTGTTATTACTAACTTGTGAAGGATCATACCCCTATATCTTGGAACCATGACCGTACACATAAAGTTATGCACTTTTTACTTTGACTTAAAAAAGCGATCAGTGTTCATCACGATGCCCGCTTGAAAGTAGTCAGAACTAGTTGACTCATGCTCCAGAGTTCCCCGAGTATTGTGCTAATGTAGATGTGCAACAATAATAATTTTCTGTGAGAGGCTCGAAGAAATGATGCAGAAACTAAACATTTATTGGAGTGGCCTAATGCACATGTGGGAGATACAGCTATCCGGGAGATCCTTAGAATATATAATTATCACCATAGTACAAAGCTATACCAGAAAATATCACAAGTTTGTTGCCGTCTGTCAGAAGTGTTTTTACTGGCCAACAAATATTTGTCAAAAGAGATCTTGGTAGCCCTCTTGTTAACCGAGTAATGAACTTCTACACCCTCTCAACATTGTGAAAAAAAACCCTGTTACCATGGTAATGATTACAAAAGTAGCTGGCAGAGGTGGACATGACGTCGTATGAATGTCATAGGAGCAATTACATACCACTTGGGCGTGGACATTTAAATATAGGTTATACTCAACAACCACCAACAACAAAAAATGTTATGGTCAGAATCCTTGTCCCCACTATATATAACCCACTATATGTGGCTGTAGTTCCATTCCCAGACCACTGAACCTGCTAAGCCGAGCAGGATGCCTATATTGTAACCAGACACTTGTCTTTGTGTGCTGAACCTGAAGCTAATATCTATGGCCATATGTCAGCAGGGCGTCATACAGGATTTATCCTGGGGGGGGGGGGGGGGGTGTGCAAAGGGTGTATGTGTGCATCAGTGCACCCGCTAGAAATTCTGGACATATTGACGGACAAGAATCATCAGATTCAGCTAATAATACATTAACCCTATAATTATGCAGTACTTTGCTATTGTGTTGTATACCCTATTGTAGCTGATTATAATTTCTGTTGGGGGAGGGGGGGGGGGGGGGGATCCCAGTGCCTCCCCCTGTATGACACTCTGGTCAGCATTTACTAATGCTTCTCTAACATAGCCGTGACAGCTGCTACTGATCACAGCCCATTAACACAATCAGTGGCCCAGGAAGACTCCCAAGTGTCCACCATACTGGTCTAGAATTTCCGTATCCCTTATCGAGTTTTCAAGCTTGACAGATCATTTCTGGTACAGTACTTTTCTGTGGGTACGCCTTGTACCGGGAAATCAGACCAATGCCTTTATCAGTTAAGGCCAATATTACTGAGCCATTCTGCACACATCTGAACTTGGAAGTAATTGCTGATACTATTGCGATAGTCCCAGATAGAAATTTAATATCATTCCATCGAGCACATTGACAAGCTGTAGCGCTGAGCTTCTGTTAAGGACGAGGCTCATACGTGCTCTGTAGACTCTCCAGATATTCATGCATCTATGAAGTGTGTGTGAGCACTATCCTTGGTGAAAGTTTGGGGATATCACACTTCAAATGAGGAGATAATCAAATTATGCAGTGGAATAATCTTTGATTTCTACAGGGGACTACTGTCATGTTTCCATGGAGATAAATTACATGTTACTTGACTTACGCCTGCATGTTGGTGGAACTGCTGTCCAGTTGCCGTTAACACATTTTGCTGTTGTCAGTAAGGGGTTATCTGACATATAGCCAAAGTCACAGTTGAAGGTGGCTATTGATCCGTGCAAGATACCATTACTATAGTTCACATTTCCGTGCTCAGATATGGGTAGGTCACCACAGGCTGTAGGGTGTTGGAGATAGGGAGGGAGAAAGAAAGAAAGAAAGAGAGAGAGAGAGAGAGAGAGAGGGAGGGAGAGAGGGAGGGAGGGAGGGAGGGAGGGAGGGAGGGAGGGAGGGAGGGAGGGAGGGAGGGAGGGAGGGAGAGGGAGGGAGGGAGGGAGGGAAAAATGAAGAGTGGAGGCACAGTATATACATCAGTGCACAGGAAATCTGCACGATGGAACGCACAACATCCAAAGTGACAGACCACTACACAGGACTTGTAACTTGAGATGAAAATGTACTTACACCAACAAAATATTAATTTAGTCCTGCAGTGCCATAACCAGATACAATATCCTCTATGTGCATTTCTTTACTTTGAAGTTCAGAGGTGCTTGTTACTACAAAGTTGCCATAGCAACATAGCCACAAAATATTAATTTAGTCCTGCAGTGCCATAACCAGATACAATATCCTCTATGTGCGTTTCTTTACTTTGAAGTTCAGAGGTGCTTGTTACTACAAAGTATATAACCACATCATTGGGTTTAACTTAAGCCTAATGTACCCACTGCATGTAATCAGTCAGTCAGTCAAATTTTAATGTCACCTGCAAAAATGCAGTCAGTCCAAATTTGGGACCTGTATGACTAGCTGGTTAGCCTTGTTCCCAGGCTCCTGGCTGGCTTTCTGATTGCATAATGTTTGAAAAACATTATGCAATTAAAGGTATAATGCATAATTGGCTGCTTAATGAAAAACCTCATGCAACCAATAAGCTGGGAAAGTCTGAGAACGAGGCTAACTAGCTAGCTTAAAGGTACAGAGGTCATCAGAAAGCTGCTCCTAGCGGGCCTATACACATGGTAGTTACACTGGACATGCGTAGGCCATGGAAAACCTTTTTGTCTGTACTGGGTTTTAAGTCATGACCAAGTTGCTGGTTACAGCATTTTGTGTAAATGTAACCAGCTCCTGGCCAAGGTGTGCAACTAGCTTGTGGCCAATGTGTGTGAAAGCCAGTGGTTGTATTTCAATGGCCTCTCATCTGATGCATTATTAAATGAGGGAAAAATGTTGTCTTACCGACTTGAAACTGTTTGCTGACTTTGGCACTGATGTTTATCAGAGCATCCAGTTGAAATGACGGAAAACTTGTCCAGAGAATCCTCTTTCAGTTGTTAGATGTTGCTTAGCAACCAAACCTTTGACCTCGGTGTGGTAGTGGGTTGCTAGGAGTAACACCCAACAAATAAGTTCCATTTTCTTAGGCAGAGCACAGCATTCACCTATTGGTCTTGTACTGCCCTGTCTAAGGAAGGCATGTCTGTACGGACAAGTATTCCATGGAACTAACGTGTTTAGATGTGTAGAACCCTCTGATGAACATTTTACCTCTAGCTAGCTAGTCACATTGGTTCAACTTTGGAACAGCTACATTTTTGCAGGACATTAAAATTCGACGACTGATGGTCTAACCATGTGAAAAACAGATATAACATACTTGGTAGATCTAACATACTTAGTAGCCATCATCCCTGTCGTTGTTTACTGACTAAATAGTTCCTAGACCTCAATAATGAGGGAAGCCTGTTACCATGGTGATGGCTACCAACTCCTAATGCCAGTTGGGATTCATCCCTTCACAGCAAGTTGTTCCCAAAACACAACCACAGGAAACAAGGAATGTACAAAGACAAGGGCAGCAACATTAAAGACACCATGATATCATCCTCTAGGAATACTTCCTCTGGCATTTCCTCCCAGAAACCTTTCCAAGATCGCTGATCTCACTAACAGTACAGTACCACAAACCAAGCGATGAACCACATCTCTCTGAAAAAAGCCAGCTCTAGATGTGATTGTAGGGTCACCCACTGCACCTGGTCACGTTCGTGACTCAGTTTTGGATGACCTCATCCTCTGCTTATTTTCCTTTGATCACCGAATGGTCTGGGAATGAGCCCCTACACTCCATCTAGTGCGGATGATACCAGGCCCACCTTAGCCTCGCTCCCAGGTCGTTCCCGCCTCCAGTTTTTGATTGCTTGCAGTATGTGAAAACGGAGAGGGAAGGCCTGGGAGATTTAGTCACATGCATGACGTCAGGTAGACGTGAGGGGGGCGGTGTCCAATCGTTGTAACTCATAAACTTTGCATTGATCAGCCTCGAGTCTACCGAACAACAAGCCGTATTGACGCTGTCTTTCGAACGTTACAGTCTCAAGTTCTTGGACAAGATGTTACAAGAAGGACCTCGAGATTCTTCATCGGGCACCGCACCCCTCATGTCTACCCTCATGTCTACTTGATGTCATGCACATGACTTTATCTCCCACGCCTTCCTCCTCCATTTTTGCATACTGCAAGCGATCAAAAACTGGAGGTGGGAACGACCTGGGAACGAGGCGGGAACAACCTGGGAGCGAGGTGGGAACGACCTGGGAACGAGGCAGGAACGACCTGGGAACGAGGTGGGAACGACCTGGGAACGAGGCTAGGCTCGCCTCATTCAGGAGTGCATGCAATGGGGAACCTGGGAATGAGGCTAGTGGTCCAGTGGCCCACTATAGCTAGACACAGTGGCTAAATTACTCAATGAGATCACAGATTAGCAAGAAAGGAAACTGACTCGCATGATGAAAATGCAGACATTTTCATCTTCACAAATATAGCTGCACCCTATACTGTGGTACCTTACCCAACCTTAGGTCATTGGAAATGGTCAATAATGTACGTATGTATATAGATCTATAATGTAACAGTTAGGCTTTCCTATGTCCAGTTTTTGATCACTCAAAAATATGCAAAAATGGGAACACCTGGTTCATTTTTATCAAGTGAATAATGTCAATGTAGACAGAGGGGAGGAAGAGTCTACCTAGGTAGACAGAGGGGAGGAAGAATCTACCTAGGTGGACAGAGGGGAGGAAGAGTGACAGAGGGGAGGAAGAGTCTGGATGAAAGGGAAAGCCTTTTCTTATAGTGTCTAGCCAAGTGCTGGAGTTTTGAACTTTCACAAGCAGAAAACTTACCACTTGTTGTACAAGAGAAATGTGTGTGTGCGAAATGTGTTCTTTCAATTGCCCAGGGCTTCATTTAGGGGGGGGGCAAAGGGGCATTTCCCCCATTTTGCAGGATTTTGCCCCCCCCCCCCCCCCATTGGAATTTATAAGTTGGTGTGCAAGTGGATTGTCGCCCCCCAAAGATTTTCAATACACAATTTTTGCCCCCCCCCTTAACAAAATTTCTAAATGAAGCCCTGCCCCCCCCAATCCACCTAGGTAGATGCATTTATGTGATGAAATGGTACCAGGCCTTCCCCGTCCCTTCTTGCCCACTGCAAAAAGGGACGGTGGGAAGGCCTGGGAACGAGGCCACTATACAGCTTCTTCACAGAGGTAGTACTGAAATATAGAATATGCTAATTAAACCACAACTATAGATTGTGGAAGCCGGGCAGGAATCATTAGCCTCCTTCCAGGTGCATCCCAGGGCTTCCCCAGCTGATTGCTTACTGCACACACTGCACCAGGATCAAAAACTTGAGGCGACTCAAGGGCTAGGAATGTGGCTAATATTGACAATCGGAAAAATTTCTTGGTTGATAAATCAAAGAGCCTTCCTAGTCTTCAGTACAAATTGCAAACTCTAAAGTTTACATTACAACCTAGTTTTTACTGGACTGTTTACGCTTGTGTTATTAGGGTACCTTTGAACTTGGGTCGGCAAGGGAAACTTCAATGTAGTACGAGCGGTGATAAGTACGTACCAAGGTGCACAGTGTGTGTAGCACAGTAAGTGTTGTCAAGTTTCAAAAACAGATGCATACAACGTGAAAAATTAAGCGTACTGGTATAGCTTTATCAGAGAATCCTGAGAAAATTGCAACAAGCTAAACATACATGCAGAGCCATATGTTCTTCACGGCCTCTATCTTTGATCTCATGTCCCCAATTTGTTCGATCTCACGGATCAATTTTGTGATCTGGGAGCTAACTGTTGTTTTTCAGGCACCTCATATTTCAAAACCTTTGTTTGTGAGGGCTCAAAGAGAAGAGGGAGGGATCAAGAACAAAAGAAAAGATACGTTGTTACTAAGGCTACTGTCATACAATGGCTGCCTGCTAGCACACAAAGTGGAGCTATTTCGAAGTACTTTTCAAAGCTCTAACCCTATTGGTCAATATATTATACGCCATTACCCTAACAACACCCTAAATTAACCCCTAACCCAACCAATCAGATTAGAGCTTTGAAACGCACTTTGGTACTGTAGACAAAGTGCACTCTTAAAGTATATGTCAAACTAGTACAGTGGACTCTAAATTATCCAGCCGCAATGGCATGGCCAAATATAGCCTCGTTCCCAGGCCCTGCCCAGCTTTCTGTTGCTTGAAGTACAGAAAAGCGGGGAGAGCCTGGTATCTTTTCTCACGTGAGCATGACGTAATCGGAAAATGGCAAAAAATTTCAGAACAAACAGGCTGCGTTTCGCGTACTATTCAACTGACTACACGCTCAATGCCCGGTGTATACAATAATCGCCCTCCACTAGCTAGATACGTGCGGTAATTTACCTGCTACGTTGGCTCTTTTTGCTGTTCTGGGCCCTGTGCACCCACGCACAATTAAACCCTTTGTACCATCCTTTCTATCCTGACGTCAGTCACGTGAGAAAAGATACCAGGCCCTCTCCCGCTTTTCCGTACTAATAGCGACGGAAAGCTGGGCGGGGCCTGGGAACGAGGCTAGCCAAATATGTGAAATGGCCAGATATGTGAAACTTTATACAAACAGCATCTATAATTTATCATCAATAGCTAAGTGCAATATCGTTGTGCCTTTTCATGTCATGAAATCCATCGTCGGTGCAAGTAATCATTGTATCTAGGCCTCTTTGGGCTTTAGTCCCGGCATCTTCACGTGATCACTCCTCCCTTCAAACGATCTAGTATAGCTAGTTTGCTCCGTATCGCAAGAAAAACACGTTTTCTCATCACTCAGAGAGAACGAGTCACTGTGTGTATAGACATACCCATGGAGATATTGTTCAAATAATTTGAGCAGCCGGATATTCAAGGTTCGGATAAGCGAGATTTCACTGTGCTTCTAAAAAATAGAAAATGGACCAATGAGATTATTGAAATGGTGTCTACTGAGCCAAATTACATTTTAGTTGGTCACAGTGGATAGACAGAGGAGAGACTGAAAACAGAGCGGGAAATAGGGACTAAGATTTTGTTATCAATTCTAAAATTGTGCTAACTTCACAATATTGAAAATTCATATCCAATATTTACCAACATACTGAATACTTACCACCACACATACTAATTACACTGGACTTTGCCCTGGTGATCTACCTTCAAAGATACACACTAATTACACAATCCGTAAACATCGATTAAAGTTCAGGTAAGGCTGGATTTCAGTGTAAACATCAGAATTTGGAATTTTACTGAAATTATGGACAGCTCAATGATTAATAGCTCCAAAAATTAATCCAATTGGGGTATAGACAAGATTTAATTTAAGCCACATTCCCAGGCTTTCCTGCCCCCAGTTTTGATCGCTTATAGTATGTGGTAAGGAATCACAAACACCAGCTGGGGATTGAAGCCCTAGGAGGTCTTGGCTACTCACTGGCTTCCACAGTATGGAGTTGTGGTTCAGTTAGTATAATTAGAGAGAAATTTTGAACAAAGGTGCACTGGCTCGGCTAAGTACGTGCATTGTGTCTCAAACAAGCAAAAAGATGCTGCTAACATAAACAACTCGATGATGCTGCTAACACAAACAACTCGATGATGATGCTAACACAAACAACTCGATGATGCTGCTAACACAAACGACTCGATGATGATGCTAACATAAACAACTCGATGATGCTGCTAACACAAACAACTCGATGATGATGCTAACATAAACAACTCGATGATGCTGCTAACACAAACAACTCGATGATGATGCTAACATAAACAACTCGATGATGCTGCTAACACAAACAACTCGATGATGATGCTAACACAAACAACTCGATGATGATGCTAACATAAACAACTCGATGATGATGCTGCTAACACAAACGACACGATGATGCTGCTAACACAAACAACTCGATGATGCTGCTAACACAAATGACTCGATGATGCTGCTAACACAAACAACTCGATGATACTCATTCACAGACAAGTACCAATGTACTCTTAAAATCTGCAAGTGGTTTTTAGACCTGACACAGCCGTTCATGTACAATACACGACATTATGTTTAATTTCTGTTGTATTATGTCTGCGCCTAACCCTTGCGTTGGAAGAGAAGGAACTAGGGTAGGTTAAAAGCAAGCATATGGCTTGCCACAAGACCATATTAGTTTATGAGCTGGTCTGAAGGAGAAATAATGCAATTACACAAAATCAAGTTGTCGGACGAGGGTTACTAATAGAATTGAATGGCAGACCATTGGCAATATTTCCATAGTCCATTTATACAGTTACAAGAACGCAACATGGCGTGTGAAAAGATTATGTCATGCCACGAAACACTCGTAAGTAAACAGCTGCACACTGTTGTTTATGCTTCACGAAGTAGTAGAAGGGAAGAGAATGCCGACTTTCAAACCATGGATCCAGCTAGACAGCCATGCTGCTGAACTTACTGGTAAAATCCAGTGCCGTCTGGTATTTACAACTTTCAACGGTTTCAACGGTTGAACTTTGGAAATTTCAACAAGAAGAACTCGGCTGATAGCAGAATAATTTAATTATAAGCTTGTTGGCTGAGGGTTGCCAATAGAATTAAATGGCAGACCACTTGATACAACGACAAGAACGCAACATGATGCGTGAAATAATTGCCACAAATTGATAGCGCGAGTAAACAGCTGCATGCGGCTGTTTATGGAGCTTCACGAAGCAGTATAAGAGGGGAGATGCCGGCCTTCAATCATAGTTAATAGCCTAGGCTGATATAAAAGTCCAAATATTTACTGGCCAAAAAAAATAGACTTTGGGCCTTTGGAGAATTCAACCCAATTTTCACCATCCTTTTATACAAGAATACGACATTAATGCAATGTAATAGGATTGTGAAACAAGTGATTTTGCAGCTAGTGTTTACGTACGGAGCTCTATGAAGCAATAAAAATGATGAATTTCTGTCATGGACTCAGCTAGGCAGCTGTGCTTATCAACTCTAAATTGGCTGGCAAAATTTGGTGCCGCTGGTCTTTGGGAATTCACCAGATTGAGACCGAGAAATAATCTAATTTCAAACTTGCTGGCGGAGGGTTTCTAATACAATTGAGCAGCAAACCGCTTGAATATTTCCACTATCCTATTTGTACAATGACAAGAACGCAACATGTTGCGTGAAAAAATATGTCGTGATATCGCAAGCAAACAGGTGTTCGCTGTTGTTTATGGAGCTTCATGAAGCGGCAGAAGGCGGGTGAAATGTTCGGCATGGGCAGCTGTGCTGATAAAGTCTGAATTTACTGGCAGTGCCGTCTGGCCCCTTTGGAGTCTGAAGGAGAAACAATCCAATTACACAAATCAACTTGCCAAGCTGAGGGTTACTAATAGAATCGAATGGTGTACCACAGGCTGTCCATCATCCCAATACGAAATAACGCAATGTGGTGCGGGAAGAAACATGTCGTAAAACAGTCAACAACACAGCAAACAGCTGTGTGCTGTGAACTTCTTAAAAAGCAGAACAAATATTGACCTTCAATCATGGACTCCAGTTAGCAGCTGTGTTGAATTTACTGGCAATGTTATTAGCAAACAGCTGTGTGCTGTGAACTTCTTAAAAGCAGAACAAATGTTGACCTTCAATCATGGACTCCAGTTAGCAGCTGTGTTGAATTTACTGGCAATATTATTAGCAAACAGCTGTGTGCTGTGAACTTCTTAAAAAGCAGAACAAATGTTGACCTTCAATCATGGACTCCAGTTAGCAGCTGTGTTGAATTTACTGGCAATATTATTAGCAAACAGCTGTGTGCTGTTAACTTCATGAACAAATGTTGACCTTCAATCATGGACTCCAGTTAGCAGCTGTGTTGAATTTACTGGCAATATTATTAGCAAACAGCTGTGTGCTGTTGTTCATAGAACTTCATAAAAAAAAGCAGAGCAAGTGTTGACCTTCAATCATGGACTCCAGTTAGCAGCTGTGTTGAATTTACTGGTAAATTTGGAACCAATATAGCAAACAGCTGTGGACTGTTGTATACGGAGTTATCCTACATGAAGCAGGACCCATCAATCATGAACCAAGTTGGGCAGCTGGGTTGAATTTACTGCACAAGTAAAATCTATGGAAGCAGTAAAAGGTAGGGGAGAAAGGTTGACCTTCAGCCATTGACCCAGTGAGGCAGCTGTGCAGATAACCTCCGGAAATTTACAGGCTAGTTGTCTAGTCTCTGGGGGACTTGAGTGGGACACCAAGGTTTCAGCTGGTAATTCCCTTGCTTTCCTAGTAACACAGTCACAACAAGGTAGAGTATTTGTGGCTAGGTAGCTGACAAGAGTTCCCATGTGCAGCCATGTATATGACCAGCCCAAGGATGAATAAACAGGACTTCAGAAGAAAGAATGGTCTCTTTGAGTTGTCTTTGATTTGCTTTGCTTGGGGTAGAATAGGCCTAGGCGGTGAACAGCCCACAGGTGAACAGTTATTGTTTCTACGGAAACTGATTGACCACATAGCAACTGTATGTGCATGGACACAGGCACCATACTCATAACTGGATTAGTGTGTGACTGATTGCATAGCCTCGGTCCCTTGTGCGGGAGAGGAGGAAAGAGAGCCTGGTACACACTGTTCGCGCATGCGCCAAGTTTCCTTGGTAACCTGTATACTACTCCATTAAAACTAAAACTACGGTCAATTTCTGTTTACCTGCTGAAAGGCCTCACTGCATGGTTATCCTCTCTGTGAGACACATACGAGCGGTTTTGAAGTCAGAAACAATATTGCTTTGACGGTAATGGTATGCATTGCTTCATTCGAGGCGATCGGTGAACTTCAAAGGAAAAGATTGCGTCAGTCACGTGCCACAGCCTTAGGCTGGAATGGCCGAATGCATGGACAATTTCTGCAAGCGAAGAGCTTAGTGCCTTCATCGCTCCTTTGTTATTGTACACACAGAGTGTGGTGAGTGCCAGGCATCTCTCACACAAGAAAAGTCAGCATGCCTCGTGGAGGTTAGTGTAACGGAGCAAAAAAAAAGAGCCTGGTACACACTGTTTGCGCATGCTCAGTTCCCCAGGATTTCTGGGAATTTGACATTTCTCTTTTTTCCCCGCCCATGCACGAGAGCCTGGGGACGAGGCTACTGATTGCATAGTAACCCGCCCCCCCCATTTACTCACCTGGAAGTGAGCACCTAACAGTATATTACATGTAACACTTAATAGCAAACATGTGCTTGTAAGTGAATCGTGCTTAACAATGTGTGAGTGCGGAATGCAGCTGTGTGCATACAACTATTGGTACACACGCGTGGTTTTGGTTGGTTCAACTTTCTTTCAACAGTGTAGCCACACACACACACCTATACTACAAGTCAGACACCATAACAAACAGCTAACCAATAACAACTGCGGTATACAGTAAACCATCCACTACAAGTGTTACAAGCAGTATACATCATCATTGAGTTCTTTTGTTCTCATACAATTAAATTATCCACCCTTTCCCCACTATCATTTCATTAGGCAGTTCATGGGAGGGAAGTAGGGGTTCGTAAGGTTGCTAATTAACAGTAGTGCTAGTGTAGAGTTTCTGAGGCAGGAAAGGAACGGAGCGGTCACACACATTAGCCCTCTTCTGCCTACGCATCTTGCAAGGAATCCCTATCTCATCTCAATGAGCCCTGTCTGCATTGTTTAGTGACCTAGCTACTTAGGCCAATCAATACCAGAGCCATAGTCTGCGGTAAGCAAATTGAGTGGTTTTTATTGCTGCTTGAGATAATAAATGGTTTATTTACTACATGCACATGTAGACGCTTGACTCGGTTAAATCAAACAGACAGGTGATTGCATCGTAAGTGTAGCATGTTAGGCTTCCATCTTATTAAGAAGATGAGGACAAGTTTATTGTAATCATGCAGAGCTCAGACTGTAACAGCCAAACTTCTTTATATTTATCTCATGACGATATAGCCAGCTGTATGTACGTAATTTGTAAGCCATGGTGTCTGCTGGGAGTATAAACTCATAACACAAGTGGTATTTATAGGCTCTACCCCACTGTGCACAAACGTTTCCTTGCCTATAACCCTGTCCATAGCCTCGTTCCCAGGCCGTTCCCGCCTCCAGTTTATGATCGCTTGCAGTATAAAAACGGAGGGGAAGGCCTGGGAGAAAGAGTCATGTGCATGACGTCAGGTAGATGTGAGGGTAGACGTGAGGGGGGCGGTGCCCGACGAAGAATCTCGAGGTCCTTCTTGTAATATCTTGTCCAAGAACTTGAGACTGTAACGTTTGAAAGACAGCATCAATACAGCTTGTTGTATGGTAGACTCGAGGCTGATCAACGCAAAGTTTGTGAGTTACAACGATCGGGCACCGCCCCCCTCACGTCTACCTGACGTCACGCACGTGACTCTTTCTCCCAGGCCTTCCCCTCCGTTTTTATACTGCAAGCGATCATAAACTGGAGGCGGGAACGGCCTGGGAACGAGGCTACCCTGTCCATATTATGCTCACCCAGTTCCTAACTCCCACTATGTCACAGCATTTCAATATACAGACACCCTCGGGGTTAGGGGGGGGAGGGAGGGAGGGAATGATCAGCTTCCAGTTAGTCGCATTCCCAGAACAAATTTTCATGGGCTGTCCTGCCCTGCCAGCATGGTGTCCCAGTTTCAGAGGGAAGGTATTTATTAGGTTGAGATTTATTCAAATGTGCTGATTTAAAAATAAGATGCTTTGCACAAACAACAACAACAACAACAAAATATACACAAAAAACAAACAAACAAAAAAACTTCTGAAAGATACAGCCAGCCAGATATGCTTTGTTGGTGATGCATTAAATTTTCATCACCAGCAAAATTGGTGAAAATTTACTGCTGAAGGGCAGGTATTGTAATTAGCAAAGTATTAATTAGCAAATACAATACTTCAACAATGTGGGGCAAGCTAGCAGCGCCAGCAGTTGACAAAGCTCACAGGCAGGACGCAGGCTCCAGCTTCACACAGCTAGCTAGCTACTGTTGATCCTCTGCTAATATCTTGCTAAACTTCACACATTAAATGGCATTAGGAATTGGTACAAGAAGCATACATATGTTGGTTACTGTAAAATAAAACAAAACGTATCACTTCTCTTTCCTACACTGAAACTCATATCAGGCTCAGCTGTGTATTGTGTTTCACACAAGAACACGTTTATCTTCCCACAAACAGATGGCACACTCTTACACCAATGTACGTACATCATTGTAACAGCAGTGGCTTCTAATGAACAATCAATCAGCCCAAAATATTGCTTGGAAAACTCTAGATGCCTTTCAACTGTCCTCAAAGTGACAGATACTAGTTTGAAAAACCAGAATAAACACTGAATGATGTACAGGTACTACAGGTAAGCCCCTTCTGTGCATATTACACAATATGCTCTGCTATACACGTGTACGGATGGGATCTAAAACCGGGCCAAACCTGATGAGCAGGTCAAGAAACGTTGTTGGTGAGAACAAAGCTGTACCAGTACAACCCACACCTTGGAATCAGAGCATCACTGGTTTCATTGATATATCAATTAGTGCCACATGTGGAGAATTATGTCTTGTTCTGTTGCCTCGTTCCCAGGTCCCTGCCCAGCTGTCTGTCGCTTGCGGTACGATAAAGCGGGAGAGGGCCTGGTATCTTTTCTCATGTGAATGATGTCAGGATAGAAAGGATGGTTAATTGTGTATGGGCAGAGTGGGGCTCTGAACAGCAAGAAGAGTGAAGGTATTGGGTAAACTACCACACCTAACTAGCTAGCTAGCAGGAGTGACTGTCGTACACACCAAGCATTGAACAAGTACTTGGTTGAATGAGATGTGAAACGTCGCCTGTTCAAAAAAATTTGGGCCATCTTTCCCATTAGATCATGCTGACCTGCTTTTCTGTACTGCAAGCTGGAGAGCTGGGCGGGGCTTGGGATGAGGCTCTAGTTCTGCACACATTAATCAGAACAAGTTCTAACTTTGAATATAACTGGTTACCAAGGCAAAAGATAAGAATATTTTCTTTCAAAGTGGTGTTGTCTATGTAACAGGTTATATAGCAGTTCACTATTTTTATGTATCTTCACTGTTGTTGTAAGATCCCAATTGTGTTAAGCCATCAAAACAAACCCACAAAATCAAAACAAAGAGACTAAAAGTCTAGTCTTGCAAGCCAAATTGGTGATTGCGGATCAATGTATATATGACTAGGTAGTTAAGTGTCCTGATTAACAAAAGTATCCTGATTAACAAAAGTATCCTGATTAACAACAGTGTGTTCCTAAAAGTGTGCTCCTTAATTAAAGTGCTCTGAGGTGTCCTGCTTAACAAAAGTGTCCTAGATAACAAAAGTACCCTGGTTAACAAAAGTACCCCGGTTGTCCTATAAAGTGTCCTGGTTAACAAAAGTGTCCTGGTTGTCCTAAAGTGTCCTGGTTATAACAAAGTGTCATGGTTGTCCTAAAGTGTCCTGGTTATAACAAAGTGTCATGGTCAACAAAAGTGTCCTGGTTGTCCTAAAGTGACGCCTGGGTATAACAAAGTGTCATGGTTAACAAAAGTGTCCTGGTTGTCCTAAAGTGACTCCTGGGTATAACAAAGTGTCATGGTCAACAAAAGTGTCCTGGTTGTCCTAAAGTGACTCCTGGGTATAACAAAGTGTCATGGTTAACAAAAGTGTCCTGGTTGTCCTAAAGTGTCCTGGTTATAACAAAGTGTCATGGTTAACAAAAGTGTCCTGGTTGTCCTAAAGTGACTCCTGGGTATAACAAAGTGTCATGGTTAACAAAAGTGTCGTGGTCAACAAAAGACTCTTGATTAGCAAGGGTATTCTTAATTCAGGGGAGTCTTTCAAATTAACCTTCTGGGTGAGATTGTTCTAACAGGCTACTTCCGACTCTACCACAATGCTTCAATCCTGAGGTCACATAGTGCATGGGCACAAATGCTTTGATGCCAGAAATAAGTGCAGGTTTTCATCACTCACAGCACAGAAAAGCTTTTCCCACATGAGTGATGTCAAGGGTAAAAAGGCGGTAAAAAAAGGACTTAATTGTACATGGGTGCACTCAAGTTCAGAACAGCAAGAAGAGAATGAGCCAAGGTACCAGGCACCTTGGCACACATCTAGCAAGCGAGGGGCAACTGTCATACACATCTCTGGCCTCATCCCAGGTTTTCCCTGCGCATGAACGAAAAATTGAAAAGAAAAA
Organism: Agelas oroides; assembly: GCA_949130485.1. Classification (NCBI taxonomy): domain Eukaryota; kingdom Metazoa; phylum Porifera; class Demospongiae; order Agelasida; family Agelasidae; genus Agelas; species Agelas oroides. Next base: position 7,610,144 of record OX422192.1, on the reverse strand, counting down.
GGGAGAGTACTGCAAGCGACAGAAAGATGGGTGGAGCCTGGGAACGAGGCTAACCTCGATCTATGTACTGTTCACAAGGATTGTAGTACCACACTGAACATGTTCACAACCAAATTTTCAAAAAGGTCAACTTTGGAGGAGTTCTCGATTGATTTAATTTATAAGCATTATTGGGATCAATAGGATAATAGACATGATAGATTAATTGTATTAGCCGACTGGAATTGCTCCAATCAAGCCATCGCCATTTTACAGAGTGGTATGATCGTGCCACTTGATCTATGTGCAGATACTTTGCAACTTGTAACACTACAGACAACAGCCACAACTTACAACAACGCAGCAGACACCATGCAGACTGCAACAAGTTTTGTGATAGTCTTCTACCTAAACTGAAGCCTGACCACTGGTGGATAATTGGAAACAGCTGGGTGCCATTCAGTGCTTCACACGTACACATAAATGCAAAGCAATGGCCCACTATTGCCATAACAAACCTTTCATGAGTTGAGTGGTAACCAAGGAGTCGGTTGTCATAGAAACCAGCTGTGTGAGCCAAACTGTCTCTGGCGTTGCTGTTGTACCCTAGCTGTTGTACCCTGTCACACCCTGCTAACCCCGGCCATATCTCTACCATACCCTGCCGTAGTCTGCCATATGCAGCTCTTGTGACAGCATATGGCTACACCACACCATAGCTTAGCAAGAGCGCATAAGAACGGGCGACTAGAGTAAGAGCGTGTAACTCTGTAAAATTTGAAACCGGTCGGAATCATTGAATCGTACTAACAATAGTAACACGTACTGCGCAGCTGCACATAGACATAAGCCATTGTTGCTAAGCACGTGCCGGATGTTCTATTTTTAGTACAGTTCAATAATTTTGACCGGACTGTGAGCTTCTATTGGAGTTACACGCTCTTACTCTAGCCGCCCGTTCTTATGCGGTCTTGGTTTAGCTATACCCTCCTGTACTATGTCATAGCTACCCTGCCTCAGCCACACAGTTGTGCTTTAGAGTTATGTACGTACACTCTGCCTTGTGGAGCTTGCCTCGTCTGCCACTGCTCTATACGCACATCCTAGGACTTACCAATCTGATGGTTGTTCAGAACATGCTGGGAGGTTGAGAAATTGTAGGGCCTTTTGCCATGCTACAACACACAGCCAAGACTGGAATGGAGACAGCTAGCCTGGGAAATTGTAGGGCCTTTTTCCATGCTACAACACACAGCCAAGACTGGAATGGAGACAGCTAGCCTGGGAAATTGTAGGGCCTTTTCCATGCTACAACAAACAGCCAAGACTGGAATGGAGACAGCTAGCCTGGGAAATTGTAGGGCCTTTTCCATGCTACAACAAACAGCCAAGACTGGAATGGAGACAGCTAGCCTTGGAATGTGACTGAGTGAGGAGAATCCTCCAATTAAAAGCAATTGTGCACGATAATTTGAGCCTATGTACACTGGAATAACTTCACACCCTATGTGCAGGAAAGTGAAACCATACACTAGACCAGAAGACACCTTCTTGGGACTTCTATACAAGTTCTTAGACTCCACACACATTAATCAAGGAAGCTGTATTGGGAGAAGAGCTGGAACCACGCTTTCATATCTTTGACCACATTCTCACGACATCACTTCCTCATGGAAGATGATCCTACTACGGATCACCAAGACCTAGCCTCGTTCCCAGGGAGAAGAGACGTGAGTTTCAGTTTTTTGTTATTCGTTCAGTATAATACACAGAAATTGAAGAGCGGCGAAAAACGGGGAAGGACTGGGAACACTTATCACGTGAATGACGTCAGGTGGACGTAGGGGGGGAGGGGTCCGCATTCAAATTCATGAAATAACGTACTAGACTTCATCATCGAGCGCTCCGTCGCTAAGCAAGACCCCAGACGTTCACAAGATCGCAAGTACTCCGCTTGACCGGTTAGAAAACCCGCTCTCAGGTTCATTGCAAATGCACCTCGCATCCACCTGACGTCATTCACGTGATAAGTGTTCCCAGGCCTTCTCCGTTTTTTGCTTCTCTTCCATTTCCGTGTATTATACTGACCGAAGAACAAAAACGGGGGAGGCCTGGGAACGAGGCTAACCAAGACCTACTCCAGGGAGAAAAGACGTGAGTTTCAGTTGTCAAAGATGTCCGTAGTTTTCACTGACTGTTCACTGTTCAAGTCACAAGGAGTGGTTGTTTTATGTTGCTTGACTGACCAAAAATTGTGCTAGATTTCTTTCTTACTACTTTCCAAAGCTCTTGATCGCTTAATTTACAGTGGAGTTCTGCGCTTCAAGGGAAAAATTATAGACACGCCTTCTTAGTATCGTGATTTTGCCGTTTGGAGGTCACCTTGATCCTTTGATTGACTCTTTAAAAGGCTGATCACTCCAATTTGATCTCAGTTGTGAAGTGACTACCCATCAAGTCAGTCATGGGATTGGCCACTTCAAAATCGCTACCCATACTACACACTTGGACAACAATAAATTGTCCCAATATATCTTATACATGGGCTTCTTTTAGGGGTGGGGTGGGGGGAGGGCAAAGGGGAATTAACCCCCATTTGCCCCCCCTTGGAACTTGTGAACATTGTGTGAGGTGTCGGATTGTACAAGACTAGTGATGCCCCCCCACCCCCCCCCAAACTTTTTAACCGTCAACTTTTGCCCCCTCTTGACAATTTTTCTAAACGAACCCCTGGGTATGGTGGGATTGTTTCACAGACAGCCGATAATTTTACAACTCTTCACACTCAAGTGAGTTTTTTTTCAATCCTGGTTATGTAAGCAAATATTTGGGTAAGATATTGTTAATGAGTATATACAGAAGCCAAACAGGATGGTATGACATCCTGTAGCCACAGCCCTCATCCCACCCTCTCAAGAGGCAAAATGGCCTGGTGAACCAAGTCCAAGTTTTGGGGGCTAGTGCGTTATTGTGACTTGTGCAGCGTTTGAAACATTTTGTGCCACACCCACTCAAAAGATGTTTGGATACCCAAGTAGAGAGGCAAATATTTTGGTAATAGGCCCAAGAAATTCATCACCAGACCGTTAGGCTAGGCATGAGACGAAGCCTCTCATCAAGAGTTGGGTCTAAACATTGAATTGGCCAACCACAATCATCTATACCTACTGCACACTGCACACTATGTACACTGCACAGGTGGCACAATTCTTCAGTTAGATGTCTACACACGTGGCTAGACTGTGGCGGCTGGCAGTGGTCCGGTGGTTGTACTTCAGTAGTAGAGTACGTACTGACGGCTGAAGCCAGTAGCCCTGGGCTCATATCTCTGGCAACCACTGGCTTTTTCACTGCTGTCACAACGGAGTACATTGGGACAGAGGGTGTTCAGAGAACAGAAGAGGGCATCGATTATAATGCTGATGTAAACTGCATGCAGAGTGAGCTGCAGCACTAGTGCTGAGCTGCTGACAAGTATGAGATACATCTTCTGACCCTAACAAATCTGAAAGTGAACTTCTGGACACTGCGTATATACATCTTCTGACCCTAACAAATCTGAAAGTGAACTTCTGGACGCTGCGTATGTAGCAAGGGCTAGAATGTGCACAACTGTAAGTTGTCACTCAGTTTCCTGCTCTGAAAAACTCGACATTGGCCGTTTGAACAGCTAAAGCCAACTTCCCATCGACAAAAGTAGCCGGAAATATATATAGTGGGTGTACTTTTGCTAAACACTTTTGGATAACAGACCCTCTTTCTGCTTTTGAGGAGGGTCTGGGGATGAGACTAGGCACTACACTGAGATTCGAGGTACTCTGGCATGTGTACTTATTCAGTCATAATTACATGAACCCCTTTACTGGGAAACAATAAAATTAGAAATCCGTATTCTGTGTTTTATTGTTTCCATTCCGGTGTAATAAGTAGGGCTGTGAGTTTGTAAGGTATTTGCTCACCACGATTACATGTGCTGATGTTGCTCGCACGCTTGACCTTTTCATAGCCAGGGAGACCACAGTTTTGTTTCCTGCGTGCACAGTTGTTTCGATACCACCTCCCGTCTGTCCCACACGTGGGTTTAGGTGCCCGCTTGGTGCAGTTCTTGAAACAAAATTTTGCTACGGAGGAAAGTAGACAAAATGATGGTCAATAGCCACATTGTGAAAAGACTGATTACGGCCCAAGATGCAAAAAGGACCAATGTAATAATAATGTAATGTAAATAATGTAATGTGAATAATTTCAACAATATAATGTAAATAATTTCACCAATGTAATGTAAATAATTTCACCAATGTAATGTAAATAATTTCACCAATGTAATGTAAATAATTTCACCAATGTAATGTAAATAATTTCACCAATGTAATGTAAATAATTTCACCAATGTAATGTAAATAATTTCACCAATGTAATGTAAATAATTTCACCAATGTAATGTAAATAATTTCACCAATGTAATGTAAATAATTTCACCAATGTAATGTAAATAATTTCACGAATGTAATGTTAGTAACTTCACCAATGTAATGCAAATAATTTCACTAATGTACTGTAAATAATTTCGTCAATGTAATGTGAATAATTTCACCAATGTAATGTAAATACTTTCATGAATGTAACGTAAATAATGTAATGTAAACAATTTCACCAATGTAATGTAAATAATTTCACCAATGTAATGTAAATAATTTCACGAATGTAATGTTAGTAACTTCACCAATGTAATGCAAATAATTTCACTAATGTACTGTAAATAATTTCGTCAATGTAATGTGAATAATTTCGTCAATGTAATATAAATAATTTAATATAAATAACTTCACAAATGTAATGTTCACCAGTGTAATTTCACGAATGTAATGTTAAAAACTTCACCAATGTAATGTAAATAATGTACTGTAAATAATTTCACCAATGTAATGTAAATAACTTCATCGTAAATAATTTCACCACTTGCATGACATCATATTTTCCATATGCATCTATATAAAATCATTGCTATGTGTGTGGAGTGTGCAACAGACCTACGGTGCCTTCTGGTGTATTTCAGGCTGAGTGTAAAGCAGGTAAAGCCATAAAGGCAGGCCTTCCCAACCACAATTAGATAAACCCATGCTTTGTTCCTGATGTAACTCACACGTTTGTTTTTAACTAGTGTGATGTTTGTTTTTAATAAATCCACCAACACATTTTACAGTAATTGTGAGCACTGGGCATCTTGGAGTGCACATTTAGACTAGACTTTAATAAAATTCTTTGATATATTTCTTCATATCTTTAATTTAAACAAGGGTAGGGTATAAGGCTGGGGGGGAAAATTAGCTGTGAAATTTCTGGGAACATCATGCATGTGAGGGCCTAGGGTTGGGGGTACACTAGTGATTCAGTTAGAGCCAGTGGACGGTCAGAGATGGATGGTGAATGAGTACGATGTTCTCATCATCTTCCTAAATGACTTGTACCATGGCTGGTATAACAAGACCAACATCAACCCACAGACACCCATGAAAACAAAGTGTAGTTTAAACTAACTATGCGTGTGTACTGAGTTATCAAACCCAGTAAGTAGTATAGCATATGCATAGTATTAGCACTTGTTGAAAAGCCCTCAGCTAGGTTATATGTGAATAAAAAATACTGGTTGGTCTAAAAACTTGGGCCACCTAGAGTGAACCTGGTCTGGTGGGATTATCGTGCTGGCTTTGATGCCCTTGATATTTCGTGCCACTAGATCTTCAGCTCTACTGCACTACTGAGGGTACTATATAACTTCTCACAATCTCGCAGTTTGGGGTCTTTCTTGCCTAACCCAGAGGTTGCATTCTTAGATATGGTTCTAAGGTATCAGTGGTACAGCTCAAGGATGATGGCTTTGTACAATTTCGCAGTTTGGGTCTTCTTTTGTACAAACCAGAGGCTACACTACCTAGTGGCCAAAACCCAATAAGTGCAACTTGCAAACATGTGAAGTCAACACAACTTATAGAGAACTGCATAAAGGTCAGCTGGAAATAGTCACACATCCAATGGTATGTATACAGAAGGTGAAAAAGGACAGCTGTAGCCTTCTCTGGGCCTGGGGAAGTGGTCGTTTTGTCAGGCTATGACACCAATGTGTAACACCCCCAGGGAGGAATACATAACCTGTTACCTAGGCAGTACCACTGTAGAAGGGAGCTAAGAGCAGTATTCTTGCCATAACAGGTTATATATTGAAATGCAGTCATTAAGAATTAAATCCTGGGTGTCTGGCTTGGGCTGTATGTACACATGTACACAAGGTGAAAAAGGGACAGCTGTAGCCTTCTCTGGGAAGTGGTCATTTTGTCAGGGTATAACACCAATGTGTAAAACAAACATCTCCCCCCAGGGATGAATACATAACCTGTTACCTAGGCAAAACCACTGTAGAAGAGAGCTAAGACCAACATTCTTCCCATAACAGGTTATAATAATATTAATTAAGAATCAAACCCTGAGTCTCTGTCTTGGGCTGCTAATGCCTTGCTCACTGAGCTACAACCACCACACATATACCTACAGTCCTCATAGTCTTACATACTTCCACAACAAGTGGTATGGAACATTTCTGTAGCTCAACTTATGGTCAGTGCACTGGCAGTTCAAGCTGGCATTGGGATCAATTTCTGGCATCTGCTGTTCTTTTTTTTCTTCTTTTTTTGTTTTTAACTCCATGCACACCATTGAATGTGTATTTGTTATTTATTACTGCATATTTTGAGGTGCATACATGCTGGCAAGCCTCCTATAGAGACAAACCATAATAACACAATAACAACTTTTTTGATATTGCTGAAAACAGGAGAGGCGGTTGCAAAGGTTATTGCTGTCTGATAGCTATCAACTACATGAGCTGCATGGGGTAGGAGAACAAGACAAAACATACTTGCCCACAAATTAGACAAAAATTTTTCAAGTGTAAGCCAGTTTATGCTAATAAGTGGCTAGCTAGTGCAATAGGAATATTATAGTCTACGAAAGGTTAGAGTCTGGATATACTACACTGTACTGACAAGGCAAGAAAACGATCAAATGTGATGCAATATCAGTGAAAACACAAACAAGAAACAACGTGGTAACCGTTTACGCGGGAGATGCGCGCGAGCAACAAAACTTGATAACAGAATGTAATTTTGTGTAAGAAGCGAAAATATTTCTGACTTACGCAAGCATATCCCGGTTTTGTTCAGTTCTCCTCTTAGAAAAAGTTCTTTCGAAACGGTGCACCTCAAATGTTCGTCACAGAGTCCTTCCGAACCGTAAGGTCCTCCGCAGGATTCGTTTTCCACCTTCGCACAGACTCTGCAGCATCCACACGATCCCGAAACGACACCACCGAGGCAGCCATCCCTGGCCTTCACAAGATCTTCGTTGTCACTGCAGTTAGGGATCTCGCTGCACGGAGGGCAAAACAATGCTCCTGCAGTGAAATGGCTGCAAATTGACAGGCACACCAGTGCGCAGAGCACCCACATAACCAGTCGCTGTGCTGACATATTTTTTAAACTGTGTATTTCACGTCGACACTGCTCGAGCTAACCGTTTTATATACAGCAGTGAGACCATAGCGAGACCATCGTCGGCCGGTGATCGAACGTGGGCGCGGCGCGCATGCTCGTGCCGCTCAGTTTGAACCTTGAACCTTGGTTGTGATGCGGAATCCTGCACCAACTTGAGGTTTGCAGGACAGCTACATCAAAGCACAGGAATCATGGTACCATATCAGCCACCTCTCAAAACAGCTTATAGATAAAAGCCATTGTACACCGAATGAAATATACACAAAGATGCATAGCGACTTGAACCACATTGCACATCAGTTACAAGTTGCATGCAGAACAAACTTTAGTTGTTCCGTATTTATTACTGTTTGTGGTTGTACATCAGCAATTTTTTCCTGACTCTGCGAGACTAATACATTAGCATGAGTTAGACTTCTGTTACCATCTTGAAATTGATCTGTGAGACTACTAATGAATGGGAGTCAATGGGAAGCCTTGCAGCTGCACAAAGTTTATAAATAGCTGTATATAGTACTACGAGTCACACAAGAATACGTATCAGGTACTACAAGTCACGTGCTCTTGTCTGAATGTGCATGAGGTTCGTATGATAAAATCATAATGTCTGTTCTATGGATAATATACAATGTGGAATTCATTCATTCATCCTATAGAGTTTTTCATTACATAATCTAAATTTCCATATACTACTAGCATCAGAAGTATATATTTCCATTCTTCAAAAATGTCATAGAAGCTGCTATATTCTTGTACATCAACAGGGTGGCTGCTCTTGGTTTTCCTTCATATTCTCAAGGGTGATGAGATCACTATACTGTTGGTAAATCATGATCAGGAGGCCAAAATATGTCCATCACACCTCCACCTCATAAAGGCTCTTCGACAAAGTCACACAAGCTTGGCATGCTTATTGTTGCAGAACGATTGGTTGTCCAGTGAATGTAACATCCTTGTAACACAGCATAGTCTCATTCACAGGTTCACTATAGCCAGCAAGACTACAGAACTTTTTCATGACTAGGATGTAGAAAGTAGGTATACGGTTTCACTCTGTGCAATGGACATCCATACATCTTGTGTGATGGGGACTGTGCACGTCGCGTGTGCTTATATAATGGTGATAGCAGATGCTGTACACATGGCTTGTCTGCGTGTGGTGGAGGTGGAGGCAGAAATTTTCTTGGGGGAAGATAGGGGATATTTAGCTCGAACCATGAATTAGACGACTGGGGTCGTGTACACTGTTTGTGTGCACATTGCAAATGTTGCACACATGGTTTGTCTGTGTGTGGTAGAGGAGGTGGTGGAAATTTTCTTGGAGAGAGGTAGGGAATATTGAGTTCAAACCACGAATTAGATGATTGGGGCTGTGCACACTGTTGTACACATGGTTTGTTCGAATGTGGTGGAGGTGGTGGTGGAAATTTTCTTGGAGGAAGACAAGGAATATTGAGTTTGGATCGAAGTTTCTCCACCTTGCAGCTACTACTTTTGCTGGCAAAGATGGCACTCTTAACAGACTGCTCCAGTGGAATTTCGATACTCTCGTTCCCTGGTGACTGGTAGCAACGAACTACTGGAGCAAAAGACACCTGTCTAGCAGAGACAGGGACAGCTTGCTTGATGCACTGTTGTGGGGAAAAGATGAAAATTAAATGAGTTATTAGCTTCTGAAGTAGATTACATGATAGTTATACACATAGAACTGTGGTTGGTATAAAACACTAACTCCTAGCCTCATTCCCAGGCCTTCCCCCCTTCTGTCTTTGTTTATAAGACACATTTTTTATGGCCCATTCTAGCCTCATTCCCAGACCATTTGGTTAACTTGGGAACAGGCCATGCCCATTCTGGATGGTACGGTCTCAATGTTATGATCAAACTATACACTTGTTTGTTATACTTGCCTTGGTTTTGCTGTGAGAGTGAAGTGTACTCTCCTCTGTTATGGACCTGCAACAAATTGAGTTACTGCTTCCAGGTATCTCTTCTTTAATTTGGTTCTCCGGGAGTGTTTCGATCTGGTGCAGTCTCAGTGGCACACTTGGCTTGTGGCTGTTGTATGTGAGCCATTGGCAGCAAGCCTTCCTGAAGGCAGACAAAATGTCGGTTCCCTGTGTAGATGGTAGAAATTGTGATTAATACAGGAGACCCAAAACTCTCTTGCCAAATGGTGCTATAACAAGTTCTGAAAAACTCTTGTCAGTTATGCACCACATCAGATACATTGATGTCCTTTCCCAGATACATACATGTACACACACACTTAACATGAACAATCAATGAACCACATCTCCCTTAAAAATGCATCTTAAGAAGACTTACGGTGCTTCCTTTCTTGGTTAAGAAACAGTAGCAGTGGATTGTTCCAGAACCATGGTTTTCTGAAACAATCCCAACAAGCCTGCTACTCGACGGATGTGGGCACACCACATACACTTCCTCCAGTTTCCGGACTAGTGCCCACTCCTGTGTTGGAAACAGCATTACGTAGACATGAAACAGAGCCAAAACAACATCACTTTAACATATGTTATAGCCACAACTGTGACCTCAGCTGATCAAAATGATAGTATCAAGATGATCATAGAGCAATAAAATGGTGAGTGTCTGAACAACGAACTTTGCAAATTTACACACAGCCATTATTGTGACTCTCAAGTCACATACAAGCATTTGTACACATAGATAGCAGGGTTTGGGTTACCATGCATGTATGATTGTGTAAAGTGTCCTAATAATGCTTGAGCTAAGCATGATCCCTAACATTTATAACTGGACATTCAAGACTTTCTAGTTATGCCACTCCTGAGTGTTACATTGTGATGCAATGATTGAAGATATCTCACCTTTGTGTTCTTATCCACTGCATAAAAGCACTGAGGGGTGATGGTAATGTCAAACCGTCTCTTGTACCTTCTCCGCTGCTGCCTCCGTTTCCTCTCATCAAGCAACCTTAGGCAGCCACCATAGTCAGTACGATGCTGCACCACACCTGATCCTAAGTACTGCATAAAAACAAAGCAAGATGCATGCTAACTGAAAATGCAGGTCACTTCGTTGGTAGTTGGATTGTATAGTTTTGAAATCAGAGAACATCCATAATCATGAATAATTTCTAGCCTCGTTCCCAGGCCTCCCCCGTTTTTGTTCTTCGGTTTGCATTCAGTATAATGCACGGAAGTGGAAGAGCAAAAGAGCAGCCTTCCACTTCCATGTATTATACTGCATGGAGGCAAACCAAAGAACAAAACACCGGGAGAGGCCTGGGAACGAGGCTAAATAATTTCTACAATTGGTTCCTGATGAGCCCAAGCCTAACACACTAGCAGGAAGTTATGCTCCATACCTTCACATCAAAGGTTGCTGCCTCAAGAGGAGCTGCTCGGAGCTGCTCGGCGTCAGAAACCGGGGGAGGGGCTTGGAACAGCTCAGGGCACTGCAAGTAGCGGTAGAAGGAAGTCGCATGCTGATAAGTGGACATCTTTGGGATACTTTCGAACTCAAAGTCTGCGTCGAAACTCGGTTAGATAGCTAGAATGATGTAACTGCTGTTTATGCTGTACATACATGAAGCCGATGCGTCGTACGCGCTCGATGGCGCATGGCGTCCGTACGCCAAAGATACGCACGCCCACGTGGCTACGATGGCGTCCTTGATCGGGTTACGCGCATGCACAAAGACGCTTGGTAACCCGGGTAACCGTTTCTAGGTGACGCAGAGAGCAGTAAGCCGCATCTTCTAGAAAATACTTAAACTCCAGTAACTAGTTACATTAGTAACGTCCCCGGCCTTTTCCCTGCGCGAGCAAGCTTTCTTCCCGCGGGAACAGCGCCTCAAAGCGCGATTGAACGGGGTCTTGCTTACTTTGTACACGCCACATCACACGGAATAACCCGTCCGTATACTATTCTTCTCTCCAAAATGAAAACCTAGACCATCGTTTCCACTTTGCAACGCAACAGAATGGAGATCAGTGTTTCATTTGGTGTGAGAGACTCGCGGGCTCGCTATACTTACCGGAGTACGACTGGGCTGGACTTCAGCTGGGATCTCTCCGATAACAACGCCACAAATTTGACCAACGCGACCAACTCCACGACTGACTGCAATCCGATGTTGGACAATTCTAGCCTGAGAAATGGAAACATTCCACAGGTCCTAGGCATCAGCATCGGCGCATGGGCGGTAGGTGTCTTAGTCATTAGCAGCAGCTCCAACTAATTGACTGTAACAGTTGTGTGTAAGCATAGCTAGCGGCACCTGCATGGCCTCAGGCGGGGATATAATTCCAATTAGAGCCTGCTGGTATTTACCTTGCAGCTGTTTTATTGTCAAACCAATAGCTATGGCTGTAGTCTGTACTATGCCGTATTAATTCTTGGGTACTGTACTTATTTTCAGCTGTACCCTTTCTCCACCAATCAATAGTATAGTCTCGCAAGCCACACCCTTCGCAGAGAGGAAGGGTCTGGTCACACTGCAACCATCGAGTTGTCGCCACGACAGAAACTTGATGTGACCAATCAGATCCGTGCTCTTCGTAGATCGCATCCGTTGTCATGGAGTACAATTACGTCACAACGTGTTTAGCGGGTGTCAGCATCTTATTACCTAATCGCAATGGCCGATGATTGCATTCCTCGGCGACAACTCGGTAGTTGCAGCGTGACCAGACCCTTCCTCTCTCTGCAAAGGGTATGGCTTGCGAGACTATCAATAGTATGTGTAAAATAGGGGGCAGTTCCTGTGACAACTGTGTGTGCTTACAAACCAAACCACTGTGGTAATTACTGTAACCTACACTCAGTGAGTCTGTATGCTTCATGACTCATTCTCTGAGCTAGCTCTACAGTTAGCCTTGTTCCCAGTTCCCTGAGTCCCAACATATTTCTCACTTACAGCAGTGGAATATGTGTCTAACTCAAGCGATGTACATGTAAGGCCAGCTTGGAGACATGCATCAACTAGTGTACTAGCTCTATGAATCTCTACTTCATAACCCTTATGAGTTGAGGGGGAAAAGTAGGTGCTTGATTCTTGGCTGCTATGGCTGTAGCTGACAATGGAATACATAGCCCTCTTTAGATCCTGAACAGGTGTCAAACATGTAGCTGAAGTGTTCTCGTTCAGCAGGCAGCTTTACGTCAAAACCTTGTAGAGCAGTAGCGTCTCAGTGCCAAAGTAAAGAAGTACATATTTTAGGTGAATTTTCTTTGTGTAGTACCATAATGGGGGGGCATGTGTATGCATGGGGCTGTATGCATAGGGCCAGCTCTGTGGATATGCATGTCTATGTGTACCCATGAGCCATGTGTATTTGCGTTGTGTGCATGCATGAGGCCGTGTGCGTGCATGAGCTATGTGCATGCATGAGCTGTGTGTATGCATGAGCCATGCGTATAAACATTCAATGAACCACATCTTCCTGAATAAAAAAAAGGCAGACCTAGATGTTATGCAAAGTCACCCACTGCACAGGATGCGTTTTGGTCAATACCTAGGCAGGGTTTCATACAGAGGGGGGGTGCCCTGGAATTCCCCCCCCCCCCCTCCCCCCCCCAAGAAATCTTGAAATGGAGTATGGTTATTATTGTGGTGCCATCAATATTAGCTATTTAATTTTACATGTTACTGGACATAAGTATGTATCATCAAAATGTTTGGAAAGTTTGTCCCAGATTGCGTCAGAAGCAATCTGAGAGGATCTAAATTCAAAATTTTCCTGGGGGGGCATTCCCCCAGACCCCCCTAGTAGGCACACACACTTAGCGTGCGTGAGCGTGCTTTCACACGCTACTATCACCCTGCTACCATCGTGTTTCCCCCCCCCCCCCCCCAACTCAAAATCCTGCATGAAACCCTGCCAGGCCTCATCAGCTGTGCTTGGTGACATGACCAGAGCTTGTGTGCATGCACGGAGCTGTGTGTATACATTGTACCATTTGGATCCATGGGCTCACTCCAACTGTTTCCTTTTATGTAGGCAATGCTATTGATCTTCATCTTCATACGCTGTTATGCAAGGGACTACAGTCGCATCGGTCTCGTGGCCAGCAAGCGGTGAGTTTTCAATAATTCTCAGACCATTTCTCAATTGTACTTTGTTGCAAACTGCACTAGCTGGTTACATACCCACTGTCACAGCTAATTGAGACTGCAATCCAGGGATTCAACCCACATTCTGAGGTGGGTTACATAAACCAGTGTCCAATTTGGACTAGAGCTTTGATACAAACCTCAACCTGGGTTCGGACCTGGGTTAATTGAAGTGTAAGTGGGGCTTCTGGGATCCAGAGGAGGTTGAAGCCAGTGATGATTGTGATGTACGTGCACACACATGCCAGTCCAGCTACTCACAACTATAGTGGCTCACAGTAAAATGTTCTAAACCACATGATTATACAAATATTATAGTAACATTCATCCATTCTGAATGCATGATGAGGCCTGGCATTTGGTGGTATTGGCTGAAACGTGTCCTGCGCAGTGGGTGACTTTGAATAACATCTAGGCTAGCTTGTTGATTATCCATGAGTGTAGTAAAACTGGGGAAGAAACTCCAAACATGGACCTTTCACTCCACACGGCCATCCTTGGTGTTTTAATCTGGGTTCTTTGGTGCAGATCACCACACAATGGTTGTATGTGTAGTCAGTTCAAGGTAAGGCACATGACCAACCTGAGATTGTACTGGAGTGAGGAGAAAGGAATTGATGATCTAGTAGTTGACTACATGATTACACAGTGTAGTACCTGAATGCTTGCAGTTCATGACTAACAACATCGTAGTAAGTTCTCTAGTCAGCTTGTCTCTTTGTTCAAGAGTAGATGTCTACCTGTTTCCTTTGTTAAGCAACGTCACATACAGTTGTTCTTGGTGTTCACTATTTCTGCTTGCATATCTGTACCTTGCCCGTTCCCAGGCCCCGCCCAAACTTTATCTCTCCACGGCTGTGAGATATAAAATCTGGGAGTGGCCTGGGAATGGGGCTAACCTTGACTAGCATCAATCCCAGGCCTCACCCATTGTTTGAATTCACAATAATTCTCAGAAGCGGAAGAGCGGTGAAAATGGGGGAAGGCCAGGATCATTCATCACGTGTGTGGATGTGTGTAGTGAACGTAGGGGGCTGATATTCTGATGTGTATAAACTCAAAAGTGAGTTTCTTGCCGATCAGGATGAGTAGTTTCAGCCAACCAAACATCTGAAGTCCAGTTCAGTGGTGGAACGCTTGAACAGATGATCCAGTGTGTTTTTTTTTTTGTGGCTGGGCCCCTCCCACCCCTATGTCCACCTAACATCCACCTAACATCATTCACATGCAAGACAAACCCAGAGGAGGTCCGACACTAGTGATGTCATACACGTGATCCTGATTGTCAAGTTAATTGCTAACCTCCTGCATTCCAGTGCTTCAACAGCGATTTCTGGGCATCAGAAGCTTCTAGCATGCTGGGTTCACTCGGGTTGGGGGGTATTTTCAACCACGCTGAAGCTGTCTATTAGGTCGAGATCGATCACTGCCATTCATCTAGCTCTCAACAGCCACATAAATGCCGTTTGGAAGTCACAAAATCATGCAAGTTACTTTTGACTGTCGAGACACTTTCAGTATCGTGAAAACCCCACAAACCCATCAAGATCTTGGCCATATGGCATTTCCAATTCTCGTGCTGACTGTTTTTAGTCCTTGGAATGTTCATTAATGGTAGCGCATGCAGACCTCCTCTGTTCACAGATGATAGAGGTCACCAGGAAGCAGTCTCTGCTTGTCAGTGTGTGTGCACTAGAGCCAGCCAGAGTAACTGATTAGGCAAGACTAATGGCACCCTTGTGTGGTGTCCCTCCATGGCAAGCTATTCACTGTACCAAGAGCGCATGAGAACGGGCAGCTTGTGTAAGAGCGTGTGACTCCAATAGAAGCCCGTAGCCCGTTCAAAATTATTGAACTGTACTAAAAATAGAACGCCTGGTCACATGCTTAGCAACAATGGCTTATATCTATGCATGCAGCATGCACAGTACATGTTACTATTTTAGTACTGAGGGTAAATTCCGACCGGTTCAAATTTTACGGAGTTACATACTCCTACTCTAGCCGCCTGTTCTTATGTACTGATGACAATTTCTCTAAGCTGTCGCAGTAAGATGTTTGTGACAGACGGTAGAGTACCGTAGAGACTGACAAACCTTCATGCTGGTGGAGCGTGAGTTAGCCATTATACAACTGCATTCGTTGCTCACACTCACCCCACAATGTTTGCATTCCCCGAGTGTTATTTCCACCATACATGCACATATCAGGTGGGCAACAGCCCTCTACAGCAAGAAATCTGGCTCTCTTGTAAGGAAGTACGGATTTTCTCCTTCTTACGATGAGGACAAGGTTAGTGATAACTATAGGCAGAACTGATTGCTTAGCCCTGCTAGGTGCGTGCGCACGTGTGCAGGGGGAGTACACAGACAGGCATCTGAGTAGCGTGTGTCCCACTATATTCACATGTCTAACTCACATGTGTCATTGAGGAAAATTTGTATGTATGACAGTTTCTAAAAACCTTATTATTTTGTACTACAAATCACATTAGAATTAGTTAGGTGAGAATTCGTATCAGGTGCTACAAGTCAAGTGAGCTACATCTGAGCATGCAGTGAAATTGAAGCTTCATTAAATACTAAACACCATAGTCTCAGGGGAAAAATATTATTTGTTGTCCTTGGCGTTGTTATTCATTCTGTGCACTTATAACAATACAGACGGCAACAGACTCGTGATACTATAGTGATATTTACATGCACATACATATACTTAAGATTGCGTACTACTGTTTTACCCCACTCCGGTACCGGTAGTAAGACTTAAGGTTGCGTACTACTGTTTTACCCCACTCCAGTACCGGTAGTAAGACTTAAGGTTGCGTACTACTGTTTTACCCCACTCCAGTACTGGTAGTAAGACTTAAGGTTGCGTACTACTGTTTTACCCTACTCCGGTACTGGTAGTAAGACTTAAGGTTGCGTACTACTGTTTTACCCCACTCCAGTACCGGTAGTAAGACTTAAGATTGCGTACTACTGTTTTACCCCACTCCAGTACCGGTAGTAAGACTTAAGGTTGCGTACTACTGTTTTACCCCACTCCAGTACCGGTAGTAAGACTTAAGGTTGTGTACTACTGTTTTACCCCACTCCGGTACCGGTAGTAAGACTTAAGGTTACGTACTACTGTTTTACCCCACTCCAGTACTGGTAGTAAGACTTAAGGTTCCGTACTACTGTTTTACCCCACTCCAGTACTGGTAGTAAGACTTAAGGTGGCGGGATAGTCCCGGTGGGCGTGGTTTATGAAATATATCAACACAAAATGTCCCGTACAGAATTCATCCCAGCACTACAAAACCTACTGAATATGAAGTAGGGAGGGTAGGGAATGTGTACAGGAAAAATCGTTGAAGTAGCTCACGTTGTAGCCACAGTAAGCACAAAAGTGTCCCCGCAAACTATTCACCAAAAATCTATAGTACGAAGTACGCTAGCGACTTGATCTCGCTGTTGGAGATGCGCATTAATAAACTCTAGGGCGGCTCGAAACGTTTTTGCCGCTACGGTAAATGGTACTCGAAATAGAAAGTTTTGAATTAGAAAAACTTACTGTCTTACCAAATTTCCTTGAAACAACGGGACGTAACGTTGCAACGAAAGGCGATATCGCTAAAACTGCTTCGAGTCGCCCTTCGCACTGTATTTTTGCGTAGTTTCACCGTCTTCGCTAGTTGTAAATCAGTCTCCACGACTTTATTTTTGGTGACAAAAAAGTTCGATGACTAGCACCGTAACGGCTGAGTTCAAAGTTCAAAGTGAATAGCACATGCGCATATATACGTTCAATTAGGAATTATGGTATCTTAATTTATTGCTACGCGCGTGCCGTACGCACAGAACAGTATCCCGCCACCTTAAGGTTGCGTACTACTGTTTTACCCCACTCCGGTACCGGTAGTAAGACTTAAGGTTGTGTACTACTGTTTTACCCCACTCCAGTACCGGTAGTAAGACTTAAGGTTGTGTACTACTGTTTTACCCCACTCCAGTACCGGTAGTAAGACTTAAGGTTGTGTACTACTGTTTTACCCCACTCCAGTACCGGTAGTAAGACTTAAGATTGCGTACTACTGTTTTACCCCACTCCAGTACCGGTAGTAAGACTTAAGGTTGCGTACTACTGTTTTACCCCACTCCAGTACTGGTAGTAAGACCTAAGGTTGCGTACTACTGTTTTACCCCACTCCAGTACTGGTATACATGGTTCTTCTTCTTCTTCAAACTAAGGTATGTTGTATAGTTCTCAAGCTCAGTGACTGCAAGTTGGGTAGTGGCTGGGTATAAGGCTACACAAATACATTGTACACACTGTGCATGTAGGTCATTTGTGAACCAAGATAACTTAACCCTTTTACTGGCCAACTCCTTAACCCTTTTACTGGCCAACCATGCGCAACAATCCCACTATGGTCAGTTAAGAGTTGTTGTTCGTATGAATGTAATACTGTCTGTATAGTATTGTAATAGAATTATATTATCTTTAATTGTTTGTGCTCTTTATGGCACCAATCATTGTCTTAGCATTATGCACCTGGCATATTTCTGTCTCAAGGGAGCCAGCCCTGACCTCTGTGTGTGTATAAAAGTCCTGATTTATATCATGTATTAGAGTCTCCATTATATTTTGCTACTGAAAAGTCATTCTCCGCGAGGCAGCTTCTCGCTATGCTCGGACAAACTCACTGGAAACAGTACAGTATAAAGCTTCACTGGCAATAAATGTAATGCTTGTACATGTAATAGTTTCCACAGCCTCGTTCCCAGGCTCCATTCCAGCTTTAAAAAGTCACATGATGCAACCAAAAGGCCGGGGAGGAGCCTGGGAGCATGTTATCAATATATCAGTATATCCAACCGTACAATACATATGGTATATTTTACTGTAGGGACAAAGAGATTCTCCAGCGCTGTGGGCCAGACGCTAGTCTGTATCTGTCTCTGGAGCGCTATCTCATTGCTCTACTGTGTGTGTTGTCTCTACTCTCCCTCGCTGTCATCTTGCCAATCAATTACTTTGCAGGGTCATTAGGTGTGTGTGTGTGTGTAGGTGTGTAGGTGTGTGTGTGTGTGTGTGTGTGCATGTGTGCATGTGTGTGCATGTGTGTGCATGTATGTATGTGTGCATGTGTGTGCATGTGTCTGTGTGTGTCTATGTGTGTGTATGTGTGTGTGAGTGCATGTGTACATGTGTGTACATGTATGTGGTGTGTGTGTGTGTGTGTGTGTGTGGAAGTGCTGTCTACTTTATATTGTACTTTCCCACCAATCTCCTCCACAGCTGAAGATGGGTTTCCAAGAACGACCATCTCTAACCTCCCACCTGGGTGAGTATGGTGTGTACAGTAAACAGCCACCAATACACCAGCAGCTGCTGTTGTTTACTATTGAGGTTATGTACATATAATATAAATATACTCAACCTTGCGTCGCGGCCTTCACCACTGTCCAGTTTTTGGAGAGGGAAAGTCTGGTAGATCTTGTTATGTGAACTAATTGCTGTCACAGCTGTTTCCATAGGACCAGACTCAAAGAAGGCAAATTATTATCCAGTTGATATTTCTACAACAGTATTTTCCTATTCCGTGCCGTGCAATGTCTACTTAAGTATAGATAGAGGGGGACATGCAACCACAACCACACTACTTTATTGCATTTCACATTTGTCCTGAACAATCAGTAGTAAGTAATCAGCTTTGTAAATGTTCTGGACTCCAGCGCCCTATCAGTAGTAAGTAATCAGCTTTGTAAATGTTCTGGACTCCAGCGCCCTATCAGTAGTAAGTAATCAGCTTTGTAAATGTTCTGGACTCCAGCGCCCTGAACAATAAGTAGTAAGTAGTCAGCTTTGTAAATGTTCTGGACTTCAGCGCCCTGAACAATCAGTAGTAAGTAATCAGCTTTGTAAATGTTCTGGACTCCAGCGCCCTGAACAATAAGTAGTAAGTAGTCAGCTTTGTGAATGTTCTGGACTCCAGCGCCCTATCAGTAGTAAGTAATCAGCTTTGTAAATGTTCTGGACTCCAGCGCCCTGAACAATAAGTAGTAAGTAGTCAGCTTTGTGAATGTTCTGGACTCCAGCGCCCTATCAGTAGTAAGTAATCAGCTTTGTAAATGTTCTGGACTCCAGCGCCCTGAACAATAAGTAGTAAGTAGTCAGCTTTGTAAATGTTCTGGACTTCAGCGCCCTGAACAATCAGTAGTAAGTAATCAGCTTTGTAAATGTTCTGGACTCCAGCGCCCTGAACAATAAGTAGTAAGTAGTCAGCTTTGTGAATGTTCTGGACTCCAGCGCCCTGAACAATAAGTAGTAAGTAGTCAGCTTTGTAAATGTTCTGGACTTCAGCGCCCTGAACAATCAGTAGTAAGTAATCAGCTTTGTAAATGTTCTGGACTTCAGCGCCCTGAACAATCAGTAGTAAGTAATCAGCTTTGTAAATGTTCTGGACTCCAGCGCCCTGAACAATAAGTAGTAAGTAGTCAGCTTTGTAAATGTTCTGGACTTCAGCGCCCTGAACAATAAGTAGTAAGTAGTCAGCTTTGTAAATGTTCTGGACTCCAGCGCCCTGAACAATCAGTAGTAATTAAGTAATCAGCTTTGTAAATGTTCTGGACTCCAGCGCCCTGAACAATAAGTAGTAATTAAGTAGTCAGCTTTGTAAATGTTCTGGACTCCAGCGCCCTGAACAATAAGTAGTAAGTAGTCAGCTTTGTAAATGTTCTGGACTTCAGCGCCCTGAACAATCAGTAGTAAGTAATCAGCTTTGTAAATGTTCTGGACTCCAGCGCCCTGAACAATCAGTAGTAAGTAGTCAGCTTTGTAAATGTTCTGGACTCCAGCGCCCTGAACAATAAGTAGTAATTAAGTAGTCAGCTTTGTAAATGTTCTGGACTCCAGCGCCCTGAACAATAAGTAGTAAGTAGTCAGCTTTGTAAATGTTCTGGACTCCAGTGCCCTGAACAATGAGTAGTAAGTATTCAGCTTTGTGAATGTTCTGGACTTCAGCGCCCTGAACAATAAGTAGTAAGTAGTCAGCTTTGTGAATGTTCTGGACTTCAGTGCCCTGAACAATAAGTAGTAGGTAGTCAGCTTTGTGAATGTTCTGGACTCCAGCGCCCTGAACAATAAGTAGTAAGTAGTCAGCTTTGTGAATGTTCTGGACTTCAGTGCCCTGAACAATAAGTAGTACATGTAAGTAGTCAGCTTTGTGAATGTTCTGGACTTCAGCGCCCTGAACAATAAGTAGTAAGTAGTCAGCTTTGTGAATGTTCTGGGACTCCGGTGCTTGGACAGACATTGAAGAAAATGCTTCAAGCTTGTTTGAACCCCTTCCCCCTCTGTAACCGATCAAAACTGGACAGTGGGGAGGCCTGGGAATTAGGCTATATACGTGTACATATACAGTAGCCTTGTTCCCAGGCCTCCACCGTTTTTTGTTCTTTGGTTTGCATTCAGTATTATACACGGAAGCGGAAGAGCGGCAAAAAATGGGGAAGGCCTGGGAACACTTATCACGTGACATGGACGCGAGGTGGACATAGGGGGGCGGTGCCCAACTACAAACTCGTGTGCAATAAACCACAAAGCGTGTTTCTTACTGGTGAAGCCGAGTACTGTCGATCTCATGAACGTCTGGGGTCCGGGCTATCGTTGGAGCACTCGATGATGAAGTCTAGTACGTTATTTGAATGCGGACCCTTCCCCCCCCTATGTCCACCTCACGTCCACCAGACGTCATTCACATGATAAGTGTTCGCAGGCCTTCTCCGTTTTTTGCCGCTCTTCCGCTTCCGTGTATTATACTGAATGGAAACCGAAGAACAAAAACAGGGGAGGCCTGGGAACGAGGCTACATATACAGGATAGTTTTTCGGACAATCAGACAATCGGCTCTGCTTTAATTGACTTCTACCTGTTTAGGCTGTTTCGCTGTGTTCCTCTCTCCCTCCCCCACTAGTGCTGGTGTGTTGTGGGTACACACACTATTCTCACTGCTCTATCTTTGCATCACGGTGATCTTTGTGGTCCACTACTCCCTGAAGCTGGGAAAGTACCAGCAAGAATTGGTAAAGTCTCTTCTTGTCCTTGCCTGTCAAGTATCTTGAGTATGTGAATGTAGTCACAACAGTATACAGTGGAACCTCCCTTAACGGACATTCTCTATAGCGGACACCTCATTATATAGGGCAAAATGGTGTGGTCCGGATTGAATTTGCATTATGCGTAATACTTTACAGCTCTCCGAAATGCGGACACCTCGCTATTCCGTAAAGCGGACAGATTTTGCGGTCCCGCTAGTACCTGGACTGTACAAAATTCACTCGATAATGCAAACGCTGGCAGGCCTCTCGCACAAGATTGTCCGGCACCGCTGATTGATTCACCAACTGGACATTATACTAACACTGGTACGCATAGTTCTAGCCTCTGGTTATCCTTTCTTGCCATCGTACAGCAAGAAAGAGCTCTGGAACGCGCCTTCGTAGCGCTCAACGGCACGAGTACGCATTGCCACGCCTACCAGAAATATACCGGAAGCCTCCGAAGTAGGGACACCTCTTTACTCAGGACACTTTAGATGGCACCAATGGTGTCCGCATTATAGAGGTTCCACTGTAGTTTGTTACTCTTCATGAACAAATGATCGGTTGTGTCCATCTGTCTGGCTGTCAGTTATCGGAGAAGTCAATCAAACAAATGATTTAGGTGGCTTTACAACTCGTACATTCGATACAAAGCTTTGTATGTTTAGAGTGTTCATGACTGTTTGTACGCATGTCACTTGACGTACTGCTGTGAACTTTAAGTAGCCTCTCTCAGGTGACTCCTGCATAGGGGAAAGCGAATTGTTGCGACATTTCAACTGAATGTTCCAGTCATATATGTGCTGAGTTTACTTTGTATGTTCCCTCCCATACCAGTCAACTCTTTCTCCAAGTTTTTCCTCTAAAAGGTTCTGTATGTCTTCTACACACTTTTCTAGCCTCATTCCCAGGTACACATTAGAGCCTTTTCTAGCCTCATTCCCAGGCACACATTAGAGCCTTTTCTAGCCTCATTCCCAGGTACACATTAGAGCCGTATCTAGCCTCATTCCCAGCTACACAGTAGAGCCTTTTCTAGTCTCGTTCCCAGACACACATTTGAGCCTTATCTAGTCTCGTTCCCAGGCACACTGGGTTATTTCTTTTTCTGAGCCTCATCTAAAAAACAGTACCCCCACTCCCAGGCTCTCCCTGCATTCACAATTTCCCATGTTTGTGTTCTGTAGCGGGGGAGCTTGGGAACAAGGCTAGGAAAACAGTTATGTAAGCCTTCCTCTACACACCCAGCAGCATTTTTTCTAGCCTCATTCCCAGGCACACATGAGAGCCTGGGAATGAGGCTCTCCTTTACCAAGGTTCCGTATGTCTTCCTGTGCACATGATACAGTCGAACCTGACAGTGATGGTCCAATGGATTCCAAAGATTGCACACAGAGAAGACATCTTACATCACCTGCAGTGAGTCACTCTTATCAGTGAGATGTGTTTTTGACAAGTCGCAAAAAAGTTTTTGAGCATTGGCACAGTGGGTGCATGACTCAGGAAATATGGTTAACGGTTTGTTCTTGTATTCAAACATAGACAGTTTGGTCATGGTAAGCTCTTTGCAGTGGGTGCATGCACGCACGCACGCACACATGCACCCACACGCACCCACACGCACGCACACATGCACACACATGCACCCACACACACACGCATGCATACACATGCCACACTCACACACACTCACACATGCACACACACACACATGCACACACTCAACACACACACATACACACAGACACACTCACACACATGCACACACACACACACACGCACGCACACACACACACACACACGCACGCACACACACACACACACACTGTCACACACACACACACATGTACGGTTCTCAGAGGTGCCTGGCAAGTCCTTCAGTCTAATGAACTCTCTCAATCGACATTCTCTCTTGTTCACAGGGAAGCACTCCCAGACACTGCTGTGGCTGATATGCAGATGGCTTACGATGTCTCAAGACTCATGAAACTCTCCGAGAAAATGTGAGTCATTTGTCACATTGTCACAGTGAAATTCCATTGCGTGCTTCAAGCACGTCACTGTGCTCAACATGCTGTAGTGCTGAGCTTCCATTAAAGGCAGAGCTCACACATTGCGTGCTTCAAGCACGTCACTGTGCTCAACATGCTGTAGTGCTGAGCTTCCATTAAAGGCAGAGCTCACACATTGCGTGCTTCAAGCACGTCACTGTGCTCAACATGCTGTAGTGCTGAGCTTCCATTAAAGGCAGAGCTCACACATTGCGTGCTTCAAGCACGTCACTGTGCTCAACATGCTGTAGTGCTGAGCTTCCATTAAAGGCAGCTCACACATTGCGTGCTTCAAGCACGTCACTTTGCTCAACATGCTGTAGTGCTGAGCTTCCATTAAAGGCAGGGTTTATAGACACAAGAATACCGTATTTCTTCGATCAGACACTGCGGCTACTATTTTCTTCGCTGCTCGTTTTTCTGTGGCTACCATTCGAGGGCAGCGTTTATTTTCTTTGGAAAGCCCGCAGACATCAACGATGGCTGGATAAGGTACATACGAGTGATGCAGTGACAACTGCTAGACGCTGTCAGTAGTATGCACAGCCTCTCAGTTCTACTGTGAGCCGTGGAAACGAGTTATACAACACGAAAAGCCCTAGCACTAGCCTGGTGACCGTCATCAGAAATTATTTGCACACATGTGTGTGTACCGTCTAAGTAGCCATGACTACTATTCGAGGGCAGCGTTTATTTCACTCAGAGCTTCCAATTGTCACTACATGTACTATTCGAGGGTGGCTACTATTCGAAGGCGGTGACTATTTGAGGGCGGCGTATATTCAAAGAAATACTGTATCTCACCTATCTGTGAAGTGTGTATGAGGCGTACCTTTGACGGAAGTTTAGCAATACAGTGCTTTGAACAGGATGATGTGCTCAAAATGCATACTGCATAATATTTCCATTTTTATCCAGGACTGCCACGTTCATTACTGTGACTGGTGCCCATTACTGTATATGTACTTATTAATGCCTTTCACTTCCTGTTTGGATGCTGAATGTGGCTCTTTGATTGGTCAACTCATTATTCCCTCTACATGACTGTTTAATGCTGAAGCATGTCTATGTGTTCACTTCACAAAATAGGCAGTGAAATAAAAACAGCTACGAAGAAGCTAAAGCTATACAAAAGCGTCTTCCAGAGATGCAGAAGGCCTTGTCATAACATTTTGCTTCAGTTTTCCCGAAGCTTCTTTTGTGGTGCATGCAGTAGCAGAGATGGTTTTGAAAGCACACCATTGTTTCATAAAGACATGTACACATTTAGCAGTTTCCCCACCATTAAATTTACTATACAAACACAGTTCGGAGGTGAGGGAGAAGCTGGAGGTTGCTGAGAGTCTGAAGACTGAACTGAACGAGGACAAGACCATCAGGGTCGGGTGGGGGAAGCTGTGCTGCTGTAATGATGAGTACCAGGTGTGTATGTGTGTGTGTGTGTGTGTGTGTGTGTGTGTGTGTGTGTGTGTGTGTGTGTGTGTGTGTGTGTGTGTGTGTGTGTGTGTGTGTGTGTGTGTGTGTGTGTGTGTGTGTGTGTGTGTGTGTGTGTGTGTGTGTGTGTGTGTGTGTGTGTGTGTGTGTGTCAGTGGCATGTCTAGAAACTAGGAGGTACTGAATGAAAAGTGCCAAAGACCTCACTTCCTATGGGAGAAACTGAATCTCTGGATGCTGCATATGTAACTGTAACAAGCGCTAGAATGTGCACAACTGTAAGCGTCGCTCAGTTTTCAGTACATGCAGTACTCAGCGGCTCACTTTAACCGTCTGTTTTACTGTTGCAAAGAGAGTGAGCCCTGAAACGTGATATGGCCATTTTAACTGACTTCTGGTCCGCAAACGTAGCTGAATATAGTGGGCATAGCTTTGCTAAACGTATTCAGTTGACTGACGTGTTCAGATATCTGAAGTTCAAATAAGTGACATCCCACTGGCTTTATCTCTACTCGAGTGTCCGTACCTTTTTCAGTCTACACGCAGACCTCGAAATTTATTCCACCCGCGTAACCACGTGACGTCATCAAATCAGGTATGAATAAGTAATGAGCTCATCGCACGGTGAACTTTCAAACACTGCATCTCCCAGTTAGCAAGCTTAATCGAGACGATACTTACACGGCGTGTTGAGAGATCTGTCTACTGTAAGTTCATGGCGCTGTTATTTCTGCTGGTTGCTTCGTATGGTGGTAGAGGTAGCGCTTGCTCGCAAGATTCAGGTTCAGATATGGGCCATCTTTGGTTTGTGGTACAAATAGGGGCAAAGTGGAGCTACAAGACGATCGTCACAGTGTGAGTACATTACAATCAGCAGTATAACATACTCGAGCTAGAATAAAAAAGCTCAGATTCCACGGGAAATATGAAGCGTACAATTTTGGAAAAAAATGGCCTCGCGGGAACAAACGTACAAACGGTAGAGAACATGCTATGAACACGCAGCCAACACTGCCTAGCTCTCCTGGCCATTTAATATAGCTTACAAAAGGTCCGATTTTCATACCTATTATACTCTCCGAGATACGAGCGCTTTTGCGAGTGCCCTCGGGACCGTTTTCAGCGGTGAGCGATTTTCAATTGTTGGTACAAATAGGGGCAGAACGTCGAAAAACTCTGTAAATTTCTGTACACGGTCGTTATCACTTTGACTGCACGCTATTCGTATAACTAAGTGCTACTAGCAGTACAAAGCAAGTTATGGCTGAGCAAAATCGTAAAACTGTTCAGTAATGTGCCAGGATTTCCCCGGGAATTTCGCAGACTTGTTGCCGCAAAACTGAATTACAGCTGTATTGCAACCGGTTGTGTAATCATAGTTTACACAAACTGTACTTTTAGTTGTCTGCTTGTAATTATTAATCTGATTTTGGAGGTAGAATAAACTATATGAGAAGGCTGAGGTCTGCGTGTAGACTGTTTTAGAGTGGGTTTGGTGTAGGTGACTCTGTCGCAGAAGTGTGCGCTAGCCCAAGAAATTCGACTTAGTTCACCAGACTGTTTCTCCTGTGAGAGGGTGGGGTCCAGGGAAAGATATGTCAGTATATCTCAGTATATCTCAGTCAATCACAGTATACTATTTGGTATAACACCACCAGTCTACCAGTCATTTACAGATAACTGTATATACAGATCAGTGTATCCCATCATTTGGTGTATATACATGTATGTGGCACTTTCAGTACACCAATTGTTATAGCCCCCCTACCAGCGTACCAATCATTCTTCCCCAGGTAAATGCAAGAGCGCATTATGAGCTATGTCATCAAGACCTTGTTCGAGACTATGGCCAGGAGCAGCCAGCCGTGAAGAAGAAGAGGCTAGGGATTGGCTTCATCACCTTCTCACAACAGAAGGATGCCTCAAGGTAGAGGGTTACTTTGGGCTACCTGTTAACAAGTCAATTTTAAAAGTGAAAAGCATATTAGATACTTTGACTTTCAACACGTCTCACTGATTTTTCTAAGAACCAGTGCATACCTTTGCCTGGTCTTTGACTCTGAGGAATATACATACCGGAGATCGGGAAATTTGCACATTAAAAATAATTCACATGAAAAATTTTTCGTGGTGTTGAATTTTCGCGGTTTCGTTTTTTTAACAGTTGACGGTTGCAATAGGGAGGGACAAGCACCTGTAGCGTTTAATCTACTATGAGTTATTGGGAGAGCCAGGTATCGCTAGCTGTAGTCGTCAATTGGACATTTACCTCGTGGGGACCTCCACGCACACTTGATCATCGCTACATAAGTTTTTTTCGCATCTTAAATTTTCGTGGTTGGTCTCGACTGCGAAATTATTTTAACAGCAAAATTTTCCCGATCTATGGTAACTCATCAACACCATTGCCACAGAAGAGTACCACCTAGCACCAACCAAGGGCTTTGTAGAACCAAGCAAAAAGTCAGGATAAAGAATGTATATGCAATTTTACCTCAATTCTATGTATGCCCCTGAATAAAAAATATCCAGCCTTTCTGTCATTGTGCACATACCGTAGTCTCGTGAAAGAGCGCCCATGGGTGGAGAACCTTACAAGCCTGCCAAAGAGGGGGGGTGGGCGCTCTTTCAAGTGTTAACCATGAAAGAGTGTCCATGTCATGTTTACAGCAACTCGATGACCTCAATGCAAATATTTGCACAAACAATAGCGTAAAACGGAGCCACTAGCAATCGAAGTCAAGTCCTGACGGCACATAGCACTCTGAATGGCAACATGTCACCATGGTGTAGCTAGTGAAGTGTGACCACATCCGTCTACACAAAGCTACCTTGTCTTTCGTTGAAGTTTAACAAAACGTTTCTCACCATAATTATCGCTGTGCTGCTTAAAACTCCATGAGTGCACTCTAATAGTCACGAGAAGCTCACTCCACATTGGCCACTCATTTGAGTAAACTTTGACAGAAAATTTATCGGGCCAAAAATAGGGGTGGGCAGTCTTTCATGAGACTAAAGTACTCACTCTTCCCTGTAGCTTCCTGAGCTCCTATAAGCTCTGTCGGCATAGACCTCACTCTAGTATGTATGACAGTGTGCGGGCAGGCTGGTGGTGGGTCTCCATGGCTCCCTTCCCCCTTGATATTCTCTGGTGAGTTGGCATAGTAACCAGTGTGTGTGTGTGTGTGTGCGTGTGTGTGTGTGTGTGTGTGTGTGTGTGTGTGTGTGTGTGTGTGTGTGTGTGTGTGTGTGTGTGTGTGTGTGTGTGTGTGTGTGTGTGTGTGTGTGTGTGTGTGCATGTGTGTGTGTGTGTGTGTGTGTGTGGGTGTGGGTGGGTGTAGGTGCATGTGCGTGTGTACATGTAACTGTAAACAGAACACTAGTTGCACTTATTACAGTGATTGAAACACATCCTATGCAGCAGGAATTGCCAACCTCCCTTCAACAGGGTGCTAAGGATTGTTCATATATCAACTTGTTACTGTACATTGTTGTTACACAGGGAGAATTTGTCAGTGGACTATGTCATTTGGTGGGTCAGATGGCTGCTTATCAATGCAAGTAAGTGGTTTAGTCCCAACTGGTTGATCAACTGACCTCTAGAAATCAGAGGAGGTGGCATGCTGATAACTGCAGTTGCATGAAAAAATCAATGAACCTTGAAAAGAGACAGGCTTAGATGTTGTACAAAGCCACCCACTCCACAAGACATGTATTCTGAGAGCCTGGTATTGCCTAAAACATGTCCTAGCTGCACAGTGGGTTGACTGCACATAGGGCAGCCCCGGGTAGAAATTGAACATTATTCCGTTGCGTAATTCGACCGCATTCTGCGTTTGAAGTGCTGTAGCGCAAAACTTCCGTTAAGGGCAGAGCTCATAGCGCAGCGAAGATGTATGAATACCTGATAAGTCTACGTAGTGCGTATGAGCCGCACCCTTAACGGAAGTACTGCGCTACAGCGCTTTGAACGCGGTAACGCTGTTGAAATATGCAACGGAATAATGTTCAATTTCTACCCGGAACTACCACACATGATGTAGTTCATTAACCCTTTATTACCGATATATCAACAGTGCCCATGTCGTTGATGGACAGTTAACCTACACATCATCTGTAATATTATCTTCTCTCCCCACATGGACCACATGATGACAGTTTTGATTGTGTTTCTGTTTTTCTTCACGACTCCCGCCATTTTGGTGGCCAGTGTTAATGAGATTGAAGCACATTTATTCAATGTCACGGTAAGCTTAACTCTTAATTATGATCAAGTCATCAACAGATCAATTCATAGTACCATAAGATCAACTCGTAATGCATGTACCATATGGTCAACGTATCATGCAAAATATTGTAAAAATAACTCACTTCAAAGTATCAGTAAAATCAGCTATTTTGTATCTGTGGGTAACAACAGCCTTGCAATCCTTAAACAGCTGGTGACACAATCTAGAACCTCTCGGGGACCCTTGGGTTTCTAAGATGCTCTAGTTAGCAGACTTGTTACAGTTCACTGCTCCACTGAAAACTGCTCCTAGAAGTTCTAGACAGGAGCGCATGATGACATAAAGAAATTATGCGCTCCTGATATAAATCATAATGGGTGAGCTTGAGCAAGTATATAGTAGCTGCAGACCATACCACACAGGTCACTGTTCCTAGAAGTACATGTACAAGCACTTATTTCTCCCTCAATCTTTCCTCAGAACGAGGAGATAGCAGCCAAGTTCAATCTCAGTCCGCTGGTGACCACCTATTTTGCCAGCTTGCTTCTGTTATTGTTTGCCTCCTTGTTGCCATTCTGTGTTTCTCGGACCTCTTACCTTGAAGCACACTGGACAAAGTGAGTGGGTGTGGAGAGGGAGGGGGAGAAGGGAGAGGGGAGGGAGGGGGAGGGGGGAGAAGGGAGGGAGGAGAGGGGAGAGGGGAAGGAGGGGGAGGGGGAAGAAGGGAGAGGGGAGAGGGGAGGGAGGGAGGGGGGAGGGGGAGGTGGGAGAGGGGAGGGGGGGTGGGGGAACGTGAAGAAGTAAGAGGAGGGAATAGCATTTGGAGGAAGAGATGGTGAAGGAGCAGGGGGAGAGGGGGGTCTGTGCTTGCAGTATGCAAATATGGAGAAGGAAAGCCTGGGATGTGTGTGTGTGTGTGTGTGTGTGGTCAGGTATGTATGAGGGGGGGGGGGGGGGGGGGGGGGGGGGGGGGGTATGCCATTCAAGGGCTGGAGACCCGAGCAGCTGAAACGCAACATCAAAGTTGCTGCTTCATCAGAATGTCATGTGAGTGAATGTGAAATGGAACAGTAACTGTGGTCAGGGGCCACTCTCCATGTGGTCTACCCTCTGTCTTCCTGACATCATGCATGTGACCACACCTCCCAATTCCTTCCCTCTGTAGTGCATACTGAAAGCTATCAAAATATGAAGGAGGCAAGGATCTCAGAATACTAGCGCTACATTTTCACTAGTCTAAACTGTTTGTGAATGTCGGTTTTTTGAAGAAGTTGAAATAATTTCGCGAATTCGCTGTCTAAACCAGCTATGTCATGAGACCACCTTTGGTTTGTTTGACCAATGTTGGTCTAAATGGTCAATGTCTAGTGCCAAATTTAGTTGCTTTGGATATAGTTTCCTCAATTAGACCAAATTTCATTGATTTAGTCAACTTTTTATTTCTTATGGCTACTCAATTGGAACTTTTTAGGCGGAATTTGGTTGATTACTTAGACCAATTTAGTAGAAGCATTACATGGATTTTCCAGTTTTGGTGGAATTGTTACATGGATTTTTCGATTAGATCAGTTCTGGTGCTTTTGTTAGAATTGGTCAGACCAAGTTTGGTCCCTCTGTCCCTGTCCCTGTCCCCCTATCCCTGTCCCTGTCCCTCTATCCCTGTCCCTGTCCCTCTATCCCTGTCCCTGTCCCTGTCCCTCTATCACTGTCTTTGTCCCTCTGTCCTTATCTCTGTCCCTATCTCTCTGTCCCTATCTCTCTGTCCCTGTCCCTGTCCCTGTCCCTCTGTCCCTGTCCATTTCCCTGTCCCTGTCCCACTGTCCTTGTCCCTGTCCCTGTCCCTGTCCCTATCCCCGTTCCTGTTCCTTTGTCCCCAAATGGTCTTAATTGTGACATGCTTTGTCTAAACCACACGCACGCTGCACACGTAATGCTCTATGGGTGTGGTGTACGAGACTAGTTTGGTATAACATGCACTGGCACATGGTCGTCTACCCGAGCTCACAGCTGTCAGCAAGTCTAAGTAGTGAAGGAGAGTCATCTCACAGTCATAAAAACTTAATTTTGCAAAGGGCTGAAAATTTGCGAAATTCTGTAAATTATCGACCCGCGACAATTTAACGCTATACAGTATTGCAATACCACTTGCACTCTTAGCTCCACTGTACTTGAGTACTAGATAGCTGTGGGCTGGGTGAGAGTGTTTAATGCAATGATGTTTCTTGAACAAAGATTATGAAAGTACGACACACCACCATGACTTGTACTTTCATACACATGGAGCATTTGCTGTTATTTCCACAGATCATTTCGAGAGCAGACCATCATGAGGAAATCCTTCATCTTCCTCACCATTATGGTCATCATACTGCCTTCCATTGGACTCACAAGGTGTGAAGAGTGTCTGAATGTCTCTGTACCTGCGTCTTGCTCACCTCTCTCCTCCTTGTGGTTCTCTACTTCTGTTCTTTTCTACTCTTCTCCCACCCCTTCACTTCTACCTTCTTTCCTTCATTCTCTCTCTTTCCCTTATCTCTTTTCTCTCTCCTCTCTGCCTCTCTCTCTCCTTCTCTCTGCCTCTCTCCCTCCCTCCATCCCTCTCTCTTCTCTCTCCTCCTCCCCATCCTTCCATTTCTTCCCCTTACCCTGGTTGTTTGGGTGACCACCCCACGTACTGCATGAAGTCAGATGAGAGGTTGAAAACAGTGGGAGTTGGGAGTAGAAGAGAGAGGGAAGGTGGATTGTGTGTATGATTTTGCTTATACCAACATTAGGAGTAGAATGTTTGCATATACAATTTTAGTATGATCTGTCTTGTTACAGTTTCAATGTTTTGTGGCAGTTGGCTCTTGAGGGACAGCAGGCTTTGGAAAATAGACTACAGTGAGTTGATGTAGCTAGTTGTCATACACAGCAAGTTGGTCAATGTCAGTGGTACCACATGTATGTCCTCCTCCTTCTCCTCCTCTTCTTCCTCCTCCTCCTTCTCCTCCTCTTCTTCCTCCTCCTCCTCCTCCTCCTCTTCTTCCTCCTCCTCCTCTTCTTCCTCCTCCTCCTCCACTTCCTCCTCCCCCTCCTCCCCCTCCCCCTCCTCCCCTCCCCCTCCTCCCCCTCCTCCCCCTCCTCCTCCCTCTTCTATCCTCCTCCTCCTTTTCCTCCTCTCCCACAAATCTTTCCTACACTAGGTGTGTATTTCTTCCCAACAATGGAGCTTTTTTCATTGGCTATGTGATCACACTAACCTTTGTTGGGACTGCAGTGGAACTCCTGAGAATACCAGAGCTGGTGGTGTATGTCTACCACAGGATGACGGCCAAGACCAGACTGCAGAGAGAGCAGTCTCTCAGAAAAGTGGGACGACCTTAATCTCAATATCTTGCCAGACCTTTCCACTAAGCCTTTTCTGTCTCAGTTTTTACGTGACATACATATAGCCTCGTTCCCAGGCCTTCGATCACAGCTAACGCAGTGGAAGGCCTGGTAAAACTCCTACGTAGAATGACGTCAGGTAGACGTCTGGAGGCGTGGCAGGGACAGGGACAGGGACAAGGACAGAGGGACAGGGGGACAGGGGACAGGGGACAGGGACAGGGACACTTGCTATATACACAATGCAAGCTGGGTGGGAGGGCCTATGAACAAGTAATGTGACCCTCAAGTATGATACCCTTTAGGCTGCCTGCTATGACTTTATGTATGGTGTGCAGTATGCATGGAACCTGGTCGTCTTTGCCATGGTGCTCGCCTTCTCCCTGACAACACCTCTCATCGTACCCTTTGGTGAGTAGCGTCGCAATACAGGAGGTGAATATGTACCAGTATACATTGTCAAATGATTTATGAACAGGATATTCTTGGATACAGGTACTGCAGTAACTATCTGTTAGCCTTATTTCAGTTCTTAAATGGAGGGAGCATTTTGTAAGCTAGTTTGTGCAAAGGAGAGAAATGGCCCACATGATGTCGACCGAGGCCTCTTTATTATAGCTAGCCTACAACAGCTGCCATGTGCACAGCACCCTGTGCCTAATCCCACCAACCTCCCCCTATCCCACCCTTTCCTTTAGCACAAAGCAACATACCTATCTTTGTGCCAACAGATAGCATGCCAGATGATGCTTCTAATAGCTGCGACTAAAAGCTGCCTCCTTCTCTAAAGCGCTTATGCTATACTTCCATCTTATTTGGTCTGTAATATTTAACTTGAAACTGAAGGTAGGGTGATTTTCATTAAAGTTACAGCTTCAATTTTTCCTTGGTATAGGTGTCCTGTACTTTATTCTCAAGTTTTACGTAGACAAGTACAACATCTACTATGTGTATCGTCCAGCATCGTTCAACGGGAGGCAGTTTCTGCACCGGTCAGCAATCAACTTTGTGATAGTTGGAGCAGTATACCTGCAGGTTGCAACACTCTTCTTCTCCATTGTCAGACTGGGTAAGTCCCAATCACATTAATTTTAGGCCACTATTGGTCGCATAACAGTTTTTCATCCCCTGCGCCCATTGTTTTTAGGGACCCACTTCCGTAGCCAATTATACCATCACACACTCAATAGTGCTGTTTGTAATCACAGTGTAATGCAAAACAACTAAAAGCTGCCTCCTTCTCTCTAAAGTGCTTATGCTACAGATGTCATGCTTCCAAACTATTGCAATAGCTACCCACCTGCATGAACTTAAGGGAAGGTTCCTGATGAGAGACTGACAATACCTTCACAGTTGGTGACTGAGCCAGGGCACTAGTCAAGAGCAGATCTAGCCAAGAAGAAAGTTGCCAAGTGGAGAAGCGCAACCTATGTTTTTGCGTTAAGTATAGAGAAGTAATTTCATGCGACACACACAAACAGCCCTCACTGCATTTCAAGATTCAGCTGACGATCATTGAAATAGCCATTACCATTTATCAAAGGAGCGACCTCGCTAGGTAGCTTCTTTGAAGCCATCACTTTGTGAATTCGAGAGCTTTGGTTGGCGGGACAACACTGAACATGAGTGAGTTGTGGAAGGGAGAGGGTACCCAGGCTCTCGAGATCCTATCCTAGATCCGCCTCTGACACTAGTGGAAAGGACACTGCAAGGTTATTTTCTATAACCTCACAAGAGCAAGCCCTGGGAGTCAGTCTCAGTTTATCAATACTGTTAGTCAGGTTGGTGCTCTGTGGATAGGCTTACAGACCTGACTGTCCTGTCAGGTACCTGGTACTCAGTATAGCCAGGGCTTGCAGATGGTGATGACCATAGGAGGGTCAAAAACATGTCCAGGCTGTTTATAGGAAAGAGTGGAGCTCAAAAAAGGAGGTTGGTTGGAGGAAGGGGGTCATTCCACACCATCTTGTTCTTAACCTTCAAAACATCTGATTTACCAGTTTAGTAACCTTCAAAACATCTGATTTACCAGTTTAGTAACCTTCAAAACATCTGATTTACCAGTTTAGTAACCTTCAAAACATCTGATTTACCAGTTTAGTAACCTTCAAAACATCTGATTTACCAGTTTAGTAACCTTCAAAACATCTGATTTACCAGTTTAGTAACCTTCAAAACATCTGATTTACCAGTTTAGTAACCTTCAAAACATCTGATTTACCAGTTTAGTAACCTTCAAAACATCTGATTTACCAGTTTAGTAACCTTCAAAACATCTGATTTACCAGTTTAGTAACCTTCAAAACATCTGATTTACCAGTTTAGTAACCTTCAAAACATCTGATTTACCAGTTTAGTAACCTTCAAAACATCTGATTTACCAGTTTAGTAACCTTCAAAACATCTGATTTACCAGTTTAGTAACCTTCAAAACATCTGATTTACCAGTTCAGTAATCACATAGTATGAGACTTCTTCTAGACACTGGCTTGTGAAAGTTCATATACTAACTACCACAATCTGAACATGTATATACAAGAGAGTGTTGTGTTAAAGCTGTTGCGGGCTACTCTAACTCATTCCTTTCCCCCCCCCCCCCATCAGGTCGTCTTGATCCTCGCACGGTGCTGATGATTGTGGCTCTCGCCCTGACAGGCACCGTTTGTATAGGATTCATGTTCTTTGGCTGGCTCTCTCACCTCCTCCCCCGGCTCAGAATTAAGATGGGCAAGGTAACAGGAGCCCCTTTGAAATGCAGAATGTTTTACATATGTGACAGTCCCGTGTAGAAATCGATTATTCTGTCGCATATTTCGATCGTATCGCTGCGTTCAAAGCGCCGTATCGCTGAACTTCCGTTAAGGGCAGGGCTCATATGCGCTTCGTAGACTCGGCATGCAGCTACAAAGCGCGTATGAGCCCTGCCCTTAACGGAAGTTCAGCGATACAGCGCTTCAGACACAGCAATGCGATCGAAATACGCGACGGAATAATCTTCGATTTCTACATGGGACTGTCACATATAGTACAAGTAAAATAGCCTCGAACCCAGGTGTTTTATCGAGATTTTATTTTAGGAGCCTGGGTTCTAGGCTACAATTTAGCGGAGGTGGAGCCTTTAAAATAGTCACTGTTCTGCTAAGATATAGCTAATTTGCTCTGACATTCAAAGGTATAACTCATATGTCAAGTATATAGTGTTATGTTTTGTAAGTTTGCGTCTTTTTGACATATTAGACGCAACTTAAATTCTGATCTAGCTCTGTGTAATATGTGGCTTCATTATGGGAGATCATAAAATTACAACCCAGAGGAGAGAGGATGTGGTCACATGATCAACTGAAATTCCAAGATCAGGAATTGTGGATACAAGCCACAAGAACATATGTATGGGAAAAAGTAGTGATGGGTGCAAGGAAGTGCTAGGTTTTTGACAAAGCTGAAGATGTTTGGTAGTCAAAGTGACCTCTTGTGACTTACCCCAGCAACTTACAAGTTTAGCCTGCGAGTACATGTAATAACCAACGCTGAATAGCCAGATGACTTCAGCTTAGTTAAAAACCCTATGCGCCCATCATGGCTTAGTCCATAAAGCTCTTCTTGTAACCATGATTTTTGCCCTTAGAATGTCGTCAGAACACACTAATTTGTCACCATCTCCTCTGGTTACAACCTGCAATTATAGATCTTATGATGTGCCAGTCACGATACATAGGCATGCATGATTTAAGTGCCCTCGAATGTTTTTATATAGTGCGTCTTGATTTGTGGCTATGCATCGTTTGTACTTTGCAGGAATAACAAGTAATAACAAGTAATAACAAGTAATTATAGTGACCCACTGAACCTTCTTCTGATAGTATGTATTCAGAGTATTTATTGCCTGTCCCGATCAGACTGCACTGTATTTTGTTATGGCCTTGGTTTCTTGTGATGTGGCAGGAATACCATGTGTTTGGTTCAACCAGAGCTGGAGAGAGTCCAGAGGAAGGGAAAGAGGAGAACACAGAGAAGGTTAGACTAGACTACAACCACATTTCTGTTGAGTATATGGAAGTCAGATAGTACAGTACCTTCACAATACTTAGACGTCAAGGCACCCATTGTAGTCATCACCCTTTAATAGTAGCTGCATCTAACTCTGGAAGAATAAACACCATACTTAATTAATGACCACTAACAGCTAGTGTTGCGTACCACATGACAGCAAACTTGCTTACAAAAAAGACAAGAAATAACTAAGTTTGAAGTAGTGATAGGAAGGTGGTCACCTCGAACCCAGTCTTTCCACTCCACATTTGTTGTCTCCAAATCTGGGAGACAAAATCCAGAACGGAAAGCCAGAACAGAAAGCCAGAACGGAAAGCCTAGCCTCGTTCCCAGGCCTTTCCCGCTTCTAGTTTTTGATCGCTTGCAGTATGCAAAAATGAAGGAGAAGGTAAGGGGTAATGTAGGGTGTTATTAGGGCAACGGCGCATATGTGCATATAGTTGTGTATAATATATTGACCAGTAGGGCTTTAGAAGTACTTTGGAATATAGCTCACCCCAGTCCGTTTTTGCATACTGCAAGCAATCGAACTGGAGGCAGAGAAGGCCCAGGAACGAGACTACGGAAAGCCTGGGTTTAAGGCTAGGATAGGAGGGTAGATTGGGTTTGGGAATAAGGTATTTATTATCAGTGTCCATCTCCTACCAGGGTGCCTACATTCCTCCAGTGTTGAAGGAGTCTCTCCCTCAGTTACAACAGCCTTGCAACTCTGTCAATGGCTACCAGTCATTTGGGAGCACTGATCACATGGGGAGACACTGTCCCAGCAATGCTTCACCAGAAATCAATGTGACCCCTGAACAGACTGTCAATGTGGAAGTGCAGGGGAGTGAGGATCCTTCAAGTGACAGTGACACTCATCCGCTGATAAACCCAACAGTACAGTAGCTAGCACCGGGGGAGACTGCTGTAAAGGAGTGTGGAATTGTGAAATGCTATTGTGTGCGTATGGCACAATCATGTAGTTAGTTCCCAGTTTTAGCCTTCCTATTTTACCACAATGATTAATTGTTTCTGTGCATTGGTGTGTTGGAGTTTGTATTTTGTCACCATGTGATGGTATAATCTATGACTGAGCAAAACTCCAAGCATGGATATGAGGTTTGTTGTTCCAAAGAAGTGAATAATCAAAAGAGGGTTCACTCTTAATTTAAACTCTAAGAAAGACAGGACTTTTACAGACATTTCAACTGTAATGTTTTTAGTAAGGAAAGTGCCTGCATGAACTTATAAGCACTGCATCAGGAATTAAGGTCATGATCAACAGTCAGTCGGTGAGATGTGAACTTTTTTTGCATGTTTCCTCATCACTGTGGTCCAGTTACCCTGAGTTCCCGTCTTTCGTTCTAGGGCCCTGGGGTCCCAAAATTTTAACATTTTGGGGCCCTAATATATGAGGCCCCCCTTGTGAGATTGGGGCCCCCATACATCATGTTACAGTCAGTGACTCTAATGGAGGTTAACTGTAAGTAGAAGTTATGTAGAGTGTGTTGACCTAACAATGTATGGCTACATCTAACATGAAACAGACTTTTAAGAACTAGAGTAACCAATCAATTATCGGACACCCCACATTATCGGACGGCTGCATAGCACGAATGGGAGTAACAACGGCCCTTGTTTCTGATTCAGTAGGTAGGTTGATGCAACTGCTACGTGCACCCCAAATTTGAGCTTTATAGACCAGTGAATGTGGACGCTATGCCCCAATAAAAGGCGGTGTCCGATGGTCGTGACCATCGGACGAAACTACCGATTCGCGGACGACGAAGTCCTATAAAGCGAGGGAGGCAGCACTGTCCACCAAACTTGGTTTTCAGCTGCAGCTATCCTTACTCTACCTAACCTCCAATTATCAGCAATTCTGTTATTGGACGGAGACAAGTGTCGCGTGAAGAAGCGAGTAGGTTCAACCCATCAATCATCGGACGAGAATGAGCATGCGTGTATGCAAAACACGTGAAATTGAAAAGGCTTTTGGAAGGTAAGAATCCTTCAAAAGTAGGTGAATAGTCTGACATAGAGTAAGCGATCGGTACTCGGACACCACCAATAATCGGACACTCATAAACGGAGAAATAAGCCACGCAGATAATCGGTTATACCAAGTCACGGTAAAATGGGGGCCCCCCTTGATCGGGGCCCCCCAGCCCCATCTTACCGGCAAGATGGGGCCCAGGGGGGCCTACTTTACCGGTAAGATGGGGCCCCCTTCGTGAGAATGGCCCCCCCCCTCTGATATCAAACTGCCTACATACTACTGGTGAGATAGGCTGCTACTAGATTAAACTCCATGCAATGGGGGCCCTTATCATAGTAGAGAGACCGAGGATAGAGGCTGAGTCACCGAGGATTGAGTTGTAGAGGCGAAAGAGACCGAGGATCGAGTGGACCTACTGTATTCCATTTTTGCCATTTTTGTTCACACAATGTCGATAACTAAGCACCTAGCTAGCTAAGTATACTACTGGTAGTCTAAGATGGGCAAAGTAGGTGCCGCAGTTAGGTACATGATGTTAATGATTTAAGGTGGCACGGTCGTCCCTCGGCGGAGGTTAACGAAAACATAAACTTGGGTTACAGTCAGGACCAGGGTTACTCCTAGTTTCAGGGTTAGGGTTTGGTTTAGGGCAATCTTGCTTTGCCTAATTTTAAAAAGGGTTTTAGTAGCTCATTAATATATTCATGAACCCAAAATTGCCACTCGATGGACGCATCTACACGCTCACTGTAGGTAGCGTCCCAACCACCAATGTATCTCAAATCAATCTATGCCAGCTTTTGTTCAAAGCTACTCTCAAAGTCAGGCTAGACTCATGTTTGTCACTACTCTTGGAATGGACAACTTTGACTGCACCAAAATGAATGCACATTTCGAAAAATTCACAGCTTGTCTACGGGAGGGGCTCATTCACGAGTGGAAGCAAGCATTACTAGCCCCACCTCTCGCCCTTATGTCGCTAAACAACTCACGGCTCTGTTCCACACACAGCCACCGTTCAGCTCCCTTGTCTGTCAGACTGTAGCACAAACGATAAATTGCGTATTCTAGTTAAAGCCCAGCTCAGCACTCGAAGCACCTGGCCACGGTCACCAACTAGACTAGGCATACGGCCGCGAGACCTGGGCCTACTCAACAAATACAGTCTTGGCCACTGTGGCCTTTCTGCTGCTTCTAGACACAAGCTTGCTTTCACAAGCAGGCATCACGCACTACTCACAGCTACTGACACTACAGCACTCTACTAAACTCCTTCTCTTTTTTTTTTTTTTTTAAGTCGATCTAAGCTTATCTTCAAAGTTCCGAGCACCACATGAAGGGTGCCGCCAGGCCACATCTTAACTAACTTAATTATAAACTGATTATTGGATGCCAATGCCGACAGGAAATGGGGAAAATCCCCAATTTTACGGACCGTGAACGGTTTGAGACTCCCAAAACGGACTGTGCGCTAAAATTTTAACAAGACAAAGAAGACTATCAACTTGGATTCCAGGTTTGTTGACCTTGAAAATACAGGGTACCGTGCCACCTTAATTGGAATAGTTGAGCCCGTTTGGGCCATCACAGGTACATGAGCATGGTAGTAGCTATACTAGTACAGCACAGATGTAGTACAGATACAGCACTTGATACAAACTGGGTAATTGAATAATTATGACTACCATGACATGGTTATTGATGGTTAAGGGGGGCCGAGTTTGGGGGTTATAGGGGTCCAGGTTCATGGGGACTTCCACCGTAAACCAGTTCCTTCCTCCTCTGCCACCACTTCCTCAATTCCTCCATAACACACTCATCCACTCTATCTCCCACTTCCCTCTCCAAACTCTTTACACTCCTCCCCAACAGCAGTGCCATCTTTCCCTCATCCCCCACCCTTCCATACTCATCTTTCCACTCTTGTGTTCCTTCCATCTGCCTTATCCAGTGGCGGATCTAGAAATTTAGAAAGGGGGGTTCAGTCACCGGCGCGCTTTGCGCGCCGGAAAATTTTTTGGGTTACCTCGCCCACTTTCGGTCACGTGAACGCATTCATACGATATAGCTGGAAGGCCGAACCGAGGGGTCCGTCACAAAAGAAATCTCGTACACGGTCCGACAGTGTTGTTTTAGTTAACTATAACTTTAACTAAATACATTTTAGTATGGCCTTTTTAACATTTAGTTAACCAAAACTACAACTAACTAATAAATTTTGCTAAGCTGGGAACTATAACTAAAATATCCAAGAACATACAAAACATACAAGAAGAAACCTGTCGGCAGAAATCCTAACTGAAATCCAGAAATCCACTATGAAATCCAGAAATCCACTCTGAAATCCGAAATCCACGTGAAATCCAGTGGATTTCGAAATCTCGTACGCCGAGGCGCGCCGTGACGGACCCCTCGGGCCGAACTGAATATCTCGAAGCAACTCTAGGCCTAGTCAAACGTCTGGAGATCAGTAAGGAACTGATACGTGAGTGTGTAACTGTGCCTGGTTGTTGTCGCTGCATGCCACTGCTGCATAATCATTTGATGGACTCGTGGAATTATGTACGCAAAATACATTACTAGCCGCCAAAGGGGGGTGCATTTGCACCCCCCTTACCCCCCCTAAATCCGCCACTGTTATCTTCTCTAGCAAGTCCTGCCTCTCCCACCTAAACTCCTCGCATCTCACCAGAAAGTGTTCCACATCCTCTACTTCGCAACTGTTACACAACACGCACCTTTCATCATCACACATCCTACACCGCTTTTTGTCCTCGAAGAGGCCTGCTGATCCTGTTCTCAGCCTAAACCGGAGCCTTACCCCTTCCTGACCTACCAAAGACCTTGTGTACTCCTCCAATCCTGCCTCTTCCTTCACCATCTGATACCACTTCAGGCTACTTTTTCCTTCTATTTCTTCCATCCAATCCCTGCAGTTTTTCTCATGAACCCTCTCTTTCCATTCCTTTGCTGACCCTGTCTCACTACCTTCCAACCCATACTTCCTTAACAACAGATCATACTCACCCTGCCAGCTAACACTTCCACAATCCTGCATCTTCTCCATTATCATTTTGACCAACCTACTGTCATCAAGCCTCTCCCCTCCTTCCATAAAGCACCTTCTTCTCTTCCCTCCTTTCCTCTAGCTTCTTCCACCCTAGGTCTCCTCGTACTGCCACTCCCGCCACAGACCTGCTTGCTCCAAGTAGCTTCCTGCCAACCCTGTCCTGGACAGCTTCTAACCGCTTGCTGGCTACCTTTC
This sequence comes from Agelas oroides, assembly GCA_949130485.1. Classification (NCBI taxonomy): domain Eukaryota; kingdom Metazoa; phylum Porifera; class Demospongiae; order Agelasida; family Agelasidae; genus Agelas; species Agelas oroides. Next base: position 7,568,046 of record OX422192.1, on the reverse strand, counting down.
CTCCTGTCCACCATACACTTGCTGCATGTTCAATGCTTGGACGAGCCAGAAGTTCCCATACCAACCTTCCTCGTTCTATCTCTATCTGGCCATTAACTCGACTCATCCACTCGGTCCTTCCTGCCCACTCCTCAGCCTTCTCTCTCATTCTCTCCATTTGCACATTCCCTCTCATCTTCCGATCCAGCCAAACACCTAGGTATTTGAATGCTATCACTTCTTCCATTTGCTCTCCGTTAATCGACCAGCTCTCTTCACTATTTGCTCCAACTACCATCGTTTTGCTCTTCCGTGCATTGAAACGAAACCTCCACTCCTGTGCATAGTGACCCACCACATCCAGCATTTCCTGCAATTCATCACCTGTCTCTGCTAACAGTACAATGTCATCCGCATACATCAGACCTCCACACCAAATTCCATCCATTATCACTCCCAAACCCTTTTCTTCCAACTGCTTCATCATGTCCATTACGTATATGCTGTATAACAGCGGTGACAATGGGCAACCTTGGCGTAACCCTGTTTCAACCGGAAACCATCTTGACTGTTCCCCTTCCAACACCACACTTGCTTCAATCCCTTTATACAATCCTCTACAGATGCGGACAAACTTCTCCTCTACCCCGTACTGCTGCATTTTCCTCCACAACCCTTCACGCCAGACTGTATCATATGCCTTGCTTACATCCAAACCGCTATCATGCATGCATGGTGGACGGACGGGCTATTACTGTACATGGTAAGGTAGATATGAGTGTAGAAATACAAGTGTAAATGAAAATAGAATTACAAGAACACAATGAAATTTGCTATACATGTCATAACTGAATACAAACAACAGCCGGAAAACTTTTGTTCGTTTTCGCAGGTTCTCGTCCTTACGATTATCATGCGGCTCTTCGAAACCGACGCCCTATAAGTAGTCATGCCACAAGCAAAATGCTGCCTGTATGTAAATCCATGATGCACTGATGCTTCAGCACCTTTTGCACTGGCATTGACACGTGCTGACAGAGCGTAAAGCGATCGCTGAAAGGGGGGCCCCAGGTTCACGATGGGGGCCCCATGTTACCGGGAGATTGGGGCCGGGAGGGGCCCAATCTCATGGGGGCCCCAAATTTTATGTCACCGGGTCCACTGAATCTGGTAACTGAAAAATGGGGCTCGAGCGTCAATTCCGGCTTGCGCTAGAAGTGATTTATTGTAACAGTCCGAAACATTCGATAATCGGCTACGAGTTATGTATTTTCGGACGTCGTTTCTTCTTCCTTCTCTGAAGCATCTTTCGGCAAGATTTTTGCACCATCGGGGAGCTACAAGACCCTGGTACTGCACGCCAGATCTTCGTCACCGTAGCTGCCTTCGGCGCTGAGGGGAGCTGCCGAAAATTGAGTAGAAAACGCTATTTCCCGCCTCGCCAAAAGCGCAAGTTCAAAGGGGCTCCCAAAATCCCGATGGGGGCCCCATAATGTTAATAATATGGGACCCCATGGGGCCCCATTCTAACGGGGGCCCCAAAATTTTATGACTCCGGTCCATGACGTAGTAATGGTACTGTCATGATAAAAACGGACCCCCCCTAAAATGGACCCCCGGAACTAATTTTTCAGTAAAAGCCGAAAAATATGGACCCCCTGGAACTTAAATATAAGGACTCCGATGAAATATTCGGACCCCCATAGATCCAAGCAAGTTAATATCAAGTGTTCACGTCTGGTGAAGACTGATTCAAGGTGCTGCTTAGGCTCACCATACAATCGTGAAGGCTAAAATACCTGTCTAACTAAAGCCAGGAAGGTAGCTTCCATTCTGAATACGGTGAATCAGTAGTTCATCTTCTCGGCGATCTCCACGCTACCGAATCGGATGCCGACGCTGTTGTAGCCTCTGGCATTGTTGCACAGCTACAGATATCACATCAATTCTTGAAATGGACATAGGATATCTACTCACAATTGGCACAAGTTAAACAAGCGGCTTTCCAGCTTAGTAGACGGTGGTACACTTGCACACATGGAAGGGGGAACAATTTTTTCAGGGTAGGTCCAAATATTTCGCGGTTGTTCTGAAATATTCGTTCCGGGGGGAACGTATTTTACGGGGGTCCAAATTTAACGTGACAGTACCAGGCGATTTTTCTCTACGGCTGCGAGATAAAATCTGGGAGCGGCCTGGGGACGAGGCTAATTGCCGCATGCGAATGTGAACCTCCGTAAGTACCGTATTATACTCGCACCAAACTCGATAAGCAGGATACAGATCGAGCCATGGATGCTGCTGCTGGGCTCAGAGTGAGTTACCAATCCTACAGTATAGCTACACCCCATAATGGAGTTCGTCACCATCAAGTGGAGTCGAACCGCCCTGGTAACGTATACCGTACAGTTTCGTAATGTTATATTTATGTGAAAATATGTAGAGGTATGGTAGTGATAATTGTAGCTCTCAGACTGTGGTTGCATGGAGAATCATTTTGGTAGTAAATAAATAACAACAACAACAACAACAACAACAACAACAACAAAAATAGTGGTGCTTTGCATGAGGCTTTCTGCACGCACGTATGCCATTGAAGGGCAAGCCTGTGCTCACCAAACTATTTGGTTGTTTCAATCACACTGCTACCTCTGTCCCCGCTCCTGTCACTTGGCCTGATGGGAACTCCATTCCTGGCTGCTTTCTCATTCCGATTTCTGCTGCTGTTGATCAAGTGCATGTCTCTACCTGTTTTAGGTAGTAACTGTGTTTTCTTAGGGCAGGCCAGGTAGGTTGTCATTGTGAGTTGTTTCTCTTTATTATACAGATATTGTACCTCGTGGGGCTGCTACTAATGACCTTTGACCTTGGTCACTCGCAACAAGGTAATGCTTGCCCTCCACTATAATTAGTAGAGTGGCCACTTTAAAGTACCAAAGCACTTTCTGTTGTAACCATGCGGCACTTGCATGTGCCATCAGAACTAGAGAGAAGCCATGCCAATTAATGCTGAGAGATGATTTGCAGAGTTAGTTGTACTTGGATGTACTATATGGTACTAACCACACAGAGTTACTGGACTCTATACAAGAGATTCAGCCTGAGGATCAAACACTGTGTCTATGGTTATCCAGTCTTTTGCTCCAATGCCAGATCTCCAGTTGCTCATTTGGTAAGAGGGTCTGACTGGCATTCAGGGGGGGGGGGGGGGGGGGGGTGCAGCGAGCGCGAAGAGCGAGGCGCATGAGGCTCAGATATTAACATGCTCCAGACCTGACAGTCAGACCTTAACCTAAGCCAAAGTCAGAGAGAAAGGTGAGGAATAAAGACGAGAAAATAAAGAGGGGAAAAAAGACAGTAACTCAGGGAGGGACTTGAACCTGCAACCTGGCAAATGGCCTGCCATGCTCTAACCAACTGAGCTACCAAGTCACTTGGCAACTCAGTGGCTGAGTTCGAGTGCTTAAGGCTGAGCTGCCAGGGATCCAGCCGAAGCAGATACCAAGGCAACTGTTGAACTGCTATTTGCTCAAAATGTATCCTTTAAAAGAAAATATGGTGAACAGCAGCACAATAGCGTCATTCCCTCACAACATCTACGCTCAGCACATGCCGAAGCACATGCCGAAGCGGATACCAAAGCGGATACCAAGACAACTGTTGAGCTATGCTATTTGCTCAAAATGTATCTTTTAAAAGAAAATATGGTGAACAGCAGCACAATAGCGTCATTCCCTCACAACATCTACGCTCAGCACATGCCAATAGCACATCCCAATAGGAGATCACTGCTCCCCCTTTGTCTGTTCTCAGTTTTAGATATAGAACTATAGTTTCCAATACATACCATTATGACATTGGTATCTCTTCCTTCCCAGGTGCAGGTGATGTCTGGTTCTCACTCAGAAATACAACATACCAGAACAACAGTATTGTGACCCTGGAGGATATTGGTGAACTGAATGATGATGCCCTACTCTGCTTAACTAACCAAACTGCTTGTTGTCATGCTCATTATACTAGTGGACCTGTCTTAGGAAACTGGTACTTCCCCAATGGAACTAGAGTACCCAGTGTGGTTGTTAATGTTACAGAGAAGTGGGACTTCTACAGAACCAGAGGTCAGATGGTGGTACGTATGCACCGCAGAAGAGGTGGAGTGGAAGGGATCTACTGCTGTGAGATACCTGATGTGATGAATGTTACCCAGACCCTATACATTGGAGTGTACTCAGCAAGCACTGGTGAGTGGTGTGTGTACACTCCTGTTCTGTAATCACACCACAGGTTTATGTTGAAGAAATGTCAACTGTGATAGGCAACACTTGTAGCAATGTAAACTGATAACACACACTATTTTTGTTTGTACAAAGGACAGAAGCTTTTAGGGCTGTCTGGAATCAGTGGACTGGAGTACTTGGCGGGAACACTGGACTGGAATACTGGAATGATCTTTGATCTCCAAATTACACATTTGCAGCTATAAATAATCCATCAATTGTATGCCCCCCCCTTAATCCTCCCTCCTGGGGACAGACCAGGGGATTAGAATGTATAATTCCCTACAAGTTCCATTGCAAATCTCCCAAGGTCAACACAGGGGACTGGATTGTCTCCATGTGAAATGAAGATAGTCATTGTACAACAGTATTGTGATCCTGGAGGACATTGGTGACTTCAGAACTTTTCATGTGAAGCCTAAACACGTGTAATTTGGGAGTCAAAGGTCATTCCAGTATTCCAGTCCAGTAGTCTAGTCCACCGATTCGAGACAGTCAGCTTTCAGGCAACTCGATTTTACTTTAGTTGTAATAGTGATAATAGCCACACTCAGAACGGTTTCTGTAGTGTCATAATAGCGACACTACACTAAAGAACAGTTAAAATTGTTGTCTGCCTGAAGAAGTCCAAAGGGTAAAATGTAGCAACCAATTTCTATATTTTGAGGGAGAAAAGGGCAATATATTGCTACCGCAACTATATACCAGTATTATGGATCCTCTCAGAGAAGTGCCTCGTAAAGTTAATTTTAGAAACTGTTACTGATTTTAACCTGAAACAAGTTGCACACATCATATAGCAGGAATATTTCATCAGGGAAATTGTTTGCCAAACCTAGTACTGCTGTAAAATCTTGCCAGAATAGTTTATTGTTACTGATACTCTTACCCACCAACTTGTAGATTTTGGAACTAATGACTCTTAGAACTAACATCCTGAGTGTTTGTTGCTGATTTTTCATGTTTGCTGAGAAGCTTAGATACACGCTGGTGTTTATCTTGTGCTTGCTGGTTCCTCGTATCTAGAGATTAACAGGCCTACTTGCAAATGTTCAATCACATGTTACATTCAGAAGGAAACTGAATTTTTGGGTACTTGTAATGGCCATTAAAATTTTTTCACTATAAAATGAGTAACTTCAGAAACAAAAAAGTAGTTGATTTGGGGCTCTATTTATTTAACCTGGTTACAGGCTGTATTTATTTATTGATTTAGCCTGGTTATGTGGTAATGGTATAGGATATGTGGTGAACAGCACTGCAGTATAGCGTCATTCGCAGGCCCTCACATATCTGCATGTATAAGGCTATACTTAGCACATCCTAGTAGAAGACCATCATTTGACTTAGTTTTACAAGTTTTGGTATCTCTTCCTTTCCAGCTGCAGTACTCAGAGGTATACCATACCAGAACAACAGTATCGTGATGATGGAGAACATTGGTGAAGGTGAAGATGCCCTGCTCTGCATAACTAACCCAACTGCTTGTTGCCGACCTCCTTATACTGGTGAAATGGGGCCTGCCTTAGGGAACTGGTTCTTCCCCAATGGAACTAAGGTTCCCAGTGGGGTTGCTAATGACACCTCAGATGACTTCTACACAACAAGAGGTCAGGTGGTAGTACGCATGAACCGCAGAAGAGGTGGAGTGGAAGGGATCTACCACTGTGAAATACCTGATGCAATGAATGTTACCCAGACCATATACATTGGAGTGTGCTCAGCAAGCACTGGTGAGTGGTGTGTGTACACTCCTGTTCTGTAATCACACCACAGGTTTATGTTGCAAAAGAGTCAACTGTGATAGGCAACACTTGTAGCAATGTAACACACACTATTTTTGTTTGTACAAAGCACAAGTGGCTTTTAGGGCTGTCTGGAATCAGTGGACTGGAGTACTTGGCGGGAACACTGGACTGGAATACTGGAATGATCTTTGATCTCCAAATTACACATTTGCAGCTATAAATAATGCACCGGTACCCATCAATTGTATGCCCCCCCCCCCTTAATCCTCCCTCCTGGGGACAGACCAGAGGATTAGAATGTATAATTCCCTGCAAGTTCCATTGCAAATCTCCCAAGGTCAACACAGGGGACTGGATTGTCTCCATGTGAAATGAAGATAGTCATTGTACACATAGCTACAGCACAGACATCAGAACTTTTCATGTGAAGACCCTAAACACGTGTAATTTGGGAGTCAAAGGTCATTCCAGTATTCCAGTCCAGTAGTCTAGTCCACCGATTCGAGACAGCCAGCTTTCAGGCAACTCGATTTTACTTTAGTTGTAATAGTGATAATAGCCACACTCAGTTACCGCAATTATATACCGGTATTATGGATTCTCTCAGAGAAGTGCCTCGTAAAGTTAATTTTAGAAACTGTTACTGATTTTAACCTGGAACAAGTTGCACACATCATATAGCAGGAATATTTCATCAGGGAAATTGTTTGCCAAACCTAGTACTGCTGTAAAATCTTGCCAGAATAGTTTATTGTTACTGATACTCTTACCCACCAACTTGTAGATTTTGGAACTAATGACTCTTAGAACTAACATCCTGAGCATGTTTGCTGAGAAGCTTAGATACACGCTGGTGTTTATCTTGTGCTTGCTGGTTCCTCGTATCTAGAGATTAACAGGCCTACTTGCAAATGTTCAATCATTCAGAAGGCAACTGAATTTTTGGGTACTTGTAATGGCCATTAAAATTTTTTCACTATAAAATGAGTAACTTCAGAAACAAAAAAGTAGTTGATTTGGGGCTCTATTTATTTAACCTGGTTACAGGCTGTATTTATTTATTGATTTAGCCTGGTTATGTGGTAATGGTATAGGATATGTGGTGAACAGCACTGCAGTATAGCGTCATTACTAGGCCCTCACATATCTACATGTATAAGGCTATACTTAGCACATCCTAGTAGAAGACCATCATTTGACTTAGTTTTACAAGTTTTGGTATCTCTTCCTTTCCAGCTGCAGTACTCAGAGGTATACCATACCAGAACAACAGTATCGTGATGATGGAGAACATTGGTGAAGGTGAAGATGCCCTGCTCTGCATAACTAACCCAACTGCTTGTTGCCGACCTCCTTATACTGGTGAAATGGGGCCTGCCTTAGGGAACTGGTTCTTCCCCAATGGAACTAAGGTTCCCAGTGGGGTTGCTAATCATACCTCTGATGACTTCTACACAACAAGAGGTCAGGTGGTAGTACGCATGAATCGCAGAAGAGGTGGAGTGGAAGGGATCTACTGCTGTGAGATACCTGATGCGATGAATGTTACCCAGATCATATACATTGGAGTGTACTCAGCAAGCACTGGTGAGTGGTGTGTGTACACTCCTGTTCTGTAATCACACCGCAGGTTTATGTTGCAAAAGAGTCAACTGTGATAGGCAACACTTGTAGCAATGTAACACACACTATTTTTGTTTGTACAAAGCACAAGTGGCTTTTAGGGCTGTCTGGAATCAGTGGACTGGAGTACTTGGCGGGAACACTGGACTGGAATACTGGAATGATCTTTGATCTCCAAATTACACATTTGCAGCTATAAATATTGCACCGGTACCCATCAATTGTATGCCCCCCCCTTAATCCTCCCTCCTGGGGACAGACCAGGGGATTAGAATGTATAATTCCCTGCAAGTTCCATTGCAAATCTCCCAAGGTCAACACAGGGGACTGAATTGTCTCCATGTGAAATGAAGATAGTCATTGTACACATAGCTACAGCACAGACATCAGAACTTTTCATGTGAAGCCTAAACACGTGTAATTTGGGAGTCAAAGGTCATTCCAGTATTCCAGTCCAGTAGTCTAGTCCACCGATTCAAGACAGCCAGCTTTTAGGCAATTCGATTTTACTTTAGTTGTAATAGTGATAATAGCCACACTCAGAATGGTTTCTGTAGCGTCATAATAGCGACACTACACTAAAGAACAGTTAAAATTGTTGTCTGCCTGAAGAAGTCCAAAGGGTAAAATGTAGTAACCAATTTCTATATTTTGAGGGAGAAAAGGGCAATATATTGCTACCGCAACTATATACCGGTATTATGGATTCTCTCAGAGAAGACCATCATTTGACTACTCTTAGTTTTAGATATGGAAACGTTTTGGTATCTCTTCCTTTCCAGCTGCAGTACTCAGAGGTAGACCATGCCAGAACAACAGTATCGTGATGCTGGAGGATATTGGTGAAGGTGATGATGCCCTGCTCTGCTTAACTAGCCTAACTGCTTGTTGCCGACCTCCTTATACTGGTGAAAAGAAGAATGCCTTAGGAAACTGGTACTTCCCCAATGGAAGTAGGGTTCCCAGTGATGGTGGAGAGTGGGATTTTTACGGAACCAGAGGTCAGATGGTGGTATATATGCACCGCAGAAGAGGTGGAGAGGAAGGGATCTACCGCTGTGAGATACCTGATGCAATGAATGTTAACCAGACCATATACATTGGAGTGTACTCAGCAAGCACTGGTGAGTGGTGTGTGTTCACTCCTGTTCTGTACAGTTTATGTTGAAGAAATATCAACTGTGATAGGCAACACTTGTTGCCGAACGCCTTAGCGTGAGGCACATAATCGTGCGGGCGCGGTGGGCGCTTATGGGGCCTTAGTCTGAGGTTGTGCTTGTATGTATGTCTGTCCGTAACGGGTTTACGACTGAAGTATACGAGTTACGTATAGTGTATGTTCCCTCCGGCACGTGCCCCTCTCGGTGCGCTTGAGGCCTTAGCTCACGATACGATGGAAGACATAGAGGAGAGACGACGATGCCAGGCCAGAGAACGCGTCCAGAGGTACAGAAGACGTTTAAGTGATGAAAGACGACAGTAAGATAGTGAAAGGAGAAGACTTCAACAAAGCGAGTCACTTCGGTCGCTGACGGCCCGCGAACGGGATAGGCATAGAACAGCACGGCATCGTAGACTACACACAACAGAGGTGAGCTTGCATAAACAGGTTGGAATGATGCCAAGGGCAATGAGAACCATGTAGCAGCTAGAGGTAATTTTGGCCATTAAAAATGCGGCTTAACTTCGCTCGCTGATCTGTGAACAGGACAGGTGGAGGACAGCACGGCGTCCCACTCACGTCCTCAAAGTCCTCAACATCATCTCGACCGCGCTTCGCCATTTCGTCCGATCGTTCCGCATGCTCTGCGTGAGGCACATGATGCGCATGCGTATACCTAGTAGCAATGTAAACTGATAACACACACTATTTTTGTTTGTACAAAGGACCAGTGGCTTTTAGGGCTGTCTGGAATCGGTGGACTGGAGTACCTGGCGGGAACACTGGACTGGAATACTGGAATGATCTTTGATCTCCAAATTACACATTTGCAGCTATAAATAATGCACCAGTACCCATCAATTGTATGCCCCCCCCCCCCCCCCCTAAATCAGGCCTCCTTCCTGGGCAAAGATGGGACAGACCAGGGGATTAGAATGTATAATTCCCTGCAAGTTCCATTGCAAATCTCCCAAGATAGTCACTGTACACATACAGCACAGACTTCAGAACTTTTCATGTGAAGATCCTAAACACGTGTAATTTGGGAGTCAAAGGTCATTCCAGTATTCCAGTCCAGTTCTAGTCCACTGATTCGAGACAGCCAGCTTTTAGGCAACTCGATTTTACTTTAGTTGTAATAGTGATAATAGCCACACTCAGTTACCGCAATTATATACCGGTATTATGGATTCTCTCAGAGAAGTGCCTCGTAAAGTTAATTTTAGAAACTGTTACTGATTTTAACCTGAAACAAGTTGCACACATCATATAGCAGGAATATTTCATCAGGGAAATTGTTTGCCAAACCTAGTACTGCTGTAAAATCTTGCCAGAATAGTTTATTGTTACTGATACTCTTACCCACCAACTTGTAGATTTTGGAACTAATGACTCTTAGAACTAACATCCTGAGTGTTTGTTGCTGATTTTTCATGTTTTGCTGAGAAGCTTAGATACACGCTGGTGTTTATCTTGTGCTTGCTGGTTCCTCGTATCTAGAGATTAACAGGCCTACTTGCAAATGTTCAATCATTCAGAAGGCAACTGAATTTTTGGGTACTTGTAATGGCCATTAAAATTTTTTCACTATAAAATGAGTAACTTCAGAAACAAAAAAAGTAGTTGATTTGGGGCTCTATTTATTTAACCTGGTTACAGGCTGTATTTATTTATTGATTTAGCCTGGTTATGTGGTAATGGTAGTAGATGGTATAGGATATGTGGTGAACAGCAACACATTAGCGTCATTACTAGGCCCTCACATATCTATATGTATAAGGCTATACTTAGCACATCCTAGTAGAAGACCATCATTTGACTACTCTTAGTTTTACAAGTTTTGGTATCTCTTCCTTCCCAGCTGCAGTACTCAGAGGTATACCATACCAGAACAACAGTATCGTGATGATGGAGAACATTGGTGAAGGTGAAGATGCCCTGCTCTGCATAACTAACCCAACTGCTTGTTGCCAACCTCCTTATACTGGTGAAATGGGGCCTGCCTTAGGGAACTGGTTCTTCCCCAATGGAACTAAGGTTCCCAGTGGGGTTGCTAATCATACCTCAGATGACTTCTACACAACAAGAGGTCAGGTGGTAGTACGCATGAACCGCAGAAGAGGTGGAGTGGAAGGAATCTACCACTGTGAGATACCTGATGCAATGAATGTTACCCAGACCATATACATTGGAGTGTACTCAGCAAGCACTGGTGAGTGGTCAATCTTGTTCTGGTCATACAGCAGTGCTTATGTTGCAGATTGGTGAGGTTCAAGATTGATAGAGTATACCATAAGGTATAGCTGTGTCAGCACAATAGTCTATTGTGATAAGGTATTCCAACACTTGTAACAAAGTAAACAAACAATATATGTATGGTATTTGCTCTGTGGTCTTTCTTTTGTCTTTCATATATTCATGTATAAGTTCTTTTGCAGGGCTGAGAAGTAATGTATTAAGAGCCCCATCCTTCGAGTTGCCAGGCAGTAGTAGTTTTTTTCAATTTGACGCTGAGAGTGCATATTCAGATCTTATCGTTTTGTGAACGTAATGGCTATATTTGTTTATCTTTATCTTTAAATAACTTATGAAGACACAAAAGAAAGACACCAATGTAGCTAAGGTTTCTTGATAAACATGTCACAGGGATACTAAATTTAGGCAAGTTGTCAAGAGGAGTTTAAGCACTAGTTGCCTGTGGGGAGGGGGGAGCTGAGCACAAAGGTGTTACGTATCTTATACACATAATAGCCGGACTATAATAGTGTGTGCGAAGAGTTACTTTTTGGCCATTTAATTCGTCTTGGACTCGGAAGGGTTAAGTGTCAAATATTGGGCCAAATTGTTCAAGTGCTTTTTGAAACTTCAGTATGGAACTAATGGTACTGATGGACTTCACTTGAGGTGCAAAATCGCCTGGATTACTTAGGTTTGTAGCTGTACAGACTATTTTAGTTGGTATTTTTGTTGCAATACATTTTCCCTATGGAAGAATAATTGGTTGTTTGAAGTGACTTTTCACAATGAAATTTAGCAAATACTAGTGTATATACCATTGGTAAGGTATTAAAATCCGTTCTCATGGATATCTGTTGAAGGTATTTTTCATGTGTAGTCCCTGATATAAAGTAAAAACAATTTTGGCACATATATATATATAGCCTTTTGCATGTCTGCTATGCATATTTTCGGAGCAATGAAGATCGTAGAAACTGTTGTAACTGTAGTTCAAAAACAAAGTCACTTGGTTCTTGGATTTTAGCGTACTTGATTAATTAACCCTTTAAGTACCAATGACGACTATAGTCATCATCGAAATTCGGCCGCATCTTATCAGTTGGCGCAATCCGTTTTGAAGATAGGTTCTGCGCTAGCAGAAAGGGTGGGACAGGGGGAGGTGGGTGACCGGGTGCACTGCTCTGGCTGACAGTGCATGGCGGCTGTAGCAGCTGGCTGTACAAAAGCCCTGGTAGGGTCGCTAAAATGAAAATTTGACCTGAATTTCGCACAACTTATACCACATGCATGAAGCGCTCACTCATGCTGAAATGAAAGGCACTGAAGTGCCAAACCCTCGGCGCAGCAGTGCATGTGATTGTACTTGTGTGTTAATTAGAATCGATCACTCTCTCGTGAACAATAGCATCATGACGTTTGCTCTCGAGTTGATATGGCACGCCTTTCGATATAAATTCATTCCTAACTGTCTGTCCTGGAATCTGTTCTGACAGCTAGGCACTTAGGCCTAATATTAACACAGTGCAGTACATTGTGGTTATTTGACATCATGCATATGCAAAGTTCGCTCACGAGTTTCTGACACTCTTTCACAGGCCTTGTGCAACTTATCTTTAGCTTTCCTAGTTGATTTAACACTATCTGATCTCATACGTTTCCATAGCTTTCTCTCGCAAATTACACTCTGCTTTTCGTTTGGATCGAAAGACATGATCACAGCGTTCACATGTCTTCCGTCTTACAGGTACAGTAGCGGCTTTACATTGCGGGCATACCTTTGTTGGAGGCATACTTACTGCCAATGGCCAATAATCGAACTCGCAAAGAACGTCTCTCCCAAGAACAAAATGGCCGCTAGCCACGTTGGTCCAGATTCATACGCATGCGCGCGTTTTCCATGGAGTATAAAATGGCCGACTTATCATGTAGCCGTACCAACAGGAAACGCTCTAGCTTCGCAACGAAGCATTTTCAGAATAAATCGCTAAAAATTTTCGACCTTCACCCGCCGCTGAGAAGGTTAGTATCGTTTGTGGCGTGAAAAGTGAGATGTTGAGTAACAGACACACAGACCAAGTACTGTAACCCTCGCTGCGCATGCGCGCCGAGGGTTAACAATCGCACACTAAAACTTCATCCCCATGCGTTATTGCGTGCGAAATGCACCGAAACTGATTCACGTGGCTAAGGGGTTAAAGTACGGGTGGTGTCGTCATGATGATGTAATGCAATACAGCAGGCTGATTTTTACCAAAACGTTGCTGCAGTGTAGGAGTTTCAAATTTTCTAACTTGAGTTGCAGAGGGTGCTATGCAAAGGCAGTGGAGCTTTTTCTTTGTTGTGGGTGAGTAAGAAATTGGTGAAACTCTGGGAATTAGCATTTATTGCATGTAAGTGGTTAAAATGCAGCAATCCCTCCTAGTTCAGCTTTGTGAGGCTTGGTCCAAATAACATAAAACAAGTTTGGTAGTGATTGAAGGTTATTTGCCATCTGGCTAACATCATTGAAACTGTGACAATGGCATGGGTGAGGTTAGTGATAACTTTTCAGTCTTTGCTAAGTTATAATTATTGAGTACAGCTAGATTTGTCATTCAATTCTGAATGTAATGGTCTTTGTTTCATCCAAATCAGTATTGTAGAAGTGGAGATATCAGTTTTTATTTGTAATCAACAAGTCCTGAGAATTTTACCTTAGGAACTTACCAAACCTGGTGTTGTTAATTGCAAAAATTCTTCAAAAATAAATATCTCCACTCTTACTACACCGATTTAGATGCAACAAAAACTGTTCTGTTCAGAATTAAATGACGAATTTAACTGTACCCAAAACTTGTTACCCATAAAAGTATGAAAAGGTGGTCCTGAATTGTTTTGCCTCATCCAGACCCATGTCACATTTGTATTTTTAGCCAGATGGCAAAGAACCTTCAATCACTACCAAACTTGTTTTATATGTTGTTTGGGCCAAGCCTCACAAAACTGAAGTAGGAGGGATTGCTTCATTCTAACTCCTTACCTGTTATCTGCAATTAATTCTCAGCGTTTCAGCAATTTCTTACTCACGTACAAGAAAGAAAATGCTCCACTGCCTTTGTACAGCGACCCCAGCGCGCGCTGTATTGCATTACATCATCATGATGATACCACCCGTACTTTAACCCCTTAGCCAAGTAAAACAGTTGCGGTGCGTGAAGGAGAAGATTTTTCACATTGGCAACCCTAGCCCTGGTCAGGGGGAGGTGGGTGGGTGCACCGCTCTGGCGGACAGTGCATGGCGGCTGTAGCAGCTGGCTGTACAAACTTGAGCCCTGGTCAGGGGGAGGTGGGTGGGTGCACCGCTCTGGCTGACAGTGCATGGCGGCTGTAGCAGCTGGCTGTACAAACTTGAGCCCTGGTCAGGGGGAGGTGGGTGGGTGCACCGCTCTGGCTGACAGTGCATGGCGGCTGTACCAGCTGGCTGTACAAACTTGAGCCCTGGTCAGGGGGAGGTGGGTGGGTGCACCGCTCTGGCTGACAGTGCATGGCGGCTGTACCAGCTGGCTGTACAAAAGCCCTGGTCAGCGCAGGCCATTTGCCTGCTTTCCTGCACAAACGGGCGTAGATGAAACGCTCCTTTCACCTTGTAGGGACTCCATTTGTGGCATTTTAGGAAGCTTTTACTGTTTTAGTCCGGAGGAGCGTTCTCTGGTCTGAGGGCCCTACCCGCTCGCTAATGAGTGGGTGTGGTCAAGGTCACGAACATGCAAAGGACATCTGAAAGAAGCTGTGGTTCAAGTTTCTAGGGCTAACTCCCAGCAGAAGTCGAAATGCAGGTAAAAGAAAAGGTGGGACTAGTCTAAACCAGACCTCTAGCAAATACAATTTAGTATTTAAAGGGCTATTAGCTAAAGGTTATTCAATTTGTTTTTTTTTGTTTGTTTTCATTTGGTCCCCTACCTACTGTATAGGAGACATGGTGAACAGGAATAGTTTCGTCATTTCCAGGCCACCACAATAAACTGTGCCTAGTACATCCCAATATAGGAAACTACTGCTCACTCCTTGTCTGCTCTCAGGTTTAGATACATAAGCATGACATTGGTATCTTCCTTCTCAGGTGCAGATGATGTCTGGTTCTCACTCAGAGGTATAGTATACCAGAACAACAGTCTTGTGACTCTGGAGGACATTGGTGAAGGTGATGATGCCCTGCTCTGCTTAACTAATCAAACTGCTTGTTGCCGACATCCTTATACCGGTGAAAAGAAGAATGCCTTAGGAAACTGGTTCTTCCCCAATGGAACTAGAGTTCCCAGTGAGGTTGCTAATGAAACATCACGTGAGGAGTGGGATATCTACAGAACCAGATGTCAGATGGTGGTACGTATGCACCGCAGAAGAGGTGGAGTGGAAGGGATCTACCGCTGTGAGATACCTGACACTTTTGGCTTTACCCAGACCATATACATTGGAGTGTACTCAGCAAGCACTGGTGAGTGGCATGTGTATAGAGTATACAATTAAACCAAGGGGTCTACGGGATTTAGATGTCCGTGGAAACCTATATAAGAGGTGGAGTGGAAGGGATCTACCGCTGTGAGATACCTGATGCAATGAATGTTACCAAGACCATATACATTGGAGTGTACTCAGTAAACATGTGTACACTCACACCACAGGTTTTTGTTGAAGAAATGTCAACTGTGAAGTGTCAATTGCATGTGATAGGCAACACTTGTAGCAATGTAAACTGATAATACACTATTTTTGTTTGTACAAAAGCTTTAGTTGATTTTACTTTAGTCATGATAGCAGTTACTACACTGCTGAACAGTTTCTGTAGTGTTGTGACTGAAGTTGTGGTTCAAGTTGGGGGAGAGGCAACTAGAAAAACAGGAAACATAAAACCTGGAAGGAATTGGGGGAGTACGTACAACAATCAACTCAGATTATAGTCTGCGTGAAATACGTACCTAGTTTAGTGTTTGTATAGTCATGTTAAAAGAGATCAACTGAATACTGCACACCTAGAGAAGCTGAAACACATTGTGTTTATTTTGTGTCATGCCACATTGTGTGACACCTTCACAACACACACACAACCCACCACAGATTCTCAGAGTGATGGAGCAACTATTGTTCCAGTAATCATAGTAGTAGCTGTTGTGGTCATACTAGTGATCATCATTGTCATTGTCATTCTTGTTGTCCTCTTTAAGAGAAGGAACCTTCAGAATATCAGAAAACGAAACACTGACTTGAAATTGAGTACCACTGAGAAGGAGGCCAGTTCATGTGCTGACCAGCCACTGTATGCAACAGTGCAGAAAGAGGCACCACCCAGTGTGCCTAGTAAGTCAGAAGAACTCGCAGAGTATTTGGACCGAAACAGCACTTTCACTGGTGAAGTTCCAACCCAGCTAATACCAGCTGATAGCAAGTATGCACTTCCTTCAAGTTCCCCCAGACTTGTTAAGATCTCAAATCCCACATTTGGAGAAACAGAGTCAAACCCATCGTACCAGAGCAATGATCTATGCCATGATCCCCCCACAAATGTGCCCCAAGAAAATGTTTCCAGTGTCATCTACACTACACCAGATATTGTCAGCTCACAGACTGTTAGGACTTACAGAGGAAACTTTGATGTGGTATATAGCGAGCCAATCCAGCCTTTACTCTTTACAGGTGCATCTGGAAGTCCCAGTGAGCCTGAGGGTGAGTCTGAAGATTTGAAGCCTTATGGCCCCATTTACACTGCCCCCACAGCCCTACCAAAGAGTGATAAAGTGCTATTAAAAGTCTTTGCTAGTAACATTCAAGAGATTTTTGAACTTGGAAAGGGGCTTTATGGCAAGGTCTTTCTAGCTGAAACAGTTGGGCTAAGTCCAAAAGATCTGAGAGTGAGTGAATCAGATGACAACAAGGGCAAGCCAACACTAGTTGCTGTGAAGACACTGAAATCAGGTGCTCCAAGTACCACAAAAGAAGCCTTTGAGAAAGAGGTCAATTTCATGTCAAGATTGAATGATAAAAATGTCATTCGTATACTTGGAGTCTGCTATGAGGACACTCCTTTCATTATGATGGAGTACATGGAGAAAGGAGATCTCAACCAGTACCTTCAAAAGTTCAAAGTACTGAGCACAACTGATTCAGAGCCACAAGGTCAGATCACAACCAGCACCCTGGTTCATATGACCACACAGATTGCTAGCGCTATGAAGTACCTCGCATCGCACAACTATGTCCACAGAGACCTGGCAGCACGAAACTGCCTGGTAGGTCCAAACTACCTGGTGAAGATATCAGATTTTGGCATGAGTAGAAGTCTGTATGTATCTCACTACTACTGCATTCAAGGGCGTGCTTTCCTTCCAGTTCGTTGGATGTCATTTGAATGCTTTTACGGTAAATTCTCACAGAAGTCTGATGTGTGGGCATTCGGTGTTACTACATGGGAAATCTTCAACCTTGCAAAGGAACAACCATACAATGACATGTCAGATAAGCAGGTCGTTGAGGATGCAATCAAAGGCAAGAATCGCAAGCTGTTGGCACGACCTGACATGTGCCCACTTGAAGTGTATGAAATCATGCTGAAGTGCTGGGTACACAACACCAAGCAGCGAGCAACATTTGAGGAACTTTATCAGCTGCTCTCCTCCATTCACTGTGATTAGTAATATATATTACTTTTATATCAGCCCATTGGTGGTTGATATATTTTGTTACAGGTTGTTAGTGTCCGTGTGTTGACTTTTTCTAATTTTTTATACCACATCTAGGAATGCTGAAAGTTTGTACTACACCTTGAAGAATGGACTAGTTTTGTATCACTATGGATACAGCCTGTACATATTGTGTGTACTGCATACATATAAATTGTGTTACAGTGTCCATGCACATGTTGACATTTTTCTATGGTAATCTACCTTGAGATTAACTGTACCCTCAGGAGCAAGTTTACTTTACAGTTTTATACTTTCTTTGTGGATGACAAGTATACCTCCACTAGCCACAAAACACACCTTACCCAGGTCTCATTCCCATGATCTCACTACAGCATCACCGTAGGCGGTATAATTAAATGATCATATTCGAAAGCTAGTCAATGGAATATTGCAACATATGAAAATGAGAAGTAAGCCGATGAATGTTTAATTAGATCAGGAATACAATAAAAGGTAATGTAAGTCGGGGTAATTCTGAAACTTTCACCGCTACTTCAGCTTTATAAACAGCTGCCCTCCAGTATTGCACACACAGGTAGGTCTAGTAGGTAGCTTTTACCACAGCCATTCTTGTCGGTGCAGATGAAGTTTACACAGCGTACTGCTACAAACGTCAGGACAGTCAAAAATTTGCCTAGACCACATACCTCTAGAAACTTGGCAATATTTCAGTACTTTACAGCATTCTGATACCAAAACAACTTAACAGTGTTGACCATAGAGTATAATGAATAACAATTTGGCAAAAAAAAAAAAAACAACCGACTTGAGCGATCTGCAGTCGTAATTTCCGTATTAGGTGATAAAATGCTTTTCCGTGGACAAGTTTGTATAAGTTTATTCAGAATTACCCCGAATTACCTTATACGTTATCCTACCTTGGTGCAATGACACTGGCAAGAAGTTGGAGCCATGGATACTGCTGCTAGGCTCAGAGTGAGTTACTTAGCCATACTGGCTACACGCCATAATGGAGTTCGCCACCAACAAGTGACGCGTAGGTAAACCGCGCTGGTAGGGCCTGAGTACCCGTACTGTACTCGTCCGTGATACTGAAGCGATCTGCGTTGGGGCTAGTTGGGTTTGCAAGACTGTTTTCAGCGTTCTCAGAGCGCGGTTTCGTCATTGTCACACGTAGCCCGTCTCGCAAGTGAGAGTCTGCATGGCTTCGTGAGACTTCTTTATATACGTATATACGCCGTTCTAGCATCATGCTTCTCCTGCAAGTAACTTCTTGTACAGGTACCTTACCGGCCTCTGCATATTCTGAAACTGAACCTAAAGTGTATGCTCCATGGTCTCAAAGCAAGCACATAGCAAAGGCAGCATTCACTATGATGTATGTGAAAATGTGCACAAGTATGGGTAGTGCTGATGTTGCAGCTCTGTCATGTGGTTGCATGGAGCCAAGTAGTGAAAAGCCATGTGAACCGTCATTCAAGGCAATCGGTAGGCTGAAAGTCAGAAAAAGTAGCGATATGTCCAACTCGAACCTGAGTGTGAATTTCATTTACTGAAGGAAGGCTAAGCAAATGAAGGAAATGTCAAAGGACAGTTAGGTATTGCAACATGTCACCAATTGTTCAATTGCACAACAAAAGGATGGTGGCATTCACTTAACAGGAGGCTTTCTGCATGTGTATATGGCATTGAGAGGCAAGCCTGTGCTTGCTATGTAAACCATTTGGTTGTGTAGGTCACACTCTAACCCCTGATGTCTCTTCCTGTCACTGAGTCCTGTGGTTGCTAACTCCTTTCTTGTTCCAAATGTGTTGCTGTTGGTCAGGTGTCCCTGTTTAGTAGCTGTGCTTTCTCAGGGTAGTCCAGGGAGCACATTATCATTGTGAGTCATTTATCTTGATACAGATATTGCACCATGTGGGGGTGCTACTCATGACCTTTGACCTTCTAACATGTGGTCACTCACAAGGTAATGGTTGCCCTCCAGTAATACATCAGTAAAAGTAAATACGAAGTACTTTCTGCTACAAACAGTGAGAACCCCCAATTAGGAGGCCCTTGTTAAAACCCGGACCAACAGAAAACTATTACTGCTTGGCTCTCCTATCCTGTTTGCACTGTGCACGCAATAAAAACTACTTCCGGTGCACTTCTGGTTGGTCTGGTCCGGGTTTTAACGAGGGCCCTGACAGGAGATGTTTCTCCTTCTAGAAAAAAAGCCAAAGATATTATATTTGCAGAGTTAGATGTACCTAGAGGTAATGGTTGCCCTCCAGTATGCATCAGTAAAGTAATTATTTACTTTCTGCTATCAGTGAGTATTTTCTGCTACAATCAGTGAGTGTACTGAATATTATGTACCAGCAGCCATTTTATATGTGCTATCAGAACCCACATCAGGGACTGACAGGAAACATTTCTTCCTATGGAGAAAAGCCATACAAAGTGCTTTTACCCACAAATGTTGAAAGATAGTTTATTTGCAGGGTTAGATGTACTTAGAGGTAGACTAAAGGTTGCCCTCCAGTAAAAATACTGAAGTATTTTCTGCTGTAACCAGTGAACCGAGTAGTTCATACCAGAAGCCACTTTGCATGTGCAGCTTGAGCTCCATTGGGGGACTGACAGGAAACATTTCTCTTTCTGGAGAAAAGTCATGCAAAGTGCTTTAGCCCACAAATGCTGAAAGATATTTGCAGAGTTAGACGAATTTAGATGTTCTTCAGTAGCCACTATCCCTGCATAGTTAATACAATGCCTGCAAGACATTGTATTCCCTCACAACATCTATGCTCAGCTCATTCCAATAGGAAGCCACTGTTCCCCTTTGTCTGCTTACAGTTGTTGATATGAAGCAAGTTTCCGGATGTAAACATGGCATAACGGCATTGATGTCTTTCTTCGCAGGTGCAGGTGATGTCTGGTTCTCACTCAGAAATACAACATACCAGAACAACAGTATTGTGATGCTGGAGGACATTGGTGAGCATGATGATGCCCTCCTCTGCATAACTAACTACAGTGCTTGTTGTGGATCTAATAACATGGGGCGTGTCTTAGGAGACTGGTTCTTCCCCGATGGAGATATAGTTCTCAGTGAAGGTAAGGAGTGGGACATCTACATAACCGGAGATCAGATGGTGGCACGTATGAACCGCAGAAGAGGTGGAATGGAAGGGATCTACTGCTGTGAGATACCTGATTCACTGAATGTTATCCAGACCCTATACATTGGAGTGTACTCAGCAAACACTGGTGAGTGGTGTGTGTACACTCTGTTCTGTAATCACACCACAGGTTTATTTTGCGGAAGAGTCATCTGTGATAGGCAACACTTGTAGCAATGTAAACTGATAACACACACTATTTTTGTTTGTACAAAGCACAGTGGCTTTTAGGCAAGTTCATTTTACTTTAGTCATGATAGCAGTTACTACAGTTTCTGTAGTGTTGTGTTCTTGTTAGCCTGAAGTTGTGGTGTCAAGTGGGAGAGAGGCAACTAGAAAAGCAGTAAACAGAAAATGGGATGGGAACAGGAATTTTCACAAAAAGATGCTTGGGCGAAAACGACTTGGAACTCACGGTTATTCGAGACAGCCAGCTTTTAGGCAACTCGATTTTACTTTAGTTGTAATAGTGATAATAGCCACACTCAGAATGGTTTCTGTAGTGTCATAATAGCGATACTACACTAAAGAACAGTTTAAATTTTCATTTTCAGTTAAAATTGTTATCTGCCCGAAGAAGTCCAAAGGTTAAAATGTAGCAACCAATTTCTATATTTTGAGGGCGAAAAGTTGCTACCAGAACTATACTGGTATTATGGATCCTCTCAGAGAAGTGCCTCATAAAGTTAATTTACTTGACTGTTAGAAACTGTAACTGATTTTAACCTGGAATAAGTTGCACACATCATATAGCAGGAATATTTCACCAGGGATGCCAAACCTAGCACTGCTGTAAAATCTTGCCAGAATAGTTTATTGTTACTGATACTCTTACCCACCAACTTGCTGATTTTTCGTGTTTTGCTAAGAAGCTTAGCTACACGCTGATGTTTATCTTCTGCTTGCTGGTTCCTAGTATCTAGGGATTAACAGGCCTACTTGCAAATGTTCAATCACATGTTACATTCAGAAGGCAACTGAATTTTTGGTACTCATAATGACTTGGTCTAAATTTAATTTTAGCCATTAAATTTTTTCACTATAAAATGAGTAACTTCAGAAACAAAAAATAGTTGCTTCAATGCATTTGGGGCTCTATTTATTTAATCTGGTTACATGGTAATGGTGGTAGATTGTATAGAACAATTTACGTGGTGAACAGCAACACAGTAGCGTCATTACTAGGCCCTCACATATCTGCATGCATAAGGCTATACTTAGCACATCCTCTCAGAGAAGACCATCATTTGACTACTCTTAGTTTTACAAGTTTTGGTATCTCTTCCTCTACAGCTGCAGTACTCAGAGGTATACCATACCAGAACAACAGTATTGTGACCCTGGAGGATATTGGTGAAGATGATGATGCCCTGCTCTGCTTAACTAACCAAACTGCTTGTTGTCATGGTCATTATACTGGTGTAAATGGGTCTGCCTTAGGGAACTGGTTCTTCCCCAATGGAACTAGAGTACCCAGTTCAGATAACCAGTGGGATTTCCATAGAACCAGAGGTCAGATGGTGGTACGTATGCACCGCAGAAGAGGTGGAGTGGAAGGGATCTATCGCTGTGAGATACCTGATGCGATGAATGTTACGAAGACCATATACATTGGAGTGTACTTAGCAAGCACTGGTGAGTGTAAGGTATTCCAACACTTGTAGCAAAGTAAACCAACAATATATGTATGGTATTTGCTCTGTGGTCTTTCTTTTGTCTTTCATATATTCATGTATAAGTTCTTGTACAGAGCTAAAAGTACTGTATTAAGAGCCCCATCCTTTGAGTTGCCAGGCAGTAGTAGTTTTTTCAATTTGACGCTGCATGAGAGTGCATATTCAGATCTTATCGTTTTGTGAACATAACAGCTATATTTGTTTATCTTTATCTTTAGCTTAATTTAAATAATTTATGAAGACACAAAAGAAAGACAACAATGTAGCTAAGGTTTCTTGATGAACATGTCCTAGCCAGACTATATTAGTTTGTGCGAAGAGTAACTGAACATGTCCACAAATCACAGGGATACTAAATTTAGGCAAATTGTCAAGAGGAGTTTAAGCACTAGTTGCCTGTGGGGAGGGGGCATGAGCACAAAGGTGTTACCTATCTTATATACATAAAAGTCAGACTATATTAGTTTGTGCGAAGAGTAACTTTTTGGCCATTTATTTCGTCTTGGACTTGGAAGGGTTAAGTGTCAAATATTAGGCCAAATTGTTCAAGTGCTTTTTGAAGCTTCAGTATGAAACTAATGGTACTGATGAATTTCACTTGAAGTGCAAAATTGCCTGGATTACTTAAGTTTGTAGCTGTACAGAGATGTTGTTTTTGTTGCAATACATTTTCCCAATGGAAGAATAATTGGCTGTTTGAAGTGACTTTTCACAATGAAAATTAGTTAATACTAGTGTATATACCATAGGTAGGGTATTAAAATAGCTTCCATTCTCATGGATATCTGTTGAAGGTATTTTTCATGTGTAGTCCCTGATATAAAATTAAAAAAAACATTTTGGCACATATATATATATGTATATATAGCCTTTTGCATGTTTGCAATGAAGATCGTAGAAACTGTTGTAACTATAACCGTAGTTCAAAAACAAAGTCACTTGGTTCTTGGATTTTAGCATACTTGATTCAAGGTTATACGATTTTTTTTTTCATTTGGTCCCCTACCTACTGTATAGGAGACGTGGTGAACAGGAACACAGTTTTGTCATTTCCAGGCCCCCACAATAAACTGTGCCTAGTACATTCAATAGGAAACCACTGCTCCCCCTTTGTCTGCTCTCAAATTGTAGATATGGAACATTATGACATTGGTATCTCTTCCTTCCCAGGTGTCTGGTTCTCACTCAATGGTACAACATACCAGAACAACAGTAATGTGAGCCTGGAGGACATTAGTGAAGGTGATGATGCCCTGCTCTGCTTAACTAACTACACTGCTTGTTGCAGATCTCCTTATACTGGTAAAAAGAAGAATGCCTTAGGAAACTGGTTCTTCCCCAATGGAAGTAGGGTTCCCAGTTCAGGTAGACAGTGGGATTTCCACAGAACCAGAGATCGGATGGTGGTACGTATGCACTGCAGAAGAGGTGGAGTGGAAGGGATCTACCGCTGTGAGATACCTGATGCAATCAATGTTACCAAGACCATATACATTGGAGTGTACTCAGCAAGCACTGGTGAGTGGCATGTGTATAGAGTATACAATTAAACCAAGGGGTCTACGGGTTTTCCTAACTCCTTAGCCCAGACTAGCTGGTATTCTCTATTGTCCTTCTGTGTTGTGTATTTTTGTCTTATTATTGTGTTCTAATTTGGCATGTTCTAGAACAATTCTTCACAGCCTGATCTGTATAAAAAGCTCATTCTCTGTCAGTTGTGTGTGGTCATTGCTGTAACTGGTGAGTTTGATGACAGTCAAGCCTAGTGTTGCGGCAAAGATGCGGCTTGCCTGCGGTTAGGCTTACACATAGGCGAAAACGACTCGGAACTCACGGTTGTCTTGTTCACGAGTAGAACCAGAGATGACTAGGGACTCACAGTAGTTTAGTCGTGTTTACAAATAGAACCAGAGACGACTAGGGACTCACAGTAGTTTAGTCGTGTTCACGAGTAAAACTGTAAAGAATTGGGGGAGTACAGCAACCAACTCAGATTATAGTCTGCATGAAATACGTACCTAGTTTAGTGTTTTTATAGTCACATCGTTAAAAGAGATCAACTGAATACTGCAAACCTAGAGAAGCTGAAACACATTGTGTTTATTTTGTGTCATGCCACATTCTGTGACACCTTCACAACGCACACAGAACCCACCACAGATTCTCAGAGTGATGGAGCAGCTATTGTTCCAGTAATCATAGTAGTAGCTGTTGTGGTCATACTTGTGATCATCATTATCATTGTCATTCTTGTGGTCCTCTTTAAGAGAAGGAACCTTCAGAATATCAGAAAACAAAATGAAGATATTGACTTGAAATTGAGTGCCACTGAGAATGAGGCCAGTTCATGTGCTGACCAGCCACTGTATGCAACAGTCCAGAAAGAGGCACCACCCAGTGTGCCTAGTAAGTCAGAAGAACTCGCAGAGTATTTGGACCGAAACAGCACTTTCACTGGTGAAGTTCCAACCCACCTAATACCAGCTGATAGCAAGTATACCGGCCTCCCTTCAAGTTCCTCCAGAATGTACCCCAGACTTGTTAAGATCTCAAATCCCACATTTGGAGAAACAGAGTCAAACCCATTGTACCAGAGCAATGATCAATGCCATGATCCCCCCACAAATGTGCCCCAAGAAAATGTTTCCAGTGTCGTCTACACTACACCAGATATTGTCAGCTCACAGACGGTTGCGACTTACAGAGGAAACTTTGATGTGGTATATAGCGAGCCAATCCAGCCTTCACTCTTCACAGGTGCAGTTGGAAGTCCCAGTGAGCCTGAGGATTTGCAGCCTTATGGCCCCATTTACACTGCCCCCACAGCCCTACCAAAGAGTGATAAAGTGCCATTAAACGTCTTTGCTAGTAACATTCAAGACATTTGTGAACTTGGAAAGGGGCTTTATGGCAAGGTCTTTCTAGCTGAAACAGTTGGGTTAAGTCCGAAAGATCTGAGAGTGAGTGAATCAGATGACAACAAGAGCAAGTCAACACTAGTCGCTGTGAAGACACTGAAATCAGGTGCTCCAAGTACCACAAAAGAAGCCTTTGAGAAAGAGGTCAATTTCATGTCAAGATTGAATGATAAAAATGTCATTCGTATACTTGGAGTCTGCTATGAGGACACTCCTTTCATTATGATGGAGTACATGGAGAAAGGAGACCTCAACCAGTACCTTCAAAAGTTCAAAGTACTGAGCACAACCGATTCAGAGCCACAAGGTCAGATCACAACCAGCACCCTAGTTCATATGACCACACAGATTGCTAGCGCTATGAAGTACCTCGCATCGCACAACTATGTCCACAGAGACCTGGCAACACGAAACTGCCTGGTAGGTCCAAACTACCTGGTGAAGATATCAGATTTTGGCATGAGTAGAAGTCTGTACGAATCTCACTACTACCACATTCAAGGGCGTGCTTTCCTTCCAGTTCGTTGGATGTCAATTGAGTGCTTTTATGGTAAATTCTCACAGAAGTCTGATGTGTGGGCATTCGGCGTTACCATCTGGGAAATCTTCACCCTTGCAAAGGAACAACCATACAATGACATGTCAGATAAGCAGGTCGTTGGGGATGCAATCAAAGGCAAGAATCGCAAGCTGTTGGCACGACCTGACATGTGCCCACTTGAAGTGTATGAAATCATGCTGAAGTGCTGGGTACACAACACCAAGCAGCGAGCAACATTTGAAGAACTTTTTCAGCAGCTCTCTTCCATTCACTGTGATCAGTAATTATTAATTTTATATTGGTGGTTGATATATTGTGTTACAGGTTGTTAGTGTCAGTGTGTTGACTTTTTCTAATTTTTTATACCACATTTAGGATTGCTGAAAGTTTGTAGTACAGCTTGAAGTTAACTGTAACCCCAGGGGTAAGTTTACTCAATAGTTTTACTAAGCACTTTATTGTAGAAGAACTTAAAAATACTGCAAGCATGTTACTAGCTTATTGTCATTGTCATTTTCCATTAGATTCACAGAGGTGTCTGAGTACCTTTTGCCGCCTGCTTCTTGCTCTCCTCTCTCCTCTACTCCCCACTCTCTCAGTGCTTTTTAGAAATTTAGTTAAAGGGGAAATCGCTTGATAAGGAGGGAAGTTGGAAAGGGTACCTCACTGGCTGTGTAGCTGTCACCATATAAGGAGGTCTGGAGACATGCTCCCCCAGATATATATTTTTTGAAATGTAGGTGTTATGGGATCACATTTGGTGACTTCTGAGCAACTACACAGGAAGCATTATCCACATACCGGTAGGAGGTCTTGGAGCAATAGCTATGCGCACAAGTCACCCCCCCCCCCCAAAAAAAAAAAAAATTTTAAAAATAAATGATGGAAGTGGAAGTTTAGGTGCTCTGAAGTGACTTCTGAGACCCAATTGCAACTACACATGATGTATTGTTCAAAATACATTACAGACGGAGAGATGGCTGTTGGATACTGCATGCATGTGCATTAAAACTTTATAGAAGTATGAAACAATATTATTGTAGTAGGTACTTTCAGTGAGCGGTATTTAGTAGTACTTCAAACTAACTAGTAATAAGCAGTGGTCACCATGCAATAAAGCATTTTGAATAACGTTGGAGTAAGTCATTTGGAAACACTGATCACATGGAGAAACACAGTCCCAGCAGTGCCTCAGTGACCCCTGAGCAGACTACCAGTATGTGAGGATCCTCCTAGTGACAGTGATACTCGTGCACTGATAGACCTAACAGTACACAAGCACTGGGAGATGGAGTGCAGTAGTGCATGTAAAATGCTATGTATATGCAGCATGGTGCATGTTGTTACATAGTTAACAGTGCATGCCCGGACCATATATAAAAGTTTGCAGTGTTGTGAAATTGTATAGATGTAGCTATGCATGTGCAGCATGGTGCATGCTGTTGTTCAAAGTTTCAGCCATACTATTATACTGCAGCCCAAAATGATTGTTTCTATGCATTAGCATGTTTGTGTACACTAGCTAGTCACCATTTGATGGTATAATCTATGATTCAGCAATACTTCAAGCACAGATATAAATCGATGGGGTTTGTTGCTCTTAGCTATTTGAAGATCAAAAAGAGGGTTCACTGTTGTGAACTTAAGCTCGGGAAAATGTTAATTTCAACTGAAGTTTTTTGTCTATAGCTGCATCTCATAGGTGAAGAAAGTGTGTGAAACTTACCTTGCCCTGCACTGTGTCAAAAATTGATGCTCCTTTATGTTTCCTCACCACTGTGGTCCAGCAACCCATAAGGTTTAGTCTTTGTCATTTCATCTCATAGCCTCTGCCCGGCAGCCTCATGCAACTTCAATCCTGCTACATACATACAATAGCACTGATGAGGTACATTCTATCTACCCCACCCACACAGTAGTTTAGGATAATGATTGTCATCTTTCGAAATATCTTTGCTTTGCTAAGCCTGGTAGTACCTGGGCGTCTTCAGATGTTTTCATATATGAGTTACCACATGAATGGGAATTGATTCACCTTGTCTTTTGTATGACTCCACGTCTGATTACCATGATTACTTTGTGTTCTGTCTGGGCATTGCATTAAAACTAGCTAGACAGATTAAAACTGTTCCCAAGCCATTTCTACAACAGGCTCCACATTACTTGTAAAAATTATTGTATATAGCTAAAGTGGTGAAACTGTTCAGGAAAATAATAGCAAGCACCCATTCAATCTTCGCAGCATAATGACTGTGTGCTACAAGCCCCAAAAGGATATCATTCCACAGCTCCAGTGTGTCTGAGTGTGCGCTGACTAAAACATTCAGTGCAACTATCAGGTAGATATAGGAGGATTATAAGGGCTGGTGGTTTGTCCAGTGATTGTACGAAACTCAGCACTGCATGGAAGCTCAAGTCAGGAGTCCTGGGTTTGATTCCTGGTGACTGCCAGCTATTCACTTTGTTTCTTTTTGTCTACCCTCCTGTGGTGAACACCGAGTAAAATCAACAAGGAAGCGGTGTGCTTAATTGGATCAGGTATATGTAATTACATGCTATTTTTATTTTTTTATTTTTTTTTATTTATGAAAATTTTAATGCAAAGGATGCATAAGGGTTGGTGAGATAGCTCAATGGCTAGTAAAGGTGACCTTCCCCAAAACAAAAAAGATAGGTAGAGTAACAGCAAACAAATCAAAAGACAGCAAAAGTTGCTAGGGTGAGATAACAAAAGATTACAGGGAAAGGGGGTGAGTGTACACATAGTTCTGCAGAGCAGATTTAAAAGATGAGGGTGACTGACTACTAACAACAGTAAGTGGAAGTATATTCCATAGGTAAATTACATCAATGAAAAAGGAAGATTTGTGAGCTACAGTTTTTACGAGTGGCATAAAAATAATTCTATCATCGCATGGGAATGTGAACCTCCACCTTAGATGAGATGACACCTGGTGAATGAGGCAGGAAGAGACCCATGGATGCTGCTGCAAGGCTCAGAGTGAGTCATTTGGCCATAATAGCTACACGCGATAGCGTCACCATCTAGTGGCGCGCGTACGTAAATTGCGCTTGTAGCTAATTGTGCACTTAGACTACATGTTGCATGTAGCTCTTCTCGCAAAGCCGGACTCGCACACGCGATTGAAAGTCTTGCTTCATGAGGCAACTATACGAACTATACCTTACTAGCTCTCTATATTCTGAAATTGGAGCTGGGCAGTAAAAAGCCACGTGAACCTTCTCATTTAATATTCAACGCAATTGATGGGCTTGTAAAGTTAGAACTAGTGATAGCATGTACCCATCGTCATGAAAAAGTGTTCAACTTGAGGTCACTTGAACTCCATTGCTCAGCAGTTTCTGGACTGCACTTACTGAAGGGAAGGTTAACACTGGCGTTTCACAGGTATTGCAGAGTGTCAATGAATGTCTGAAACGCGTCCTTCAGCAGTTTCTGGAATGCTCATAATCGTTCCATGAAGGACTTGTATTGAAGGATGGTCGGTTTCTTAGGGTAAGCCAGGGAGGAAGTTATCATTGTGAGTCGTTTCTCTTTATCCTGATACAGATATTGTACCTTGTGGCGGCTCTACTCATGACCTTTGACCTTCTAACGTGTGGCCAGTCACAAGGTAATGGATGTCCTCCAGTTTTACAAAATACCAAAGCACTTTCTGTTGCAACTAGTGAACCAGCAGGCACTTTACATGTGCTATCAAAACCTCATTCAGGAACCAATTGGAAAAATTTCTCTTTCTGGAGAAAAGCCATGCAAAGTGTTTGTGCCCACAAATGTTAAAAATGTCTTATTTGCAAGGTAAATGTACTTTGGTATACTAAACATGCATAGTTAATATAATGCTTGCAAGACACAGTAGCCAAAAGGTTCCCTTCCAATGGCTCATCCCTCTGTTTGCTTTCAGTTTTAGATATGGAGCAAGTTTCCAGGGTAGGGAAATACCAGTTCCCCGAGCCAGGTATCACTTCTCCAGTATTAGTAACATTAGGTCGGCAACAAGCAGTTTGGTTAGTTATACAGAGTAGGGCATCATCATCTTCACCAATGTCCTCCAGAATCACGATACTGCTGTTCTGGTATGTTGTACCATTGAGTGAGAACCAGACATCACCTTCTCCTGGGAAGGAAGAGATACCAATGTCACTATGCTTAGGCAATGGAACTAGAGTTCCCAGTGAAAAGGTTAACTATACGTCAGGTGAGGAGTGGGGTATCTACAGAACCAGAGGTCAGATGGTGATACGTATGAACCACAGAAGAGGTGGAGAGGAAGGGATCTACCGCTGTGAGATAGATACCTGATGCAATGAATGTTACCCAGACCATATACATTGGAGTGTACTCAGCAACTGGTAAGAGTGGTCGGTCTTGTTCTGGTCGTACAGCAGTGCTTATGTTGCAGATTGGTGAAGGTTCAAGATTGATAGAGTATATACCATAAGGGGTAGCAGTGTCAGTACATACAGTCTATTGTGTATACCGTATGGCGAGAAATTTTTGCGGGACAAGATTTTCGCGGTTTTCGCGGATTTGCCTCAGACCGCGAAAATTTTAACCGCGAAATTTTGTGATCGTCGTGCTTTGTGCTTTGTGATCGTCGAACCGCGAAAATTTTTTCGCAAAATCTTTGCCAGCGGCCAATCCGCGAAAATTTTGTCCCGCATAAATTTCTCGCCATACGGTAATTATAGCAATAGTCTATTGTGATAAGGTATTCCAACACTTGTAGCAAAGTAAACCAACAATATATGTATGGTATTTGCTCTGTGGTCTTTCTTTTGTCTTTCATATATTCATGTATAAGTTCTTGTACAGGGCTGAGAAGTAATGTATTAAGAGCCCCATCCTTTGAGTTGCCAGGCAGTAGTAGTTTTTTCAATTTGACGCTGCATGAGAGTGCATATTCAGCACTTATCGTTTTGTGAACATAACAGCTATATTTGTTTATCTTGATATTTAAATAACTAATAGCTAAGGTTTCTTGATAAATATGTCCACAAATCACAGGGATACTAAATTTAGACAAATTGTCAAGAGGAGTTTAAGCACTAGTTGCCTGTGGGGGGGGGCATGAGCACAAAGGGAGGGAGGCAAGGTGGGGGGGGGGGGGGGGGGGGCATGAGCACAAAGGTGTTACCTATCTTATATACATAA
This sequence comes from Agelas oroides, assembly GCA_949130485.1. Lineage (NCBI taxonomy): Eukaryota > Metazoa > Porifera > Demospongiae > Agelasida > Agelasidae > Agelas > Agelas oroides. The sequence continues at coordinate 7,536,861 of OX422192.1, read as the reverse complement.
ATGCCAGACTATAATAGTTTGTGCGAAGAGTTACTCTTTGCCCATTTAATTCGTCTTGGACTTGGAAGTGTTAAGTGGGCCAAATTGTGTTCAAGTGCTTTTTTGAAGCTTCACTATGAAACTAATGGTACTGATGGATTTCACTTGAGGTGTGAAATCACCTGGATTACTTAAGTTTGTAGCTGTACAGAGATGTTATTTGTGTTGCAATACATTTTTCCTATGGAAGAATAATTGGTTGTTTGAAGTGACTTTTCACAATGAAATTTAGTAAATACTAGTGTATATACCATTGGTAAGGTATTAAAATAGCTTCCATTCTCATGGATATCTGTTGAAGGTATTTTTCATGTGTAGTCCCTGATATAAAACACATTTTGGCACATATATATATATAGCCTTTTGCATGTCTGCTATGCATGTTTTTGGAGCAATGAAGATCATAGAAACTGTTGTAACTATAGTTCGAAAACAAAGTCACTTGGTTCTTGGATTTTAGCATACTTACAATTGGTCCCCTAACTACTGTAGCTATAGGATATGTGATGAACAGGAACAAAGTTATGCCCCCACAATAAACTGTGCCTAGTACATTCAATAGGAAACCACTGCTCCCCCTTTGTCTGCTCTCAAATTGTAGATATGGAGATTACATAAACATTATGACATTGGTATCTCTTCCTTCCCAGGTGTCTGGTTCTCACTCAATGGTACAACATACCAGAACAACAGTATCGTGACCCTGGAGGATATTGGTGAAGGTGATGATGCCCTGCTCTGCATAACTAATCAAACTGCTTGTTGCCGACCTCCTTATACTGGTGAAATGGGGCGTGTCTTAGGGAACTGGTACTTCCCCAATGGAACTAGAGTTCCCAGTGGGACTGTTTATCCATCCAGTGACATCTACAGAAGCAGAGATCAGATGGTGGTACGTATGAACTGCAGAAGAGGTGGAGTGGAAGGGATCTACCGCTGTGAGATACCTGATACTTTTGGCTTTATCCAGACCATATACATTGGAGTGTACTCAGCAAACACTGGTGAGTGGTGTGTGTACACTCATGTTCAGTAATCACACCACAGGTTTATGTTGCAGAAGAGTCAACTGTGATAGGCAACACTTGTAGCAATGTAAACTGATAACACACACTATTTTTGTTTGTACAAAGGACAGTGGCTTTTAGGCAAGTTGATTTTACTTTAGTCATGATAGCAGTTACTACACTACAGAACAGTGAACAGTTTCTGTAGTGTTGTGTTCTTGTTAGCCTGAAGTTGTGGTGTCAAGTGGGAGAGAGGCAACTAGAAAAGAAAAAAAACCCAGAAAACGGGATGGGAATGGGAATTGCACAAAAAGATGCATGGGCGAAAACGAGTCAGAACTCATGGTTATCTTGTTTACAAATAGAACTAGGGACTCACAGTAGTATAGTCTTGTTCACGAGTAGAACCAGGGACGACTAGGGACTCACGGTAGTTTAGTCTTGTTCACGAGTAGAACCAGAGACGACTAGGGACTCACGGTAGTTTAGTCTTGTTCACGAGTAGAACCAGAGACGACTAGGGACTCACAGTAGTTCAGTCGTGTTCACGAGTAGAACCAGAGACGACTAGGGACTCACAGTAGTTTAGTCTTGTTCACGAGTAGAACCAGGGACGATTAGGGACTCACGGTAGTTTAGTCTTGTTCACGAGTAGAACCAGGGACGACTAGGGACTCACGGTAGTTTAGTCTTGTGGTACATATGCACCGCAGAAGCAGTGGAGTGGATGGAATCTATATCGCTGTGAGATACCTGATGCAATGAATGTTATCCAGACCACATACATTGGAGTGTACTCAGCAAGCACTGGTGAGTGGTTAATCTTGTTCTGGTAGCTAGTAATTACCTTGCAGAAGGTGAGATTCAAGCATGATATAGAGATATGGTGAGGCAAATATATATATCTCCTACAATGTCAGCACATAACATATACTCAACTGTTATAAGGTATTCAAGTTGTTATGTTGGCAAAGCTAATCATATAGGGACATTGTTGGTTTACAATTAGTGTTTGAATTTTGCCAATGGCACTTGATACCATTCTTCTGGTCATCAGTTTACTGAGAACTTTAGTTTTTTGTTTTATCTTGGATGCCAGTACTTCTGTTAGTCTTTTGACGGTTGGGTCTCATGCAGGTGGATGTGGAAGGGTTTTTATTTTCACAAACTGTCGAACTGGGTCATGCATGAATGTGCATGTTTGTCACCGTGGCTTGTTTCTGAATGATGCTATAGCAGACTTCTGTAGTAGTCCTTGCTGCACGGAGCAGACAATCTTGTACATTTCATCTGTAGTATAGAGTAAATAATTCACTACTAATTATATAGTTGTGTGACCTGAAGAAGGCTACAGTACCATAGTCAAAACATTGGCAGTGAACTTTTATTTTAAGTTGATACGTGTTTTAATTGACAAAACCCACAGTCTTACCTATTTCTGATTGCATTTTTACTTCTTTATCCATGCAGGTTCACCCAATGTAGCTAACCTTACTTACAACGAGCTGTCCAGGACCCCTACCTGCATCTCCACTGGTGGACCCCCTGCCACTGTCACCTGGAGAAGGGATGGGATGATGGTAACTCTCAATGCTACTCACCAGCAAACCAAGAACTTAGTTGATGCTGTTAATGGTACCTACCAGACAGTGCTCACCATTGACCCTTCATTGGATCTGAGGGAAATTGTAGGAGCATACAACTGCACAGTGAAGAATGACAGGGGAGAGTCTTCAGAGACAGTGGTTGTACCAGGTGAGAGTTGTATGCTTTTATCCTGTGCTTGTCATAATACCAATAAGGGGTGAAGACATGTTTGATGTAATGTGGCAAATTAGAAGAAAGTGAACACTCTGACAGTCACTGGGAATCAAGCTACCATACAGTGCTCTGACCACAAAGGTACGAACATCAGTCAACCAAAAAACCTTGCAATTCTTTGCTTGTACTTTGTGCACAACAGCAACTCTCCAACTCTTTAGTTGACATTTATGTAGGTAGGTAGAGTTGCATTAAGCTGTTGAAAATTTGTGATCAGCTCACTCAGACTCACCCCCCACAGGCTTGCCCCCCCCCACACACACACACACACACACACAATGTTTTACATTTCCCTAGTAGTATCACCAATATGTGTAAAACTCCTCTTAGGGAACACGTACTAAACATAACCTTGTACCCACACTGCTTTTCATTGACACAAATTATGTGTAAACAGACTAGCCTGGGAGAAATTCTTTCAATCCGAAATCCAGATAAGGAACCTTCAGAATATCAGAAAACAAAATGCTGACTTGAAATTGAGTACCACTGAGAAGGAGGCCAGTTCATGTGCTGACCAGCCACTGTATGCAACAGCGCAGAAAGAGGCACCACCCAGTGTGCCTAGTAAGTCAGAAGAACTTGTAGAGTATTTGGACCGAAACAGCACTTTCACTGGTGAAGTTCCTGATAGAAAGTATACCCTCCCTTCAAGTTCTTCCAGAATGTCCCCCCGACTTGATAATATCTCAAATCCCATGTTTGGAGAAATGGAGTCTAACCCAATGTACCAGAATAATGATCAATGCCATGATCCCCACACTTATACAAATGTGCCCCAAGGAAATATTTCTGATGTCATCTACACTTCACCAGATATTGTCAGCTCACAGACTGTTGAGACTTACAGAGGAAACTTTGATGTGGTATATAGTGAGCCAATCCAGCCTTCACTCTTCACAGATGCGTCTGGAAGTCCCAGTGACTCTGAGGATTTGCAGCCTTATGGCCCCATTTACACAGCCCTACCAAAGAGTGATAAAGTGCCATTAAAAGTCTTTGCTAGTAACATTCGAGAGATTCGTGAACTTGGAAAGGGGCGTTTTGGCAAGGTTATTCTAGCTGAGACGGTTGGGTTAAGTCAGAAAGATCTGAAGGTGAGTGAATCAGACGACGACATGAACAAGTCAATGCTAGTCGCTGTAAAGATGCTCAAATATGGTGCTCCAAGTACCACAAAAGAAGCCTTTGAGAAAGAGGTCAATTTCATGTCAAGATTGGATGATAGAAATGTCATTTGTATACTCGGAGTCTGCTGTAAGGACACCCCTTTCATTATGATGGAGTACATGGAGAAAGGAGATCTCAACCAGTACCTTCAAAAGTTCAAAATACTGAACACAACTGATTCAGAGCCACAAGGTCAGATCACAACCAGCACCTTGGTTCATATAACCACACAGATTGCTAGTGCTATGAAGTACCTCGCATCACACAACTATGTCCACAGAGACCTGGCAACACGAAACTGCCTGGTAGGTCCAAACTACCTGGTGAAGATATCAGATTTTGGCATGAGTAGGAATCTGTACGAATCTCACTACTATCGCATTCATGGGCGTGCTATCCTTCCAGTTCGTTGGATGTCAATTGAGTGCTTTTACGGTAAATTTTCACAAAAGTCTGATGTGTGGGGATTCGGTGTTACTACATGGGAAATCTTCACCCTTGCAAAGGAACAGCCATACAATGACATGTCAGATAAGCAGGTCGTTGAGGATGCAATCAAAGGCAAGAATCGCAAGTTGTTGACAAGACCAGACATGTGCCCACTTGAAGCGTATGAAATCATGCTGAAATGCTGGGTACACAACACCAAGCAGCGAGCAACGTTTGAAGAACTATATCAGCTGCTCTCCTCCATTCACTGTGATCAGTAATTATTACTTTTATATCAGCCCATTGGTGGTTGATATATTGTGTTACAGGTTGTTAGTGTCCGCGGGTTGGCTTTTTTTTTTATACCACATTTATGATTGCTGAAAGTTTGTAGTACAGCTTGAAGTTAACTGTAACCCCAGGGGCAAGTTTACTCAATAGTTTTACTAAGCACTTTATTGTAGAAGAACTTAAAAATACTGCAAGCATGCTACTATGGCTTATTGTCATTGTCATTTTCCATTAGATTCACAGAGGTGTCTGAGTACCTTTTGCCGCCTGCTTCTTGCTCTCCTCTCTCCTTTTTGTGGTTCCCTACTCTCTCCACTTTTTTTTTTTGGTTTTTAGAAATTTGGTTAAGGTATGGAAATCGCTATCATACGGAGGGAAATTGGAAAGCTGTTGCTACATATGGAGGTCTGGGAACATGTGTTTCTTCTTGGATGTTTTCAGTTTTAGTTTTTAGTTTAGCATCTAGTTGTAGTTTGATTAGCTAAAATTAGGTACGCATGCAGTTAAATTTAGAAATTGGCCAGGTTCCCAAGCCAATTCTACAACACAGGCTCCATAACACTCCACATCACTTGTAGAATTGAAGTGGTGGAACTGTGGAAAGTAAGACAAGCACTAGCCTCGCATAGCCAGACTCTTGCACAAGCACTTAACCGCCTTCACTTAATTGGCTCAGGAATGTAATTGAATGTAAAAGTCATGCGTTATCAGCGCGTACGAATGTGAATCTCCTTAACTGTACGAGGTGACACTGGGTGAACGAAGGCGAGAAGAGAGCCATGGATGCTGCTGCAAGGCTCAAAGTGAGTTCCTTATCCATGATAATACTAATAGCTACACGCCACAGCACGTCACATGCAATAAGTGGCCCGTAGGTAAAATCGCGCTTGTAGCAGCTACCTTCCTACAAGAGCGTAATGGCATCACTGTTCTTTCCACGGGCAAAGGGAAGTGTCTCTGCCTTGGCTTCCTTCCCTTCCATTTGGAAAGCTTAGCCCTGGGAGTTCACCGCCTGTATATTCACTACACACCGACGTATTGCTTGTCATTCGCGCGTTTCACATGCACACAGAAAGGCTGCGGGTACATCGGTTCCCACGTTATAATGACATTATCAGTTATTACACATTCAGGGTACACGAGGTGCATGATAGCAGACCCTCGCACTGTACGCTTGGGTCTGGCTTCACCGCACAGTGTGAGGGTCCGGTACATGTTCCATGTAGCTCTTCTCGCAAAGCCATGCAGACTCACACACGCGATTGAAAGTCTGCCTTCATGAGACAGCTGTACAAACTTCCATTATGCTGCAGTACCGTAACCTTCCTAGCCCTCTGCATTTCTGAAACTGGAGCTGGGCAGTAAAAAGCCACGTGAACCTTCTCATTATTCAACGCAATTGATGGTCTTGTAAAGTTGGAAATATCAGAGAGTCGGTAGACTCTCTAAGTAGGGATGGCGCCGACGCGCAATATATGCAATACTTAAGCAAAAGCCGTATAACTTCAACACAAACACACTAAAAGCTTATTTAAGCGCCCAGGCTTCCTCTTTGAGTGCCTTTGTGATCAGCAAGACTCATATACGTGGCCAAAAGCCACGCGGAAGACAGCTAAACGCAAAAGTGTGGGGTAGCGAAAGTGCCATTTTTCGTCTTCTTTCTTTCTTTCTTTCTTTCTTTCTTTCTTTCTTTCTTTCTTTCTTTCTTTCTTTCTTTCTTTCTTTCTTTCTTTCTTTCTTTCTTTCTTTCTTTCTTCAGACCACTTGTCAAACAACGATAACTCAAAAACGGCTCAAGTACTCACCTTGATTTTAGCACGAAACGGATGCTCATCACAGCGCGCAGCTTCCCAACCACTCAGCGTCTTCATAGCTTCAAATTTACCCTTGTCAAAAAAAGCTGTTCACAGCACAGCCCGACTGCTGTCCGTTGCGTAGGACGCCATTTTCTAATCTTGTACGCATGCGCACATGCAGTCTCGGTCCCAGACCAAAGACCACGGTTATTTCTCTGGGAACGAGACTAGTGCTCACGCGAAATCGCGCGCGCGTGTTGACCATGTATATACCTGCACGGCTGGCACGGTCTATTCCCGTGGTTGTGGACACCACGTAGGTAAGGAGCTGTATTCAGTTGCTAACTTATAGCTACACTATAAAATACAGCTTTAGGTAACGCCTGGATGGTCAGTTTTTATGCTCTGTCAGTACAGTTTTCTGTGCTGGTGTGATCGTAAATCAGGAAATCGGCTTCACAAAGGGCTCAAAATCTGGTACAGAGAGTTATTAACCCTCCATCAGATTCCAGCTGGCATGTTACATGCTTGGAACCACTGCTAAGCTGTCAAATTTACGCTGTTTCAAGTTCTAGGGTTGTAGTTACACTTGAACGAAATCTTCTTAGGCTTAGGTCTAACTGTAACTGAGATTAACATCTAAAAAGTACAGAAACAAGAAATAAAAAACATTAAAAATGTAAAAAAAATGTAGGGATGGCATGCCAAAAAGTATACAAACAAGGTAGGGGTGAAAAAGATGTAGGGATGGGGCATTGCCTTTATGTTGACCTTTGCTTTTGTGCTATCATCCCTACCTTGTTTGTATACTTTTTGGCATGCCATCCCTACATCTTTTTACATTTTTAATGTTTTTTATTTCTTTAGAACTAGTGATAGCATGTAGCCATCGTCATGAAAAACTGTTCAACTTGAGGTCGCTTGAATTCCATTGCTCAGCAGTTTCTGGACACTTGGTGAAGGAAAGCTAAGCACTGGCGTTTCACAGGTATTGTAGAGTGTCTGAACTGTGTCCTTCTGCAGTTTCTGGACATTGCTCATAAACACTGGTGTTCCATGAAGGACTTTCAAATATGTACAGGCTCGTAGCCAGGATTTTCAGAAGGGGGGTTACATGGGTGTCTGATGTACATGTATACGTGCATAAGCATGGATGACTAGGGGGGTGTGGGGGCATGCTCCCCCAGGAAAGTTTTTTGAATTAGATGCTCTGAGATTGCTTCTGAGGCCATTTTGGGACAGAAGCAGAGCCATAATAGCTACATGGTTCGCAGAGTAATGCATCCAATATTTGGCTGTCAATATATGTATTTGAATTTTCACAAAAGAAAGTACTAGTTCAGCTGCCGCTTCATTGTTGGTGGTGGACAGCTTGTGAACTCTCAAGCGCCTGAAATAGCGATTTATTTACGCACCTATTTACACGCATCCTTTCATCACAGCTGCGTAAACCACCTACGAGCGTGGTCCGCATTCATCTGCTGGTCCTCCACAAACAAATGGGGTGCATAGCTGCAACCAAACTCGTTTGGACAGCAGTGATTCTCAATGGCAGCAAAGCTAGTGGACCACTTACAAGCGGTAGGGCACTTAAAATGTACAGCTGGACGGTGTATAAAATCTTTGAGGCCAAAACGGGAGTTCAAGCGAACCCCCTCGAAACCCCCCCCCTGCCTATGGGCCTGAATTATCATTGTAAGTTGTTTCTCTCTATTTTGATACAGATATTGTACCTTGTGGGAGTGCTACTCATGACCTTTGACCTTCTAACATGTGGCCAGTCACAACAAGGTAGTGGTTTCCTTCCAGTAGTGTAACCATTTATAAAAATTACTGAATTTCTGTCTACAGACGACCATAATATTCCATACGTTTCCATGCGTTTTCAGAATGTTGGTATATATGACTCAAGGCTGTTCAGTTGCCACTTGATCGTTGGCGGTGACTCACTAGAACAACTGGTGAACTCTTGAGTGCCTGAAATAGCGATTTATTTATGCACGTATTTATGCACGTCCTTTCATCGCAGCGGCGTAAACCGCTTATGCGCGCGTTTGCGCTGATCTCCATGAACAAACCCGCATAGCTGCAACCAGACTCATTTGGACAATGATGATTCTTAGTAGCATCGAGGCTAGTGGACCACTTTTAAACGGTAGGGCACTTAAAATGCACAGTTAAGCGGTGTTTAAAATCTTTTTGGAGGCCAAAAGGGGGGTTCGAGCGAACCCCCTCGAACCACCCCTGCCTACGGGCCTGCAGTGGCGGATCTAGGATATTCAAAAGGGGGGTTCCAGTGTGCACTTGACTGGTCGCTATACTTGGCGGAGCGTAATGAAGCGTGCGAAGCTCGCCCGCTAGGGGGGGTGTGGGGGCATGCCCCCCCCCCCCCCCCAAGAAAATTTTCGATTTCAGACCTTCTGAGATCGTTTCTGGTGCCGTTTTGAGGTGAAATAGCAAGAGTTGGACGACCTACTGCCAAATCTAGTCATTGTGTTTGAAGCCTTTAAACACTCGCAGAATTTAAAAGGCGTGGCTCCACATCGCTCCGCAGAGGCTACAAAGGCTTTGTCCGAACTGAATATCTCGAAGCAACTCTAGGCCTAGTCAAACGTCTGGAGATCAGTAAGGAACTGATACGTGAGTGTGTAAACCTGTGCCTGGTTGTTGTTGCTGCATGCCACTGCTGCATAATCATTTGATGGACTCATGCAGTTATGTATGCAAAAATACACTACTAGCCGCCAAAGGGGGGTGCCCCCTTACCCCCCCTAAATCCGCTACTGCATTGGAGTGTGCTCAGCAACGTATTAAGGGTTCATCTATTGAGCTGCCAAACAGTGGTAGAGTTTCACATTAGTGTTGCTTGACTGCAATTATTGTTTTTGTGATCATCATGGTTAAATTTCGCCAACGCTTGTCTCTGAATTTAAACACAAAAAGACCACCTTGTCCATGAATCTGCAAACGCTTCTCAGATATACTGAATTGGTAAGAAGTAGGCTGTTGTGAGTGGCTATCATTGCTCATTTTCAAAATGTACCTCTAGTTGAAAAGCTATAAACGTGGGAGAAAAATTGAGAGACTTGAGTTTGATAATTACCATGCACAATGTAGGTGGGCAGATGTTACATACTAAAGTATGTATCTAGTGCCTACTTACTGTTCAGCTACAGTGTAATGTCCTCCAAGCGTGGGTGCTTAATTCAAACCCTACGGTATTTAGATAGTTTTTTTTCACATTACAACATTGGTATCTCTTCCTTCCCAGGTGCAGGTGATGTCTGGTTCTCACTCAGAAATACAACATACCAGAACAACAGTATTGTGACCCTGGAGGACATTGGTGAAGGTGATGATGCCCTACTCTGCATAACTAACTACACTGCTTGTTGTCGACATCCTGCCTCAGGGAACTGGTTCTTCCCCAATGGAACTAAGGTTCCCAGTTCAGGTAGACAGTGGGATTTCCACAGAACCAGAGGTCGGATGGTGGTATATATGCACCGCAGAAGAGGTGGAGTGGAGGGAATCTACCGCTGTGTGATACCTGATACTTTTGGCTTTTTCCAGACCCTATACATTGGAGTGTACTCAGCAAGCACTGGTGAGTGGTATGTGTATAGAGTATACAATTAAACCAAGGAGTCTACTGGATTTAGATGTCTGTGGATACCTATATAAACACCTGCATGCGAAGAGCAGTGGTGTTTATGGTTTCCTAGAGGATCTAAACCCTGTAGGCCCGAGGGTTTCATCAGATAAGGTATTTATACTATAGCCAATCAAATCGTTTAACTCCTTAGCAACAACACTGCCTAGCATTGGCTACAGTACAGTTCAAATTCTAAATGAGTGATCGTTTACTTTGTGATGATTCAACTTTCTACTTGCTCGGCGACACTCACTAGTGATTGGAATTCAAATTCAGAGCGCCTGAGAACGAGAATGAAATGTCCTGCCCCATAAATCATGAAACTTCCTGGTGAGTGTGTTGTGTTGAGCGAGTACTAACATAGTCTTGTACCCAGACTACTTTTCGCCAACTAAGTGGGAAAATAGTCCAGTAAACTGCCTATGCCAGTTTGATTCCAAGTCATTGTGACATCACGTCAACTGGATTGTGAATTCGAAAATGCTCTAGTAACCAGTGAACTCCAAGACAGCTTACTTGTGCTGCTTTAGAATAGCCTATAGTCTGGGGTTGCCCGATCAACATCCATTTTGCTAGTAGATTGTTGGCACGCAATGAAGTGAATTGTTGGAAAATAACAATGCACCAGCATTCCAGCGCCACTTGAACAAATGGAATAGGCAATTGACCAGACCCATTTTTCCGGGGTTGGCCTAATGAGAAATGTGGAAATAAGGAAAGAAAAATGAGGAAATGCGTGCAACATTGTCATCGCACTCTGTCTTTCAGCCTCTGACTTGAACTGCTCACCACGAGATCTACCATATAATTTCTAATAATTCATACAAAATTAAATAATTTCAATTTTAGCTGTACTATTTGAATAGAGTATACACTGCAAAAATAAAGTTGTTATGTTAGCAAAGTATTTGGCTACTACAATTACGTGACTATCCTTACTATGCAAATTCTATGAATGTAGGGCTGGAAAAGGAGCTGATACTTGAGTAATTTTTACTAGTGTCCCACAAATTGTTTTACAAGCACCAAATTCTTTGAATTAGCATAGGAAAGACAGTCATGCAATTGTAATAACCAAACAATTTGCTAACGTTACAATTTGCTTTTATAGTGTACGAAAATTACCGAATATTCCGAGAAACGGGGGGTGTACCAATAACTAGAGTATTTGTACGAAGTGAATAGAAGAAAAACGTGTACAAGTTTTTCGACACTAAGGAAACCAATCAGCAGGTACTTTTCTAGCTTCAGTTAGCTGCCATCATGTATAACGAGTAACTTTGGCTCCGATCTATGTGCATACATATTAAAACATGTCAGTCGCACTAAGACTCTTAGCCGACATCGAAGAATGAACTTACAGCATGCTGTACAGCATTCGCTGAACGTTAGTCTCGTGAGGCTTCACACGAATAAGCCTGCGGGAGCACGCGGACTGACCCCTACCCGGCTTATTTCGACATCGTCCCTGCACGTACGATCAGAATCAAGAGTCAAAAGAACATGTTGATTCACATTTGTGGACGTTGGAAACGCTCTCACCATATTTGCGTCAACTCGGAGTGCCTGTGTTCAAAGGCGCTTCCACTGTACGAACAATAGAATAATAATTTCATTTTACGCGTATGAATAAAATAGAGTACGTAAATTACCGTTTTTTTTTCCCCGGAAAAGGGGGGTGTACGAATTAACAGCACATACACTCAACTGTGATAAGGTATTCGAACACTTGTAACAATGTAAACCAACAATGTGTCTCGTGCCCAGACTCCACCCTCTCACAAGGAGATGAATTAAGTTGAATTTCTTGGGCTTGCATGCACTTTGTGACTAGCAATGTTCAAGACATTTTACACCACACTACTCAAAAGTGTTCTGATACCCAAGTTGAGAGGCCAATTTTTACTGCTGTAAGTGAAGTGGTATGTAGTAATTAACAATCTCGCAATCTTATTGATCCTTACCACACTTTGGGAACGGGCCCAAGAAAATTGACTTTGTTCATCAGACCATTCCTTGCTGGGAGGTACATGCATGCAGGCTAGGCACAAGACTACAAAATTCACTCCGAGAGGGCACTACTTTTTCTTGAGGATCCACGTCCCTATTTGCGTAAAAATTCGTGTCATGTATTAAGGGCCTTTTTTTGAGCAGCCAAACAGTGGTAGAGTGTCACATTAGTGTTGCTTGACTGCAATTACTGTTTTTGTGATCATCGTGGTTAAATTTCGCCAACGCTTGTCTCTGAATTTAAACACAAAAGGACCACCTTGTAGCCGAGGCCTCTTATATGTCCATGAATCTGCAAACGCTTTTCAGATATACTGAATTGGTAAGAAGTAGGCTGTTGTGAGTGGCTATCATTGCTCATTTTCAAAATGTACCTCTAGTTGAAAAGCTATAAACGTGGTACAAAAATTGAGAGACTTGAGTTTGATAATTACCATGCACAATGTAGGTGGGCAGATGTTACATACTAAAGTATGTATCTAGTGCCTATACTTACTGTTCAGCTACAGTGTAAAGTCCTCCAAGCGTGGGCGCTTATTTCAAACCCTACGGTATTTAGATAGTTTCTACTACATCACATTACAACATTGGTATCTCTTCCTTCCCAGGTGTCTGGTTCTCACTCAATGGTACAACATACCAGAACAACAGTATCGTGACCCTGGAGGACATTGGTGAATATGATGATGCCCTGCTCTGCATAACTAACTACACTGCTTGTTGCAGAGCTCCTTATACTAGTGAAAAGAAGAATGCCTCAGGAAACTGGTACTTCCCCAATGGAAGTAGGGTTCTCAGTGATGGTAGGCAGTGGGATATCTTCAGAACCAGAGGTCAGATGGTGGTACGTATGCACCGCAGAAGAGGTGGAGTGGAAGGGATCTACCGCTGTGAGATACCTGATGCAATCAATGTTACCCAGACCCTATACATTGGAGTGTACTCAGCAAGCACTGGTGAGTGGTATGTGTATAGAGAATACAATTAAACCAAGGGGTCTACTGGATTTAGATGTCTGTGGAAACCTATATAAACACCTGCATGTGAAGAGCAGTGGTGTTTATGGTTTCCTAGAGGATCTAAACCCTGTAGGCCTGAGGGTTTCATCAGATAAGGTATTTATACTATAGTCAATCAAATCGTTTAACTCCTTAGCAACAACACTGCCTAGCATTGGCTACAGTACAGTTCAAATTCAACTTTCTACTTGCTCGGCGACACTCGCTAGTGATTGGAATTCAAATTCAGAGCGCCTGAGAATGAGAATGAAATGTCCTGCCCCATAAATCATGAAACTTCCTGGTGAGTGTGTTGTGTTGAGCGAGTACTAACATAGTCTTGTACCCAGACTACTTTTCGCCAAGTGGGAAAATTGTCTGGTAAACTGCCTATGCCGTTTTGGTTCCAATTCATTGTGATGTCACGTCAACTGGATTGTGAATTCGAAAACGCTCTAGTAAACAGTGAACTCCGAGACAGCCTACTTGTGCTGCTTTAGAATAGCCTATAGTCTGGGGTTGCCCGATCAACATCCATTTTGCTAGTAGATTGTTGGCACGCAATGTGGAATGCAATCTTAAATGAAGTCAATTGTTGGAAAATAACAATGCGCCAGCATTCCAGCACACTTGAACAAAAATGGAATAGGCAATTGACCAGACCCATTTTTCCGGGGTAATGGGAAATGTGGAAACGAGGAAAGAAGAAATGAGGAAATGCGTGCAGCATTCAGCAGCCCAGCAACCCTGGTTTCTGCTATCAGCCTCCCAGCCTGGCCAGCTGGCAGAGAGTTTACTCTGTGGTGGCTAGCCTTCCATGCATCAGCTCACTATCATTGCTGGAAACTTTAGCAGTGAGGTGATAGAAAGTCACAATGAGTAGACAAAATTGTGTCAGAGCCATTGAGACAGTGTGTGGTGTTGGGAAAGAGTGTGGGTCACTGTCTATTTAGCTTGTGACCAGTTTATTTTTATGATATAGCTAGTAGTCCAGTGGACAGGAAGGTAGACTTTGAAAGCTGACTTGCTGCATCCTCACACCCAGAGCCACTCACACTGCTCCCTTGAAGAATACATCTCCAGCTATAGGCATGCATCATCATATAGAAACGAGTTCCTCTCTTTCCCAACATTGTCATCGCACTCTGTCTTTCAGCCTCTGACTTGAACTGCTCTCCATGAGATCTACCGTATAATTTCTAATAATTCGTACAAAAAATTAAATAATTTCAATTTTAGCTGTACTATTTGAATAGAGTACACTGCAAAAACAAAGTTGTTATGTTAGCAAAGTATTTGGCTACTACAATTACGTGACTATCCTTACTATGCAAATTCTATGAATGTAGGGCTGGAAAAGGAGCTGATACTTGAGTAATTTTTACTAGTGTCCCACAAATTGTTTTACAAGCACCAAATTCTTTGAATTAGCATAGGAAAGACAGTCACGCAATTGTAATAACCAAACAATTGGCTAACGTTACAATTTGCTTTTATAGTGTACGAAAATTACCGAATATTCCGAGAAACGGGGGGTGTACCAATAACTAGAGTATTTGTACGAAGTGAATAGAAGGAAAAACGTGTACAAGTTTTTCGACACTAAGGAAACCAATCAGCAGGTACTTTTCTAGCTTCAGTTAGCTGCCATCATGTATAACAAATAACTTTGGCTCCGATCTATGTGCATACATACGCTGGGCGAGCAACTTGAAGTTTCCACAACTTACACTTCGCATATTAAAACATGTCAGTCGCACTAAAACTCTTAGCCGACATCGAAGAATGAACTTACAGCATGCTGTACAGCATTCGCTGAACGTTAGTCTCGTGAGGCTTCACACGAATAAGCCTGCGGGAGCACGCGGACTGACCCCTACCCTGGCTTATTTCGACATCGTCCCTGCACGTACGATCAGAATCAAGAGTCAAAAGAACGTATTCATTCTCATTTGTGGACGTTGGAAACACTCTCACTATTAATATATATTTGCGTCAACTCGGAGTGCCTGTGTTCAAAGGCGCTTCCACTGTACAAACAATAGAATAATAATTTCATTTTACGTGTACGAATAAAATAGAGTACGTGGCTGAACCCCCCTTTCTAAATTTCTAAATCCGCCACTGCTTCTGTCACTCTTTTCACATAATGCTCACATAACAGTAACATTTCATTGCTCGTGTATCCATGCAGGTTCACCCAGTATAACTAGTCTAACTTACAATGACCAGTCCAGGACCCTCACCTGCACCTCCACTGGTGGACCTGCTACCACTGTCACCTGGAGGAGGTATGGGGTTGTGATAACTCTCAATGCTAACTACCAACAGACCAAGAGTGTTGTTAATGATACCTACCAGACAGTGCTCACCATTGACCATTCATTGGGTGAGAGTGGCATTGTAGGGACATACAACTGTACAGTGGAGAATGACAGAGGAGAGTCTTCAGAGACAGTGGTTGTGCCAGGTGAGACTTGCGTCCTTCAGACTTATGCAAAATAGAGGGAAGTGAAAAGGCCAGCAGATACCAGGAATTGAACCCAGGACATCTGGTTTGTGCAGCCACATATAGAGGATTGTGCGGGCTGGTTGTTGTCCAATTGTCATAGCTCAGTGGCAGAGCACTGGCTATACAAGCCAGGTGTCCTGGGTTCAATTCCCGGCAGCTGCTGGCCTTTTCACTGTCACAACTTAGCATGGGTTCTCTCCTGATGGAGAGAGTTTTCTGGGCAACCCCTAATGGAGTTCTGATGGCACATACTGAGTGGCTGCTGAGTGTGCGACTGAGGCATTTCAGTACCACCTGTACAGTACGCATAGAGGATTCCCACCTGTGCGGTACACATAGAGGATTCCCACCTGTGCGGTACACATAGAGGATTAGCTACCATCTGTGCAGTACACATAGAGGATTACCATCTGTGCATGTGCAGTACATATATTGAGGATTGTGAGGGCTGGTGGTTGTCTGGTTGTTGTACCTCAGTGGCAGAGCACTGGCTGCATAAGCCTGGGTGTCCTGGGTTCAATTTCTGGTGACTGCATGCCGGCCTTTTTACTTTCCTCTATTTCACCTCAAAACATCTAAAATCTCTGTACCTAATGTGTAAAAAATATTATACCTCCCTTAACAAACACACACCTTGTACACACACTGCTGTACAATGTGTTAACAGATTAGCCAAGATTATACACAGTCTCCCTCTGTTTGGGAGAATAATTCCTTCAATCAAAAGTCCATAAAATAGACAGAGTCTGGATACAGAACTAGTTAAATGGTGTGTTCTGTGTTTTAGTTACTGCATACACGCAGAGACACTGAAACACATTCTGTTTGTTTTGTGACATGCCACAGTCAGCAGCACACAACCCACACTAACTACCGAAGCAAGCCCTAAACCAACCTGTCCAGTCAGCAGCAGCACACAACCCACTACAGATCCCCAGAGTAATGGAGGAACTGCCATACCACTAACTACTGAATCAAGCCCTAAACCAACCTGTCCAGTCAGCAGCAGCACACAACCCACTGAGGAAGAATCTACCATACCAGCCATCATAGTAGTACCTGTTGTGATCATACTAGTGATCATCATAGTTGGAGTCGTCATTCTTGTGGTCCTCTTTAAGAGGAGGAAGCAAAAGTTGGAATTTAACAAGCTACACAATGTTGTGAAAAGAAAAGAGTGTATTGAATTAGAATTGAAACAAGAAGGAACCACTAAGAAGAAAGCCGGTTTAGAAGAGTATCTGAACCAAAACAGCACATGTACTGATGAGTATAGTGAAATCAAATCCATACCAAATGAGAAGGAAGCCAGTTCTGAGGTGTGTTTGAATAAAAACAGCACTGCTGCTGGCAAGTATAGTGAAATCAAAGTGGTACCAGCTGATAGGGAGTACACCCTCCAAGCAAGTCCCTCCAAACTTGGTAACCACCCAAATACCATATCAGGTGAAAATGAGTCTATCCCTCTCTACCAGAATATAGACAAAGACCACGATCCTCCCAGTACCCCAAGTGTCCCACAAGGAACTGCTTCTGATGACATCTACACTATGCCAGACATCACCAGCTCACAGACTGTTGAGATTGACAATGAGACAGTGTATAGTGAGCCAATCCAGCCTTCACTCTTCACAGGTGTAGTTGGAAATCCCAGTGAGTCTGAGGATTTGCTGCCTTATACTCCCATTTACACCATCCCTACACCTCTGCCAAAAAGTGAAAAAGAGCTATTAAAAGTTACTGGTGTCAACATTCAAGAGATTTGTGAACTTGGAACAGGGCTTTTTGGCAAGATTATTCTAGCTGAAACAGTTGGTTTGAGTCCAAAAGATCTGAGAGTGAGCGAATCAGATGACACGAGCAAGTCAACACTAGTTGCTGTGAAGAAACTCAAATCAGGTGCTCCAAGTACCACAAAAGAATCCTTTGAGAAAGAGGTCAATTTTATGTCGCAATTGAATGATAGAAATGTTATTCGCATACTCGGAGTCTGCTATGAGGACACCCCTTTCATTATGATGGAGTACATGGAGAAAGGAGACCTCAACCAGTACCTCCAAAAGTTCAAAGTACTGAGCACAACCGATTCAGAGCCACAAGGTCAGATCACAACCAGCACCCTGGTTCATATGACCACACAGATTGCTAGTGCTATGAAGTATCTCGCATCACACAACTATGTCCACAGAGACCTGGCAACACGAAACTGCCTGGTAGGTCCAAACTACCTGGTGAAGATATCAGATTTTGGCATGAGTAGAAGTCTGTATGTATCTCACTACTACTGCATTCATGGGTGTTTTGCTCTTCCAGTTCGTTGGATGTCATTTGAATGCTTTTATGGTAAATTCTCACAGAAGTCTGATGTGTGGGCATTTGGTGTTACTACATGGGAAATCTTCACCCTTGCAAAGGAACAACCATACAATGACATGTCAGATAAGCAGGTCATTGAGGATGCACTCAAAGGCAAGAATCGCAAGTTGTTGGCAAGACCAGACATGTGCCCACTTGAAGTGTATGAAATCATGCTGAAATGCTGGGTACACAACACCAAGCAGCGAGCAACATTTGAAGAACTTTATCAGCTGCTCTCCTCCGTTTGCAGTGATCAGTAATGACTAGTTTTGTATCATAGCCCATGGGTGGACAATATTCTGTATCACATGTTGTTAGTGTCCATGTGTTGATATGTTTGTAGATCCTGCATGGCACCAAGCTAGTGTTTATAGCTCTTCTTCATGACTACTTTTGTATCACTGCCCATTGGTTGATGATATATTGTGCCACCTGTGATTAACAGAATCCTTGGGGGCAAGTGTACTAACAATTTTACTGAGCACTTCCATTGTGGATGACAAAACACACGTACCTTAACCTAGCCACATTTCCAAGCTCTTTCTTGAAGAGCCTTAGAACAAAGCTAGCATTGTGCATGTGTAAGACAGGACTGTATGGTCATGCAGTGCATGCATGCAGTTGTGTTGAAAGACTTAAATGCTTCTATAGCATGGTATCATCAGTATATCATTATATTCCTTCTATTAAATCCACAGAGGCATCTGTTCCTTTTGCTACCTGCTTCTTGCTCTCCTCTCTAGCTCCTGATTATGGTTCCCTACTTCCCATTCTCTCCACTCATCTCTTGTGCCTTCACTCCTCCCTTCTTTCTCCTTCCCCCCTACCTTGTTGTGGAAGGTAGGTGAAGGAAAAGAGAAATTCAATAATCAGGGCATGTACTCAAGTGCAAGCAGCTTACTACTTTCTCCAAAGAAGCACCTCTGTTGCTCTTTGTAAAGACGAGCACTCTTGGTCACTTGCCATGAACTGTACAGTTTACATTGTGTTATTTCTGGCACTGTAGGCGGTTTTCAACAGGACAAGCGGGGATAGATATCAATAATTAAGGGGCTTGCCAATCTCCACAAATCTCATAGTGTAACTAACACTGTCATGTGCTTCAGTCAATAGCTACTGTAGCTACCATACAAGTTTATAGCTAGCTACAAAGATTTATGCATTTCTAGATTGAGATTTGTATTCATACGTGTGAATAGGAAATTTTCTGATGATCTCAAGGTTTCAGTCGTTTTCTGGCAAACACATTAAAGACTACCCTATGTCTAAACCCTCAGTATGCATTGACAAGTCTGTGCTTTTTCTTCTGGTCCATTGTAATATTCCCCTATGCTCAAGATATGAGCCATTATGCTTTCACAAATTACCCATTATGTGCAAACATCACTTTTTATGCCCTTTAATATTGTCAGGCGTTAATTTTTGTTAAATTTGAGTGCTGTGTTCAATATATTAAAAAGTGAAAATACTTTCCCTGCTGTGTCAGAGGTCGGGATGACTGACAGGGCAAAAATTAATTTGCAGGCTTAGCTCAGTTATTAGGGATGTCACTTTTGCTCCACCTCTCGTTTGTAGTGACAACCATCACAGGATGTCATGTAAGATGACAGCTCCCCTGTTAAATTGTCTAACATAGCGCAGCTATCTCTTTATTATACACATAATGTTACAGCATAATTCATTATGCTCCAAATCATACCAGCATATCATGTAAGCAGCATAATTACGTCTAAACAGTTCCTGTATTGTGCCTGCCAAGCACATGCACAACACTACATAGCATGTGATAAATTAACATTATTACGAACTTCATATGAATCACTTGTATACCGGCTGCATTATTTGAATTTCTGGTGAACGCAATAAACCGATGTTGGATACTTGTGCATTAAAACTTTAGAAGTATGAAACAATTTTTGCAATAGGTACTATTCAGTGAGCAGTATTTAGTCACCATGCAATATACATAAAGCACTCTCAATCAGCGTTGGAGCGAGTCATTTGGGAGCACTGATCACATGGGGAGAGACAGTCTCAACAGTGCCTCAGTGACCCTTGAACAGACTATCAATGTGGGAGTAAGGTTCCTTCAAGTGAAAGTGATACCCACAGATAGACCTGACAGTACCTAGCACCAGCTGGAAAGGAGTGCAATGTTGTGCAGTGCCATTGTTTGCATTTAGCCATACTATTATACTGCAGCCCATAATGATTATTTCTGTGCATTGGCATGTTTGTCTACGAGATGAGGTAAGTACTTTCTTACCTATAGGTAAGAAAGTACTTACCTCATCTGTATATATACCCACACAGTAGTTTAGATAGTGATTGTAGCAGATGTTCTTTCAAGATGTCTTTGCTTTGCATGGTAGTGATGGACACAGCACACCGTACCTGGGCGTCCACAACTTGAGTGGCTGCTGGGTGTGTGACTGAAACAACCTATGTTGTAGATATAGAGGATAGCGAGGGCTATAGTGGTTGTCCAGTGGTCATACACGGCTAGATCATTGGTGGCTCAAATGGTTTGGTTTAATCCTAGTGACTGCCAGCTATTTATTTTCTTTCTTTTTGCCTCTTGAGATCACAGACACTTGAACATCATAGCTATTTAATTTCTCAAGGAATCACATAATTCTGATCTCCATAACAGCACTGACAACCACATAAAGGTAGGACAAGCTCATAAAGTAGCACAAATGATCATATTTGACAGCTGGTCAATGGAACCTTGCAACGTAGACTGACCACTGAGTGAAAATCAACAAGTTAGCTGATGAATGTTGTTTTAGTGGATGAGGAATGCAATTAAAAGTCATGTGCTATCCTATGTCCCACTATCATATATAAATGTGAATCTCCTTGCACTACCTTGATTGACACTGGGTGAATGATGCAAGAAGCCGGAGCCATGGATGCTGCTCCTAAGCTCAGAGTGAGTTATACTTGTCCACATAAATATAGCTACACGCTATAAACTACGGACCATCAAGTGGCGCGTTGCAATTGGTAAACCCATAGCTATGATAGTATAGCCCCTCCTCTACTATCTATGGTAAACCACGCTGGTATAGCAGCGTTCTGAGTGCGATTATGTCATTGTCATCTAGCCTCGGCCTCGTTCCCGGCCAATTGTCATCATGTCGCTCGCAAAGCCAGACTCCCATGCGCGTGAGAGTAAGTCTGGCTTCGTGAAACTATGGCCGGCCGGTATATAGACGGTGTGCCTCTAGAGTCCAGGGGGCGTGCCTTCGGACTTAGAATGTTGCCATGGTGATACCAATTTTACATGACAACCCTGCATGATAGTCCGAATGACTCAACTCTGAAATATGGAAGCTATCAGCTTTATGGTTGATTTTTAAAAAAATTGTCAAACTTTGGTTCTTAAGTATGGAGTTCTATGGTGTGTGGCAAAAAGTTGACCAGGGATAGCAGAATAGGCTATATATTCTTCGTGCCAGGGATGGCAGAATAGGCAACTACAACGTTCAGTCGGTTTTAGACGCTCTCATAAGGGCTGTTAGTCGAGGTGTGAGTTCAGAGCGTGATAACAAGAGGTAATAGTGAACTTTGTGAAAGGCTGAGATGCAGTATTCATGTCTCCGCCCACTGGTAGCGAAGAAACTTGTTATTTGGTGCTTACGTGGACCTATGCTCGTCTGAGATGCCGCCCGAAACCAAGTTCGACCATCGCTCAAACAAACAGCGCAAGTAGCTTGCACTGGCAGCAGCTATCTAGTTATGAAGGATAATTGTGTGCTTTACACGTGACTGATTCAATAATTGCGTTCCAGACGTTCACGTGAAGTGGTCCTAAGTTTCCAGACCCTTCCTCCGCGTGCCGCATACTGAAAGCGATCGGCGCTGCGCGGACAGGGTCTGGCTTGCGAGACTAGAGGCACACCGTCTATATAGTTACTGTACATATATTCCATACGGTAGGCAAACCCGTTGTGCAACGGGTCGATCGTCCGTTACGTACGTAACCGAATTAGATTTTTGCCAAACTCTTGCCGGAGCGAGAGTCTTGGCTATGTGAGACAATCTGACCGTTGCGAAATGCAAAGAAAGCTTTTGAGACGTACATCAGTTCTACGTACCTCCCCATGCAGTTGACGAGAAGTGCACTAGCTAGGAATGCTAGTTGTTTAAATATTCGTTAATATTTCAAGGGAACTGTCCAGTGCAGCTTTCGGACCGCCCAGTCGTACTACTAGGTAGCTTTCGGACCGCCCAGTCGTACTACTAGGTAGTTTTCGGACCGCCCAGTCGTACTACTAGGTAGCTTTCGGACCGCCCAGTCGTACTACTAGGTAGTTTTCGGACCGCCCAGTCGTACTACTAGGTAGTTTTCGGACCGCCCAGTCGTACTACTAGGTAGTTTTCGGACCGCCCAGTCGTACTACTAGGTAGCTTTCGGACCGCCCAGTCGTACTACTAGGTAGCTTTCGGACCGCGTCCACTTGTACTACCAGGTATAGCTTTCAGGCAACCTGCATGTGACCGTTGTGCTTTGCACTGACGGGTAGCTTCAGACCAGCCGTTTGCACAATTGGGAGCTTTCAGCCTGCCAAGTTGTACAACTGGGTAGCTTTTCAGCCCGTCCGGTTGTACAACCGGATAGCTGCGCTTTGTAGGTTATGCATCAGTTATGCAACCGGATGTCCAGTTCCGAATTTAGCAATCCGTACGGAACATATACAAACTTCCTGCTCTAGCATCATGCTTCTCCTGCAATAACTTCTTGTACAGGTACCTTACTACCCTGAAACTGAACCTAAGTGTAGCCACCACAGTTTCAAAGCAAGCACATAGCAAACACAGTATGCTGTTCAACCCTTTCATTTGGTTGCATGGAACCAGGTAGTAAAAAACCAGGTGAACCTTCTCATGCCAGAGACTTGTAAAGTTGGAGGGATGTATGGCAGTAAACAGACCGATACCGAGGGTGTATAGCTCGAGAACAAGGTTTGTTTGCTAACAGCATGGTCCTTTGTTGTAAACACATCTGTAGCTACATGCATGGGCAAGTGTTTACAGTAACTTTATTTACACAGAATTGTGTACGAAAACAGTAATATAGCAAGGTAGTGTAGTGTATAATGTAAACTAAAAATACGCTGAATGTCATAAAGAGGGAATTATGAGCCATATTTTTTCTTGCTGCCCTCAGGGAGGGGAAATATCAGTTAAACCTGTTGTATAGGCAAAACAATACCATGCAGGTCCCATTTGGATTACAACAACCACATCGTGTTTATAAGCCCCCATACAAAAATAGGCACCCCACTTGAAAAGGCACCCGTTACCGTGCCAACGGAAAGTGAATTTGCTGATTCGGCTTTTTTGAACGTAGCGGCTACTTGTCTATCTCCGATTGTAAGCAAGTTATCGACATGGGATAAAAACCGAAATTTAGGCAAGGCCTCTTGATAAAACATATCCAGGAATTAGCAAAATCCTCTCACGGATTCGTTAATAGTTCCATGTGCTTTACGTTGGTGGGCGGGTGTTGGCAACGATCGATTGATTGCTGAATGTATCTCTGGTTCTAGAAATTAGTAGAAAAGCCATAAACATTGGACAGAAACTAGCAGAAAAAGAACCTCTAGGCCTAAAATATACACAGCTAATCCGTTCCTACACAGCTGCATGCTACCAGAAAATTACATGCGTTTACTAGCACCCCATGAAAATAAGCACCCATTCTGGCTGCTAATTTCGAAAATAGACACCGGTGCTTAATATCCCAATTTTACGGTATTCCAATTGCCCAACAAAAGTATAGTTGCTCTTTGCATGAGGCTTTCTGCATGCAAATATGGCGTTGAGAGGCAAGCCTGTGCTTACAATTGGTTTTGCTGGTCACACTCCAACCTAGCTAGCTATGTCTCTGCTCTGATTCCCTTGTCACTGGGTGCTATGGTGACTCTTTTCATGTTCCAATCTCTGTTGCTGTCGGTCCATAACTGTTTTAGATAGTATATAGCTGTGCTTTCTTAGGGTAGCCCAGGGAGGAGGTTATCATTGTGAGTTGTTTCTCTTTATCTTGTACAGATATTGTACCTTGTGGGGGTGCTACTCATGACCTTTGACCAACAGACATGTGGTCAGTCACAATATGAATATGGTTGTGTCTAATCACTGGACTGGATTGTGGACTGGATCACTGGACTGGACTGCTGGACTGGATTATTGGATTTAATTTGTTCATATCACATGACTTCCACCCAATCAGATATGCTGAATCTAGTTACATTAGCTGCCTTATGTTCTTTCTGCTGCATTTCATAATCCCGCTGCATGGTAGAGAATGTACATAAGTGCTTAATGGCGATCTAGTAAGTGTGACCGAATTCAACACATCTGATTGGGTGGAGGTCATGTGGTACACACAATTTAAGTTCAAAGGTCAGTCCAGTGATCCAGTCCACAATCCAATCCCAGTGATTAGATACGACCTATGAATATGGTAATGTTGCCATCCAGTAAAGTAACCATTTTGCCAAGCACCCTAGTGTGAGGCTAATATGTAATTGTGCAATGTAGTCAAGTCACGTTTGTATATATGTGTGTGTTTGTATGTATGTATGTATGTATGTATGTATGTATGTGTGTGTGTGTATGTATGTATGTATGTATGTATGTATGTGTGTGTTTGTATGTATGTATGTATGTATGTATGTGTGTGTGTGTTATGTATGTGTGTGTTTGTATGTATGTATGTATGTATGTATGTATGTGTGTGTGTGTATGTATGTATGTATGTATGTATGTGTATGTGTGTGTATGTATGTATGTATGTATGTGTGTGTGTGTGTGTATGTATGTATGTATGTATGTATGTATGTATGTATGGTCCACTATTGTTACTATGTATAGTTGGCAACTACCAAACTACAGGTTTACTATACTGAACACGTGCACGAGGCAAACACTGCACATGGATATTTCTTTCTGCTGCAAACAGTGAACTGAGTATTATACCAGCAGCCATTTTGCATGTCAATTATAGGGACCAACAGGAAACTTTTCTCCTTCTGGAGAAAAACCCTACAAAGTGCTTCCATATGTTTTGATGTACTTTGGTACTAGCCATGCATAGTTACTACAATCCCTGCAAGATAAGTAGCCAAAATGTTCCCTCACACACAGATCATCCCAATAGTAAACTCTCCCTTTGTTTGCTTGCAGTTTTAGGTATGAAGCGTTTTTGCAATACATAAACATAGTCACATTGGTATCTCTTCCTTCCCAGGTGCAGGTGATGTCTGGTTCTCACTCAATGGTACAACATATCAGAACAACAGTATCGTGACCCTGGAGAACATTGGTGAAGGTGATGATGCCCTGCTCTGCATAACTAACCAAACTGCTTGTTGCAGACCTTATACTGGTGAAATGGGACCTAGTTTAGGGAACTGGTACTTCCCCAATGGAACTAGAATTCGCAGTGATGATGAGGAGTGGGACTTCTACAGAAGGAGAGGTCAGATGGTGGTATGTATGAACCGCAGAAGAGGTGGAGTGGAAGGGATCTACCGCTGTGAGATACCTGATGCAATGAATGTTACCCGGACCATATACATTGGAGTGTACTCAGCAAGCACTGGTGAGTGGTTCATGTTCACTCCTGTTCTGTGTTGAAATACAGCTTCAAGTTGCAGAAGAGTCAACTGCGATAGACAACACTTGTAATAATACATACCAAGAATACATACTACATTTTATGTACAAAGCACAGAATGCTTTTAGGCAACTTAGTTTTACTTTAGTTGTGATATCAATAATAGCTGCAGAACGGTTGTTGTGTTGTTGTGTTGTTGTGTTGTTGTATTGTTGTGTTGTTGTGTTGTTGTGTTGTTGTGTTGTTGTCTGCCTGAAGAAGCACAAACAGTGAAATGTAGCAACCGTGGCACTTTCTAATTTTTGAGGGCAAAAGGTAGTGTATCACTATTGTGGCTCCAATGAATCACCCAGATGAGTGCTTTGCAAAGTCGATTTTGCTCTACTGCTTTATATCTTGGAAACTGTAACTAATTCCGTTGCATTGTAATGGCACATCACATAGCAGGAAGAAATGTTCGCCAAACTGGTAGTGTAGTAATGCTGTAAATTATGCCAATACCTTTCCTACCAACTTATGGCTCTTGGAAGGTGTTTGCTGCTAACTGGTAGCCAGAGATTAATACCGTCATTATTAATGGTAGATCCAATCTAGCGGAAGAAATTCAATTCTTGGAATTTCTGTTAATCCAATCGTGCAGAAGGCCACTGCACTAATAATCCAATTTAGCAGAAGCATAAGTACCATGAAGCATTCTTATCAAAACAAAATGAGAAAGTCATTGGCAGAGAGAGGCTCTTTAGTGCATGCACCATGAAGTGTTCTTATCCAAACATTACTTGTGAAGGGGCTAGTGTAAAAGCCGGACTGCCGAATACCCAGATCACCCAGATCACTAAAAATGCAAGCAAAAATTGAACGGACATGCAATTGTAGGTTTTTTGTTTCACATGCGCAGTAAACATACGTTACACTGAGCTCTTGTTCAGGCTGAAATCTACTTTCAGCAGGCAAGCAACAAATGCTGAGGTGAGGAGGTCTCCATGCACGGCTAGTGTTTTTCTTGGAAAATATGCTTCCATTTGATTGCAACGATAGATCTAATCCAGTGGAAGAAATTCGGTTCCTGTGAATCTAATCTAGCAGAAGTTATATTTTCTGCCGTTCTATATTATAATGACAGTAGGCCTACTTGATTGTTTTGCCCAGAACAATGTAGCATACGGTGCCAAATATCGAATGAAGTTGAACCTGCCTTCATATTTCGGTCCAGGAACAACAAAGGACTATGGTTCTTGCACCAAATGCGAGAGTAGGCTTTTGTCAAATAGAATACAGTGGAACCTCTCCACTCCAAAATTCCTGAAAATTGAAATGGGGACACTTCTCTATTCAGAAAATTTAGAGATGTCCCAAACACACCTTAATAACCTGTTAGATGAGGACACCTCTCCAATTAGGACACTCTTTAGGGACCCAAGGTGGCCAGAATAGATTGTAGTCCAATTTAAATAGGCTAAAGCACACAGGTACCGTATTACTATGCCAATTACCAACTACTATGGAGTGTAATTTGTGTCAAATTTCAAAGACACAACATTTCTAACAAGTCTATAGCATTCATTGCACAGACCATGCCAACATACATCCACAACATGCCAACATACATCCACAACATGCCAACATACATCCACAACATGCCAACATACATCCACAACATGCCAACATACATCCACAACATGCCAACATACATCCACAACATGCCAACATACATCCACAACATGCCAACATACATCCACAACATGCCAACATGCATCCACAACATGCCAACATGCATGCCAACATGCCAACATACATCCACAACATGCCAACATGCATGCCAACATGCCAACATACATCCACAACATGCCAACATACATCCACAACATGCCAACATACATCCACAACATGCCAACATACATCCACAACATGCCAACATACATCCACAACATGCCAACATACATCCACAACATGCCAACATACATCCACAACATGCCAACATACATCCACAACATGCCAACATACATCCACAACATGCCAACATGCCAACATATATCCACAACATGCCAACATACATCCACAACATGCCAACATGCATGCCAACATGCATGCCAACATACATCCACAACATGCCAACATACATCCACAACATGCCAACATACATGCCAACATACATCCACAACATGCCAACATACATCCACAACATGCCAACATACATCCACAACATGCCAACATACATCCACAACATGCCAACATACATCCACAACATGCCAACATGCATCCACAACATGCCAACATACATCCACAACATGCCAACATGCATGCCAACATGCCAACATACATCCACAACATGCCAACATGCATCGACAACATGCCAACATACATCCACAACATGCCAACATGCATGCCAACATGCCAACATATATCCACAACATGCCAACATACATCGACAACATGCCAATATGCATACACAACATGCCAACATGTAAGCGTCATCATGTGTGGTCAATATGTCCTATATCAGTATGTATTTGCAGTATGCCATCATGCATGCACAATATATCATCATGCCAAGCACATGCTAATGTATACTTGCAGTATATGCATGTGCAACATCCAGCGTGTACAGCCCAAAGGTCAGAGTTCATGGATTAGCCCACAAGTGGATTTCCCTCCATCACGTGCATATAATAAAAGAAGGGTCAGCCTTTGACACAATTACATGTCATTTCCTGTCTAAGGTGTTAATCTACAACACAACAATTTGGGGTTGAGTTCATATGGTCTCAAATGTCACACTGCTATGAACTATCATGTAGCTATCCCTGAGAGAATTTCACTGCATGATAGCTACATACTGGTCTGTATACCTCATACCTGCGACTTACTCATAGTTATTAGGTCTACTCGTGAAATTTAATTGTTCTGTTCATGAGGCACATAAACACAATTAATTGAAATGAGTGGCGAAATTGCTGAAAATCACTCCTGGTGAAAATTTTCCACTATACAAAATGAGTATTAACTTCTGTAACCGAGAAGCAGCTGCTTCTATGCATTAATTACAACTAGCCTGGTATAGATGGTAGATAGTATGGGCATATGGTGAACAGCAACACATGCAGTAGTGTCATTCCCAGGCCCTCACATAATACATGTAACTCTAGCACATCCCAATAGAAAACCACATTTCTCTCCTTTCAGTTTTAGGTATGGAGCATGTACATTAACATTATGGCATTTGTATCTCTTCCTTTCCAGCTGCAGTACTCAGAGGTAGACCATACCAGAACAACAGTATTGTGATCCTGGAGGACATTGGTGAAGGTGATGATGCCCTGCTCTGCATAACCAGCCTAATTGCTTGTTGCAAAGCTCCTTATACTGGTGTAATGGGACCTAGTTTAGGGAACTGGTACTTCCCCAATGGAACTAGAGTTCCTAGTGTGATTAGAACATCAGGTGAGGGGTGGGACATCTACAGAACCGGAGATCAGATGGTGGTACGTATGAACCGCAGAAGAGGTGGAGTGGATGGGATCTACCGCTGTGATTCACTGAATGTTACCCAGACCATATACATTGGAGTGTACTCAGCAAGCACTGGTGAGTGGTTCATGTTCACTCCTGTTCTGTGTTCAACTGCAGCTTCAAGTTGCAGAAGAGTCAAGTGCGATAGACAACACTTTGGGGTTGAGTTCATATGGTCTCAAATGTCACACTGCTATGAACTATCATGTAGCTATCCCTGAGAGAATTTCACTGCATGATCTTTGGACATGTCTTACCTTAGCTACTAGCCTCGTTCCCAGGCTCTTGTGCGGGGGAGGAGGAAAGAGAGCCTGGTACACACTGTTCGCGCATGCGCCAAATTCCCTTGGTAACCTGCATACTACTCCGCTACACTAAAATTACGGTCAATTTCTGTTTACCTTCTGAAAGGCTGCACTGCCTGGTTATACTCCCTGTGGGATACATACGGGCGGTTTTGAAGTCAAAAACAATATCGCTTTGACGGTAACGGTCTGCACTGCTTCGTTCGAGGCGATCGGTAAACTTCAAAGGGAAAGATTGCATCAGTCACGTGCCGCAGCGTTTAGCTGGAATGGACAAACGCGTGGACAACTCCTGCAAGCGAAGAGCTGAGTACCTTCGTCGCTCCCTCGTCATCGTGTACACAGAGCGTGGTCAGTGGCAGGCATCTTTTATACGGGAGAAGTCGGCGTGCCTTGCGGAGGTTAGTGTAACGGAGCAGATTTTACGGAAATTTCCAAATTCCCAGAAATCCTGGGGGAACTGAGCATGCGCAAACAGTGTGTACCAGGCTCTTTTCTCCCCGCCCACGCACGAGCCTGGGAACGAGGCTACTTAGCTACATACTGGTCTGTATACCTCATACCTGCGACTTACATAGTTATTAGGTCTACTCGTGAAATCTAATTGTTCTGTTCATGAGGCACATAAACACAATAATTAGTGCCGGTTAAATTTTTGTCACTTAATTGAAATAAGTGGTGAAATTGCTGAAAATCAATCCTGGTAAACATTTTCCACTATACAAAATGAGTATTAACTTCTGTAACCGAGAAGCAGCTGCTTCTATGCATTAATTACAACTAGCCTGGTATAGATGGTAGATAGTATGGGTATATGGTGAACAGCAACACATGCAGTGGTGTCATTCCCAGGCCCTCACATAATACATGTAACTCTAGAAACCACATTTCTCTGCTTAGGTATGGAGCATGTACATTAACATTATCACAGTTGTATCTCTTCCTTTCCAGCTGCAGTACTCAGAGGTAGACCATACCAGAACAACAGTATTGTGACCCTGGAGGATATTGGTGAAGGTGATGATGCCCTGCTCTGCATAACTAGCCTAACTGCTTGTTGCCGACCTCCTTATACTGGTGAAAAGAAGAAAGCCTTAGGAAACTGGTACTTCCCCAATGGAACTAGAGTACCCAGTGCGTTTGCTAATGAAACATCACGTGAGGAGTGGGATTTCTACAGAACCAGAGGTCAGATGGTGGTACTTATGCACCGCAGAAGAGGTGGAGTGGAAGGGATCTACCGCTGTGAGATACCTGATGCAATGAATGTTACCCAGACCAAATACATTGGAGTGTACTTAGCAAGCGCTGGTGAGTGGTCAATCTTGTTCCTGTAGTAATGTGCTTATGTTGCAGATTCAAGCCTGATTTAGAGTATATATACTCAACTGTGATGAGGTATTCCATCACTTGTAGCATTATGTCATTAAAACAGAACCCACAGGCCTACTTCTTCTTTTTTATTCTATTATGTTTTGTATTCATTGGTATAGGTATGCAGTGACATTTGAGTAGCCTTGTATCAAGGTTCCATCTGTTTGTAGTGTTTCTGTCACTCGTTATATATTACTCACCTACCAGTTGCACTTTTACTTGTATATCCATGCAGGTTCCCCCAATATAACTGATGTAACTTACAATAACCAGACCAGGACCCTCACCTGTATCTCCACTGGTGGGCCTGCTACCACTGTCACCTGGATGAGGGATGGGGTTGTGATAACTCTCAATGCCACCTACCAGCAGACCAAGAGTGTTGTTGATCTTGTTATGGGTACCTACCAGACAGTGCTTACCATTGACCCATCATTGGATGTGAGTAGCATTATGGGGACATACAGCTGCACAGTGGAGAATGACAGGGGAAATTCTTCAGAGACAGTGGTTGTACCTGGTGAGACTTAAATGACGTTGTACCCTTTACTTGTTTAAAAGCTAGCATGTTGCCAATAGGAGATTACTGATGAAGACATGTTTGATGTGATGAGAGGAAAATGAAATACTCGGCAGTCACAGAGAATCAAGGTGCCAGTGTTCTGACCACTGAGTTATGATCGCTAGGCAACCACCACCCCTCACAATAATTTTGCTTGTATACTGCATGCATAACAGCAACTCTCCAGTTGACATTAATCTAGAATGCATACTAAATTAAACCTAGCTTTGTAACCTGCATGAGCTTCTCACCTCAACATTTGTGCACCAAACAATATCAACTTCAAGCGGTGGCCACACTGCTTATTTGACACTTCTTTAAGATGTGAAAAATTAGCTAGGCTTTCTCTATTTGAGAAGCTGAAACAAGAACACTGTACTCATCAGTTTCACATTCTGTTCATTTTGTGACATGCCACATTGTGTGCCACCTCCACAGGAGCAACTACCACAGCATCTATCAGCAGCACAAGGCCCACCACTACTCCCCCAAGTGACAGTGCTACCCCTCAAGTCAGCAGCAGCACAAGGCCCACCACTACTCCCCTGAGTGACAGTGCTACCCCTCAAGTCAGCAGCAGCACAAGGCCCACCACTACTCCCCTGAGTGACACAGCAACTTCCATACCAGCCATCATAGTAGTACCTGTTGTGATCATACTAGTGATCATCATAGTTGGAGTCGTCATTCTTGTGGTCCTCTTTAAGAGGAGGAAGCAAAAGTTGGAAATCAACAAGCTTCAGAATGTCAAGATAGAAAAGGAGTACATTAAATTGAAAAAAGTAACCACTGAGAAGAAGGCTAGTTCTGAGGGATATCTGAACAAAAGCAGCACATTTTCTGGTGAGTATAATGAAATCGAAGTGGTACCAGCTGATAGTGAGTACACCCTCCCAGCAAGTCGTTCCACACTTGCTGACCTCTCAAATACCATATCAGGTGAAATGGAGTCCAACCCTATGTACCAGAATATAGACAAAGACCATGACCCCCCCAGTACCCCAAGTGTGCCACAAGAAACTGCTTCTGATGACATCTACACTATGCCAGACATCACCAGCTCACAGACTGTTGAGATTGACAATGAGACAGTGTATAGTGAGCCAATCCAGCCTTCACTCTTCATAGGTGTAGTTGGAGGTCCCAGTGACTCTGAGGATTTGCTGCCTTATGCCCCCATTTACACCATCCCCATGCCACTGCCAAAGAGTGAAAAAGAGCTATTAAAAGTCTTTGCTAGAAACATTCAAGAGATTCGTGAACTTGGAACAGGGCTTTTTGGCAAGGTTATTCTAGCTGAAACTGTTGGTTTGAGTCCAAAAGATCTGAAGGTGAGCGAATCAGACGACGACAAGAACAAGTCAATGCTAGTCGCCGTAAAGATGCTCAAATCAGGTGCTCCAAGTACCACAAAAGAAGCCTTTGAGAAAGAGGTCAATTTCATGTCAAGATTGAATGATAGAAATGTCATTCGTATACTTGGAGTCTGCTATGATGACACCCCTTTCATTATGATGGAGTACATGGAGAAAGGAGACCTCAACCAGTACCTTCAGAAGTTCAAAGTACTGAGCACAACCGATTCAGAGCCACAAGGTCAGATCACAACCAGCACCCTGGTTCATATCACCACACAGATTGCTAGCGCTATGAAGTACCTCGCATCGCACAACTATGTCCACAGAGACCTGGCAACACGAAACTGCCTGGTAGGCCCAAACTACCTGGTGAAGATATCAGATTTTGGCATGAGTAGAAGTCTGTATGAATCGCACTACTACCGCATTCATGGGCGTTTTGTCCTTCCAGTCCGTTGGATGTCATTTGAATGCTTTTACGGTAAATTCTCACAGAAGTCTGATGTGTGGGCATTTGGTGTTACTACATGGGAAATCTTCACCCTTGCAAAGGAACAACCATACAATGACATGTCAGATAAGCAGGTTGTTGATAATGCACTGAAAGGCAAGAATCGTAAGCTGTTAGCAAGACCAGACATGTGCCCACCTGAAGTGTATGACATCATGCTGAAATGCTGGGTACACAACGCCAAGCAGCGAGCAACATTTGAGGAACTTTATCAGCTGCTCTCCTCCATTCACAGCGATCAGCAATGACTAGTTTATCATAGCCCATGGGTGAACAATATTCTGTGTCACATGTTGTTAGTGTTCATGTGTTGATATGTTTGTAGATCCTGCATGGCACCAAGCTAGTGTTTATAGTTCACCTACCGTAACTGTACCTCAGGCAAGTTTAATCAACAATAAATTATTTTATTGAACTCTTTATCGTGGGCAACAAAACACACCTTCACCTAGCCTCATTTCTAGGCTCTTCCTGGAAGAGCCTTACTTGTCGAACATGTTAATTTGTGCATGAGCTTGTCCTATCTTTTGTGGTTATGCTGTTATGAAGATCAGAATTATGATTGTGGTTTCTTGAGAAATTCAGTTTTATCAAAAGGAATGGAAGTAAATGGCTGGCAGTCACAAGGAATTAACTCCAAGGCCAGCTTCCTTAACCAAAATCATACCTTACAACTGACAACCCTCAAAACATCTGTGAGAGAGTCAGCATTTCAAAAGCGTTTGTGGTGATTCTCTTGCAGATGTTCAGTGGTTACTATATCTGCAAGATTATTATGCTCTTTGATACAAGCAGGTGTGACCTCTTTCAAAGATGAAAGATGTGTGATCAGTGACAGTCTGAGAAACTTCCTCTCTGGTTGTCTTATGCATTAGCAAATAAACCACTGTCTCTTCAGCTTGTCTGCAACCATGGTAACCACTCTGTGGGTAAAACAACCAATTGCAGTGTATAACTCGCAAATAAGATCCGGTTCATCATTCACATCCCAGTCCAGCTTCTCTAAGGTATGTATGTACTGTATGCATGCATGAAAAGGAACATCAGAAGCCCCAAGAACACCCTTCCAAGCATGTAAAATCTCAAAATTTCCTGGGGCCATGCCCAGACCCCCCCCCCCCCCCCCCCCCCCTCACACAATCTATATTGCCCCCCCCCCCCCCCCCTCCAATCCTTTCAGCGGCCCTGGCAAGATTGGTTATTATAATGTAGATTGTGTACATGCCGAGGAGCTTGCATGAATACTCTCCATTGTACTCTACTTGCTCAGTCAAGGGTCCAGACTATGCACGTCACCCTGATACTTGCTAGAGAAACTGTTTACTCACTTTACAGGATGCAAGTCTGGGGTAAGGGCAAGGGTTTACACAGTATCCTACAAGCCCAATACCATTGGTGAGATCTGTTGTTGTCAGCCACCAACAGCTGGTCATATGTTCATTCCGGTGTCATAGGCATCCTCAGTTTTTTTTGTATACCTGTACATGATATTTGGTACCCCATATGGCATATTCTTAGGATATATGGTAGCCCCAGAGAAATTTCGTATCCCATTGTGGTACGGACAAATGAAGAAGCTAGCCAGTGCAAATGAGCTTGCTGTACCGTTTTTGGAGCCTTGACACCTTCCGTAGAAATTTCTGGAAAGATGCCATCTGTAAATACAGAGTTGTGTTGCCTGATAAACTCATATCACGACTCGGAGCCCAAGTCAACCGACCTTTTGCATGGGGGGGCACGTAATATAGTGGGTGTGAGGGGGGTACCAAATATCCTAGGGGGATGCAATATATCCTAGGACATTTGCATTGGGATACAATATTTCGGGGGATACAAAATATGAATTTACATAACTGTGCTAAAAACTAAGCTTTTATCCTGCTAGACAGAAACCTATGGGAAGCCCCCCAAAGGAAGTACTAGCCCTTGACCAAAGTTTAACCCCCATGGTTGGCTCCTTCTGTGTAAACAGCTCGCCTAGCACTAGCCTGTGGCTATGATGCGTATACATGTCTAGGTAATGTAACTAGCTAGCTACATGCTACACCAAAATTTATGACGTGTTTAGACGTCTAAGGGACATAAAGGGTTAACTGATGTCAGTTTGTAGGTTTTCTGAATGAGCACTTAATGAAGAGTAGTTTATTAATGGAGGCACATTAGCATTTTTCCACTCGATCAAGAGATCAAGAGAAGATTTTGACTGACCAAAAATGTTGATCCCAGTTTGCTCAAGATAAGGGCTCACCAAAAGAAAATGTGTGATGGTGAATGTATGAGTATGTTGAGTTTTTATGCTCCATGCAGACTCAGTCATAGTCGATCATATGTGCATAGAAATTTTGGAGCTGCACGTGAAATATAGTAAGCCATAAAATATTATAAAGAAAAGTGACATTGTGTGAGCAATTCAAAGATGGAAATAAATGGAGTAAAAACAGTCTTGAAGAATGGCCTCTGGTACTTAAGTGTCATGTTGGGGTGTAATTACTCTAATGATGCTACTTTGAGTACATGTAAACTAGACCAGGCCTAATAACTACATCTCTTGGTCTCTGTTTTAAAGACTGTGACTATGATCTAACACTATATACGGTGCTGTTTTGATACCCTAAAAGTGAGACTGAGACTTAGAAGCTGACTCAAGATTCAACTATTATCAATTTTCAGAAAATTTGAACAAAAGCGTACAACAAAGCATGTCTACTATGAGATTCACTATCCCGACAAATTCACCAAAGCACACCCATGGGGTCTTATAATGGATGATGAGTGGGATGAAGCCAAATTAAGCTGCAAATGTCTTCAATGGACCTACTATCTGAATTATAGCTGTTCCCATAACACTCCTTATGCAGTGACCAAGGCACAATGGAACTGTGCTATCGGGTGGAGGAGTGCTAAGGAGGGTCAGACTACACAGAGAGCTCAAAGTGGCTAGTGGCTAAAGCAAGGGATTACTAATCCAGGGTTTCGAAGATGGAGTACTCGACTAGAAGAACAGGGAACTCACCACCATGCATACAGTGATTAAGTGAAGCCAATAAGCCAACTAGTAGTTATCCATCTGCATTTGTCAGTGCATCACAACTGAGGAACAGTAAGACCCTATTTCATTATGTAGCCCAAAGTGGAGGAAAGGTTCTAGTGCCTGCATGGATTGTCAGACCACACAAATTATGAGCTTATGGTGGGAAGAAGTGTAGCTCAGAATGAAGCTGTCAAAAGCTATCAATCGGAGGCATGCAGCAGCGTGTGATGTCATCATTATCCTTCCATGTACTGACATGCATGTATTTCAACAGACCAAGTATACCCAGTGTATGCAGTCATTGGTGACATAACCAAGCTGCTGGCTGAAATCTCACGGAACAAGTGCTTGCTTACAAGCACTGGTGAGTAGCTATAATCACACGTTGCTATATCTCACTGCATGTTCTGGCTTTTACAACACATACAAAGCTTTACTGAAGGAGGTAGCTCCAGTGAACTATGTACAAGATGATGGCAGCACACCCCTTCATTTTATGGAGGTTGCATTATATGTTGTTGAACTGCTATGGTGAATATGGTGCAGATCCCACAGTAGAGAACGTAAGTGGGGAATGCCTCATGCAGCAGACGAGCTGGGTCTGATGGTGTTTATGAACTCTTCTCGAGAATTAAAGATGATGCTATCAACTGGTGGCTCACAAACTGGGAAGTAGGGTTTGTTTGATTGAATATCAGGATAAGGCAAGGAGATTTTGTGAAGCACAGAAACACTAGACTCAAACACAAAGTGCATGTGGACTCTCTAAATGGGAAATTGGATGGCATGATACAAAATTCCTGTAACCTTCAATCCAGTGATTTGATCCAAAAAAAAACCCCCAAAACTGCTGGATTGCCATGCACATCATATTCCAGTCTTGTGAGACAGTGAATCATCAGGGTTGATCAACTTGTCGTGTAGTGGTAATATCAATTACATTCTTAGAAAAACCTTGGTTTTAATCTTACATTTGACCTTTACCTTTTAGAAGGAACTATGTAAGACTTCAGCAACATCAAGTACTTTATATTGTGCATCTCTGCTATTAAAATGTCATCTATAATGTGATACTCAACAGAAACCGAATGGTATGTGAAAATACTTGCGTCGTGTCTGAAACCATGCAGACTCGGCAGAGATCAGAAAAACACATAGTAATGACCCTTACAAAAATGCAGGATGAAAATGTGGGAAACTGAACACAACTTATTCTGATAATCAAGGTCTTAAAATTGTACAAGAGTATAACCAAAATGTATATCAGCAAGGAGCACCAGCATTGGGCTAGTTCATATAATAAGGATACGTATCCCTGTGGATGACAGAGCTATTTGGGACCAAAATTTTGGCTTGACACCCCTAGGACAAACAGTAGTGCATGGAGAATTACTTAACATTTACTGAGATTTACAAGAAAATACGGAGATATTCTTAATGTGCCAATACCCCCCTGGCCCTGGGACAGACACTGAAAAATCATCCACGAGGCCGGGGTATCCTTATTAAATGAAATAGCCCATTGCAAAATAAATACACATTATCCTATAGGCAACATTACAACACAATATCGGTTATAAGCAAAAACCATAGCCAGTCATACCCAGCTTTGCTACAGTAATTCATGTCTTACAACCACTATCTCATATGTACAATTTAATTACTAAGGTTAACTTTCATGTCAAATTTCAGCAGCATCATGTTGCTATAATACAACACAACTATGATGTAATGAAATCCTTGGATAGTAAATCATCAAGTCTTGCAGTGATTCAATAAGAATCACAAAAGTTAATTTGTCAGCTTATCTGCCAAATGTTGGTATGCTGGCTCTGATCTGAGGATTCCAACAAAAGTGTCAAAAGCACTTTGGTCAGTTTTGATTCGCTCCTGGATAGCTGAAAGTAGGAGATGCGCCTTTCTTCTCTCACTTGTGCCATTCACTGAGAAGATGGTTTCCTGTACTTCAGTTGTAATCAAGCCCTTTGTGTAGGCCTTTGCTGTCACCTCAAGCATACCAATTCTTGAGATTGCGTCCCACAGTACGTCAAAGTGTTTCCGAATTGCTGCATAGCCATCTCCACCATAGCTAGAACTGTGTTTTGAGGTGAAGATACTTTCTTCATCTTTGATGTTAGCAAGCCCAGATACTAACGTTTTTTGCAGTGTTCCCAACTGAGAAACAATTTTCTTCTTCATGTGCACTGCAACTTTTCCAGGCATTTTGAGCTTTGCTTCAATGTGGGAGAGGGAATCTGTAGCAATGCTACTTATCATCTCCACCTTAGCCTCCAAGGAATCAGTCGTTTCCTGTGTGAAATGAGAAAAATGTCTGTTTTAAGATGCTTTGAAGCAGAACATGGACCACAAAACACTGTAGAAATGGTCTCTCCACTAAGGCAGCTAAAGCAACGGCACTCATCATTTACAATACATGTTACATGTACGTGTAGTATGCTGGATATTGAGCTGGTCTGAGACTGTGACTAAACTTAGTGCAGTTGCACACTGCTACTACTTTAGAGGGCTCAGAAGAGCATGAGTGAATAAATGTTGTTATATGTACCTTCCTATCTACCACTGGAAGTCTGAGCGATGTGGGTTTAGCAGGTGCATCACTTTCGACAACACGAAAAGTATACCCTGTGAAGAGGATAACAAGTTGAGATGTACAACACATTATTTTTGTGGCTGCATTCATGGCTACCACATTTGGAGATCACACGCAAAAGAAAACCAAGGAACACTGTAGATAGGTACTGTTACTTGCAGGTATTACAGAAAACCCATCTCATGCGAAACCACTAGTCAGCTGCACTGTGAAACTGTATACCGTAGTTTGAGAATATTTCGCATTACAAATTGTTAATTTTTCATGTTGAAAAATTTTCGTACAAATGGACATACGGTACGAAAAATTGCCGAAGTAAGGTAAGTCGGGGTAATTTTGGTCATGGGGTATTTCCAGTCACCTAGTAGAGAAGGGCTTCTCTATTCTAACAGCTACGCTCTCAGCCACAACTACGGTGCTGCACATATAGTGGCAACACTTAGCTACAACATCCCTGTCAGCAAAGTTGAGACCTTACTTCCTTTGCGCAGATCTGCCGGCGTCACTTGTAGTTACTGTAAGTGAAATGGTGCCAGTTTGACCTGTCTAAATTTCAGAACTCCTTTTCTTACTCTTAAGTGAAGGGAGGGAGCCCAGTCAAAACTGTGCAGACATAAACATCAACTATTATCAAAAGCGACAGTACACTACTAGCAGCTCAGCACTTGCACTATGCCGTGAGGCGCTAACTTCTGCATGGCCTACTTGCGTGGGTGGCGGATGAAAAACGCGTAGGTGATTCAAACATTGCAACATTGGCCCAAGGCAATTTCCGGCCGGAGTTTTTGAAAAGCTAACTGTAGCGCAATGCCCCGGGACAACAAAAAAGTTAACCCTGGCCCTAACCTAACCCTAAACCTCCGTACAGATCGTGGAAAAGATTTCGGAACAGTGCTTCGCTATTACATTGACCCGTCACTCAGTACAGGCACAAATTCTTCATTTCACTAATGCATGACCGCGGTTTCGGCCTGATTGGGCCTCGTCAGGTGCATGCGGTGTACACAATGCATACGTGCAGGACTCGCGTATCTACGCTATACAGACGCTACATGTACGCTATGTGCAGTTCTGTGGCAAGGTTGGTGATGGTGGGTCTATAGGCAGCTCTCTCCAGTCGACCATCCTCCATCCAGTCCCTTCCGTGCAACGTGGCCGGGCTGGCCATCGATTTGCATCGTGTCGAGCAGTCTGTCGATCTTGTAGGGTGGGTGGGCGTAGCTTTCTGGGGTGCTGAAGTCCACAATGATGTTCGATTGCCTCCTTGTTCTTGGCTTCCATGTGGTCGAATGTAATAGTGTGTTGAGAAAGGCTGGATCTCCATAGCGAGATTCACGGGAATCGGTGGGGGAGTCATGAGTCAGTATTTTGTAAATCCAAAACCCTCAACAGCCAGTATCTCGGTCCGAAGACAGTGATGAACATGCATACAGATCGTGGAAAAGATTTCGGAACAGTGCTTCGCTATTACATTGACCCGTCACTCAGTACAGACTTAGGTTTACCAATGTGAAAAATCAACCTCCGGATTTCGAACAACTTATACCATGCGCATGAAGAGCTCACTGATGCTTAAACAATCGCACACTAAAACTTCTCCCCCAACCGTATATTGCATGCAAACTGCACCGAAACTGCTTTACGTGACTAAGGGGTTAAAGTACGGGTGGCATCATCGTGATGATGTAATGCAATTTAACAAGCTGATTTTGCCAAACCTTGCTGGGATGTAGGAGTTTCAAATTTGCAAAAATTGAGTCACCGAGGTCACTGTGCAAAGGCAGTGGAGCTGTTTCTGTGTTGTAGGTGAGTAAGAAATTGCTGGAACTCTGAGAATTAGCATTTATTGCTGGTAAGCGGTTGCAATGAAGCAATCCCTCCTAGTTCAGTTTTGTGAGGCTTGGTCCAAATAACATATAAATCAAGTTTGGTAGTGATTGAAGGGTCTTTGCCATCTGGCTAACACCATTGAAATTGTGACATTAGCATCGGTCAGGTTAGTGATAACTTTTTAGTCTTTGATGAATTGTACATTTTGATTACAGCTACATTTGTCATTCAATTCTGAATGTAATGGTCTTTGTTTCATCAAAATCGGTGCTGTGGAAGTGGAGATATCATTTTTTATTTGTAATCAACCACTTATGAGAATTTTATCTTAGAAAGTTACCAAACCTGGTGTAGTTAACTGCAAAAATACTTCAAAAATATATATCTCCACTCTTACTGCACCGATTTAGGTGCAACAAAAACTGTTCTATTCAGAATTAAATGATGAATTTTACTGTACCCAAAACTAGTTACTCATAAAAGTTTGAAAAGGTGTTCCTGAATCGCTTTGCCTCATCCAGAGCCATGTCACGTTTGCATTTTTATCCAGATGGCAAAGAAGCTTCAATCAATACCAAACCTGCTTTATATATTATTTAGACCAACCTTCACAAAACTGAACCAGGAGGGATTGCTTCATTCTAATTGCTGATCTGCAATACATGCTAATTCTCAGGGTTCCAGCAATTTCTTACTCGCGTACAAGAAAGAAAATGCTCCACTGCCTCTGCACAGCGACCTCTGTGACTCAAGTTTGCAAATTTGAAACTCCTTCACTCTAGCAAGGTTTTGGCAAAACCACCGTGCTAAATCGTATTACTTTATCATCGTGATACCACCTGTACTTTAACCCCTTAGCAACGTAAAGAAGTTTCGGTGCAGTTTGCATGCAATATACGCTTGGAGGAGAAGTTTTAGTGTGCGATTGTTTAAGCATCAGTGAGATCTTCATGCGCATGGTATATGTTATTCGAAATCTGGAGGTTGATTTTTCACATTCGCAACCCTACTGTCAGTACAGGCACAAATTCTTCATTTCACTAATGCACGACCGCAGTTTCGGCCTGATTGGGCCTCGTCAGGTGCATGCGGTGTACACAATGTGTATAAGGAAATAAGTGGCATGAGCATATTACAAATGTGAGGAAGAAGTGTTTTGCAGGCCTGGCCAAACTGAGAAGACTGAAGGACGTGCTACCACTGACCACCAAGAGGAGAATCTACAATGCGATCATTTTACCTCATCTTGATTACTGCTCGGTAGTATGGCAGGAATGTGCTGTAAGCTTGAGAATGAAAGTGGAGCGAGTTCAGAACTATGGAATGCGGCTCATACTTTCTAAGCCGGCCAGGACACCCAGTACTGAAATGAGACAGATTTTAAATTGGGTCCCATTAGAAGGGAGATGTTCAGACTCATGCTGGTGCATAGGTGTACTACAAAGAGGGCCCCAATTTGTCTATGTGACAAATTGAAGACAAATGCAGATATTGGAAGTAGTATGACAAGAGGATGCCAGAAACTCTTTGTGCAGTCAGTGAACTCCGAAAGCTATCGCC
This sequence comes from Agelas oroides, assembly GCA_949130485.1. NCBI lineage: Eukaryota > Metazoa > Porifera > Demospongiae > Agelasida > Agelasidae > Agelas > Agelas oroides. The sequence goes on along the minus strand of OX422192.1, from coordinate 7,494,493 downwards.
GGTCATTCACGTTTAAAGGAGCTATGGAATGGAACAAGTTGCCCAGTAATTTGAGAGGGGTGGGATCAGCTGTTACATTCAGGAGCTTATTGAAGAAGCATATGCAGTACTCATACTTTTCAGACTTTGTATAAAACTTCGTTTCTTTATTTCTTGTTTTGCATTTTGTTCTAGGGTTTCCTATGTGTATTGTGGTCATATGTTGCTGGCATTTGTTTTGTTTATTTGTTGTTCCTTTGGTGTTGTACTCTGTGGTAGTTATATACAGGACTCCCAGGGAGACCAGCCCATGGCTGATGGGACATTCCTGTTAAAAATTAAAATTTACCTATCTATCTATCTATCTATCTATCTATCTATCTATCTATCTATCTATCTATCTATCTAATATGGGAGGCAGCTGTTGGAGAAGAGCTGGTGTGTGCGAGAGAACCCCACAACGGTCATGATCGTTATGCAGTAGCTGTGAAAAGAGAGGGTGTTCTCATCGGATATTTGCCAAGAAAGCTATCAAGATTAGCTATGTTCACTGTTTTTGAGACGAGGAGGTGCGATATTCTGTGTTATTACAGGAGGAAGAAAGTACTCAGCAGATCTGCCTCAAGGAGGCCTCAAAGCTCCATTGTACTTTACTGTTCAAGCATAAGCCCAAGGAAGTAGAAAAGTTAAAGAATTTACTGTCGAAATCAAGCTGATAGTGATACCGGATTATGTAGACCTACTGTGTATGTTATTCATAGACCACGGATACAAAAATTTTTTGAATAATAACTGTTATGTTCGTCATGATCAGTGGGCTTTAAATAACGAGTCAAGAATCAGTATAAATATGTCAAAGATTCATATGTGCATAATAATAGCAAAGGCACCAGGCTAGTCCTCGCCTGTCAGGTCCACCACATCACTTTCATACTCCTTGCTGTGAGTTTCATCCTCTCCAGCATTTTGCTCTTCCTCCTGCTCATTTACATGGCCATCTAGAGCTCCTGCGATACCAGCCTTGACAAAACCATTCACAATAATTTGTGGATTGTTGACGACGTATTCTGCCATCTCCACCATCCATCTTGCTCCTAGCACGGCAGTCCCAAATTGATAGGCTGCAGGTCAACAGATTCAATGTCGTTTCCTTCAAGTTGCTTTGTTATTTGCTGTGAGTACCAATCTTCAAATCGTCTCTTCAGGATGTCTTTTGCCGGCTTGTTCACAGATATATCCATAGGTTGGAGGTGATCAGTTGTATTCGGAGGAAGCAAGCAAACGTGAATGTTTCTCCAAAAGACTGGTGACTGAGCTGGTGATCTGGACCTTGAAGTTGTCCATTATGATTAGAGCTGGTGTGTCATCTTGAAAGGCTTGCCGAACACTGTCAATGTATGGTACGATGATCTTCTCAATGTACCGGATCATTGTTGTTTCATTTGACCAGTGTTTTGGGAAATGGGTGATATCCCACTTTGGCGGAAACTCATAGCATCGTGCTGTTTTTCCTTGGTAAATCACTTGAATGGGTAGAAAATCACCAACGAGTGATCCACAAAAGACAGCTGTGATTAGTCACTTGTCATTAGCTCCACACACCTCCACTCGCTTGACACCTTGTTGATTCATAGTCCAAGTGTTGCTTAATTCCCGTTTGATCCCAGTTGAGGATTAGCTCTGGAGGAATTTCTTCCATTTCCACTGTGACTACCACATCCTGTAGAAATTGCTCCTTCAGCCAGGTGAAGTCAGCAATGATGTGCTTGCTTTTGGCGGTGGTGACCTTCCTTTGCACAAACTTCATATGATGTAGCAGTGAGTATGCTGAGTTCAACATGCCCTCCAAATTCAACTAGCAGTGATCTATCACAGGTCAGGACAATGCCCCTTGCGGCAGCCATAGCTATCCTTGCTGATACGACTCCTCCTCCCTCTCTCACCTTCTTCAAGTACATCTGCACCTTCTTATCCAAATCATCTCCCAAAAGCACTCGTCTCCTCATTTTTTTGCAGGTAGAACTGCCAGGTCACCATCATCTTCTTCTGCTCTTGCTCTGTTCTCTTTCATTCCTTCCAAATAAGCTCTCTTTATGGAGAGAACAGTTGACTTGCTGACGTCGTGATCTAGCTTTCTCGAAAAGTACCGGGCTACTTTTGTCACGCCGTGGTGACATGCATATCTCCCTATATCTGCTCGGACACTTGGGCTATACCTATGAAAGAAAGGAGAGAGTGTTAGTTGTCTCCATACCTTCCACTACATTATATTGTATTGACAAATTTGGTCTGGATAAGCCAATGTTTAAATGATATATACTTACCTCTTGTATTGGCTGTGTTTCTTGTTGCTCTCTTTGGTAACCTTTTGCAACTTCGCTGTTGGCCAGGGTGATGGCTTGGGAAGGTAGGCGGAGAGAAAAAGGGCCATTGGGGTTGGGAAGACCATTTTTGGGTTTCAAATAGTTTAAAATCGACATCGCTTCTCGCTTCTTCACTCTCGATCTTCACCTCCAGCTATCTAGGCACACGTGTTATTTTCGGACTGTAAAATTTTTCGTTCTTTAATTATTCGTTGTGGAAAATATTTCGAGTGTTTAATTTTCATACATTTCCAAGTGTACGAAAATATCCCAACACCAAAAATTTCCCCAACTACAGTATGTGATAAACAAAAAATATGTAAATTTTCCAACAACGTCAATGGAAAATAATTTTCATCACAAAAATATTTCTGTGGTTTGCGTAAACCACAAGAATGAAATTGGAAATGTGCCGACTATAAAACTTATGGCAAGTCTGGGCCATCTTACACACGTCCCTTTGGGAATGGTTTACCTAGCTCAATCAGCCAATCAAATGCATTGGTATGTTATTTTTAGCAGGAACTATCCACTGAATAATCATACGTGTTGCTGGTTGAAAGCTTGTTCTGATGCCACCACATGCTGCCATGCCCCAGTTCCTGGCAAATTCAGCAGCAAGCGCAAGGCTGTACTATGACCATTATGTTTGTATCTCAAGTCTGCCTACCACAGAGCTACTACAGTTCAACCCCCAAATTTTGGTTGGCCTATAAAGCCATTCTTTCCCTCACTATAAAACACAGTTACAAGAGTGCATGCAGCATCCGGGTTAGGATTGGGTTAATCACTTTCTCTGCATGATTAGTACCCTAGAATAGCTACAGATGGAGTCAGTCACTGATGTAAAAAAAAAAATGGCCTTTCCCCTCTGTTTTTGATCACTCAGATGATGCATGATTAAGCATTCTATACTGCAATGTTGGTATGTTATTGCTCGAAATAGACCTCTATGTACAATATTCCCTTTTCAATTCAAAATATCTTTGTAGTGCATGGATGCTGTGCAGCAATTTTTAGCCATATCATAACAATAGTAAATCCTAACCACAGACTATGACTTTACCGTCACAACACAACTCACCAGACTTGTGAGCATCCATTAGTGTTTTCATATACTATTCCAATCCATTGTGGGAAGAAAAAGAAATAATATAATATACAGTTAACAGACAATACAGTATACCCTCATGTAAGTCACCTTGTGCACCTGTGTACAAAATAACCACTGGCTACTATACTCAGAACAGTTAAGGCAGCCTATGCAAATGCTACATACATACATATCATGGTAGCAGTTTCTCATGAGCCCCATGGCAGTGTAAACATGGGAGTTGTCCCAATGGTAACAACAATGTTTTCCAATTTTGAAAATAAAAATTTGCTGTCATGGCAACTAATTCATAGCAGCTATGTTAGTGTAAACAAGCTACCATTTGTAGTTACGTAAAATGCAGAACTAATGCCGTAACCTGAGATTTAAGCCACTGTAGCCAGTATCACTATTAGACGTGGTCTAACAGAATCAGGTGGCAAGAAATGATATTCCACTGTAGGGCTGGAAAGAACAGTAAGTATGTATCATCATGGCATACTCAGCTGGTCCTTAACTTTTACACTGTTCATATTGTCACGGTACAGGACTAAGGACAAATATGCCACCTGGGTATTGGGGTGTTTTAACCTTGCACAGCAAAAACAATGGTATGAAGTTCATACCAAAATAGGTATGATTTCGCTTTTTACACTGAGCATACCAAAAACGGTATGAATTTCATACCAAAAATGGTATGGATTTCATACCTGAAACGGTATTAATATCATACCAAAGCGGTATGAATATCATACCAAAACGGTATGAATTTCATACCAAAAAGGGTATGATCATCACACAAGTAGATAGTATGATTTTCATCCATGAATTGGTATGATTGTCATGCTGCTTATAGCAGTATAATCTATGCATTGTACATTCAGCTTGTCCTTGCTGTTGAATGACAGTATTGTGGCAAAACAGATTATAATGCACACAAGGAAATGCACTGACAGCAAAAGCAAGTAAACCTTAGTCTATACTTAGTTCAAGTATAAAGTCACTTGTTGCTTTTGTACTTTCTGCAGCATAGATATCTGCATCTGTGGGGAAACAAGACAGCATAAATACTAGTATATCATTGGGCAGAAATAAAAGGGAAAGTGCATGTATGGGCTCTGGGAAAGGAGAGAGTAGGGTATAGTGGAGAAACAAAACACAAGTTTATGTGTGTGTATAAGTATACATGTGCATGCCGTACCTGTACTTCTTCACTTTGTTATTGTTCTGTGTCTGTGTGAGTGTGTGTGTGCAGAGGAGGGAAGAGAGAAAACGAGGAAGGAACATCTACCTCTAATTCTTTGTTTGGCTCACTTTCCGTGTTTGACTATGAACGTGGGAGTAATAGGAAAGGAAGAGGTTATCATTGTAGATTGTACCCAGGCTGGCCTCTATCTACCCAGTGTGTATATACGAGGGGTAAGAATATCGTGCAAAGAATGTGGCTACAGTTATGGGACAGAAAGGACAAGGGTGCACTATGAGAGAGAAAGAACTGTACCTCTAATTCTTTACTTAGCTTTTGTTCTGTGATAGACCCTGGATGTAAAAGTGGTGAGGAAGAATGTAAGGAGCAAATATTCACTGTGGCAATACATTAGGCTGGCTTCTGTCTACCTTTGTGTGTACGTGCGTGGGGAGAGAACAATATCAAAGAGGGAGGAAGTGTATTATGAAACAGAAAGAATGTGGAATTGGAGTATGGGACAGAAAGAAGAACGAGGTTACACTATGAGACAGAAAAATGAGGGTGCAGTACGAGACAAAAGGGAACTGTACCTTTAATTCTTCACTGGCTCTTGCTCTTCGATATAGACTCGACAGAAAAGTTGCGGGTACACTGTCAGACGGAAAGATAGGAGGTGTACTTATGTTTGTATGTATGTGTGTTAAAGTGTACTGTACCTGCTTTGCTCTTGTTCCGTGATACACAGTCTGAGTGCCATAATGAGGAAGAATGACAGGATGAATTCATGTCACAATTTGTAACAATATCCCAGGCTCACCTCCATCTATGTATACAAGGAGGGAGATGACATCAGAAGTCCAGCACCACATGTACTAAAACAGAAAGCAAAATCCACACCATGAAGAGCGTAAGAGCTTCATATACAGCATATGAGAATGTCACAGGTCTACAAGTGACTGTATACTATTCTGACATATTTCCCAGCTTTCTACGTACTAGCAAGATAAATTTTGCGAGAAACACTGCTCACCGTTGTCCTGTTCAGACCGAGTTCCGTGGCACACCTCCTTCCTTCACTCGCGCTTCATTTTCAAAAGTATCACACTTCGAGCGCGAGCGCGCTCAAGGTCAAAGTTCAAACAATTGCGCACGCGCACCACGCACGAATAGGTGGAGCTGACTTGTTGGAGAACGTCTCATGCACTGACAGTGGTAGTAACCCAGAACTTATGGTTCGGCCCAGAGTTTACCAATGCATGACAGAATGATCAAATGATGACAGAAACTGAACATACAAAAAGCAAAAACACTGCTGTCAACAACTAAATAGACTCAGTCCAATATCTCCATAACGACAGCAACTTCAGTCTTCCACAGACAACACCCAGGTTGTCTACCTTTGCCCGTTTGGTCCTGCAAGGAGAAACAGTAAAGATGAATAAATAGATTAAAAATCAGACACGGTAGGAACCATAGGAATGGAATGGAAAAATGCAGTTTACACCAAACCGAATATCAACTCGATGGTCAATCGCCTTAGCTTTTTCAAACCTACGAGACCAAAACTACTTCAAATAGAACAAACTAGGTATCAATCAACTCCACTCTACCTGTACATTCATAATATCAAATTGGTTTGTAACTCTGGCACACTGTGTGCTGGACTAGAACGGGAAATTGTAGTTTACACCCTACCGAATATCAACTCGATGCTCAATCGCCTTAGCTTTTTCAAACCTACGAGACCAAAACTACTTCAAATATGACAAACTAGGTATCAATCAACTCCACTCTACCTGTACATTCATAATATCAAATTGGTTTGTAACTCTGGCACACGGTGTGCTGGACTGGAATGGGAAATTGTAGTTTACACCCTACCGAATATCAACTCGATGGTCAATCGCCTTAGCTTTTTCAAACCTACGAGACCAAAACTACTTCAAATAGGACAAACTAGCTATCAATCAACTCCACTCTACCTGTACATTCATAATATCAAATTGGTTTGTAACTCTAGCTGGCACACTGTGTGCTGGACTGGAACGGGAAATTGTAGTTTACACCCAACCGAATATCAACCCGAAGGTCAATCGCCTTAGCTTTTTCAAACCTTCGAGACCAAATCTACTTCAAATAGGACAAACTAGGTATCAATCAACTCCACTCTACCTGTACATTCATAATATCAAATTGGTTTGTAACTGTGGCACACTGTGTGCTGGACTGGAACGGGAAATTGTAGTTTACACCCAACCGAATATCAACTCGATGCTCAATCACCTTAGCTTTTTCAAACCTACGAGACCAAATCTACTTCAAATAGGACAAACTAGGTATCAATCAACTCCACTCTACCTGTACATTCATAATATCAAATTGGTTTGTAATTCTGGCACACTGTGTGCTGAACTGGAACGGGAAATTGTAGTTTACACCCAACCGAATATCAACTCGATGCTCAATCGCCTTAGCTTTTTCAAACCTACGAGACCAAATCTACTTCAAATAGGACAAACTAGGTATCAATCAACTCCACTCTACCTGTACATTCATAATATCAAATTGGTTTGTAACTCTGGCACACTGTGTGCTGAACTGGAACGGGAAATTGTAGTTTACACCCTACCGAATATCAACTCGATGCTCAATCGCCTTAGCTTTTTCAAACCTACGAGACCAAAACTACTTCAAATAGGACAACCTAGGTATCAATCAACTCCACTCTACCTGTACATTCATAATATCAAATTGGTTTGTAACTATGGCACACTGTGTGCTGGACTGGAACGGGAAATTGTAGTTTACACCCAACCGACTATCAACTCGATGCTCACTCGCCTTAGCTTTTTCAAACCTACGAGACCAAATCTACTTCAAATAGGACAAACTAGGTATCAATCAACTCCACTCTACCTGTACATTCATAATATCAAATTGGTTTGTAACTCTGGCACACTGTGTGCTGAACTGGAACGGGAAATTGTAGTTTACACCCTACCGAATATCAACTCGATGCTCAATCGCCTTAGCTTTTTCAAACCTACGAGACCAAAACTACCTCAAATAGGACAAACTAGGTATCAATCAACTCCACTCTACCTGTACATTCATAATATCAAATTGGTTTGTAACTCTGGCACACTGTGTGCTGAACTGGAACGGGAAATTGTAGTTTACACCCTACCGAATATCAACTCGATGCTCAATCGCCTTAGCTTTTTCAAACCTACGAGACCAAAACTACTTCAAATAGGACAAACTAGGTATCAATCAACTCCACTCTACCTGTACATTCACAATATCAAATTGGTTTGTAACTCTGGCACACTGTGTGTTGGACTGGAACGGGAAATTGTAGTTTACAACCAACCGAATATCAACTCGAAGGTCAATCGCCTTAGCTTTTTCAAACCTACGAGACCAAAACTACTTCAAATATGACAAACTAGGTATCAATCAACTCCACTCTACCTGTACATTCATAATATCAAATTGGTTTGTAACTCTGGCACACGGTGTGCTGGACTGGAATGGGAAATTGTAGTTTACACCCTACCGAATATCAACTCGATGGTCAATCGCCTTACCTTTTTCAAACCTACGAGACCAAAACTACTTCAAATAGGACAAACTAGCTATCAATCAACTCCACTCTACCTGTACATTCATAATATCAAATTGGTTTGTAACTCTAGCTGGCACACTGTGTGCTGGACTGGAACGGGAAATTGTAGTTTACACCCAACCGAATATCAACCCGAAGGTCAATCGCCTTAGCTTTTTCAAACCTTCGAGACCAAATCTACTTCAAATAGGACCAAACTAGGTATCAATCAACTCCACTCTACCTGTACATTCATAATATCAAATTGGTTTGTAATTCTGGCACACTGTGTGCTGAACTGGAACGGGAAATTGTAGTTTACACCCAACCGAATATCAACTCGATGCTCAATCGCCTTAGCTTTTTCAAACCTACGAGACCAAATCTACTTCAAATAGGACAAACTAGGTATCAATCAACTCCACTCTACCTGTACATTCATAATATCAAATTGGTTTGTAACTCTGGCACACTGTGTGCTGAACTGGAACGGGAAATTGTAGTTTACACCCTACCGAATATCAACTCGATGCTCAATCGCCTTAGCTTTTTCAAACCTACGAGACCAAAACTACTTCAAATAGGACAACCTAGGTATCAATCAACTCCACTCTACCTGTACATTCATAATATCAAATTGGTTTGTAACTATGGCACACTGTGTGCTGGACTGGAACGGGAAATTGTAGTTTACACCCAACCGAATATCAACTCGATGCTCAATCGCCTTAGCTTTTTCAAACCTACGAGACCAAATCAACTTCAAATAGGACAAACTAGGTATCAATCAACTCCACTCTACCTGTACATTCATAATATCAAATTGGTTTGTAACTCTGGCACACTGTGTGCTGGACTAGAACGGGAAATTGTAGTTTACACCCTACCGAATATCAACTCGATGCTCAATCGCCTTAGCTTTTTCAAACCTACGAGACCAACACTACTTCATATAGGACAAACTAGGTATCAATCAACTCCACTCTACCTGTACATTCATAATACCAAATTGGTTTGTAACTCTGGCACACTGTGTGCTGAACTGGAACGGGAAATTGTAGTTTACACCCAACCGAATATCAACTCGATGCTCAATCGCCTTAGCTTTTTCAAACCTACGAGACCAAATCTACTTCAAATAGGACAAACTAGGTATCAATCAACTCCACTCTACCTGTACATTCATAATATCAAATTGGTTTGTAACTCTAGCTGGCACACTGTGTGCTGGACTGGAACGGGAAATTGTAGTTTACACCCAACCGAATATCAACCCGAAGGTCAATCGCCTTAGCTTTTTCAAACCTTCGAGACCAAATCTACTTCAAATAGGACCAAACTAGGTATCAATCAACTCCACTCTACCTGTACATTCATAATATCAAATTGGTTTGTAATTCTGGCACACTGTGTGCTGAACTGGAACGGGAAATTGTAGTTTACACCCAACCGAATATCAACTCGATGCTCAATCGCCTTAGCTTTTTCAAACCTACGAGACCAAATCTACTTCAAATAGGACAAACTAGGTATCAATCAACTCCACTCTACCTGTACATTCATAATATCAAATTGGTTTGTAACTCTGGCACACTGTGTGCTGAACTGGAACGGGAAATTGTAGTTTACACCCTACCGAATATCAACTCGATGCTCAATCGCCTTAGCTTTTTCAAACCTACGAGACCAAAACTACTTCAAATAGGACAACCTAGGTATCAATCAACTCCACTCTACCTGTACATTCATAATATCAAATTGGTTTGTAACTATGGCACACTGTGTGCTGGACTGGGACGGGAAATTGTAGTTTACACCCAACCGAATATCAACTCGATGCTCAATCGCCTTAGCTTTTTCAAACCTACGAGACCAAATCTACTTCAAATAGGACAAACTAGGTATCAATCAACTCCACTCTACCTGTACATTCATAATATCAAATTGGTTTGTAACTCTGGCACACTGTGTGCTGAACTGGAACGGGAAATTGTAGTTTACACCCTACCGAATATCAACTCGATGCTCAATCGCCTTAGCTTTTTCAAACCTACGAGACCAAAACTACTTCAAATAGGACAAACTAGGCATCAATCAACTCCACTCTACCTGTACATTCATAATATCAAATTGGTTTGTAACTCTGGCACACTGTGTGCTGGACTAGAACGGGAAATTGTAGTTTACACCCTACCGATTATCAACTCGATGCTCAATCGCCTTAGCTTTTTCAAACCTACGAGACCAACACTACTTCATATAGGACAAACTAGGTATCAATCAACTCCACTCTACCTGTACATTCATAATACCAAATTGGTTTGTAACTCTGGCACACTGTGTGCTGAACTGGAACGGGAAATTGTAGTTTACACCCAACCGAATATCAACTCGATGCTCAATCGCCTTAGCTTTTTCAAACCTACGAGACCAAAACTACTTCAAATAGGACAAACTAGCTATCAATCAACTCCACTCTACCTGTACATTCATAATATCAAATTGGTTTGTAACTCTAGCTGGCACACTGTGTGCTGGACTGGAACGGGAAATTGTAGTTTACACCCAACCGAATATCAACCCGAAGGTCAATCGCCTTAGCTTTTTCAAACCTTCGAGACCAAATCTACTTCAAATAGGACAAACTAGGTATCAATCAACTCCACTCTACCTGTACATTCATAATATCAAATTGGTTTGTAATTCTGGCACACTGTGTGCTGAACTGGAACGGGAAATTGTAGTTTACACCCAACCGAATATCAACTCGATGCTCAATCGCCTTAGCTTTTTCAAACCTACGAGACCAAAACTACTTCAAATAGGACAAACTAGGTATCAATCAACTCCACTCTACCTGTACATTCATAATATCAAATTGGTTTGTAACTCTGGCACACTGTGTGCTGAACTGGAACGGGAAATTGTAGTTTACACCCTACCGAATATCAACTCGATGCTCAATCGCCTTAGCTTTTTCAAACCTACGAGACCAAAACTACTTCAAATAGGACAAACTAGGTATCAATCAACTCCACTCTACCTGTACATTCACAATATCAAATTGGTTTGTAACTCTGGCACACTGTGTGCTGAACTGGAACGGGAAATTGTAGTTTACACCCTACCGAATATCAACTCGATGCTCAATCGCCTTAGCTTTTTCAAACCTACGAGACCAAAACTACTTCAAATAGGACAAACTAGGCATCAATCAACTCCACTCTACCTGTACATTCATAATATCAAATTGGTTTGTAACTCTGGCACACTGTGTGCTGGACTAGAACGGGAAATTGTAGTTTACACCCTACCGAATATCAACTCGATGCTCAATCGCCTTAGCTTTTTCAAACCTACGAGACCAACACTACTTCATATAGGACAAACTAGGTATCAATCAACTCCACTCTACCTGTACATTCATAATACCAAATTGGTTTGTAACTCTGGCACACTGTGTGCTGAACTGGAACGGGAAATTGTAGTTTACACCCAACCGAATATCAACTCGATGCTCAATCGCCTTAGCTTTTTCAAACCTACGAGACCAAAACTACTTCAAATAGGACAAACTAGGTATCAATCAACTCCACTCTACCTGTACATTCATAATATCAAATTGGTTTGTAACTCTAGCTGGCACACTGTGTGCTGGACTGGAACGGGAAATTGTAGTTTACACCCAACCGAATATCAACCCGAAGGTCAATCGCCTTAGCTTTTTCAAACCTTCGAGACCAAATCTACTTCAAATAGGACAAACTAGGTATCAATCAACTCCACTCTACCTGTACATTCATAATATCAAATTGGTTTGTAATTCTGGCACACTGTGTGCTGAACTGGAACGGGAAATTGTAGTTTACACCCAACCGAATATCAACTCGATGCTCAATCGCCTTAGCTTTTTCAAACCTACGAGACCAAAACTACTTCAAATAGGACAAACTAGGCATCAATCAACTCCACTCTACCTGTACATTCATAATATCAAATTGGTTTGTAACTCTGGCACACTGTGTGCTGGACTAGAACGGGAAATTGTAGTTTACACCCTACCGAATATCAACTCGATGCTCAATCGCCTTAGCTTTTTCAAACCTACGAGACCAACACTACTTCATATAGGACAAACTAGGTATCAATCAACTCCACTCTACCTGTACATTCATAATACCAAATTGGTTTGTAAGTCTGGCACACTGTGTGCTGAACTGGAACGGGAAATTGTAGTTTACACCCAACCGAATATCAACTCGATGCTCAATCGCCTTAGCTTTTTAAAACCTACGAGACCAAATCTACTTCAAATAGGACAAACTAGGTATCAATCAACTCCACTCTACCTGTACATTCATAATACCAAATTGGTTTGTCACTCTGGCACACTGTGTGCTGAACTGGAACGGGAAATTGTAGTTTACACCCTACCGAATATCAACTCGATGCTCAATCGCCTTAGCTTTTTCAAACCTACGAGACCAAAACTACTTCAAATAGGACAACCTAGGTATCAATCAACTCCACTCTACCTGTACATTCATAATATCAAATTGGTTTGTAACTATGGCACACTGTGTGCTGGACTGGAACGGGAAATTGTAGTTTACATCCAACCGAATATCAACTCGATGCTCAATCGCCTTAGCTTTTTCAAAACTACGAGACCAAATCTACTTCAAATAGGACAAACTAGGTATCAATCAACTCCACTCTACCTGTACATTCATAATATCAAATTGGTTTGTAACTCTGGCACACTGTGTGCTGAACTGGAACGGGAAATTGTAGTTTACACCCTACCGAATATCAACTCGATGCTCAATCGCCTTAGCTTTTTCAAACCTACGAGACCAAAACTACTTCAAATAGGACAACCTAGGTATCAATCAACTCCACTCTACCTGTACATTCATAATATCAAATTGGTTTGTAACTATGGCACACTGTGTGCTGGACTGGAACGGGAAATTGTAGTTTACACCCAACCGAATATCAACTCGATGCTCAATCGCCTTAGCTTTTTCAAACCTACGAGACCAAATCTACTTCAAATAGGACAAACTAGGTATCAATCAACTCCACTCTACCTGTACATTCATAATATCAAATTGGTTTGTAACTCTGGCACACTGTGTGCTGAACTGGAACGGGAAATTGTAGTTTACACCCTACCGAATATCAACTCGATGCTCAATCGCCTTAGCTTTTTCAAACCTACGAGACCAAAACTACTTCAAATAGGACAAACTAGGCATCAATCAACTCCACTCTACCTGTACATTCATAATATCAAATTGGTTTGTAACTCTGGCACACTGTGTGCTGGACTAGAACGGGAAATTGTAGTTTACACCCTACCGAATATCAACTCGATGCTCAATCGCCTTAGCTTTTTCAAACCTACGAGACCAACACTACTTCATATAGGACAAACTAGGTATCAATCAACTCCACTCTACCTGTACATTCATAATATCAAATTGGTTTGTAACTCTGGCACACTGTGTGCTGAACTGGAACGGGAAATTGTAGTTTACACCCTACCGAATATCAACTCGATGCTCAATCGCCTTAGCTTTTTCAAACCTACGAGACCAAAACTACTTCAAATAGGACAAACTAGGTATCAATCAACTCCACTCTACCTGTACATTCATAATATCAAATTGGTTTGTAACTCTAGCTGGCACACTGTGTGCTGGACTGGAACGGGAAATTGTAGTTTACACCCAACCGAATATCAACCCGAAGGTCAATCGCCTTAGCTTTTTCAAACCTTCGAGACCAAATCTACTTCAAATAGGACAAACTAGGTATCAATCAACTCCACTCTACCTGTACATTCACAATATCAAATTGGTTTGTAACTCTGGCACACTGTGTGTTGGACTGGAACGGGAAATTGTAGTTTACAACCAACCGAATATCAACTCGAAGGTCAATCGCCTTAGCTTTTTCAAACCTACGAGACCAAAACTACTTCAAATAGGACAAACTAGGCATCAATCAACTCCACTCTACCTGTACATTCATAATATCAAATTGGTTTGTAATTTTGGCACACTGTGTGCTGAACTGGAACGGGAAATTGTAGTTTACACCCAACCGAATATCAACTCGATGCTCAATCGCCTTAGCTTTTTCAAACCTACGAGACCAAAACTACTTCAAATAGGACAAACTAGGTATCAATCAACTCCACTCTACCTGTACATTCATAATATCAAATTGGTTTGTAACTCTGGCACACTGTGTGCTGAACTGGAACGGGAAATTGTAGTTTACACCCTACCGAATATCAACTCGATGCTCAATCGCCTTAGCTTTTTCAAACCTACGAGACCAAAACTACTTCAAATAGGACAAACTAGGTATCAATCAACTCCACTCTACCTGTACATTCACAATATCAAATTGGTTTGTAACTCTGGCACACTGTGTGTTGGACTGGAACGGGAAATTGTAGTTTACAACCAACCGAATATCAACTCGAAGGTCAATCGCCTTAGCTTTTTCAAACCTACAAGACCAAAACTACTTCAAATAGGACAAACTAGGCATCAATCAACTCCACTCTACCTGTACATTCATAATATCAAATTGGTTTGTAACTCTGGCACACTGTGTGCTGGACTAGAACGGGAAATTGTAGTTTACACCCTACCGAATATCAACTCGATGCTCAATCGCCTTAGCTTTTTCAAACCTACGAGACCAACACTACTTCATATAGGACAAACTAGGTATCAATCAACTCCACTCTACCTGTACATTCATAATACCAAATTGGTTTGTAACTCTGGCACACTGTGTGCTGAACTGGAACGGGAAATTGTAGTTTACACCCAACCGAATATCAACTCGATGCTCAATCGCCTTAGCTTTTTCAAACCTACGAGACCAAATCTACTTCAAATAGGACAAACTAGGTATCAATCAACTCCACTCTACCTGTACATTCATAATACCAAATTGGTTTGTAACTCTGGCACACTGTGTGCTGGACTAGAACGGGAAATTGTAGTTTACACCCTACCGAATATCAACTCGATGCTCAATCGCCTTAGATTTTTCAAACCTACGAGACCAAAACTACTTCATATAGGACAAACTAGGTATCAATCAACTCCACTCTACCTGTACATTCATAACACCAAATTGGTTTGTAACTCTGGCACACTGTGTGCTGAACTGGAACGGGAAATTGTAGTTTACACCCAACCGAATATCAACTCGATGCTCAATCGCCTTAGCTTTTTCAAACCTACGAGACCAAAACTACTTCAAATAGGACAAACTAGCTATCAATCAACTCCACTCTACCTGTACATTCATAATATCAAATTGGTTTGTAACTCTAGCTGGCACACTGTGTGCTGGACTGGAACGGGAAATTGTAGTTTACACCCAACCGAATATCAACCCGAAGGTCAATCGCCTTAGCTTTTTCAAACCTTCGAGACCAAATCTACTTCAAATAGGACAAACTAGGTATCAATCAACTCCACTCTACCTGTACATTCATAATACCAAATTGGTTTGTAACTCTGGCACACTGTGCTGAACTGGAACGGGAAATTGTAGTTTACACCCAACCGAATATCAACCCGATGCTCAATCGCCTTAGCTTTTTCAAACCTACGAGACCAAATCTACTTCAAATAGGACAAACTAGGTATCAATCAACTCCACTCTACCTGTACATTCATAATATCAAATTGGTTTGTAACTCTGGCACACTGTGTGCTGAACTGGAACGGGAAATTGTAGTTTACACCCTACCGAATATCAACTCGATGCTCAATCGCCTTAGCTTTTTCAAACCTACGAGACCAAATCTACTTCAAATAGGACAAACTAGGTATCAATCAACTCCACTCTACCTGTACATTCATAATATCAAATTGGTTTGTAACTCTGGCACACTGTGTGCTGAACTGGAACGGGAAATTGTAGTTTACACCCTACCGAATATCAACTCGATGCTCAATCGCCTTAGCTTTTTCAAACCTACGAGACCAAAACTACTTCAAATAGGACAAACTAGGTATCAATCAACTCCACTCTACCTGTACATTCACAATATCAAATTGGTTTGTAACTCTGGCACACTGTGTGTTGGACTGGAACGGGAAATTGTAGTTTACAACCAACCGAATATCAACTCGAAGGTCAATCGCCTTAGCTTTTTCAAACCTACGAGACCAAAACTACTTCAAATAGGACAAACTAGGTATCAATCAACTCCACTCTACCTGTACATTCATAATATCAAATTGGTTTGTAACTCTGGCACACTGTGTGCTGGACTAGAACGGGAAATTGTAGTTTACACCCTACCGAATATCAACTCGATGCTCAATCGCCTTAGCTTTTTCAAACCTACGAGACCAAAACTACTTCATATAGGACAAACTAGGTATCAATCAACTCCACTCTACCTGTACATTCATAATATCAAATTGGTTTGTAACTCTGGCACACTGTGTGCTGAACTGGAACGGGAAATTGTAGTTTACATACAGTTTCTAGTCTGACTTGAGTTGCTACTGTGACTATGGTGCCCATAAAAATGACAACCCTCGTGGGAGGATGGAAGCATGGGAACATTCATTGCATTTGCTAGTGTATAGCAAATTAACCATGCATGTTTAGCACAATTCCCATCCACCCCTAAGTAGGTACACAGATAAATCCAAATTTTCAACAGAATGTCTCATCAGCTATCGACTTACCTGCATGAGAAATCTGTCTTCAGACACGGGGATCACTGCTCCATGGCTAAGTTGCATCGATCATGCATGCATGCAGAATATAAAATTTCTTAAACGCATAAATAGATTTCCCATCTACCGACGCTTTTGACCTTTGACCTAATAACATCGCGTGCAGCAGGGTATGAAGTTCACACGCAGCTTCGGTATGACGAACGTCTTCTCCAATCCGCGGTATGAACTACGCACCGCTGAAAGTATGAAAGTCATACTCGCTCAGTTCATACCACAGGTATGAAATTCGTTGGGATGAAGGTCATACTCTTTTGGTATGAACTTCATACCGTTGTTTTTGCTGTGTGCCTGTGCACTCGTTCAAAGGCCAACAAGTGTTCTGCATAAGCTTCCAATAATGACTGGTCCATCAACACTTGAATCATTACTTCTGTCTCCTGGTTAGCACTTGGCCTCATTTATGTTCCTTCTGAAATTTGGACATTCCTACTTCACAACCAGTGCTAAAACAAAGCTAGTCAGAATAATGACACTCAGAATAATGATACTCAGAATAATGATACTCAGAAGCCATTCAACCTTTGTAATAACTTTATGTACTTCTGTAATAAAGTTAAGGCCACCTTAACCATTCTGTGCATGAATGTCAAAACATTTATTTTTTACGTCTCAGCATAAATGTTTAGTGCCTAATCAAAATGCCCCTAATGAGTCAATTTCTTGTGCTATGTCCAGCAAATCAGCAATGCTGCATATTATTGCTTGCTTTAACTGTACCACTTGTCAGCTGCTAAATTTTACACACCAGTTGATTTCTACAATTGTCTTCCTTCATCTGTGTGTCAACATTAAAATATGACAATGTACATTCAACCACAATAAACTGCCAGAGACAATCAGTCCATTGCACTCAAAATGACTCTTCTGTCTCGTTGTTTCTACAACTATACACTTTTTCACCCCCTCCCTGACTATCCATGAAGAAGATTAAATTACAATTATGTACACAAAAGGCAACTTACCAGCTGAGTACGAGTGAACCCAGCAGTTCACAGTGTACAGAGAAAACATATGATGAAATAAACAACACCCCAAGTTTCACATTGGCTACATTAAAGATCATGCATGCAGACACAAGTCAATGGCTGCCAGCTGCTAAATTTTACATGCCAGGCAATTTCTACAATGCTGTATAGTATTGTCTTCCCTCTCATGTGAAAGTGATTTTGTCAAAGCTAAATTATGACTATGTACATTCAAACACAAAAGGGCAACTTACCAGCTGAATATGAGTGAACCCAGCAGTTCACAGTGTACAGAGAAAACATATGATGAAATAAACAACACCCCAAGTTTCACATTGGCTACATTAAAGATCATGCATGCAGACACAAGTCAATGGCTGCCAGCTGCTAAATTTTACATGCCAGGCAATTTCTACAATGCTGTATAGTATTGTCTTCCCTCTCATGTGAAAGTGATTTTGTCAAAGCTAAATTATGACTATGTACATTCAAACACAAAAGGGCAACTTACCAGCTGAGTATGAGTGAACCCAGCAGTTCACAGTGTACAGAGAAAACATATGATGAAATAAACAACACCCCAAGTTTCACATTGGCTACATTAAAGATCATGCATGCAGACACAAGTCAATGGCTGCTAGCTGCTAAATTTTACATGCCAGGCAATTTCTACAATGCTGTATAGTATTGTCTTCCCTCTCATGTGAAAGTGATTTTGTCAAAGCTAAATTATGACTATGTACATTCAAACACAAAAGGCAACTTACCAGCTGAATATGAGTGAACCCAGCAGTTCACAGTGTACAGAGAAAACATATGATGAAATAAACAACACCCCAAGTTTCACATTGGCTACATTAAAGATCATGCATGCAGACACAAGTCAATGGCTGCTAGCTGCTAAATTTTACATGCCAGGCAATTTCTACAATGCTGTATAGTATTGTCTTCCCTCTCATGTGAAAGTGATTTTGTCAAAGCTAAATTATGACTATACATACATTCAAACACAAAAGGGCAACTTACCAGCTGAGTATGAGTGAACCCAGCAGTTCACAGTGCAGCAAGTGGAGAGAAGGAGATGACTAATAAACAACACACTAAGTTGCACATCAGCTGCATGCAGACACAAGTCTATAGCTGCCAGCTGCTAAATTTTAATTACATGCCAGGCAATTTCTACAATGCTGTATAGTATTGTCTTCCCTCTCATGTGTAAGTGATCTTGAATTATGACCATGTACATTCAAACACAAAAGGGCAACTTACCTCCTGAGTATGAGTGAACACAGCAGTTCACAGTGCAGCAAGTGAAGAGAAGGAGAAAAGATGTGATGACTATTAAGCAACACACTAAGTTGTACATCAGCTGCATTTAAAAATCATGCATGCAGACACTATCTATGGCTGCCAGCTGCTAAAGTTTAATTACATGCCAGGCAATTTCTACAATGCTGTATAGTATTGTCTTCCCTAGTGATTTTGTCAAATTTAAATTATGACTATACGTACATTCAAACAAAAAGGCAACTTACCAGCTGAGTATGAGTGAACACAGCAGTTCACAGTGCAGCAAGTGGGGAAAAGGAGAAAACATGTGATGACTATTAAACAACACACCAAGTTTCACATTAGCTGCACAAAAGATGATGCATGCAAATATAAGTCAATGGCTACCAGCGGGAAGTTCAGTTTTTCTCATTTTCATAAGCATGCTGATGTTTAATGTATGGCTGCTTCCTAAGTATATACACCCTCCCAATGCACATGAAACTCATCTTCCTTCCGCCCACCTTCTTATTGTAAATGGTACTCCGTATCTAGTTTGTACCTGGATTAGTTGTTCAGTAGTCTTATAATTTGTCGCCATCTTGAGAATTTCAAACTTAGTACAAGCCCTGCAGAACAAATTAGAATGTATGATTAATTTTCAGGTAATTGACCTACCGTCATGGAATGGCCAAAAATAATTGTTTTTGCAACCATTCAGCATTAAGTTTATTTTCCGTAGCATTTGACCAAATTAGAACAGTAACTGTTTGTGACTTTGTAAACAGTTTTAGGTCAAGATCGAGATGGACTGCCTTGTTATTGAGAAGACCTTCATGATCAGGCATTCGCTCTAGCATAGTGCTGTCTCCACTTAGCCTCGTACCCAGGCCGCGTGGGAGGAGAAAAAACGGCCTGGTATTGACTGTTTGTGTATGCGCGATCATTCCCAGAAAAACCTGGGAATTCGTTTACGCTTGGAAACTGTCGGTAAAATCAATACGTACACGTCCGATATATTTCCGTATCATCGAAAGGTGCAGCCGTTTGCTAGTTGAATTTCTTCAACTCTATGAAAAGTGGAGGATAATCGCCGTGTGTATGAAGGCGAAGATGCTTTCTTGCAGCTAATAACTAGTTTCGGTAAGTCAGTACGCTACAAGCTTGACCATAAAAAAGCAAGTTGGGTACCGTGAGGGCGGGTAGCTACGCCGTTGTCTTGTTAGTCTCGCCATTGGTGTCACTTACGATTGCCAAATTTATCCGTCTGTGTAAGCATTGTTTTGTTGTAGCTCTTTTTTAGCTATGTACGTATTCTACTTTCGAATATCCTGTCCGTATATTCTTTCACATGGATAAGCTACATATAAACGTTACAGAGGTTGGTTGTGCGTAATCCGTTCTCGCATGCGCGACCTTTCCCGGTTCTTTTGCGTGCGCTGTGCACTCCAAAGTCCACATCGTATGAGGTAAAGCGTCCGTAAGGCACTAATCGAGAAAATTCGAACTGAACTTTGGTTTTGATGGTGCTCTTGACACCACAACGCACGAAAAACGGAAGGTATTTGTGCGCATGCGTCAGCTGATTTCAAATTTTTGCGGACAACCAACCTCTCTACAATTTATAGCGGAATTGGCCGCGCATGCGCAAACAGTCGATACCAAGTCATTTTTTCTCCTCCCACGTGGCCTGGATATGAGGCTATGTCTCCACTGTACTGTCTATTTTGTCAATGAGTCGCACATAGCCTGAGGCTGAGCTGTCTATTTGCTGATTTGCAACTTATACATTGGGCTACTGTAAAAATGGTAGCTACAATGAGTCTACATGTTGTCATCTGGTGTGCCTTCCCTTGAAGGGTGTTGAGAGTACTTTGTAAAGTATGTGGTGTGAGTACAAAACCCATAGAAAGAGATTGTGCTAGTACTATTTTCTGGGAGCCGCGGATATGGAAAGCACCTAGCTAACTAACTAGTCAATTCTTGTTTACTGCCTAAGGAAATGTGTTGCCACTGTACTTTGCTCACTAGCATTCCATTGATTAAAACACTTGCTAAAATTCAAAAACAAGTCATTCCATAAATTAGAGCAAAGTAATTCATTCAAATATTGTGTTCCGACAACAGAACATTCCATAAATTAGAGCGACTATAACATTTAAGCAATATACTGAATATCAGAAATATTTTGCCAGGGAAATTTTTGCCAAACTTGGCAGTGTAGTGTATTGCGTTAAAATTTTGTTCGATTGATTTATCACTGTCTAAACCCCTCCCACCAGATTATGGTGCTCAGAGCTAGGGTGTTCCTGGAAAGCTGGCTCTCTTAGCCTCGTACCCAGGCTCCTCCCAGTGCAGAAAAACGGGGAGGAGCCTGGGTACGAGGCTAGGCTCTCTCACTGAGAGGCCTTAGCTGCATGGTGGTCTATCTTGTGCCCACCGGTTACCTGTACTGGTAGAGAAATGCTAGCAAAGTTCAGCAAGTATACTATTAAGAAGACAACAGAAAAAACCAATATTGTCACCTGTTAAATTTTTGCCACTTGAAATGACAGGCAAACCTTTTCCCACTATATGACCAGTACATGTGTTACCTACATATGCAGTGTGGTGACAAGCAGCATACACTGTGCTAAAACTGCACACACAAAGCTCTCATTGTAAACTGTGAGTGGATATAAAATCAAAGGGAACTTCCTTTTTATGCCCATCAAAAGCTACCTTTACCAGCAATTCTAGTCCCATAGTTCATACATACCAGGCTGTGAAAAAGTTCCGGAAGACAAAGTAGATCTTATGTAGATCTTATATAGCTATAGGTATCGGGATAAGGATTGAGGACCAATGGACCTGGTGGTAGCTAAGTTGAAAAGCCAATGAAATCGCAGAGCAGTGTTTATTGGAATAGTGCGGAAGTGAGAAACAAGTACTTCAATCGTACTGCTCAAAGTGATGTAATGAAATTCATTATTCACATTGACCAATATGTAATCCTACACTAACAATTACAGGCACTTCCGCTGGCTCAAGGGTTTGGACTTGTGACACCAGACCCCTTCTCCTCGCATGAGCTGGGTGGGGTCTGGGCAAGAGACTACGCTAAGCTATGCTGACAACGTTGCCATATTGTGCGATATAGGCCATTAGGTAGCTCACGTGATCCGTAGAATTCACGTGATACTTACCACACCCACTAGTGGTTAATTTACTTTTATTTTTTGCATTTGTGAAAAAATAGACCTGCCCAATCTGTGAACCATGAAATTGTGTGGCATGATCTGTTAATGACTGTAAATGTGTTAGCAGTTAGCACCTAGGAAGTGCTTTTGTTGTTATGTAGCACCTAGGAAGTGCTTTTGTTGTTATGTACCACCTAGGAAGTGCTTTTGTTGTTAGCAGTTAGCACCTAGGAAGTGCTTTTGTTGTTATGTACCACCTAGGAAGTGCTTTTGTTGTTAGCAGTTAGCACCTAGGAAGTGCTTTTGTTGTTATGTAGCACCTATGTAGTGCTTTTGTTGTTATGTAGCGCCTAGGAAGTGCTTTTGTTGTTATGTAGCACCTATGTAGTGACACCTGTATTCTAGCACCTGCATGTCCTTAGCAAATTAGTTGTATATATGTCAGAAGAAGGTCAGAAATAATCCTAAATTGCAACGTTAGCAAATGCTACAGAAATCAATTTGTTATGGCCTTAGTACTTACTGTCGGTTGGGCATATCGTCATCGGTGAGCGAAAGTAAGTCTACTGCAAGCAACGCATCTACAGATGACAAGCAAGACAGCAACCATTACAATATAAGTCTGTAATGAGTCTTGCTAGCAACAACAACACTCTTGCACATTATGAACAGTCATGTGGCTATGATCAAATATCACATGGGTTATCCAATATTTATGGCTTGTACGGGTGCAGCTGCAATCCCCTTGATGTCCTATCCATATACAGTTTGAACCGAGGTGAGTTACCAGGCCGTTTCTCCTACAAACGGTACGAGGCTACTTGCACACTAAAACATGATGATATGAACTATTATTGCTATATTAACTGTTGCAGCAATAGACTACTACTGCAGTGAGAATAGCCCCTAGCCTTTTCCAGGTTCTAGCTTTTGATTGCCAGGTAGACCAGACATAGGACATGCAAGGTGGGTATGCATGGGTTTTTGACTAAATAAATATGTTTCAAGTGCAGTTTTTTACCCTGAAAAATTGGCAGGTTTCCTCTCCAGTTTGTGAATGCACCAGCCTCTATAACCATTAGACAGACATAACAAGTAACAAGAAAAGGCCTCAAAATCATGCATGCACTACCTTGATAGAATTACACAGGACTATTGCATACAGTATTTAAGCAATCAAAGTCTTCAAGCCTGGGAAATTAATTGGTTCTCTCATACACACATACACAAAAGATCTTTCATGTGTCAGGTATTCCACTTCAGACACTCAGGCCTAGACAGGTAGAAGTGTAATTACGTTTCCGGAAGAAAAGGGGTTCTGAGCCAAGATTATGCCATCCAAAGTCTAAGTCTTGGTGTTCTAAGACCAGGTCTGTGAATGTGATAGAAGCTTGAAGAGGAGTTGGCACATAGTTAGAAGTTTTGTGGTGACATATAGTCACACTCCTAGTGGAGACTTTGTACCAGATACTACAAGGGCCAGCACAAGCAGTAGGACTGCCCTAACTATATTTGGGCAGAATTAATATGTGCATGCATAAGCATGCAACAGTAGAGGGTCTAGGAAGATGCTCCCAAAGAAATTTTTTTAGACACTGTGAGATTACTTATGAGGCCATTCTGAGGCAAACTGAATCCAAAAAAGAAGGCTACAAAGGGTTGGAAAGGGAAGGAGGAAGGTCTGGTACCTCAAAACTTGGAGAAACCACACTTATCTACTGCATAGTCACCCTTTGGCTACAAGGCACAGTTATGAGTCAGAAGGGGACTAGACACTGTCACTGACAGGCAGCTTTTCTTCGTACTTCCGTACATCTGCCATACTTCCATTTCCGCACTTCAGCATTTGCCCAGGAGGAAGTGTCCTCATGAATTCAACAAAGCTCCATATTATAAAAAAATTCGGAATAGTCAAATTTATCATTGTTGAAACTCTGTTTCCTCTAATGAAGCTGCAACCTTCCGTCACTCCAAGGCCTATGATTTACTGCAGATGCATAATTTACCTACCATGTGCAATGATGGCATTCCATACAGGTTCATGCACATGAACAATGAGAAATTTCAACATAACAAAGAGTGAGAATTTTCATAAGTGCTACTTTTGTTTGTGTTTGTGACTGGCTTGTATACTGAGGAAATAGGCATAGTTTTTTTATATACAGTGAACTTTCAAAGCAGCGCTGCAATCAATGGGGTCACAGCTAAGTTAAGACCCCAATCACATAATTATAATTGGTGCTTATGAGAGTAACCACATTTTGCTCAACCAATAGTGGTAGTCTGTCACTATTGTGTAACTGTACAAGCCTGTGGTAATTATCTAGCCTCGTTCCCAGGCTTCCCACCGTCCAGGTATTTGCATTATACTCGACAAGAACTGGACATTGGGAAGGTGTGGGAAGGTCTGGGAACGGCCCTAACAGCTCAGTGTAAAATCCTATAGTAAACAACTTACCAACAGGAAAATTTGTGTTTCGAATTCAACAATCGACAACCACGAGAACTCTCTAGTCCCAGCCAGTGCACTCAGAACTGTCACGAGTCACGAGAACAAACGTATTTCCCAGCCAGGCTAAGTCTCGTGCCCAGGCTGGCTTTCGAGACTAGGAACTGCGGCGGGCGGGAGGGGGTGCGGCGAGCGCGAGGCGCGAGGCGCAAAGGCTCAGATTTTTAACATGCTCCAGACCTGAGTCAAAGTCAGAGAGAAAGGTGAGAAATAAAGAGAAATAAAGAGAAATAAAGAGGGGGGAAAGAAAGTGACAGTGACTCAGACTGCTTTCGAGACTATTAGCGCGAGGCACAGGCTCAGATTTTAGGCATGCTCCAGACCTAGTTTGGAGGGTCTGGGAACCAAACTACGGAGTAGCGGGGTGTCCGCTGTTCAGGGGTTACTTACTAAAGTGAATGGAAGGGGTGTGCGGGGTTCCACTGTATATCACTCAAAATTGTTTGGGCAAACTGTTTGGAGCACCAATCACGTGCAGAGACACAGTACAGTTCCAGCAGTGTCTTAAAGATCAAGAGTTGATCAATGAGAATGGCCCCTGCTTACCCACAGAAATCCTCACAGCTTCAGGAGGAATTGTCATGGGGAGGAATCTTTATTTTGTTCCTCATGCAGCCTTCCAGCCTATTGGCAATTTAAAAGAATGTAGTATTTGCACAATATGATGTGGGATGAATTGTGAAGTTTACAAAGGATGCACAATGTTATGTGAGATACTCGTGCAATTTATACTCAAGCATCTGATTAACTTCCAGCACAACATTTGTAGTTCTAGATGCGCATTGTAGTGTTTGCACAATGTTATGTGGGATGCCAGTGGAGTTTACTCACTGATTCATTTCCGGTAGATGCTTTAACATAGTGTTTTACGATATTGTGAAGGATGATTGTGAAGCTCATTCAAGTATGTATGCAAGCAATGGTGATACAAATGTTATGTGGGAAACTTAAGTTTTCTGAAGTATCAGATTCATTTTCGGCACAACATTAGTTAACAATACATATAGCAGTTTGTATTTGTACATGTGGGATGCTTAAGTAGTAAATTTTAATCAAGTATTCCAGCACAACATTGGTAGATGCTATAATACCAAGTTTGCACAATATTATGTGGGCTTGCATGCCAGTGGAGTTTACTCAACTATATCAGATTCATTTCCATTGGTAGATGCTAGTTAAAGGAATGCATTTTTTTCTGTACCAAGTTTTGTAGGATGCTTTTAGGAGTTCTATTCAAGTATTCCAGCACAACATAGGTAGATGCTCAGAGCCCAAATGGAGAACTACTGGCTTTTGTGGACACAGAGTACTTGCACCTAATTTTAGGTCCTGAGGTGAATTGCTCTGAAGAAATGCCACATGCATGACGGAGCCATTTCAATTTTGTCTGGCGGCTACTGTATGTAGCTGACTGTAAAACGTGCATGTAGACTGTACTCTTCATGTTTCTTTGGCTTGCTGCTGATCACTTGGGCTAGTAGCAGTAACCATCAGTTTTAAGGTAAAACTGATACACGAGTCCATGCTCCATTACATCAGGCAGCTAGCTACAGATACATGCATGGTTACATGTTACAGTGAAAGGAGATTGAGGTCTATACTCCAAACTGCATAATTTGGAAGTAAGGAGATCCATTAGAATCTTCTCCGTTTGCCAAATTGCACCAGAATAGGCCACATAGTACATGCTCAATTGTTTACATAGCTAATTTTGCTTTCTTTTTTCTGTGTCCACCCGCACTGATTTTAAGATAGTTCCAGGATGAGAAACAGCCTACCTACCTTATATTGCAAGTTATAAGAAACTGCTGAGTTTGGAAGTTTATGACTGAGTGCACTTCAGCGTGTACACGTAAGGCGCGCGTTTACGTGCCTGATTATAGATGTGGCTGTGTCAATGATGTGATGTGGTCTTGAAGTGTCA
The DNA here is from genome assembly GCA_949130485.1 of Agelas oroides. Taxonomy (NCBI): domain Eukaryota; kingdom Metazoa; phylum Porifera; class Demospongiae; order Agelasida; family Agelasidae; genus Agelas; species Agelas oroides. Next base: position 7,467,621 of record OX422192.1, on the reverse strand, counting down.
CACTCTTGGCTTGGCTACACTTTTCCATTCTCTTCACTCAGTATAGTCTATGGTATACCTGGCTGCTCGCATGCCCGGATCGTTAGTGGCTAACCACGTCCTGCGTATGAGTCAGGCCTCGCGTCGGGCTCACGATTGTGGCAACTTGACAAGGCTGCGCCCTTAGTGTGGTCCAGTCTAATGAATAGTGACAGTGTCATGGTAGCTGCTAAGTTCGTGTATGTTGGGCGTGGAAGGTGGGGTGGGGGGGGGGGGGGGCATATCGTTATGATAGGAATGATGATCAAAGTGGAGAGACATGTCTACTTTTGTCCATAATGACATTCTATAACTATAAGTATCTGGTGGCGGGATTTTTTCGCAGGGCAAAATTTCCGCGGAACCAGGATCACCAAGTTGACATTTATTTACCAAGCGCCAGTTTCTACCGGAAATGCTCGCAACAGAGACTGCATGTTGTCAAGTATAGTTTTGGACGCACTCCTATAGGCGGATCGCACTCCCAGTCTGGACGGTCTAGTGGGCTGGCTCGTGCGAGATAGAGACCAAGTATTTAATACTGTGGTGTGCTACTGTATGTTTTGTCCATACAGCAATCATGTGCTCTGCAGTGGTGAAGTTTCTGTCACTAACAATTGTCTGCATTGCGATCATCAATGGAGCACTATGCCATGAGCAGTGGGATAGGGAGCAAAATGGATCCAACACTAGTGAGTGTATACATTTGTTAGCCTTGCCCCCAGGCTCTTGTGCATGCAGGGAACATGGCACTAACCAAAACTTGATTGATTGTTTCCCATTGTCTTAGGGCAAGTGGGTAGACGGTTCATTATTCCCACTCCACTATCTATGATTATTCATAGTTCATTACCAGATGTTGAATGGCACAGTGCACTAAGCTCATGAAAGTACCACCACTTTACTATTGCTAATGACTGTAAAGTGTTCACAACTGGCAAACAGGCAGCTCCATATCTACTCTGTCCTGTAAGGCCACACAAAGTAGATTCGCACTTTATCGTCACCGCCCGCATGCAATTTTGTTGATTACTGTTCATTATTCATTATTTGATCACGTGACCTCGCGTGACCTTACAACGAACACGTTGAGTCAAGTGAGCAGGTAGATAGCTACAAATGGCCGATTTGGTGTTAGTAAGCGTGGTCTCTCCTACTCACACTATCGTCCCGTGGTCCATTGTCACTGTCAGCAAACCCCAGTCATACGTTTTCTGACCTTTTCCAGTCTTTAAAGGCTGGGGTACATCCAAGCGTACCAACTTCATGAGAATTGTGTGAAACTGTGATCGACACAATTGCCGTTGCATGGAAGAGACAAGCAATCACTTTCTATAGTCGGAATGGCTATGAACGTCATGGACGTCTGTTAAACGTTTGGAAACTTCATCAAATGTTACATCACATTTTTCCTGCATGTATTTCATAGCGGTTTTCCTACGAAAATTTATAATGAATAGTGAATAATGACCTCCCTCCCTCATGGAAAATAGAAAATTTGCTGACGATAAACTGTGAATCTACTTTGTGTGGCCTAATAATGAATAAAATAACTACGCAAATTAAAATGAACAAATTCTGTTGCATATGAAATCCGGCATGTAAGTGGGAAATGAAAAGCAATCAATCAAGTTGGATGCGCCTAAGAATTTTCATCTTGCTTTTATGCTCTAAAATGGATTTTTCATACGAAAGGTGAGGTCACTTATCATACCAGCACATTATGTACCACGTGAGCACAAGAATATATGTGTGCACTGTGTCATGGCATAATTTTTATATGCTCAATTCTCCTGTACATGCAGTACATATCACTATACTTTCAACAAGTTCATGTCCAGTATATGTAATAGATACTGTACCAAGCATTGAAGAGTCTGATTCTTTGAATGACCTGACTATAGTATCCAACATCGTTTTGGACTACAGAGGGTGCATGATGAGGAGTATGACTGGTGAAGAAATTGCATGAAAAATATTGCACATGCAGGCTTGATGTTATTTACTGGTAATGACAGTAGGCGCTTATGTAGCTTGAGTTCCGCTCCTCTGCCACGTGTCTAAGTGGCTTAAAGGTAAGAGTGTCTGACTAGTATTCAGAAGGTCTTGGGTTCGAATCCCAGCTGGATCCCGGATTTTTTTTTCCATGGATATATTTCTCACTTTCTCAACAAAAACATCATCAAATATTATTACTGAAGACTCGCCTTTAATACGTTAAGTCATCCACATGTATACAAAACCATTATTGTCATGCACATGTACAGAAGATGTCATGAAGATTCTGTTTCGATAAAGAAGTGAAGCATAAATAAACTTTGTTAGCAGCATAATTAGAGTGCCTATTATTATGCTGACATAATATTCCTATCGCAAGTCACATTTGCTGCCACATGGCTATAATACACAGTGAGAACGCATGTTTCTCCAGTTATTCTTGTCACACATGTCATTTGTTTTACAACATGCACAGCCACTGCTAGTGATACTACAGGTGCTGGAGGATTGTCTACTGGTGGAAAGATTGGTGTTAGCATTGGTGTACCTGGAGGACTTGTAACGTTTATTTTGAGTACACTTGGTGGATTGACTTGTTGTCGCAAAAAACGAAAGAGAAATACTAGTAATGACACAGAAAGTGGAGGTGCCGACAACCAAGGAGACACACAAGAAAAGCGTTGGAGTCTGAAGAACGGTAAGTAGCCTATGTTGCAAGATACTGATAGTGTTTTTATTCAGCCTTTGCTCTTTAGTGTGCAATAAGTGGTTCAAGGACTGCAAAAACTACTGCAACTGCTGCAATTGTTCTAAAGAACACAGTCCTCATGAGGGAAGCCCTCTTCTTGGTGAGTAGACCTTATCTACTATATAGCTGTAAATGCATGAGTGCACAATAGTTTGTAGCCTCTCACTCCCAGGTTCCACTCAGCTTGAGTATGAAAATATGGGGAGGGCCTGGGAACTTAGGGCAAAAGGGACAATACAAAGGGCTTAAATGAGTGTTGGTAAGCATTAGAATGTGCATTAAGCTTATCATACCAGTAAGTTTGTGATTCCGATTATCTCATTGCAATCCTTCTATTACACTTGAAATTATGGTGGCATAATGTTCACCAAGACCGCATGATGACGTCATTATTATTGCGGCAATGGAAATGATGTCATCATGCGCTCTTGGTGAACATTTCTAGTCACATTTGCTGCCACTATATGACACAGTGAGAATAAATATTTCTTGTTTTGTATCATTTTTTCTATATATACATGCACAGATGTTAGTGATACTACAGGTACTGGAGGGCTGACTACTGGTGTTAGCAATAGTGTACCTGGAGGACTCGTAACATTTATTTTGAGTGCACTTGCTTGTTGTCTCAAGAAAGAAAATGAAAATTCTAGTAATGATAAAGTAATTGGAGGGGCCGACATTGAAGGAGGTACACAAGGAAATCATAACTGGAGTGTGAAGAATGGTAAGTAGCTAATAATCTATGTTGTAGAATACTGGTAGTGTATTTATTCATCCTCAGCTTTTAGTGCACAATAAAAGTTACTGTGAGGGGTGAGGATGGTGTAGCACCACTTTCCCACACTTGTAAGTGAACTAAGGTTTTATTCATCTGTTAGGTGCAGCAACTACTAATCACGAAGAAGGGAAAGATGTCACAATTAATGTTGATAACAGGCCACATGGAGGTAATAACTGTATTGTACACTTACATATAATTTATAAGAAAGGTACAAGTCAGTAAGCTGACATAAATTTTCCAGCTATAAACAACTTTTCTTTGTTCAAAGCTGGTAGGGTGAGTAGGCAACAATACTAGGCACGTGGTCGGGCTCTCCCTTCCTGCATTCATCTGGTAGTCATGGATACACACAAGTATTCCTAGCACTATTTATGTAGTTATTATAATTTTATTTTGTAGTTCAGGGACTACCAAGGCGAAAGGAGAGTGCAACCACCACCACAGAAGAGTGCAGCTGCAATAAGATGGAGGCTAATGCTGCTGAAATTGATAAGCAGCGAGAGCTGACAGTAAGGAACTAAAGTGAAAATAACATTATTCTAACACACAAATTTAGTTAGGAGGAACTTTTCAAACTCCAGCAACAGGTTCAGGAGACTGAACTTGGGGATGCAGAATGCCACAAACAACAGGTGAGTTCAATGACATAATATTCCAGTAGGAGTACATGCATGCAAACTGCTGAAACAACATTGCTAGCTGTTTTAGTGGTACTCGATTACTAAAGTGAATATGTTTACAACTGCTCACTGAAAACAGTGGGCTAAGTGGGTATAGTACAGTTATGGCTAGTGCTCCAAAAAACAAAAACAAAACACACTGATCTTCAGAGGACAATCCTTACTGATAACATTGAGTTTTAAACTTCCATGCAAGCCATGCATAGTCTTCTACAGAAAGGGTGGGACCCTTCTGGGGCATCCTTGCCTAAGGCTTGCTATGGAGAGCTCTTAGGAGGGTTTATCAAGCTTCCAAGGTGGTGAGGGAGTCTAAACTCAAATTGCTACCCTGTGCAGATAGAAAAATACATGAATTCTCTATACGTAAAATACAGGTACAGAACTTTTATGTGTACATCATCTCTGCTGTTACATAATGGCTGTAGTTGTGGCATGTGGCTGTGTTGAGAAGAAAATGCTGTGCTGAAGATCAAAATACCTGCTAGCTTCTAATTAACACTCATTCTGTGACTCATATTACTTAGTAACAAATTCTTCTCTGTTCCAGATGTGTCTTCCTCTGCAGCTTCCTCTACAACTGAAGTGGAGGAAGTGCCAAGACATGGAGTATGGAATGTCACATTACCCACGCTCTGTTGTACTGGAAAGGAGCTTGTATGTGGGAGGCGGTGAGGCAGTTGATCGCAACGATTCCTACACAGTACTAGTATACAACATAGAGGCAGACAACTGGAGTCGTCTACCAAAGTATCAGTACAAGTGGTTTGCTGTCACTGTTATCAAAAACTGCCTTACACTAGTGGGTGGCTGTGATCCATCTAACAAGCCGACCAACCAGCTTGCAGTATTTGACACAACATCTTGGGACTGGACATACCCCTACCCCCCAATGCCCACACCTCGTGACAACCCAGCTGTAGTCATGTATGACATATGGCTGCTGGTGGCAGGTGGGTATGGTGGTGCTCATGAGCTGGCCACAGTTGAACTCTTCAACACATCTACTAAACAGTGGCTGTCCTCCTCACCACTCCCCATGCCATGTGGCTGGATGACGTCCACCATACTGAAAGACAGCTGCTACTTTGTCACTGACAGTAAACAAGTCCTCCGTGTCTCCCTCCCTGACATTGTCTCACAAACTGTTTCCCAGTCCACCACTAGCAAGTCGCCCGCACTATGGTATCTTCTCCCTGGCAGTCCACTGACCTGCTCTGCTGCCATCACTCTTCATGGCTCGCTACTGACGGTGGGTGGCTATGACAATGATACAAGCAGCACAGCCATCTATCTTTACCAGCCAGAGAGTAAGGAATGGACTAAGGTTGGAGATTTACCTACTGCACGTCGCTATTGTTCCTGTGTTCTTATACCCAGTGGCGAGATGCTGGTTGCTGGAGGATACGATAGCTCTGACCGAACTACTAGCCAAGTTGATGTGGCATCAGTTCTAAACTAACTTTTGTTTTGTATCTCGTCTACAGACCACGTTGTTTTTTTTTTTTTTGCCATCCAAGCCTACACCATTTGCTCATCTCTACTATAAATACAAACATGTATATAGTCAGTCAAGAATGCCAGAGTATAATTTTACTTATCTGCATCTCAACGTGGTTGCTTGTGATGTAGACGAGAAAATGTCATGCAGGCACCCCCCTTTTCAACCAAGGAGCATGACAGATATATACTTCCTGTTATCGCTTTGAATATAATTTGCATCTTATCAAAAATCTCGCACGTATAATTTCATTTCAGCTAATATAGCTAGATCAAAAGTGTGAGTCCACCAAACCGAATTATAACATAGCTACTGTTTTTCGCAGTGTACGGAATACTGAAAACGAATGTCTGCAGTGCTACTTGTTTATTGATCTTCTCCACAATTCCCCTGTGCAAAAAATTCTTTCATGCGTCACTGTATGTGCCATGAACTACTGACCTGTAATGCGATGTTTACATGCAACTGCATGCCGTAGTGACTGTTTTTCTAATCTCATTGGCTATTCAGGACGCAGCAGCATTCTATTGACACGGATTGTATACAAAACAGCAACGTGACGTCTTTCATTATGATGCAGCGGCATGCAGTCGTCGAACTTGTGTACAAAAATGTGACATTTGAGTATATATGAAGTTATACGGCTTTTGCATATTGCATATATTGCGCGTCCGCGCCATCCCTACATAGAGTCTACAGACTCTGACTGTGGAGCCATGAACGGTTGAGAAGTTGTCCTATACACAAAATAGCAACCTCTGTGGACGCAGCACTGCTCTCTCCCCGTCTTTCTCTCTCACACTCGCGGAGGGCGTACCGAGGAAGTCATTTGAGGTGAGCTAGCACAATACATAAATCCTTGTATAGGTCGACGTCTACGCATGAGTTTATCACTGCAGCTCCGTTGCGACATGCATGGATACCCGTATGAGACTCTTTGATTAGACCTACAGTTTCTGTACTCAAAAAGCTCCCTCTCCTTTTCTGCTAGCTACAAATCTTCTGAATTTTTCCTGTTTTGCTCTACCTACGTAATTTTCTCATTATTGCGCTCACAGATAGGAAAGGCTTTACCTAAACTTTTATCAGAGATTAAGTGCAAGACTAATTTTGATGCACATAGATATATAGCTATGAAGTAGGTAAGCAAGCCATGCTGTGTAGTCCATTTGTCATTGCAAATAAATTGCACATTGTGCAGCAATGGTTTGGCCCTTTTTACTGCACACCATTGACAGTTTCAGAGCTGCCGGGTTACCTGGTCAGGCAACACGTGCGGCGGAGCTGCTATGTCACAACTGAGTTTCCATAAGCAATGACCAGAATTACCCGGGCAATGCCTGGGCTTGCCCGGGTCTGGAACCACCACTGCTGCACACATTTACTTAAGATAATGCTTTTCAGAAACCTGATAAAAAAGCCATCACGTAATAATAGCTCTTGTCAGTTTGTTTACTGTACACCTCCATTACTGAATCTTATCTTAATTGGACAGTTCCCTTATTGTACTTGCTGTTATTTATTGTCTGGCTACAGTCAATCGGAAGTATGAAGCTCACAATGAAAGCTGCCACTATTGCTGCTGTTGTCATACTAGGGGCTGCTACCATAATTGCTATGGCAGAAAACAACACCCTATACTTTGTATCATTTCTGCCCTACCGTGATCCACGTCCTACATTTCAGTCAACATGGGAAGATGCACCAGAAATAGTACCTTCTGGTTACTTGGCATTGGAACAAATTAACAACCGCACTGATATCTTGAAGGACTACACTATTGAATTGATAGAAAGTGACGGAGGCTGTAACATAGCAACCAGGACAGTGGTTGGATTTGCTAAGTCTGATATCCTTAGCAGTTCAAAGCCTATAGTTGGTGTAGTTGGGCCAGCGTGCACGGACTCAGCAGTAACTACTGTATCCTTGACAAGCCGAGATGAAGTTGCTCTCATTACTATCCATTACGGTTCTCTTCCACTTCTGGGAAATCGGACAATGTATCCTTATGCATTTGGTACATTAGATTCACTGGGTATCTATGCTGCAGGGGTAACAGAACTCATGCAAAATAGAGCGTGGAAAAGAGTGGCTATCCTCTACACTGATAGAGATGCAGAATTCTTTGAGATATTTCGAAGCACAGAGAAACGGATAAATGAACTCACTGATTATGAAATTGTTTTTTCTTCTGTAACCTCAAAGACGTACATGCCTGTAAGGGAAATCCGGGCATCTTTTACTCCAGTTATTATAGTCTTTGCTCCAGACAACATAGCCAACCTGCTGTTATGCATGGCATACCATGAAGGGATCATATATCCAACTTACCAATGGGTGTTCATGGACAGAGTCATTTCTGACTTTGTTGCAACTGAATTTTCCTATGATGACAAATATTACAGGTGTAGTGAAACAGAGATGGTAAATGTTTCAGTCAACGCTAGTGTTAGCTTTTTCTTAGACCTTGCCACCTCAAAAGATGCAGATACCACTTTTTCTGGACAGTCATATGATGATTATCTTCGTAGCTACCAGGAGGAGGCAAATGCACAAAATGCTTTTACAACTGTTTGGGCAGGTCCATATTATGATAGTATATGGGCCTTAGCTCTTGCTTTAAATGCATCTCTTGAAGATCTACAGATGATGAACTTTAGCCTTACCAAATATGGACATGGTAACCCCAATATTACAGACATAATAGCACAACATGTGTATGAGCTGGACTTTGAGGGTATATCAGGGAGAATAAAGTTCAACCGAGAGACTGGATTTAGCAACCGAACATTGCTTCTAACTCAGTTTATTGATGGAACAACAAAACAGGCTGGTTTTTACAGTTCGGGAATTTTTGTGCTTCATTCAAATTCCCAAGACTTTGTCAGTGGTGAGTTTGAGATGCGGTATGATTATGTGGCAGTGCCTGTTGGTGTGATGTTTGTTATCCTCACAATTTTGACTTTACCCCTGACAATTATGGCCCAGATCATGAATGTTATTAAATCAGATTACAAAACTGTCAAGGCATCAAGTCCTAGGATCAACCATATTGCCTTTGTGGGATACTATCTTGTGGTACTTGCTATCATCCTGCACACTACAACAGCCACATTTGTGTTGAGCGATTCCACACAAAGTACATTCTGTAACCTAGTTCCTTGGTCTCTGAGCATTGGTCTCTCCCTACTGCTGGGCACAGTGGGTCTTAAAACATGGCGAATCTACCACATCTTTCTTGTCGCAACCAAAAATGGACCACAACGCAACATCCATAAAGACTACTTCCTGATTCTCATTATCCTGCTACAAATACCAGTAGACATTTTCATCTGCATGCTGTGGTGTACAGTTGATCCCTTCACTGTTGAAGAAACCCAAGTGTTTCAGCATGAAGGAAACGTTCCTGTCATTGTCTATGGGAAGGTCTGCCGCTCACAACAAATACACTATTGGCTTGTATTGCTCACTGGACATAAGGCCCTGATTTTGCTATTAGCACTCTTCTTTGCGGTTCTTGCTCGCAAAGTAGAATGGAAAGGCTTTGAAACAAAGAATGTAGCTATTCTTGTTTACTGGCTTAGTATCGTGTGTGGTTTGGGTATGCCACTGTACTTTATAACATACATCCTTCAACTGAACGTCAACATATCCTATTCCCTTCTCTGTGGTGTCCTGGACGTGCTGCTCTATCTCTGCTTGGTCCTTCTCTTCCTGACACCGGTGTATCCTGTACTGAAGGAGATGTGTCATGGCGTAAAACAAAAGTAGCTGCAGCAGCTTCAAAATTAATATGAACTTCAACATTAGAAATAATGTATGTTCCTAAGTTGAATTTTGAGTATAAGATTGATATCAACGTGGTAGTTATACATGTCAATTTAATAGTTAGCCTTGTCTTACTTTGAAAATTGTGTGACTATTGATACCTTTTAGTGTGATTGTATCTGTTGTCAGTGGCAAGTGCAAACATACTAGCCTAAACACATTAATATTTGAAATTGTTTACCTTTGGTAGCTAACCGTTCAGAGTGCAGAAATAACAAATAACAACAACTACTATACTACCAGCTAGTAGTATAGTTGTTGTTGTTATTAGTAGTATAGTTGTTGTTGTTATTAGTAGTATAGTTGTTGTTGTTATTAGTAGTATAGTTGTTGTTGTTTTTATTTGTTATGGCCACTCTAAAAAGGAAATTGTCATTTCAACAAGTCATTTGATATCTGAGTTTCAGGTGAGTGAACATATTATATGCATGGACAGTTAATCACAGCAATCACCTTCCTCCAAGCCTAACATTTACCCATTTGCATCACAAGCAAGTAGTCAATAATGCTGAAATAATTTTACTCATCTGCATCACAATGCCAGACTATAGCTACCTGCCTGTGATATGGATGGGTAAATGTTAGGCTTAGAGGAAGAGGTGATTGCTGTAATGTGTTTTTGGATTCTTAACCAATCTGTTCACATAATTAACTGTCCACGCATGCAATAAGTTCACTCACCTGAAACTCAGATAGCAAATGGATTGTTGAAATGACAATCTCCTTTTTACAATACATAACAACTACGTAGCAACAAGAATGACAACATAACTGCCAGCACCATTGCAGCAGTAAACTATAGAGGTCTCCAGTGGAAAATATATCTTGTACTGCATACTATGATGGGATGGAACTATATTAATTTGATACAGTAGTCTACTGTTTGTTGCTGATAATATTTATGATCCAGGAATCATACTTGGAGAAGACTTGGATTACATGCATGGAATACAAATTTTTACAAGTGGAAATATTTAATTTAAACTGGCAAATGCAACAAATAACAACAACTATACTACTAGCTAGTAGTGTAGTTGTTGTTGTTATTAGTAGTATAGTTGTTGTTGTTATTTGTTAGCTAGTGATATGAAGTATTAGGTAGTGGCATGAAGTATTTAAAACAATATAGTTATATTATGCACATGCATATGATAGCGACTCCAGAGCATGTGACATCATATATTCATAAAGGAAATTTTGCTAATATATTATCAGTCTTTGTAACTCTCTAATGATGCTATGCAAAGGAGGTAACTTCTCTCCTAATACAACTACAACAAACACAAAACAAATATGAGTCATCCCCAACATTGAAATTTATAGCCATCCTCATCTGCACATCACACCAAACATGTAACGTAAAGAAACAGCTAGTTATCAGTTGGTGCAATCCGTTTTGAAGGGTAGGACAGGGGGAGGTAGGTGTCACCCTCTGGGTGACCCAGCTGTTACAACTGGCTGTAGAAAAGCCCTAATCAGCACCAGGTGGGCTATTTTCCTGCTTTCTTGCACAAATGGGTGTAGAAAACGCTCCTTTCACCTTGTAGCTATATTATAGGGACTCCATTTTTGGCATTTTAGGCAGTTTTCAGTCCGGAGGAGTATTCTCTGGTCGGAGGGCCCTGACTATTGAATGCTCGCTAATGAGTGGGTGTGGTCAAGGTCATACATAGATCAAAGGTGCTGCTTACTATAGTCATACTGTAAATATGCACTTTCTAAATGAGGAGTCCAATGTCTACATGTATAAAAGGTTATGTGTGTATGATTCATTCAATCAAGACATGCAATAGAATATTGCCACACTTTACAATACAATGTCACAATGCAGTGCAACACTTATGCATATGTTTGTGATCAACAGCAAATACAGGTACTAGATGTTAATCCTGAGCATGCATACAGTTTAATATAACAGTAAACATAATTGTCATCCCTCCATTAAGTTACACCCCAAGTGGAAAGAAAAACAAAAATATAGTAATGAATGAAAAGCCACAAAAGTGCATGTGCATGCCCAAAGTTTTAGCGCTTCTTTCCCAGCCTAAGAAGACTTACTGAAGTTTAAATAGCAAAAAAAAAAACACAGGCTTCTGTCCACAATCTAGATATCACAAAGCACATCTAACTTAAAGTGCAGCAGTTTCTAATGTGGGGTAGGGTCACTGCAGGGTAAGTCCAGTGAGGTCTACCTTTGCCTTGATGAAGATGATATTTCCTTTTGTGAAGGTCTCGTCTTGCAAGACTGACTGCCTAGCGAACTTTGGAAATCCACTAGCTACGTTCATTTCCGCCTCAGGTCTCTGAAAGGATGGGCTCTGAAGGTCAGGAATGAAAGCTTCACTGATGGAGGCAGAGGAGTTGACCTGGTTGATCAGTGTGAATCGAACAGATTGTTTGAATGGCCAGCTTAGAAGACTGTCATGTTCTGAACGCATCAAGACAAGGAAGACCGAAACATGTGACCCTTTACCAATTCCATCTCCATTGAGGTAGGCACGGATGCACATCCTATAGCCATGGGGACTGGTGTAAAATGGAGGGCTATAGAGACTAATTGTCTTGTATTCCACAGCATCTCTGTATCTCCTTCTCACATCGGGGATCTTCCAAATGAAGACACCATTTGTGGTCTTGACATCAATCACATCTTGCCTCAGGCGAACTTCATCTATGGCTATGGTATGGCGGGTGATATTCTCCTGCACAGTTTGCATGTTTTCTGACAGCTGCATCAGCTGGGATTTCTGGGTGTCCATTTCATCACGAAGCAAATGGTTGGCATTGCTTGATTCAGTGTCTAACAGACTCGTATGAAACTGTTGCTTGGAAGTTTGCTCCCAGGCACTGGGATGTGTGGTTGTATTCTTTGGACAATCAGTCTCCACAAAGTCCTGTGTCTCTGCTCCTGACCTGAGGAACCTCTCCACACAAGCAAGCCTATCTGACAATTTATCAATGAAGTCACTCTTGTGCTCAAGATCTGCATGCAGCTGCTGGTTCTGGGATTTTACTTCAGCCACTTGCTCTTGGAGTTCAACGATCTTCTCAAACACTTGGATGGTGTGGCAGTCTTGTGCATGTTGTAACATTTCAAACCTCTTTGCCTGCAGGAATGTTATAATAAACTATTCTTTATGTGACTGTAGGTAGCTACTGTTGGCAATGGTGTCATGCAGTCTACCACTGAGCTTTCTTCTTGTGCTTTGCAACTGACACACACTCCCCCTTAAACTTAAACTTAAAGGCCCCCTCTAACCTTTGGGTGGCACGGTGAAATTTTGAATGCTGGTGCATAGTGTCTTAATGGCAAGCAAAGTTGTCCACCTTCTCTCACGCATAGATGTCTACCTTGAAATTGCAGCCTCCAAGTTTCTTGAGTGGGCAGGTCATTTCACACTCAGTACATTCATCCTCCAAGTGCTTTGTGAGCTGTAGGAAAAGTGCCAATACTTTAAGACATAATGTAGTGTGGCATACATTGTTGCATGCTCATTATATGCTTACACATAGTCTATCGATGATACATATCTGTCGACATTCTCCCTTCAAGCACAGACATTCTATGTTACCTATGGGTCAGCGAACTGGAAACCTCTAACTACGTTACCTATGGGTCAGCGAACTGGAAACCTCTAACTATGTTACCTATGGGTCAGCAAACTGGAAACCTCTAACTATGTTACCTATGGGTCAGCAAACTGGAAACCTCTAACTATGTTACCTATGGGTCAGCGAACTGGAAAGCTCTAACTTTTCAGCACTTCAGCTTTCTGCATCAACTTTACTTCTAATAATTCGGCAAGGTGGAAATAATTCACTTCTGCCAAATTTTTGGAATGGATCATGAAAGGTCCAAAAGTTGCCATACCTCCCTCCGACTTGAGAGATCCTTCCCACAGTAGTCACAGGAGGTGGGATAGCCCTCACAGGAGAGATAGTGGTCCTGGAGAGGACATGTTTGTTTGGGACAAGGTTCAAGAACTTAAGTCTTCAAAATGACAGAAAATGAATGACAGGTTTGTACCCAACCTGGACGCTACTATGCTGTTTGGAATGATGTAATCTGCCTGTCATGATCTGCACACTGATCCTAAACATCTTTATGAAACATTGAACATCTATATTTAACGCAATCATGATGTTTAACTCTTTAACCACCATAGGCTATTTACTGGAAGTCCTTTTAGGCTATGGATACCTTCTTTGGTCTGTATTTCCACTTCTGCTTGGAGCTAACACTGGAAACTTGAGCCAAAGCTTCTGACACATTCTCTGTAGGTTCATGACCCTAACCACACCCACTCATTAGCGAGCTTTCAATGGTCAGGGCTCACCGACCAGCAAACACTCTGCCTGACTCAAAACTGCCTACAGATCTGGAAATGGTGCCCCTAAGGGGAGAGGAATGGTTTCTATGCCCATTTGTGCCAAAAACAGTGGCAGATCTAGGATTTTGAAAAGGGGGGTTCCAGTGTGCGATTGCTATACATGGCGAAGCATAATAAAGTGTGTGAAGCATGCCTGCTAGGGGGAGGGGTCTGGGGGCATGCCCCCCAGGAAAATTTTTTGATTTCAGACTTTCTGAGATCGTTTCTGGTGCCATTTTGGGGTGAAATAGCAAGAGTTGGACAACCTACTGCCAAATCTAGCCATTGTGTTTGAAGCATTTAAACGCTCACAGAATTTAAAGGTGTGGTCCACTTCGCTCTGCAGAGGCTGCAAAGCAGCTGTGAGGTGCGGGAAAAAAAAAAAGAAAATTTTAGCTAGCTACTGTACTCGTTCAGTCGCGTGTGTTATTGCTACTGTGAAGCTTCAGTGTAGCTTCTGTATATCTCCAGTGTGGGCCATAGTGTACGTAGTTACGTTTGTGCAAACTTACTAAGTATACGCGAAGGCAGCCCTTCAAAAGGGGGGTTCCATAGAACCCATGGAACCATCTCTAGATCCACCACTGTGCACACACACACACACACACACACACACACACACACACACATACACACACACACACACACACACATATACCTACCTCTAGTGTATCCATGGAGACACTGAATGCACAGTAGGAGCAGCTGATGAGTCTCTTGGAACACTCACTGGCATGCTTCTCTCGGAGGGCCCGAGGGAACCACACACCACAGCCCTGGTTACACACCTCCTCCACACTGGTACACTGTTGTGCGTGGAGTTTTGAAACAAACAGGAAATGTAATTCCATGTCAACTACCTGTTTTCTTTGCAATTTTTCACAATAACATCTGCCTTGTTTATTAGGTTCACAAGCTGTAACCCATGCTGCACTGTGCAGCATGGATGCTTATTTATGTAGCCAAGAATGAATGTTTGCAAGACACAAACAAAAGTTGCCCAGGCAAGTACCTAGTGGCTTAGATATGCCACTGCCGTAGCATATTATCCAGGCTTCTACCATGTGATACAAGCTAGGGAGAAGCCTGGGGATAAGGCTACCACTGCCACAGTGAATTGTTACTGGTAAAATACCATTACCTCAGTTAGCACTGTCTCAGGAAAAGCCTCACAGGTCACCTACATAACGGACATACAAATATCAATATCCCTTCTCAACATCAGAACCAGGGGTGGATCTAGCCAAGAGGAAGTGGGGAAATAAAGTCGGAGAAGCACCTTATTTTTGCAAGCTTCGCACTGAGCGCGAAAGAATGTTATTATAGAAACAGCTCTCATGGCAATTTAAACATCAACTGAAGTAGCCCAGACTTCTATATCAGTGGAGCAAAGTCTTATGGCAGCTACTTTTGGACTATCGCTGTGTTTTGAGTGCGTTGGGGGGCAGGGCAATACACGAGGGAGTTGCGGAAAGAAGGGGGGCCTGAGCCCCCTAGGCCCTATCCTAGATCTGCCACTGATCAGAACAAACAGAACTCAGAACATCAAGATGAATGAACTTAAGTCATGCATTCGGAATTATAACAGAGGGTAAATGTTTTATACACCATGTACTGCATCTATGACAACTGGATAATCATGCACCATTAACTAGTCTACCATTTATCAAATACAGATAGTACGTGAGAAAAGGTACCAGGCTCTGACAAGTTTTATATCAAAGAAGGGGGGACTTACACATATGTTGCATGGTTCATATAGCATGTATTACCATGCAGACCTTTGACATACATGCTTTGCGTGCTAACAGATGGAAGCTTTTCCATTCCAATGCAGCTTCCACCAGGGCCCATGGGCTGCAGGTCCTAGTACTATTATGGGTTGTAATTTAATCTTGTCTGCAAGGCAGATACCCTGTCTGTCTGTTTTATGAAGTTGCCATCCTTTGAGGATATGTGCACTTAGTAAGTGCACACTGTGCATATTTAGTTTAGAGGAAAGTGACTTGTAATGTATGTATGAGTGCCCAGTTGCTGTATTTGCTCACTGAAGCATAACAATAGACATAACAATAGACTACTCATGTGTGCTACATATGTAGAGGCACTAATTGATGCTTGGACACTTAAGAAAAGTTGCGCTGTTGTTGCGTGCACAGAGGTCCAGCAGATACAAGAACTGTAGGATAGGTGGGCCAATGTTTGATAATTAACATACTTGAAATTCAACTCCAAAGAGTCTTCTACCCGGGATTTAGCAAACAAAATATTACATCTGTTCAAGCACCTATCCTCGGAAAAAAAATTCTACTAGCGGACAAGTCTGATAATCATGTATTATCGTGTTGCTAGCCAAATTTGGCAACTGCTGCAGCATGGTATGGGTTTGTAGGCATGCAAGGCCAATGGAAAGGCAAGAACGTTAGTCTTTTCAGAGGAGGCGGCAAAAAAGTTATGCAATGTATTTCGGACATGATTTTCTATCCCAACGTACTACAATAGTTTCGGCTATCGAAAACTATCCCAGTGCCAGCATGTCTTGTTGCTCTGATGATCTGGCACTGTTGTTACTGCGCTTAGACCTTTGAAGTCTGAGGTCCGAAAATATATCAGTCCGAGAATAAATGTTTGCCTCTAGCTACCATTGGCATGCTTAGCTGTTGTGGTCATCTTGATGTATTATTTATACAGTTCATTTACAAACAAAAGGTGTGCATTGGCATACACATAGCTATATATTCTAGTATTGCAAACCTGCAGTTGTTCATGCTCAATTAACTGTTCAGTGTCGATTCTGTAGAACAAATGCAAATCCAAACTGTTAATTCTTCTCCAGAAAATTTTTTTACAATTTTAACTGTCCCACTTCAATTTTACTGTGCTTACACACAAGTAAAATAGGGTATACTCGCAATGATATACCAATCCAAGTCCCAACCTTTTTAATGCAAACTTGTAGTTCTTGGTGTACTTCCTTGATTAAATTTTTTCTTGGCACAAAGCCAGAAGGTCACTGGTTTTGAAAATACATGGATAGCTTTTGCATCTGCATGAATTGTGAAAAGGGGTGTCCATTCAGTCAAACATGGTCTTCAAAATTTGTGAAAATGGGCTATCTTACTTCACTGTTTAGGAGTGGGAAAGTTAAGTTCAACCAACCTTTGAACAAAGAACAGTCAACCACACATGCAGCAGTAATTATTGCATGATAATTACTACTATAGACATTCACTCTAACAGGCATCACTCTATTATATGTGCTATAAATGGGGTGCGATTACACCATAAAAGTTAATAACCAGTTTCCAGTCCCTACCCCTGCCCTTTGGTACTCATGCTGCACTTGTCCTGTATGCATGTACAAAATTGACACTAGCGGTGATTTATATGGCTATTAGCTAGCAATAACTATCATGCCAAAACTTGTGTCTGTTCACATGCTGGGTGGTGTCAGAGTAGTGTGGACTGGAGCCTCATTGCATACAGATTAGACTGGTATAGCCTTATTTTTATACTGTTCCACGTTACAACAGTGTTGCTATGGAGTATTGCAGCACAGATTTGTAAGATTACTGAACTGCTGGTAAGTGTGGTGGATGAATTAACCCTACACAAACCATAAGAAATGGGAAATGGTGGATTATGTTGTAAAAAGTAAAAAGCCTTACCTATAAGGCGACCTTTATGATAATGAGCCATATCATTAAAAGTAGTGAGCCACTCTCTAAATCCAAAAGTTAGTATGTAGTGTGTATAATTTAAAGTAAGTACCTTGTGTTTCCATCACCAGATGGTGTTGGAAATGGGAGTGGAAGACTGCAGGCTGTCAGTGGACGCATCTAAATAAAGTACATAGAGATAGAGTCATTAACTTGGAGATGTCATTATATACCGTATAGCGGGTATTTTTCATTTGACAAAATTTTTGCGGGATCACAATCAATAATTGTATTACAGAAAATTATTTTTACAGGTTAAATTTTCACAGATCGTATTCGACTGTGAAAAACATGAAAATTATCCCCCCACAAAAATACCCACTATACGGCCGTATATATAGTGGGTGTTTTTCGCGGGATCACGATCAGTTGTGTTACAGAAAATTCTCGGGGGTTAAATTTTAACAGATCATATTCGACCACGAACCCCCCCCCCCCCCCCATGCACGAATAATACTCGCTATACGGTACACGTATGTAACACACTCAATGACATTTGCTAGTCAAGATTATGACTACTATATTCATTTTATTCCTGCACATACCATACTCAGAGTAGAACCAGCAGGTGAAGGTATACTTGGGCAGGTTTCCTGGTGCAGCTAAATGAGAAAATACGTTACACCTATGAAGTCTGTGTCAGCTGGTCTGTACATTTAGATATAGGGTAATGTACACTGCACGTGTTCTTTCCTGGCTCCACTATAATTTGTTACAGTAGTGGACGTTGAGTGATAAGTATGCAGCATGTAAGGACTGCTTCCAGTTGCTGCTAAATCTATAATAAGAACTGTGCATGGCTGTCTACCCATGGGTCAATGAAGAATGATATACGTATCTTAATCCATACATGCACTCGGTAGACTCTTACTAGGGATGGCATGGATATGCTACAAGCAGATAACTATATGGGCTTAGACTTGCATACTTGAATCCAGAAGGTGGCCACAAATCTCAGCTGAATTTTAAGTTGGTATTTGGGTACACATTTCTGGTCATATTTATGAAATTGCTCAAAATTTTCACTTCTAGATCTAACTTTTACCAGTTGTAGTAAGGACATGACTTCATTTCGTGCAGGCCATTCAGCGATCATTCAGAGTGAAATGAGTGAATACGTTGAAGTGCTAGTTGGGCTAGTTATGCTGTGTAATTTTAATAATTATATTTTATGCCAATCACTCATTGATTTTCTTGTAACTAATAGTACTAACAAGCATCGGTCATCTTTGGAGGGGCAAGGCCCTTCAGTGCATACTTTGATCCAGAAGTTGGTAGACTATCTTCCGCAAGTAGTCAGGATCTTCACTTTGAATAATCATTATGTGGCCACAACAGCAAGTATTACATCATGGGTTACTTTGTTAAAAAGTAGAAGTGGCTATATGGGGCACCATTAATGTGAATTGAAGCTTTATAACATTGTTTGTGCTTCAGTGCAATGAGCTTGTGTAAAATCTGGAGTCAGGCCATAATGCACCTGAGTATAGGGCTATTGTTATGTCAATCCCTGTATCGAATTCCAACCTTTGGTTGTGATGATTTGGCACTGAAGATAGTGCACACTATGTGGCCTTTCAAATAAAGCAATTTATGTACCATAAAAGTGTTGTATAAGCATGGAATGGCCAAATCTACTCCTATAACTTTACATGCACTGCAACTAGGTGAAGATAATCAAGCTCTGGATTACATAGCAGGACAATATCCATTGGCACTGAAGCTGGTATAGCTGGTCATGCAATGGCTGGACCATTTTTTGGAGCTCATTTACCCAATTTAGCGCCATCTGTGTTCATTTTGTGTGCATTCTTGTTCCCAGACTGAATCGCAGTTCAAGCTTGGTTGCGGAACAGAGTGCACAGGAACCTTCAAGTTGGAAGTATATTGCATTGTAGCTACCCACGTGGGGTAGGACAAGCTCACGTGCACTTAGCAATCTGATGATGCAATGCTCAGTGAAATCGTCTGATTCCATGCACTGCAGCCCTTATTGAGTGCTTTTTGTGCAGTTTTTGAGAGTATGAAAGCTAAAAAATGCACTTTAGTTTGCTGCTGCAATCGGTAACATACAGTTTTCTTGGCATGGAAGGTGGGCGCTCACCCATATCCAGGGATTTCTCTGACTTTCTGACAATGTAGGGATGTTCTACCCTTGGAACAAAAGTGTTCCAAGCATTGATCCCCCAGCAAACTGCTATGAGCAGTTACTTGTGTAAATCCCTGTGAATTTTCCGTATACCTAAGAATGGACTGAAATTTTTTCACGTGATTCTTAGAGCTTGTCCTACACCCCCTGGGGTAGCTACCTGTTTGAAGCAGAAGTTTGATGAGAGTGCTTTGTGACAGCTAAAAAGTAGGTCTAAAATCTAGCTAGTACTCTGTCTGCAAATGGCCTGATCATATGAACTTGCTTCCAGCAACCCTGATATGCACATACCTCCCACATATCCAGACCTCCTTTCCACTCTCCACACTTGCAGACTACAATGAAAGCCTGAATCTCTCTTTGGCAGGTCCTGTCTGTGAAAGCCTATGAGAGCAAGAGTAACGGAGTAAATCTCATACAAACAGAACACCATGTGTTACATAATCTTATAGTTTTATATTTGCAGCTCCTAGTTCAGTGCTAAAAAACATGCTGCATGTAGTCAAACTGCTTAACATAGAATTGACTTTAGAACCTTTTGCCTCAGCTGCAAATAAATGTGTCATGTTTGATGGTATAATAGAGAAAAGTGAAAAGCTTGCATGGTAAAAAGAATTGACCAAGTGGGAATAAAGCCAGGGTGAACACTCAATATAGTAAACTTTGGACCCTACAGGAAATGAGGCCAAAAGTAGGGAGTGGTGTTCTTTTGCAAGCTAGTCTATGGTACACTTGTAAAATTGTATAGACTTTGATGTCAGTAAATTAACAATCAACTTCCTTAGAACATTTGCCAGAGTAGCTAAGCCTGATGTGCAAGTTTGCAACCCATGAAGTAACAACTGTAAGTGACAAACTTACCTGCTGTGGCCGTGAAGGTTCAATCAAATCCTCACAGGAGGGACAGTTGAAGGACCTTTAGGAGGAAAAACAAGTATTGTGGCATGTGACATCATGCTAATCAATCAGTACTAAGTGGAGATAGTCCCTTATACCCTACACACAAAACCAATGTTCTCTGGTGTCAACTATAGCCATGCAATATTAATCTGCTACATTAATAAATGTGATTTCCCCTAATTCAAAGTATCTTAAACTCGCCCTTGAGCTTACACAGATGGAAAGCAACTTTTACAAATCCTGTCTCCACATATCATCTGATATGGCCATCGCAGGATGAACTTGCACTGCACACAGCGATATCTCTGGAGGTACTGCTCATCTAGCTCCTGACCGTCCTTGTTCTGGATCCTGCACCCCGTGATATTATAACCCTTGAGCAGTATGGACGACATCTGGGATCAGGGTGCAGCTTTTGGTGTACCTATGTGTAGTAATGGCAGTGAGAGGATATACATGTGAAGAAACTGAAATGGTACATTCTTCATTGACTCTAAGATTTCAGTGAGTACATCCATGTGCATTTTGTGTGTTGCACAAGTGTGTATGGGGGATTGGGGTGGAGTTCAAATGCCTGGCTAGGTCTTATTATTGCAATCCTTTAGCTAATTAATACATCACTTCACTAACACTAACAGCACAAGAGGGATGTAATTATGTACACCTATTTAGACTTGACATGTACTCCACATAGAACCATCACAAGATCATTAACTGAATTACTGGAATGGACATATAATGGTCCCAGGAATGACCTTATTTGGTCTAAGTAAGTGTCATTAACTGACACAGTCCAGCCAAAGGCAATCTACTAGCAGGGCTTAGATGACAGTAATGGAAATCTGGTTCACTAACCTAAATGTGAAATTAAAAACGTTATGGATTACATTGCGATCATGAATCAGTAGCCAGATAAATTAACAAAACAGATCTGTGTTTCTTTACCAATGTAGTACTCTGTAGGCCGGACTGAATTACTGGAATGGACATATAATGGTCCCAGGAATGACCTTATTTGGTCTAAGTAATCATTTAGTTTTGTGACAAGATTCACTTACCTCTAAATCTCAGCTAGTAACCACTAATAGGATGATGTAATATGAAGGTTGCTTAAGGTCTATCATTCATTTTGTAACCAGATCCCAGGCTCCCGCCTCCTACAGGAATGCCTCTCATGAAAGGTCCTTCTAGCATTTCTAACTTGTCTAGTAAGCTGCCTACACATCACTCAATTATTGTGAAGCATATACTTTGACTATGGTGTTTACCAGTAAGCATATAAATCAATGTACTCAAGTGACCAAGCCAATACTGGGCTTCTTGAGCATTTGCTATAGAAATACCTAGCTACACTACCTACCTACTATTACACTCTACATATAGTAAAGGCAGCAAGACACCAAACATTTCAAATTGATGTACTGCAGTATACAATACTGCAAGTAGGTGAACAAAAAAGGTAGTGCAAGAAAGGTAAGTCTAGTCCTGAACCAGTCCACAATATACGTTATATATTAGCTACGTAACTACACAAAGGGGTGGGGTCCTGCATATCCACACCCCCACAAACAGAGTTGTTTGTGAGTAGTGTGCCGACAACAACTGTTCATGACTTGCGATGACACCCATCCTAAATAAGACAAAGAACACTCTCGCCAGCGTAACGGTAAGGGTCGGCGCGACGATGCCAGACTAGAGTAAGCCACCGGTGTTCGGACACCACGCAATCCACCACAGGAAACAGGAAGTAGCAGGCCTTTCCATTCAGGCACTGGAGTTCAGAACTGGAATAGCAAACAGAGCTGAACTCGAGAGGCCACACCCCTTGAGAAAGAAGTACGAAATGTAGCATCCGTGAGGTGAGCGCTCTGATGTTTTCGGCAAGGATGCATACTTTAGCTGGTCCGCAGCTGAGTGGTTCCACATCGACATGCAGTTCAGCATTACCGACGCATACAGAGCACGAGATTGATAACGGGCTAGCGAACCAAAAGCGTGTGGGCGGGGGATGAGAAACTAAATATACAACAAATAACTTCCAATCCTACATGCTATGATCACACAGGAACAGATAGGTTATTACAGACCTTCTCAGCTTGCGCAGCAAATTTGAACTTCAATGCATACAAGGGATTAATAAGCTAAATGCCAAATACCTTTAGGTCATCAATGATCGGACATTGAACCAGTTTAACGGTTTGGAGTGTGGACACACAACGCAACATAATACTGGCATGGATTTTGATATTTTTATATCGTAGGCCTTGTGCTTAGTTTTGAGGTATCCACACCCACAAGCAAACCCTCGAAATTCACTGCGAACCACTGATAGTCCAAAAGTAGAGTAAGTTAGCAATCATCGGATGGCAGGTATATTCGGACACTCAAACGCGGAGGGAAAACTGCGTAAACATTCGGCGATACCACAAGACTGTAGCTGAGGTACGTGGTACCTGGTGTACCAAAAATGACGCCCGCGCATTGTTTCCTGTTGGCGCTAGAAGCGATAAAATGGCCGTCCGAAAAACATCAATATTCGGAAAAGTGTATGTATTTTCAGACACTGTTGTTTGTGCCTTCTCTGAAGCTGCTTTTGGAGAGATTTTAGCATCGATACGATGCCCCAAGACCTCCCCAATTCGCAATATATTTTGGTAGCGGTAGCTGCTTTGAACACTCAGGGGCGCAGCTGAACATGGACCAGTCCGATTCGATCGATATCGGACGGTGAAATGTGTCATTTCTTGCTGTGTTGTCTCCAAACAAGTTGAAGTCTCCACCATATTAGCATCAGTAGAATCTACAGGCTCTTGGCTACATGCTGGTACTTGTCCGGAGTTTGTGCGTTGAGTAGTTCTCGAGATATAAATATATTTCATGTTTCTTTCCTTAAACTACGCTGGTTGATTTATGTGCAGCATAAATAGGTGAGTTCAAACGATATCGTGCAATATCTCGAGAACTACTCAACGCACAAACACCGGACAAATACCAGCATGTAGCCAAGAGCCTGTAGATTCTACTAATGCTAATACGGTGGAGACTTCAACTTGTTTGGAGACAACACAGCAAGAAATGACAAATTTCACCGTCCGATATCGATCGAATCGGACTGGTCCATGTTCAGCTGCGCCCCTGAGTGTTCAAAGCAGCTACCGCTACCAAAATATATTGCGAATTGGGGAGGTCTTGGGGCATCGTATCGATGCTAAAATCTCTCCAAAAGCAGCTTCAGAGAAGGCACAAACAACAGTGTCTGAAAATACATACACTTTTCCGAATATTGATGTTTTTCGGACGGCCATTTTATCGCTTCTAGCGCCAACAGGAAACAATGCGCGGGCGTCATTTTTGGTACACCAGGTACCACGTACCTCAGCTACAGTCTTGTGGTATCGCCGAATGTTTACGCAGTTTTCCCTCCGCGTTTGAGTGTCCGAATATACCTGTCGTCCGATGATTGCTAACTTACTCTACTTGGCATTTAGATAAATTATCGCAAAATGTTTACATGCAGTGAAGTTCCACTTTGCTGTGCAACCTAAAAAGGATCTGCTGCAAGTTGTAAGGTTGGAAAGTTGACGGGCTTGCAGACGTATTGCTCCAACTTGGACGAAAGCCAGTAACATCCCTGTTTGCTATTCAGGTTCTGAACTAGTCTAGTCTACATGGTATCATTTTCCTGTGGTAGACAGCCGATTATTATTAGTGGTGTCCAAACATCGGGGGGGAAGGTTTTCGCATGGCGTAATTACTTGTTAAGGAAAACAGCCGCCATGTTGGATTGTGTACAGACTTGCTAGCCTCGTTCCCAGGCCTTCCCGCCTCCAGCTTTTGTAAAAACTGAAGGCGGGGAAGGCCTGGGAACGAGGCTACAGCCTTGCTACCAAATTTAGCCGTCTCTCACACGTAATTTGACTTCACTGAGAAGGGTCAGCATAGCAAGGTGAAACGAGATCAAGTGAGCACGATACGTTCTTAAGTAGTCGGTATAAAACAGAGAAGGTATGTAGTCTATTTCTGAGCTGCACTTGAGAGTCTTGATCAGTCAGATAGAAAATAAAACCCAGGTGACTTTGCTACTACATTCACTTGTGAGCATTCGCTACCTTCTTCAATTAAGCAACAGTCGATTGTTCTCATGCAGCTAGCATTGCCAATAAGTGCACATATATATGAATGCTATTTATATGATTGGAAGTGCACTTACATTCTTGACACAGTGTACACTTCTTCCCCAGCCTGCTGATCAGACCTTGTTCCGCAATAGTATATAGTGCATGCAGTTAGCGAGTCTCAACACTAAAGTCTTAAATGATCAGCGTCAGATGGAAAATACGATTCAAGTAACTTTCAGCGGCTGCCCAAGAGAAGACAAATTTAGGCTCCTGTGCTTTTAGATTGGAACCATGCTGTATGGTGCCTCTGAGTTAGCAGTATTATAATTCATTTCTTCCCACACAGCTGACAGTTGCCAGAAATATATATCTTCTCAGTTATTCCTACTTATTAAATAATTATAGTGCTCACTTGATCTTCAGTGAATATGTGAATAGAGAGTTAACGTCTAAATTTGGGGTAAACCTGTAATTTTTTTGCATGTCTGTACATAAGGAGTTAGATTACGAGATAGTAGCTTCTATGGCGAATGCAAAGACACTTAAAATGCTTCTAGTATGTGTTGAATCGGGCGAAATACCACCGCTCTGTAAGTTAAATTAAGCTTATCTGTGAGCCCCGTTCGTTTTCAACTGATACCGCATGCATATACTGCCATAAAGCTGTTCTCCAAGATGGCGGCGCAAGGTGTACGGTTTTGATGACGTAACTGAAAAGCCTCTAAAATTATACTTCCGCAGTTGTAATTATGGAAGGTGAAGTCTATAAATAGCTAGAAGAAATCTTTTCCATTTATGGTCTTATAAACGTTCCACGGATGTTTGGTGGCTTTTAGCTTTGTCAATTTTTTTTTTTTACCTCCAAACCCTCACAACAGATGATTTTTTCTTTTCGTTGCTAAAGAACGAATCTCCCCCAAGGAGAGGAAGGGCTAGGAGTGAAGAAACACTTGACTTTCCAGGGACTTCACCAGACAGTCGAGTAATCCACTTGGTCACAAGCCAATATTGTCTCAGTGGTCTCGGTCAGTAGTTACGAGCAGCTCTCACAAAAGTTTTCGTACCCGCGATCGACTCGGAAGATACACAAACTCGAACTCCAATCCGCTGACCCAAATTGATGTGGT
Organism: Agelas oroides; assembly: GCA_949130485.1. Classification (NCBI taxonomy): domain Eukaryota; kingdom Metazoa; phylum Porifera; class Demospongiae; order Agelasida; family Agelasidae; genus Agelas; species Agelas oroides. The sequence goes on along the minus strand of OX422192.1, from coordinate 7,441,684 downwards.
GACGTCATAAATTGTAATGCCCGCGCGGAACGAGGTTGGCTTTTCCATAGAACTGGATCCAGACATGCAGCATTCTCCAAGACACCTTAGACATCAAAATTTTGTGAGTTTGACTGTATGCCAGTAGCTAGCTGCTCTAATACTCGAGATCCGCTACGCTACAGTCTTCACCCTGTTGTCTCCGTCATTCAATACGTACCGCAACTGTAATATGCAAGCACGTAGACCCCAGTATTAACATGCCTATAGTCTCATCCCTAGATTGTGAGCCTAAGTTGAGCACATAGTCATAAAAACCTACCATTGGGCTATAATTGAGGACACCAACAACATACAGAGACCATGCATGTACAGCAGAACATGTTTGGGAGTAATCTTTTGCCCAAGTCTTCACGTGTGGAGAGGGTTTTATGTAACATCTCTTAATTGTCACATGGTTTTACCCATGAACTTGAGAGCTTCAATTAGATTGCAGAAGACATAATTATATTACCATGCATGGTGAATGCAAGACTGAATTGGAAGTAAAACACGTCTAGCAACTTGTTTTCACTGGCCTAATCAACAGCCTTCTTGAGCTTTTGTGAATCATAGTGCAGGCACTGAGCCGTCTGTAACTCGAGATCAAGATAAAAATTAGCCTCGTCCCCAGGCCCCTCCCCCCGAGGAGAGCGAATTTTTTTTTGGACGAGGTTTGAGAACTTAGTCGCAAAACGACGGAAAATTAATGGCAGGGTTGTACCCATTCTGGTAGCTGTACATAATTGGAATGACGTAATATGCCTGTCAAGATCCGAGAAAGTCGCTGAGTTTGCCCGGTGTGTTGTTCCTTGACGTCTGAAGTTGACAAGATTGTGTCAAAAGTCGTGATTTACCCACACAAAGTGAGAGGTTGAACTTTTCTATCAGCAAAGTAACACTTTCAAGGCCTGCTGATAATTTACTTAATACAGCACTGAAACGTTGGGTCTGTTGCCTTTGGCTTCCAACAATGAAAAAGTTTACCCCTACCTTCTGCACGCAGCACGAGAAAGACTTTCCAGACATAGCAAAAGTTAGGTGCCATTGTCGCAAGAAGCGTTCACCACACTGCGATTGTTTGACATCTAAATTTCTGGTTCAGGCCCGTAAAAACTTCAACTGCTGCCTAAAGCAGGCTGGAAAGAGTGCTGCATATCCAACTATCTGGCATGCACTATTTTGTATGGCATAGCTACCATTGGCGTCAATACTTAATTTTAGCATTGTCATTTTACTCTGCGATCCGAACTCTTGGAATCAACTGTTTTCTAAACAATCAAATGTTTATGAGGTTTGATGTTGCTGGTGGATCACACGTTATAGTTGTACCATGGCTTCTTAATGGGTATGGCGATTGTACCATCCGAGGGTTAATGATGGGTATTTACTTTGTTCACCGCGCTTCATGCCCGATGACGTCATGCTGACGTCTGTCGTCTGCCCTGTAGCGCTAGCTGTAGCAGTAATAATATTGGTAGGTGCATTAGCGCGGTACACATTAGGCGGCGGTGCAGTGCAGGGGTTCGTCAGCAGTGCTTCGTAGCCGAATGGTTAGGGCTTAGTGTTACAGTTAGGGTTAGGGTTAGGGCTAGGGCCAGGGAATGGAATCCTTTCCTTCTTTTTTTTTTCTTCTTTGTAAATGTGGTGGACATCATTTGTTGTGCTCTCCTGGCGCATGGCCTGCATTGTCGATGTCTCACGTCAGTATGACGTCATCGGGCATGAAGCGCGGTGAACAAAGTGGATCCTGTTAATGATGTCCTTCCGAGGGCGAAGCCCGAGGAAGGACATTATTAACCCGAGGGTGGTACAACGCCATACCCATTAAGAAGCCATGGTACAGCTTGCTTGTATCATAATTGATCTGATTAGCACAGTTGCTTATAGCAACAACGATGTGAGGCTTCTGCTATGTGAACAGGCTGGACTGTTGCTTAGCAACTAGTTGTACCATATGGGACAACTAGGATCACAGGTGCCGCCACGGTGTACATGGGATTTGTACCCTGTGGCGGCTTCTTTTAACTTCCCACGCAGTATGATACAATACGATAAAGAGCCCAATCATTCAAGTCATCACAGTGTGTAAGAGAGGAACCTAATAGCAGAAGTATCACAATCGCACAGCAAATGTTAGTTTTGATTAGCAGAATTAACATATTTCTAGAAATTGATATGGCATTTTCATTGGCTAAATTCATCATGTTGTCACAAACATAAATTAGATGAGAATTTAAGATCCATTTCGTATTACCAAATGACGTCATTCAGCTGGCCAATGCAACTTCTTCTGTAAGATTGTGATAGCTCTGCTTTTATGTTCCCTTGCAACTTTTGGTAGGAATCAATGTTTGGTGAACGAAGTTGGTCGATGTTTTAACCTACAGTATGATGTACAAAATAGTGCATGCCAGTTGCTCTATGAGGGAACGCAAAGCAACACACCCAACAGTCTCACAGTAGTAATAGTATCATTTTGGCAGCCAGAATTTAGATAGGAAAGTTGTACTTTAAATGTCTTGAAGTCTAACCTCGTCTAACCTCTCACTTTGTGTGGGTGAATCATGACTTTTGACCCACCTTGAGATGGGCAAAGAACAACACACTGGGTGTTCACACACAGCCAGCGACTTTCTCTGATCTTCACAGGCATATTACCTACCAGAATGGGTACAACCCTGTCATTAACTTTCCATCATTTTGGCGACTAAGTTCTTGAACCCTGTCTAAAAATAATAGTCTGCAGGCCCTAGTCTTATGGACGCAAAGACAACACCTTATCCATCGACTTTCGTCCCCTCAGTATTCCATAGTGTCACTGGCTGTCCCCACTGCGTGAGTGGAGTGACTTGAAATGCTATTGGAGATGTATAGCAAACCCCTTAACTGCACAGAAATCAGTAACTATATATAGGTGTGCCCAGCAAGACTAGTTGTTTCATATCCTGTGTGTCCAGTGTATGACAGCAAGGTTTTTCATAGTTTTTCTGTACACACATTGACTCCTAACTTTGACATTGTCAAAAAATCTATGTGATGATGCCCTCAACTTGGCAAAAATGTCAGGATAATCACAAGCATGATTAAGGTAAAGCAGGGCTATTCCAATCGCAGTGTCATTCCAACAATCAAGCTAATGTCTCCACGATACTGTGGAGTTTAGCAAGGGAAAAACATTGTTGATAAGTGTCAGCAGGCCTGCTTGATTCACAGAAGCATTTGATCTATTCTCTGGTATCAGAATTTCCCTTGCATGAAATACTATCAGAATATCCTGCTTTACCTTATGAAGTGAGAGGTTAGAGACATTTTCCGTCATCATTCTGCTGATCAAAACAAACACTTGCTGTAGAAGATTGTGATACTTCTGGTTCCTCTCTTACACACTGTGACGACTTATAAATGATTTAGTCTGGCCTTTATCGTAACGTGTGATTATTGATTGTTTAGAAAACAGTTAATTCCAAGAGTTCAGATCGCTGAGTAAAATTACAATGCTAAAATCAAGTATTGATGCCAATGGTAGCTATGCCAGATAGTAGGATGGAAGCCAAAGGCAACAGACCTAACGTTTCAGTGCTGTATTTAGTAAGTAAATTATCAGCAGGCCTTGAAAAGCGGTACTTTGCTGATAGAAAATGCTTCTAAGTTCAACCTCTCACTTTGTGTGGGTAAATCACGACTTTTGACACAGTCTTGTCAACTTCAGACGGCAAGGAACAACACACTGGGCATTCTCGGTCGACAGGCATATTACGTCATTCCAATTACGTACAGCTACCAGAATGGGTACAACCCTGTCATTAATTTTCCGTCGTTTTGCGACTACACATGTAAGTTCTCAAACAGAGTTCTCAAATCTCGTCCAATTCGCCCGAGGCGAGGCCTGGTACACACAGTTTGCGCATGCGCGATATATTCCATTATATTTTCCGTAAAAAACGTCGTGCACTTATCTTGTCCGTATGCGGAAGATTATACTAACCAAGAATACAAAGCTTTCTAGACTCCAGCGGCAAATTTGACTTGAGGAATACTACTAGAGTACTACGAGGCAGTATCATTTCTTCAAATCTTACTCTCAAACAGAAAGGTAACAAATCGAAAAGGCCCGTTCGTAGCCAAAACACTTACTGGTATCTCTCTTTGTACACAACAGGTAGCGGCTCCGTCCGTAAGTTGAACATGACCAGCCTTTACAACAGAAACAGCGCACGATAAAGCATTACCAAGTTTACTTCTTTGGGTCCCTAACAAACAGCCTGGTACAAGCCAGAGGCTAGCATGTAGCTCACTACACTGGCAAAGCTAGAACTGAGCATGAAGGCTAAACTAGTAAATCACACAACCTGCAGATGGACTTTTACACCTATAACTCAGAGCTATAGCTAGCTGTTGCACTCTATAGGTAGCTCACAAGCTAGAAAACTCTGCAGGTCTACACGTAGTTCACAGAACTACTGTATGAAAACTACATACAACCTGTAAAGCTATAGCTAGTTGTAACAGTTTAGCTCACAAGCTAGGAACTAAAACTTCAAGAGTCATGCAGCTTGTCCAATTAACATGTCATCCATCATTCAACAACTAATCAGAGGTATTAACTGTTCTGTGCACAAGGAATAAACATTACAAATTATGACATCACAACATCAAGTTGATCTGGGTACGGTGAAATAACTCGGACGCTGGACGTCCATGGCCGGCCGTTGATGTAGTGGCACGAAGTTCAAATTTTCTGCAAATTGTGGCACAGAGCATGTTAGCCTCACTCCCGAGGCCTTCTTCCCACTGTCATACTGTAACTCGGTGTGGTTGGAAGGCCTGGATGAGGCTACATATTGGTCAGTAGCTCAGTGTTGCAGACAAAACTTGCATGTTCATGCAGATACCATCATCTGCCACCCTGGATCTTGCATGGTGGTAGCGATCAATAGCATGCCTGTTCTTGTATACAGTCAAGTTGGGTAGCCTCATTTCCAGGCCCCCACCCAGCTTCCACTGCTTGCAGTACTATTCACAGGCCACACCCTTCACAGAGAGTGTGGCCAGTCACTGCATGGCATAGATAGAACTGGAGTCTGCATTATTTGCTTACAGATATGTCTATATATTTGAGGGTATCCTTATTGCTGAGTGCCTAAGCATAAGCTTGAGGCTACTCAGTTTGCGTTTGTCTGTCCATGTCTGCCTTAATTGTATGGGCAAGTCGGCATGTGCGCTGTGCTGTAGCATTGCATCTCTAATAGGTACCTCTTTGCAGCAAAAAGCAGGTATTTATACAACCCCATAGGTAGATAAATCTTAAAGCATAAAAATGTTTTTAGTGCATTGAAATTAGAGTCCAGTAGTCCAATCCAGTAGTACCTCCAGTGATTACAGATGCCCCCTAATATGTGTTTTTCTATGAAACAACACTACTATACAGCTGTATACTATATGGCATGTGGGCAGGTGACCTTATGCAACAAGTATCACTATAGTAATACTACAAGGAGCCAGCTAATGATAAGAAGTGGAACTGCACAAGCAGGACACCACCACTCTTTTGGGGATCCACAGAACAGAGCAACTTCACACTCTGCATCCAGTGAAAATGCAGTGGTAAAACAGAATAATAAATCAGTCTGAACAGGTAGAAAAAACATGTAATACAGCACGTATTTATGCCAATTGATTTTAAGTCCAGAGGATGTTGAGTTATTATTTTTTTCTATAACAACAATGCATTGGTATATAAAAAGTTATGTTGCACTACACCCCAGGGACAGACATTAAGCATGTATAGGAATTGTAAATGGCAGAATGTGACTTACGTTTGAATAAGTAGTAAGAGTGACAGTCATGTGCACATGAAGGGAAAGCATGCATTCCACAGTGAATGCTATGTACAATCAGTCTCAGCTTAATTAATCTGCAAGGGGAAAAACCAAAAACGTCATTGTGACGACAGACATGCAGTTACTATATATAGGCTTAGTCTACAAATTAAGCTCATGTTTAGCTGTTACTTTCAAAGTTAGAAAATTTGTTATTTTCGTTGAAAAACTTGTTTAACCCTCAGGCCCTTAGTTGCGCTTGGAACGATACAGGCCTATTTTTGCGAAGCCAGACGCCCAATTTTCGAGAGCCAGTTCGAGTCCGGCTTCGCGGACTACCCGGCGGTCAGACGGCTTCTACAACGCTTAGATCCCTTAGACTCAGTCAGCGTCTCACTGATAATTTATCAAACGCCTAACTATTATCTTGGTCTTAATTGGCATACCTTCACCGTTGGGAGACAGATCCACCGTTCAGTTGGATTGCATCACCCTTGTGGCATGAACTCATTTTTTGCCATTTATGGTCAAAACAATACCGAATGTAGCCTCATTCCTAGGCCTTCGCTAGCCTCGTTCCCAGGCCACCCCCAGATTTTATCTCGCAGAAAATCTGGGAGTGGCCTGGGAACGAGGCTAGGCCTTCGCCGCCTCGAGCAGGTACAGATTTGCATTCCGGTACTCAGGGAAACTGCAGGGGCAGGGATGCGTCTCGGGTGCCAGTCGTGATTTTTTTTTTCTGGTGGGAGGAGCGAGAGGCGGGGAAAACGTCGGCGGACAAGCAGGCGCGCGCCGCCGCGTATATTTTAACGGAGCCTGTCAGACTTCGCGCATGCGCAAACTGTGTGTACCAGGCGCTCTCTTGCCTGGGAACGAGGCTAGATATACTATTACAATGGTCTAGATGCACATGATTGTGAATGATGTACAACTGTAAGCTACTCTAGTTGAAGTAGCCTTGGATCTTCCCATTTTGATCACTTATTGTGTCATACCGTAAATGCTGGAATGCGGGGAACGTCTGGGAATGAGTATGAACAAGGCTATGGTTGACGGTTGTTTAAAATTGTCAGGTCATGCATACAGTTTAGTTGCATCCATCCTTGTAAACAATGAGCAATCCCTCATTGAAAATCAATTATCAATGTATCAGTGATTTCCTACAAGGCCCGGTAACTAGCAATATTTCCAGTTGGCCAAGAACTTGTTCTTTCTAGCAGTTAATACTTCTAGTGGAGACAACAGAACAGTGGCAAATGATTCTCGTTAGCTAATACTGATTTGTTGTTCACTTCAGTGGCATGCCTTTTATATGCCTAGCCACAGATAGTTTGAAGTTCTTTGTTGTTAACAATCACCTGACGGATGGAGTCTCTTTCAATCTGGGTCTTGCTGGTGTCGTTCGGCCATTCTTAGTACACAGAGGGTGTGGCACACATTCAAAATGATGCAATTGTGACGTGACCGTTTCAAAATGGTGTGAACTTATGCCGGCATCACGAGGCCACAGCTGCCAAACGCTGTGTTGAATTGTTAAACATGTTAGCAAAGGTTTTGAGCAGGAAATGTGTGACTAAATATCATGTAAAAATATCAAAGCATAATATATGCATGCTGTATAAAAATTGAGCTATTTTCACTCTCAGACAGCCACACAACAACAACTCAGGTTTGCCATCATCGTAGGCAAGAACTGATGTTAGCTCATCTGTAGGGCAAAAGCATATAAATAGACAAGAAATACCTTAGACTCATACAATACCATCACCACGGTGGGGGGTTTAGTCACATTCCTGTTGCACTGAAATAGTTGTGTGTTACAAATTGTACTCAAAGTGGCATATGCACGCCATGGTAAACATGGCCGTCCTTAGCATTCGTAGTATACTCGTATAGACAAACCAGTGTAAGTGTACATACACCATTTCCACTGGTATTTGTGCTACATGTGACAACATCTCACTTACAAATCTGCTCTTAATCATGTCACCAACAAACGCTGATCAGTGAGACCGACAGTATATGGCATATTCCATTGTCCATAAAAACTTGACCAGATCCTTCAGCAGAAGAGGCAGAATAAGCATGAGCGAGAGAAGGGTGTGGTGAAGTACTTGACCTTAGCCGACAGATCCACGGCTGCATTCCGACAGTGTTGATGAGGGAATAAATGCTGTGTCGGCCAATCAGAGTATGAATTCTACTAATCTACAAGAAGCACTTTGCCATGATGTCATCATTCTTTGTTGTGATTGGTCTTTTATATTTCAAGTATTCATTAGAATATAGAAGCATTTGAAGCAATAGCTGAATAATCACATTGAAGATGGAGTTTGCAAGATTGAAAAGTGGGTACATAATCTCACAAGACAATAACTAGGAGCTTATGAGTGTCGTGAAGCAGTTCATAATCTCCTGCCATGACATAACAAACGGCTCAATTTTCAGCAAATAGTTCAAGTAGATATATACATCCGTGTTCAGGTATAGTTACTGCCTTGACTAGCTATAGATATACATGTAGTAAGTTAAACTTACGTAGTCGCCTGGGTCCTCTTGCTGCTCTGAACTCCGGTATAATCATGCACAGTTAAATCCTTCCTACCATCCTTCGATCCTGACATCACATAATGTACCAAGCTTTCTCCGCTTTTCTGTAATTCAAGTGACAAAATGCTGAGCAGGAGCCTGGGTACGAGGTTAGATAACTATCTGGCCACTGAAACATATCACATTGAGGTCCAAACATGCTATACCCTACTCTCCAGCATGTACTATTGTGGCAAGTGCTTCTATTGAGCTACTGCACATCAGTAACTCACACATTTGACTAGGTTAAGCTTCTGCCAGCGCACAAATTAGTTTCTATAGGCCTTGTTGCATGGGAACAACAAACATAAAGTTAAAAAAGGAAGTGCTTTAACTGTGTCAGTGGGACACAGCTTGTAGCTATGCCTGTGAGACTAGCCCAGGTACAGCTATCTCAGTGATAGTAGGGTCTTAGCAGGAGACTTTGACAGACAAGGTAGTCTATCAACGTATACAGGCAATCTCCAGTGGCAACAAAACAGAACAACAAACTCACACACGAGGTCATCGCTCTTGCCTGGCTAATAGGCAGCTAATCAACATACAGAAAGATTATCAATACACACATACCTGTTTCATCCTCTGGAAGTACGACAAGGGGCTCCTCACTATGTGCATGGCCGCATGTGGCACCGAAGGATTGGAGGGTGTGTGTGTGTATTACTGTGTAAAAGGGGGGAGGGGGGTAATTCGAAACTTCTTCAACAGCCAGCCATAACTTGTCTGAAGACTGTGATGCAGAACTGTATAGAAAGTTGCGGTAAATTTGAACATCATCATGCTGAGAAATGAGCCATTCTTGTGAAATACAACTCTCAAATTTTCATCCTTGAGTGGCCTGTTTTGGATCCTGCAACTGCAAAGCTAACGAGTGCAGTAAACTTTCATCCAGTGTGGAATTCCTTGACTAATCTCCCTTGAGTCAATGTTTTTAGTTTAATGTTTGGACTATAGTAGTTTAGTTTTAGGGTACACATTCAATTATTGTTAGTTTAGTTGTAGTTCTTTTAATTACTAATTAATATTTTTTGTTGTAGTTAACAATTTTTTGGTGATTTTAGTGGTAGTTTTTATTAGACTAAGATATATAGCAATAATTTTAGTTTTAGTTTTAATTACTAAAATGAAAATGCCTTACTAAAATGCATTTTAGTTTCAAGTTTAAACACTGCCTTGAGTACAAGGACACTCAGAACTATATGTACAGCTATGTACGGTATTTTAATGATGGTATGCACCAAGATCAATATTGAAAAAAAAAAACAGATTACATTTACTGATGACTATAGATACTCATGGCTTAACAAAATATTGGTAACAGACATACATTTTTGATGTGTCACAATTCCAAGATTCACTAAATCTAAATAGATATTGTATATACAACAATAATAAGAACACTATGATATATAACATGGGGTTCATGTTACACCATAGTACTAGCTATCACAGTATTACACATACACACTTCAAAACAATTAAAAAATCAAAAATGAATGCAGAAAAGGACCACAATCTTGTCTTGTAAGAAAGAATAATCATGTGTTGGAACTTCTAAATGCAGTATTTATTTTTCCAACACAAAAATGAATTTCACTTATGTCTTTTTTTTTTAATTGTCAATGTGACGGAAAACTTTCATCTTCTAAACACACTATCACACCACACTCCTAACCCTACAGCTCCCTAAAGCAGCAGTTTCTAATGTGGGGTGTGATCACTGCAGTGTAAGTCCAGTAAGGTCTACCTTTGCCTTGATGAAGATGATGTTTCCTTTTGTGAAGGTCTCGTCTTGCAAGACTGACTGCCTAGCAAACTTTGGAAATCCACTAGCTACGTTCATTTCTGCCTCAGGTCTCTGAAAGGATGGGCTCTGAAGGTCGGGAATGAAAGCTTCACTGATAGAGGCAGAAGAGTTGACCTGGTTGATCAGTGTGAATCGAACAGATTGTTTAAATGGCCAGCTTAGAAGACTGTCATGTTCTGATCGCATCAAGACAAGGAACACGGAAACATGTGACCCTTTTCCAATTCCATCTCCATTGAGGTAGGCACGGATGCACATCCTATAGCCGTGGGGACTAGTATAAAATGGAGGACTATAGAGACTAATTGTCTTGCGTTCCACGGCATCTCTGTATCTCCTTCTCAAATCGGGGATCTTCCAAATGAAGACCCCATTTGTGGTTTTGACATCAATCACATCTTGCCTCAGGCGAACTTCATCTATGGCTATGGTATGGCGTGTGATATTCTCCTGCACAGTTTGCATGTTTTCTGACAGCTGTATCAGTTGGGATTTCTGTGTGTCCATTTCTTCACGAAGTACATTTAACGGTAGTTTCATTTCACTGCTTGGTTCAATGTCTAACAGACTAATATGAAACTGTGACTCAGTGGTTTGCTTCTGGGCCCTAGCACATCTAGTTGTAGTCTTCGAACAATCTGCCTCCACAATGTCTGATAGCTGCATCAGTTGGGATTTTTGGGTGTCTAATCTTGATTTGGGGTACTTCTGTGCACGATCAGGCTCCACAAAGTCTGGTTCTGATCTGAGGTGTCTATTTGGGCAATCAGTCTCCACAAAGTCTGGTATCTCTACTCCCGACCTGATGAACCTCTCCACACAAGCAAGCCTGTCTGACAATCTATCAATGAAGTCACTCTTGTCTCTAAGGTCCGCATGCAGCTGCTGGTTTCGAGACTTGACTTCAGTTATTTGCTCTTGGAGTTCAACGATCTTCTCAAATGCTTGGATGGTGTGGCAGTCTTGTGCATGTTGTAACATTTCAACCCTCTTTGCCTGCAGAGATTAGGATTTTCACAAAAATCATCCCAGTGCAGTAACATAACCAATATGGATAGTCCCTCCATAAACTATTTTGCCACACTAACCCACCTCTAATCCCTTCTCCACAGCCACAAAATCCCAATCCACTTTTCAACTCCACCCCACCAATCCCACCTTCAGCCTTACCTCCAACCATTGGTAATCCTTCCCTCTCTTCTTAATAAAGCAAGATCCCTTGGTTATCAACAATTAGCTATGGTTTATACAAGGTTGCACCTCATCAATGCACCCCAACAGTGGCATATATAGGAAGATACTTCAGATTGGAGGGGCTGAGTAAGAGTCGTATGCATAAGCACCCAGCAGCTAGGGGTGTCTTAGGCCACGTGGGAGGAGGGAAAAGTGGCCTGGTATCCACTGTTTGCGCATGCGCGAAAAACCCCATGATTTCATGGGGTATCATATAATTTCGTTTATGAACCGTTAATCTTTACCGTATAGCTCCGAAGCACGTCTGTCTCGAGCTTATCCCGCGAACATGGCAGGTAAAAGCGAAGACTTTGATAAAGCACTCAAGTTCGCTCTTTGTTGTATTGGAAAGGGAGATTTCACATTGAAAGCAGAGCAGCTGGATGCGATCAAATATATCTACGATATTCCTGTGGCTACCCACGGGATTTGGTAAGTCCATCTGCTATGAGACTCTGCCGTTTGTTTTGAACTACAAGCACAGTGATGGTGGAACCGGCGGTGGTTGTAGCGTAGTCCTTGTCGTGTCACCCTTTGTGTCTCTGATAATGGAAGCCATCGTCACGTAAACACAGCTGCCACACTGCAAGCCGTATATCTAGTTTGGTTATTTCTCCGCATAACAACCACGTGTAACTTGTCCATAATCGGACTCGTTCGCGGAAGATTTCCAGAATCGTTTGCGCATGCGCAAACAGTGGATACCAGGCCACTTTTCCCTCCTCCCACGTGGCCTGGGTACGAGGCTAGGGGTGTCTGGGGGTATGCTCCCCTAAGAACATTTTATGCTCTGAGATTACTTTCAAGGCCATTTTTGGGCCAAAACAGCCACTAGAACCGTAGCTCTAGAAATTTTCATTGTAAAATATTTTTGTGGTTTGTGTAAACCACGAACATAAAAAACACGAAATATATTTTACAACAAATTAATTGTTAGCACATTTTGCACACACGGATTCACAACGCACCTAGCTAATTGTTTTGTGCAAGATGGCTCTTCATTATAGCACAGCTAGCTAGTTATTTCGTACGAGACTGCCTCCGAGTTCGGTACCCGCAGGTGACTCATGGCAAACGCATGAAATCGCCCACCTTTACTGCCACAGCATGTTTATACAGCGTTCCTGGGTACCCTTTCGCACACGAGTAGCTCACCAACAGCTGCATGGTAGACACCAATGCAGCAACCTGTTTACTCCCTGTTTCTTGATGTGCGTAGTCTCGTTCCAGATCATTAAATAGAATCTATTTAATACCGTAAAAAATTTTCTTGGGTGTCAACGTCCTAGACAACGAAAATATTTTTACACGAAATAATAAAACACGAAAAATTTACAGCACGAAAATTTCCAGATGTACGGTAGTTCTTTCAGCATAGCGATCACAGATTGGCAGCTAGACAAGAGCACGCAACCCAGGTCAAGCGTAAACATCACACTTCATGTCACTTGGCGGCAATGAGTCCACACTCCAGGTACACCAAGGTACATCGATCGATTGCGGATTTGAACGATATTGCTGCTCAGCCAATGGCAAAATCCGTACTGCAAGTTGAAAAGGTTGCAACACAGATAGGACTAATAGTCTAGTATAGTGTGAAGAAAATGCCCCCCCTTGTGCATGTTATGGGAGCAACTGCCCCCACTGCCTCCCCCCCATTTCCTACACTTATCCCCAAAATGAACCAAAAGTACTGCGACAAGATTCACACAACTGCTACATTACTTGTGTGTACACACCTATTGACTTTGAACTTGTGCTTGTTACATATGTGAAAGTCCCATGTACAAATCAAAGTGTATTTCAATTGCATCACTGTGTTTGGAGTGTTATATCGCTGAACTTCAGTTAAGAGAAATTTAATGAAGGTTTAGCAACACAGCACTTTGAACACAGTGATCAAAATATGCAACAGAATCATCTTCGATTTCAACATGGGAGTGTCATATAGATACTCTTGGAGAAAAACAGGCAACCAGAAGAAAGATTAGCCTCATACCCAGGCTCCTCCCCTGCAGAAAAACGGGGAGAGAGCCTGGAAGATCTGATCACGTGCCCCATGACGTACTATGCGTGGTTTTATGTGTGGTTTTGATAATTGCCCACGCAGTCTGTACTCACGGCCATTGTTGTATGTCGCTGAGACTACAGATCGGCACTGAAAGACTGTTTCACTATTTCTAGCTAGACTCAAGTTCCTAGCATGATATTTCAAGTATAGCTTCTACTGCAATGCCAAGTTTTACACTGCCACAACGTTGTTTCGTTCAAATGGCGCAGGAGGCAGTCGCCCTATCGACGTTGACAGCGTTGGCTGTCGCTCACTATGTCAGCAAGGAGTCTTCGGATTGCCTCTGTGAACAGCTGTGAGTTCTGAATACTCCTGACGTGCTGTCATAGTAAGCGGTACCCAGTGCTGTGAACGTCGCTAAAGTGACTATCTTCTAGCACTGTTTGGGCGGAATAGCGATGTGTAGAGTAGAAGCTACGCTGCTTACCAGCTAGCTAGATGACAGTGAAACAGCCTTCCAGTGCCCATCTGTAGTCTCAGCGACATCCACTGATCCAGAACTCCAATAACAGCATGAGTACCACTTAGTACGGACTGCGTGGGCAATAATTATTAAAACCACGCATAGTATGTCACAGGGCACGTGATCAGATCTTCCAGGCTCTCTCCCCGTTTTTCTGCAGGGGAGGAGCCTGGTACGAGGCTAAAGAAAGATTACATGACAATAATATCACATTCACACATACCTTGAAGTTGCAGCCTCCAAGTTTGTTAAGTGGGCAGGTCATCTCAAACTCAGTACATTCATCCTCCCAATGTGTTGTGAGCTGTAGGAAAAATGCCACCACAACTTATGGTTTATATGTTGCGAACCGATTGCAAACTTGACCACTTTGTAAACGGGCCACCACTTTATAAACCAGTTATCCAGTCTTCAAACTGGTTGGCCTGTTTTCAATAAATTATTATACAAAGTGAAGTGGTCCTATTTAGAAACCGTGAACAGAGGAGTGAACCATGAGGTCTTCGAAATCTTCCCACACTTCCAGGTGTTTCAACAATTGATTTTTAATACACAAATGCACAACCGCGGTTTCGGCCTAAGTGGGCCTCGCCAGGTGCATGCAGTGTACAAAACACATACATGCAGGAAATATGTATACGCTAATACAACTTGGCGTGTGACGTCAAGCGTACCTACGCAATACAGACGCTACACGAATACATTTCGGCAGCAGGCTTGATGGTGGCAGGGCTTGGCAGCTCTCTCCAGTAGCCACTCTCCAAACAGTCCTCTTCGCGTGCAATGTAGCCAGTGTGGCCTTCTGTTAGCAGCGAGTCGAGCGGTTCTCGATCTGCGAGGGCTGGTGGGTGTGGCTTCTTGGCGCGCTGGTAGTCCGTGTTGTTGTTTCTGCTTGCATGTGTCAATCGTTAGATGGTGGTAGAAGGGAGGTGGGGTTGACTTGTTAGACGAGGTGAGTAGCTCTGGATCCACACGAGGGGACTGGGACTCTTGTGTAAACGACATAGGCACAGTAAGGGGCAAGTGTCCACTGCAGTGACAAACTCAGAGTTCGGGTCCACTAGAGACTTAGAGACAGTGGGGTTGACTTGTTAGACAAGGTGAGTAGCACTGGATCCACACGAGGGGACCGGGACTCTTGTGTAAACGACATAGGCACAGTAAGGGGCAAGTGTCCACTGCAGCGACAAACTCAGAGTTTGGGTCCACTAGAGACTTAGAGACAGTGGGATTGACTTGTTAGATGAGGTGAGTAGCGCTGGATCCACACGAGGGGACCGGGACTCTTGTGTAAACGACATAGGCACAGTAAGGGGTAAGTGTCCACTGCAGCGACAAACTCAGAGTTCGGGTCCACTAGAGACTTAGAGACAGTGGGGTTGACTTGTTAGACGAGGTGAGTAGCGCTGGCCAGCTTACTGACCCGCTTTTTGACTTCCCGTAAACCGGACTGGTTTTAAATCCGCCTGTAACATATATACTGCATGTAGCAGTCAAATTCTCCTCGTATGTCCATTCACGGCACAGATGTGCCATATATAAGCAGCTAGAGCAGTTTGTAGTTGCTTACTTTGTGAGGCTACGAGATCAGTAGTCTACCCATAAAAACAAGAGTTAATATGCATTTTGTAAGTTAGTAAACTGACTTAAGAGATTCTATCATAATGATAACCACATCAATTAACAAACACACCACTGTAGCAGTGGAATCCCTCCCAACAGATGTTTCATTTCTACGCTGTTATATTGAATAAGTTTATGCCTTGTAAATCCTGTTATCAAGATAGTAATTCCTCAATCAGACATCTATTTTTATTTTTATGTTTTTGCTTGACAGCACATATTCCTTTAAAAAGTGTGCAAAATATTAGTGAGCTGGTTAGCTACCTACATATGATACAGCTAGGCCTATTGGCTACTGCTATGGAACCATGGTGCTGTTGCCTGTACTTCTTGGCAGATAGTGACTGGCATTGATAAATACTTCTATCAGTGGCGGCTTGTTGGCCATGTTTTCGTCATGAAAAGGTTCTAGATTGATGTTGACTCAATAATGGTTCACAAGTTTGCCTCACCTCTTTCCGACTTGAGAGATCCTTCCCACAGTAGTCACAGGAGGTGGGGTAGCCCTCACAGGAGAGATAGTGGTCCTGGAGAGGGAGGGTGAGAGGGAGGGAGGGAGGGAGGGAGGGAGGGAGGGAGGGAGGGAGGGAGGGAGGGAGGGAGGGAGGGAGGGAGGGAGGGAGGGAGGGAGGGAGGGAGGGAGGGAGATGGAAGGAGGGGAGATGGAAGGGGGAGAGAGGAAGAAGCACTTTATAGGTCAGAGAGAAGATGAACTGAAGTGCTCCCATGTACTCTGCCCCTAGCAGTGAAGACAACAGACAAATATACCTCATGGCCTGGACGTGTACTTTACGTGCCGATCCACCCCCATCATTGTGTTCATAGCAGCCCTGGCCAACCTCTGTACCCCATCTTTGCTGAACACACAAGTTCATTAGTTCAACAATGTCAAGGTTCAGTGTCCAGACACCCAACAAGGTCAGGGATGTTTACTGCACCCTGGAAATTCCCCCTGGATTGAGTCCCCCCTGAAATTTAGCCATGATATACATGTAGAGCTGTGGTAGAGTATTGTAGAGCCATAATAGGGTGAAGTAGATTATGAGTATGGTAGAGCCATAGTAGAGTATGGTAGAGCCATAGCAGAGTATTGTAGATATGGTAGAGCCATAACACAATATGGTAGAGCATGGCAGAGTATTGTAGACTATGGTAGAGTATGGATTATGGTAGAGTAAGTATAAGTGATGTACACAGACCCGAGTCCAGTGTGGTGAATCACTGGGTAATGTCTAACTACATACCGTATGAGAGTGGTCACAATTATTGGAGTGAGCCTGAATGAGCCCAACACTCATGAGATGAATGGTGGGTTTTCTCCTATTATATATTGTACACTGTTCTGTAAGCCTTCAACACTCCAATCAAATGCAACAGGTATACGCATGCTTGTGCAGATAATTTACCTATATAAAACTTTACTATTCAATTAGTGAAAGCTAGTCAAGTTGAATGAAGACAGATATGAGAGACGATCAGGAGGGGAAGTTCTGGCATGAGCACCTACCGTAAGAGGCTAGCAAGCAAAGCTTCTCCCAGAATGCAGAGATTCTGTGTCGTACTTTTAGTAGAAACTGCGTTCTGCTTGATGGAAAGCTATTCTCAACATTGTCAATACCTTTTCATGTGAATGTCGCAGTCTGCATTGCATAGAGTGACCTACCGTGCTGTTAGCTACATGCATGGTAGTGCGGTGACCTAGAACTGTGCAGATGAAGCTTAGCTAACCAAATAAACAGCTCAGTGCAGCTCTGCAAATATCACTCACTCAGGTTCACCCCAGAATGTTCTACAGTCCATATACACGGTGTAGGTATACATACACACACACACACACACCTACCTCGAGTGTATCCATGGGGATGCTGAACCTGCAGTAGGAGCAGCTGGTGAGCCTCTTGGGACACACGCTGGCATGCTGCTCTCGAAGAGACCGAGGTAACTGGACACCACAGTCCAGACTACATACTGCCTCCACATTGGGACATTCCTTGACATGAAGCTACAAATTGGAAACATGACTGTATAATGTCTTACTGCCACCTCAATCAAGCAAACAAGTATGTGGTTGTGTGAAAAAGCTACAATTGAGTTTAAGAGAGCATTCTGATAGCAAGAGTTGCTTCATTACAATATTTACATTAGTACTTGAGCAAAGCAGCATATAATCAAAAAGCAATTGAATCGACAGAGCAGCCTGATAGCAGGAGTTGACTAAAACAGCTTAAAAGCAAAAAATAAATAAAAATACAAGTCAAAGATTTTGTTTCCCCTGTAATGATAGGACATAATTAATACAAGCTGGTTTTTCAATGGGCTGCAAAGCAGTTGGCAGATTAAAATCATGACTTGGCTGGCTGGTTAATAGGTATTCATAACATGCCTGAAGGCCTTATCTGTCTGAACAATAACACCATATTTGGCAGATGTTGCTGACAAGCCAAAAGTCCCAGGGATTATCCCTACTTACCATATATGTTTTACTGTGGGGTATACATAACACTGAAAATGCTTCAAAGGAAGGAAATAGTGAAACGTGGTGATTCAGCACTGCCACAAGCACAGTTCAGCTATGTGTGGGGGAGCCACGTACTTACTAGACAGCTACTTCAGCATAGTGGGGCAAACCCCAGAGCTAGCAACAGTGCTTTTAGCTCTGCATTATCATGTTTTTACTATTTACACTGAAGAAGGAAGGCATACGCCTAGTACATAGGCGTAGGAAGCAAATTTGAAGTGTAGAGGCCATGCTGTGCCATGCGAAGCGCTGCTAAGAAAATGGTAAGTAATTCTGCCGCGCATTTTTGCAAAGTGTGCACCTTTAAACTGCAAAATATAGCCTTTTTTCAACGGTGTATAATATTCTAGCCTCGTTCTCAGACCTTACCAACCCTCCAGTACAATATTCAATTTATGTGGAAAACAGATTATACTGACTTCATCGTCGTTCCCAGGAGACCGCCCGGCTAGCTTTCGTCCCTTGTAGTAGTCTCTTTGAAAATCTGCATTAGCTTCGTGCCGAGCCATCTCACTGCCAAGATTTCAATGACTTTACAGTGTACTTTAATTGGAAATGTACACATGTAACTGCATATGAGACTGATGCACCGAAGAGGCTGCTTGACCTTAGCCGCTCCCGGAGAACGAGGCTAGCTTGAGCTAACTCATAGCATGCAGATTATGAATATTAATTTACAGCCTAAAAAGTGTAGCGGCCAAAGCCGCTACGGCCGCTACGGTTCCTACGCCACTGTAGTAGGTGGGTGAACCCCTTGGTATGAGAGTAAACTTGTTATCAGCAGACAGCATGTGAGAGACTATACATGGGTATTTAGCTAAGCAGTTGCCTCAGCATGGCTGGGCAAGTCCCTGAGCTAGTAGTGTTTGCTATTTGACCTGCTTAGTTGGCTTTCCAAGTGAAACTATGTCTCCAGTTCTGCAGTAATGCATCTGATGCTGACTGCAGTTTCAAGAGGTGAAGCAGGGGATCTAACAGCTTGTGTGCAGCCTGCTAGTAGCCAAAGACAGTACTCACTTGTGGCAACAGTGCAACCATTTTTCTTGGCAAGGCAGCTATTGTCAGCGTCTCCAAGATGATTTAGTTCTGTTTCTTGCTTTTTTCAAATACGAACTAACAGACAACCCAGGTTGCTCGCAGACATCAGCAGGATGAACAATGGAGGCTACAGTTTCATGCTAATGCTAGGCTGGAGGTAGCCTAGGGCTATAGATGCAGTCTTTCTCACAATTAGTAGATGCATTAGTTTTGCAAGTTGAATGGGTGCATGTAAAATCAAACAGTGGCATAGGCACAGTAAGACACTGAAGAGAGCAATGCAACAGACCTTTTTAGTGCCAGTGGAAGTCAGAAGACCATTTTTCCTCCACCAAAAGGTTTGAAATTTTGTGCCAGTGGAACACAAACCCACTTCCCACACCCACACCCCAATAACTTTGCACAGCACTTTGCTATCATGTTGTTTATTGTACCCACCTAATACTTAGTAAATACTATGCCCATTAAATCAAATAGTTCCGACAAACATTTACAGTTGATAAAAGTATACAGTGTTAACTCAGTGTAGCCTGCATTAATAAAGTTGCTCTTTACCCAATTTATTGAATTGCCATCATGCATACATATCAGGTCAACTGCATGTAACGGTTTGCTCAACTAATGCACTTGGATTGCTCTTACAACAGTTGGTTAATAAGATGCTAAACATGTGACATAAATGCTACTCCATGACAACAGTTGCAATCTTTCTCTACACAGTTGAATGGTCCTGGCTGCCCTCCACATGCACTCGAGTTCTCAAACCACCTTGTCATTTATGGTTATATTCAATACCTCAATCTTCACCAGCTGTCCTCTCCAGTCACATGGTGTTGGTCTCGTTGGACAGTCCACCTCAAGTCCACAGATCTCTTTGTGACATCCCTTATCATTGCGGATCTGTGAGGAGAGAGTGGGAAATGGAAAAAAAAGGTAGACAGAAGTGATTCATGCTTATGTAAACCAGTATTAAGTTGGCTCTCTGCGCTGCAACTCAAGTCTGTATTCAACCTTCTACCTTGTGCATGAGCTAACCACTCTAGAATGTTCTGCCCTGGTATATACAGTAAATAAGGAGCGCACTCAGAAACTTCTGTGCCTCTCCATGATAGGCCAAACCCAACCTGCCTAACTTAAAACTTTCAAGGCTTTCTATCTAGCACTGTACATTAGCTAGAAACATGGGAAACAAGCTTATTTTGTAGGGAGATGTGGTTTGTTGACTGTTCGTGCAAAACATGCTCAGAATTGTAGGAGCATGGGACTAACAAGGGGCTCGGAGGGGAGATACTAGGTGTGAAAGGATTTATATACCACTACCAGTATTAACCTTCCTCCATTCCCTTGTCCCACTCCAACCCTTTGTGAAACCCTAACTGATTATGCTAGTACATTTTGACTTATGAACTTGACTACCTCATATCCGGTGTCTGAGAAAGACAAGTCAATAGATCAAAAACTACAAGTGGTCTGTGCATGTGATCCACAAATGGCTCTCCAATAACATTAACCTCATTCTAAGTTAGCCCTAATCCCAAGTCTGGCTGCCAACGGTATTGCAATGGCCAGTCTATCTAACATATGACCATGATCTTTTTGCACTTCCACACTGTAGTCTGTGATTACACATTTTCCAGACACTCCTAACATCACACAAACTTACCTCAGTTGCTTGAAATGACTCCCCATCAATGATACAGTTAAATGGACCTTCACTGGAGGAGGGAAAAGAATAACAAGAGTGTGATAATTTTTTACAAGTGGAGTCACTGTCTGTGTTGTTATAATGTATGACATATTTCAGCAGAAGACTATAGTAAGACCGCTTCTCACCATCCACTAGTGAATGCATCAATGCACGGCCTGCAGAAGCGGTGACCACATGCAATCACTTGAACTGGTTCCTTCAGCACCTTCTTACAAGCTGGGCAAGTGAGAGTGTCTAATTCCCCTGGCTTCAGAGGACCATTCTTGCTATACACAGTTGTGTTGCTGACATCGTATCCTTCTGTATTTGCTTTTGTGGCCATTCTCTAGTATTTCCTTCCTTCGTTTTGGACCAAATGTGATAATAATTTGTGAAGAGGTGAGACCGTTTCTTCTCATCTGAGTGACAACGTTGATTCAGTAGATTCTGCCCCCACTGGAATACAGTGTTGGCAGTGATCAGATTGAAAGGGAATTCAGCTGATGACTATCGAAAAAGAAATGGAAAATGTATCACACATATATATTAAACTATGTAATTATTAATGTTATGCCACCCAGACAGGTGATGCACATTATATAAAGGTTTTAACCGAAGAGCTTGCCCCTATATTTGTGAATTTGATGACCTCGGAGGACGCCTCGAGCACAGCTGTTCTCTGTATACTATGTATGTGCCAAATCCAAGTGATCTCCCAACTCCTTCGTGGGGATTTGATTACAGAGTCTGCCCCACTATTGGGGCAATTGATATTTTAATTAGTCAAATCCCCACCTTGCCCCACTATAGCCCGGGTGGGGGTATACTAGTGGGGCATAACATTGATAGGCCCCACTAGTAGACACATAACTGTACGCTTACCAACTGGAGTATTCAATACTTGTGTAGTAGTAGTAACAACAGTCTGCCGTCGTTCCAGTCAGCTCCAGACCCTCTAGCTCTGTGCAAGAGTAAAGCTGATCGAGAACATGCTTCTTATAGTAGTGATCCGCAATGCACTGTGGGTGTTCCAGGAATGTCACTGTCTGGCTGCGCAAGTCACAGGGTGTGGGTAGGTGGGGTTTTCCTGGGATTCCCCTGGGGATTCCCCTTAGTTGAGTGCGTACGCAGGCGCTGGACTCCGTGGACTGAGTTTTGGACCAATATGAAGAATCATTTCCTAGAGCAAAAGAACCCTTGCATCATTTGTATGCTAGCCCATAGCT
Organism: Agelas oroides; assembly: GCA_949130485.1. Lineage (NCBI taxonomy): Eukaryota > Metazoa > Porifera > Demospongiae > Agelasida > Agelasidae > Agelas > Agelas oroides. The sequence goes on along the minus strand of OX422192.1, from coordinate 7,419,589 downwards.
ATAGGTACACTTATTAGTAGCAGCTAGGAAGAATGAATGGCTGTATTGTCTGCAGCTACCGAGGGGTCCGTCACGGCGCGGTTCGGCGTACGAGATTTCGAAATCCAGTGGATTTAGGTGGATTTCTGGATTTCAGTTTGGATTTCTGGATTTCTGGATTTCAAAGTGGATTTCTGGATTTCAAAGTGGATTTCTGGATTTCAAGTGGATTTCTGGATTTCAAAGTGGATTTCTGGATTTCAAGCGGATTTCTGGATTTCAAAGCGGATTTCTGGATTTCGCTATTTCTGAAGATACAGCTCATGAACAATCATGAACCACATTCCTCTCAGCCTATATGCTAACAGAATACAATGTCACAGGCAGTTCACCGCTACATAGCGCATAGGCAGCGTGTTCGTTGATTGTCATACATATTCATACGCATACTGCGTGTTCGTTGATTGTCATACATATTCATGCGCATACTGCGTGTTCGTTGATTGTCATACATATTCATACTGCGTGTTAGTTTACATACATATTCATACCGTACTGCATGTTCGTCATACATAATACATCCAATTACATCACCTTGGAAGAATGACCTTTGTACCCGACCGCAAAGATCGGCCGCGTACAAAGGTCATTCATTGTGGTGACGTTCTATTACGTCATAGCAAATCGGTGCACGTGCACGTCCTTGTAGTGTAATTAATGTAAAGTATACGGATATTTGCGGAGTATTTTAATAGAATCCTGAATTGGATTTCCGGATTTCAGTGGATTTCTGGATTTCAGAGTGGATTTCTGGATTTCAGAGTGGATTTCTGGATTTCAGAGTGGATTTCTGGATTTCAGATTGGATTTCTGGATTTCATAGTGGATTTCTGGATTTCTGGATTTCACAGTGGATTTCTGGATTTCAGTTTGGATTTCTGCCGACGGTGTACGACATTTATTTCGTGATGGACCCCTCGCAATTATTCTATACCATTTCATTTGACACAAGATCCAGATGATGTATCACAGCAACAAATACCAATTGGCACAGATGGTTGACTACCCTGGTTTCCAAAGAGACAATGGTTACCCCAAGACCAGACAAAGCAACCCCAGACATCAAATCTGAGCTCATTTTTGTTAATGACATGGTGCACCTATAACCAAGCATTGAACATTTGTTCACCAAAACATGTCATCCTACACCAGCTACACCACGGTCACCCCCCACAGCAACTCCAGAAGAGATCATGGTCCCACTTGCCAGTGACATCATGTATTCATATAAAAATTGATGCCACGTGTATTGAGTCTGCTACAGTGTTTCGGGCTTATGATGCATGTGTGAATGATAGAAGTGTCATACCTGGCTCCTTTTTCCAGCATGAAGCTTAATTTGGTGATAAAACGTGACTCTGAACCAGAAAAAGGTGGTGAGCCTAAAATCAGGTGGGAGTTGAAAATAATGCTATTAGCTAAATCGAGTATTCAACCTGAAATATGAAAGTGTACGCATTGATTCCAAAACAGTGGTTTTCATACCTGTCTACCTAGATAAGAAAGAAACCACAGTCAGATTGGTGCTTGTCAAATTTTTTGGTATCGGTGCACTTTTCCAGAAGTGGTAGCTAAATCACAAAAAAAAAAAATGGGCACATGACCAAAAATTAACTTTGCTTGTTCTTACCTGGGTGGGCTCTTAAATCACTGCATACCCTTTGATACTTCAGGTTGGATACCCTATATTAAAGCTGAAAAAATTAGTGAGTGCTCAATGAAAGTAGGTCTTTCCGGACAGTCTAGTACAAGAGCACACGCCCTTTGATAATACGCATGCGCAATTCAGTGATTTGGCGCGCGAAAAGGCTGGCCTACCCCCCCAACTCCCCAGACTCGACTGCTCTACCACGACGACCTACATTTCTGTATTCAGCCAGGTATGTGGATATGTGTTGTGAGACTAACAAGCTGCGTTTGTAGTGGTGGACCGCGTTCAAGGGACACATCAAGCCCAGTAGTAGTCTGGCAAATAGAAGGGAAGAAGAGAAAGAGAAAATGAAAGTCGCCAGAGCGTGAATTCAAAAAGAGAACGTGTTGGTGAGCTAATCAAAGAACTTACTACACTTTTTGCAGAACCGGTGTCCGTATTTTTCATCACACAATGAATTCGTCATTGTTGGTATAATTTCTTGCTTTTGTGTTCACTTTCTTGTTCTGTCCGACTGATGCTGAAGATGAGAAATAATTCTATCCCCAGTACTCCCCCCCCCCCCCCCTCCCCACACACCGTCTGCAATGAGATTTGAAGGGTGGCCCATATATAATTTGAGACGTTTAATTAGACAAATCTTAGCCTCGTAGGGGTAAGGAGGGAAAACATCCATTGCCCCAGTACAGCTATAATCAAATCTCCTCAAAGATAGTGGGAGATTACTAGGGATTTGACACATACAGTGCCATAATCAAGACGTCTTCAGAAGTAATCAAAATTGGAGGGACAGTCAAACCCTTTATAATTCCCATCATCTGGGAGTAGTGGGGCATAACATTGATAGGTACATAAGTAAGAGCACTATAATGTATCTTGCAATTTCTTCCCTTGTGTTCTGGAGTAATGCCATGAAATTGCTAAAAAAGAAGTCTATAGAGGTCTTCTAACAACAATCAGTCTGACAGCCACAGTGTATAAGTATAGGTTATTGCACTATGACGAGGCTCTACGCTGTTTTAGAAACCTGAGGGATGTTACATAATCAACGAGGGCGAAGCCCGAGGTGATTATGTAACATCGCGAAGGTTTCTATAAACAACGTAGAGCCGAGGCATAGTGCAATAACCGACTTAGACTATGGGCGCGAGACTGTGGGCGCGAATTTGTAGTATGATTCGCGCGATATACTACGGTTCATACCATAGTGCGTGGGCGGATTATGTAAGCGGTTTCTGTTTCCGGTATTGCATTTTTGAATTTTTGAATCGACGTAGCTGGTGTTGCTGTGCGTTGCTGCTGCTTTTTGACTGGAAAAGGATGAATTTGAGTACGCTTAGGCCACTAAAGGATCCCCGAAACAGCTCTACAGTCGAGGCAGAGTCGGATCGATGACGAAAGGCCTTTCGCCCGCGTCGACTTGAAACCAAGATGCTGCTGGTGCTCGGCCATGATGCCGATGGGCAGCTAGCTTGCTACCTAGCCGCTCTCGGAAGCTGGCGACCATGAAACAATGGTCCGAGCTGGCAGTAGAACGCCTAGCATCCCAGTTCCGCTGGGAGTGGCGGCAACGACTCGTCGAATACAAACTGGTCCTAGCGCTATCCCTGGATCAACCGCCTGGCAAGTGAAATTATCGTCGGCATCCGTCAGGATAGTGGCTAGCTGATGGGAAGCTGTCCAACTGTGCGTGGTTCCACACACCAAGTAAGAACTACAAGTGCACGAATAAAACTCGAGATTTGTGTGACACTTTGGCTGTTGTGCTAGTACTCAGTACAGTACGAGCGCTCTATACAGTGCTGGCAGTAGCTCTCCTGGTGAGGCCAGGGGAGAATCGGCCCTTCCATTGCAAAACAACAAAAAAGTTCTTAGGTTTCTAAACAGCATTTTAATGACCTTGGGTTTCTAAACAGCATTTAATGACCTGCCCGGGAGTAATTGCTTGATTTTAAATACCTAATTAACTTCAAAAGATCAAAGCATATTATGCATACCATAGTCTAATCTTTCTTACCAGCATACACACTGTATAGCAAGAAAGAGCCCTGATAACTTAGCCTCGTGACCCATGTATGCATTGCCATGCCTACCAGAAATATACTGGAAGCACTGACACGTTCCTACAGCAAACATGTAGCAGTGGTTCCTATGTATGCAGTCCACCTTAGAGAGGTTCTACTGTACTTAACTTGACCAGTACTCTGTGTAATTTGAAGTTGCATCATTCACATGATCCCAGCAGCTGTTTATGTGTGTTTTTGTCAACAAAAATGAGAACACGGTAGGCCTGGGAATGAGCTTAGCAATTACTATGGTTTGGAGACTTGCTGCATCAGTATTTCTAAAGGCCTGATGGTCATTTGTACAAAATTGAAGGTATACATACTAGTTACCATCTATAGTCATGTCCTAATTGGATCAAGTTACACATGTACATACATCCTATGGTTACGATAAACCACACCGGATGCTGCTGGCATAGTAAGCTTTATATCTCCAAAACAGTAACTGATATTTATCTCAAACAAAGCACATGAAAGAAATATATTATTTGGAGACAAAACAGTGGCTGTTTAAATTTCATTGGAGCCTGCACCACTTGCACAGTTTTGTGCCAAATTACTCAGCGACCGTAAAGATTTTGATCCTGAAATTTTTCCTTGCGCTACTACACAATATTTGCTACATTGGATATCTGGCGCTTTATGTATGATATTTGTAGGAATTTAGCTGCTATAGGTGTAAGAAATGCGCTTTGTGGAGGTAGAATCTTCAATTCATGTCCAATTTCAAGATATCTTTACATGCTACCCTGCTAAATACACTGCGCTACGCAAACAACATACCAGAACAAGAAGAAACGCTTTCCTTGCCTTACATTTGATGCAAGGAGGAGCAATCTACCTTCAAAATACGACAAAGATGCAAGCCTTAAGCATCGCCAGGTAAATTGGGGATGTGCATTCACGATCACGCAGCTTCCACAATAGATAATCATCATGTACTATGTCAACTATATTTGCTTATGTAAACAGCTGGCGCCTGCATGCATTTTACAGGTTCTTCAGCAGCCTTAAATCTCTAACCAAAATGGATCACATTAGCTACATGTACTTCCTGTGAGTCTTTAACTGTCTCACTTTATCTGGCTTCCTTCCAGTGTTACAAATCCTGCTAGGCATTGTGTCCAGGACGATGACGTCAGAGTATAAAGGTACGATATCATGATTAGAGCATACATGTATATTGTACAGTGGGATATTTCATGAGGTGGAGATTACTGTAATCTTCAAGAGCCTGTTTACCCTTGTATAAAATTGTGAAAAATTTCAAATGATGTCCTCATGGCACACTGCATGTGACTAGATCCTAAGGGAAAGGAGAATGTTCCATTATGGAAACATATACCAAGCTAGCTGGCACATGACACTCAGCTGTGTTACAATGCCTGTTCCAAAGTCAGAATATTCTACTGCAAATTCATAAATTGCTTGTTCCTAGGAGGTCACAAGACTGGCTTCCAACTAATTGCAATCCTAACATATTTCCTTAAGCCATCACAATATTGAGTGCATTCCTTGCAAGCTAAGAACGTACGGCAATTGCAGACACAGAATTTAACAGTGGGCAAAAACAAATGATACAACCTTCAGTGCTCATAGCTTCTCAGTCTCACAGGCCTCTCTCACCATATACATGTAGTGGTCTGCAGTCAAGAGAAAGCATAGTATAGTATACAGGGCTTCATTAAGAAAAGTTGTCAAAAGGGGGCAAAAGTTGACAGGTACAAAGTTTGGGGAACATCTGAGGCCTCACACAGTGTTCATTGCTTGCACTGTGACACTTTGTAGCCTGGGAGAATGGTTAGGGCAACTCGTTGTGTATTTTATTATACAGGGGCTCTAGGGGCTTGTCTGTTAAATTTAGACCCTCCAAGATTTTTAGTAGAATTTGCATTTTCTATGATTGAAAATCTGTTTACCATAATACTGACAAGGCACTCTTCTAAATTGTACAATTCAAGGATTGGGAGGGGGGCACATCTACTAGCTATGTACCTAGAAATAGTTCAAGACTATATTGCTATGACCTACTCTTGGTTACTTTCATTCCAGTTCTGACATCAAGCACGATTCTTGATCTGGTCAAAGGAATCTCACATGATGATGCAAAGAAGGTTGCCATTCGGCTTGGAGTCCCACGTAACTTTATTGACAGTACATTTAGGTCTGCAGATCCCGAGTTACATGCACATGAATTGATTGAACAGTGGCAGAAAAATTTTGTTGGCACAGAGAAAGAAGCAATAGTGCACCTGTCAACAGCATTCAGAAATTCTGGTCTTGCTTCATATGCTGCTAGGTTGCTTCCCGTGAACTACCCTCGTGCACGTGCTGGTTGTTCTTCAACATACCTCCCAATTTCGCAACCTCCGGTTGAAATGTCTCTAGTACAACTGCCTGAAGCATCACAGCTCTTGGGATTACCATACTCATCAGCAGAGTCCCCTCAAATGTTGCCACCCATGTCACCAAAGCAGTTGCTTCAGGTGGCATCATGCTCTGCTACAGTACAGCTGAGTTCCTCACAAGCACAGATGCCTGTGTTACCAAATTCATCATCAGTGCAAGTACCAATACCCTCATCACAAGTGCAGTTACCTCAGATGTTGCCATGCTCAGCTCAAGCACAGTCATCTCAAGCTCGTGTACAGCTGCTTGGCACATTAAGGTTAGTTAGAGCAGCAATCTTAAACTTGAAAGATCAGAAAGGATCCACTCAGAAAGATATCATTGGCTACGTCTTGACCAACTGTGCTGCCTGCGAAGATATTCAAATCAAAAGAGCTTTGATCAAGGGAATTACAAGGGGGGTGGTAACATGCCATCTGCGTCCTGATGGTTGTATCAGTTTCAAGTTAGCCAATCTTGAGTGTTGCTACACTTATCTCCAACATGATCACCCCCATGTTTACATCTGGCAGAGTCATCCCAAATGCCATCATGCTGACCTTCACTTCAAACGTCACTACAAGAGCCTCCGAGGAAATCACCTCAAACATCACCACATGAGCCTCCGAGGAAGTCACTTCAAACGTCACTACAAGAGCCTCCGAGGAAATCACCTCAAACGTCACCACATGAGCCTCCGAGGAAATAACTTCAAACGTCATCGCATGAGTCTCCGAGGAAGTCACTTCAACCGTCAGCACTCAAGACCCTGTAGAAACCGCTTCAGACATCACCACACTGGAAAACCCTCTGATGGAACAAAAGAGCAGATGGGGACGATCACCATCAGTCCTTCCTCAGTTCATAGTGGAGACATCACTGATACACCTACACCAATCCCAACTCGTATTGATAATGAGACAACTGTACCGGAGCATCTTAAGGCCGAATCACCCCACAAAGCTGCAGTTACCACTACTCCTCTGATACCATTTCCCACTCCAAGTAAGGAGGATGATATAGCCCCACCAAAAGACACCATTCACCGAATTTTACCCAAACCTGAAACATCGCATGAAGCCAAAGTCCACGAAGATATACTCAAGGTATTCTTTATCACCATAATAGGTACACGTGACTCTAGTACCATTGCTTCAGTTGGTCGTGCTCTTCTAGGTGATTGCAAGTATGAACGAATCATCAACTTTGAACAGCAAGAACATGCTAAGAGGGTGATTAATCAAGTATTTGAGGAGTGGAAACAACAATGCAAAGGCGATCTAGACTTTCGTAAACTGTGCGATATTTTCAGAGAAATAGGCTGCAAAGACCTTGTTAAGCGAACAGAGCTATACATTCGAAAACAGATTCGACTGTTTTCATTCGATGAGTCTATGTAACAGTTTTAGTATCATGGTCCTTGCAGGTACAAGTACGATTATAGAACTGTATCATTTTTACATTTTATACAGATGTGTGTTTCAGTATCATGGTTCTTGCAGGTACAAGTACGATTATAGAACTGTATCATTTTTACATTTTATACAGATGTGTGTTTCAGTATCATGGTTCTTGCAGGTACAAGTACGATTATAGAACTGTATCATTTTTACATTTTATACAGATGTGTGTTTCAGTATCATGGTTCTTGCAGGTACAAGTACGATTATAGAACTGTATCATTTTTACATTTTATACAGATGTGTGTTTCAGTATCATGGTTCTTGCAGGTACAAGTACGATTATAGAACTGTATCATTTTTACATTTTATACAGATGTGTGTTTCAGTATCATGGTTCTTGCAGGTACAAGTACGATTATAGAATTGTATCATTTTTACCTTTTATACAGATGTGTGTTTCAGTATCATGGTTCTTGCAGGTACAAGTACGATTATAGAATTGTATCATTTTTACCTTTTATACAGATGTGTGTTTCAGTTACCATTCAGATAATATATTTCATGTTTTATGTTTTGAGCAGATCAATTTTTAATATTAATTTTGGCTCTGTATCATTACCTTTCATACTGCATGTTTAATATTCTGTTGTAACTAAGAATTTAATTTTTATACTTGCATGTTTTGTCATGTACAAAATTGTCCATCCAGTGTATAATATATTTCACTCTCCTGCTCATCAACATAAGCAAGGGAAAAGGTAAACAATACCAACAATAGCAATTACATACTATGGCAACATGTTGATATGTAAGCCTGTAAACATGCTGGCATAATTATAGGGATAGTTGAACATGAACAATTAATCAATGAACCACTTCCCCCTATATAAAAATAGGCCTAGATGTTATGTAAAGTGCACATGCACAATGAATCATGCTGGCCCAATATTGGAACATGCACTGTAAGAATGTGTCATACATGCAGCTGATTATGAACCTTGGGTCTTCACTTTCACCCTGATGACAACTGGAGCATTCAGTCGAAATGTTGGCAAGTTATTTTCCGAGCTCAAGTTGGTAACAGATAACCTCTTCATTTATGCAGAAGCCACTGAAAGTTGAATATTAATATTATGTGTTAATTAAAGGGGGTGTTTAGGCATGGTAGATCCACAGCATGTAGAAATTAAACTCACTGCTGTGCTATGAAAAGTATCCCAGCCTATGCTTTGGTTCACAAAAATGACAGCTTTCTAATGTGTGTTCCAGAGATAAGCACATGCAGCTCTGCCAATTGTCCCAATAGCTTGATGGTGGTGTATGCCCCAGGTTGTGCATGCATGTGCAGGGAGGCAGTTACCCCATTGCCTACTTTTTTGAGTGTCTATATACTCTCAGCTAGTGTAGTGAAGACTGGTGAACCATTTTGTCAATGAAAATACCTCATTGCACAATCCACAAGAGGTATCTATATAGGTATCTATCATACCTAGCATGTGGACCATCAATAGTACAATAATCTAGCAGTGTTACAGGATGAGCCTTAGTACAAGTAGCTAAGATCCCCCTACATACTTTAGCAATTCTCTAAGTGACCCAAAAAACGTCAGTAGCAGTCCTAAGGGCTAAAACTTCTGGTAATTACAACTAGCCCTCATGAGGGCATGCATGCATGCTCCCCCAATAAAATTAAGCTCGGCAGTTAACTCTGGTGAAACTGCAAGAAATGTTTTTTTTTCTAATAGGCTCCTTGCATCAAGATGCATGCAAACTGCATAGTTTCTGAGCATAGACCACAGTCTCATTGTAGCCAATCTATAGCTAAGGCTGTTTGACATTTTCTGTATTTGATGTATAGCTTCTACTACTGCACTTAAACTCTATAGTGCTGGGGTTCAATGTGTATGTTTGAGATAAGGCAGTACAACTTTAAATTTAATTTGTACCTCTACCACTGACTGGTGAAACAGATCAACAATTTCATTCTATGCTGCCATTTTAGTTAGAGTGTGTACCAAATGTACCAAAAAAAACAAAGAAACAAACAAACAAACAAACAAAAAACAAAAACAAACAAAAAAACAACAACATAAAATTGACTTGAAAATGTGCTAGATGCATGAGGTCAGGAGTATAGAATGAGAACACCTTTACGTTTGAAAGATGATGAAAATAACATACAAATCAATTAAGACACATAAAACACACTTCCACAATTTTACAGCAGATACAAAGTATGACCGATCATATGAGACAAATACACAAAGTTAATTTAATCCAGCAAGCTGAAGCTTCCAGTACGGTAACTGTTTAAAGTGTCAATGTTTTTGTTTGCTCTTTCATCTTGTTTGTCTTTGCTTTCACTTTCATTCCAGTCCCAGGTGCTCCTTCTGCAACTGTTGTCTTAGACAGTGAAGTACATGCTTCGTGAAAAGTACTGTTGCTAGACGTCTGTAACTGGCCTTTGTGCTCCTAAATATATGCACTGCATAGCAGTTAACTAACACAAATTGTCACCTTCCAATGATGTGAAGGAAAATCACAGGCAATTGCATCTTCGACCACACACATTATATCTATATCACACCACACATCTAATCTAAAGTGCAGCAGTTTCTATGTGGTGTGATCACTGCAGGGTAAGTCCCGTGAGGTCTACTTTTGCTTTGATGAAGATGATGTTTCCTTTTGTGAAGGTATTGTCTTGCAAGACTGACTGCCTAGCAAACTTTGGAAATCCACTAGCTACGTTCATTTCTGCCTCAGGTCTCTGAAAGGATGGGCTCTGAAGGTCGGAAATGAAAGCTTCACTGATAGAGGCAGAAGAGTTGACCTGGTTGATCAGTGTGAATCGAACAGATTGTTTAAACGGCCAACTTAGAAGACTGTCATGTTCTGATCGCATCAAGACAAGGAACACGGAAACATGTGACCCTTTGCCAATTCCATCTCCATTGAGGTAGGCACGAATACACATCCTATAGCCGTGGGGACTGGTGTAAAATGGAGGGCTATAGAGACTAATTGTCTTGCGTTCCACGGCATCTCTGTATCTCCTTCTCACATCGGGGATCTTCCAAATGAAGACACCATTTGTGGTTTTGACATCAATCACGTCTTGCCTCAGGCGAACTTCATCTATGGCTATGGTATGGCGGGTGATATTCTCCTGCACAGTTTGCATGTTTTCTGACAGCTGCATCAGTTGGGATTTCTGGGTGTCCATTTCTTCTCGAAGCAAATTTAACGGTAGTTTCATTTCATTGCTCGTTTCAGTGTCTAACAGACTAATGTGAAACTGTGACTGAGGGGTTTGCTTCTGGGCCCTAGCACATCTAGTTGTAGTCTTCGAACAATCTGCCTCCACAATGTCTGATAGCTGCATCAGTTGGGATTTTTGGTTGTCCACTCTTGGTTTGGGGTGCCTCTGTGCACGATCAGGCTCCACAAAGTCTGGTTCTGATCTGGGGTGTCTATTTGGGCAATCAGCCTCCACAAAGTCTGGTATCTCTACTCCCGACCTGATGAATCTCTCCACACAAGCAAGCCTATCTGACAGCTTCTCAATGAATTCATTCTTGTCTTTGAGGTCTACATGCAGCTGCTGGTTTTGAGATTTCACTTCGGTTATTTGCTCTTGGAGTTCAACAATCTTCTCAAACGCTTGGATGGTGTGGCAGTCTTGTGCATGTTGTAACATTTCAATCCTCTTTGCCTACAGGAAGACGTAGCATACTCCGATGTAATTTAGATGCAGAAAAAGATCAACAATCTAAGCATTTCTTTGGGCAGCTCCTATTCCAAACATTTTAGCTATGGCATACCACCTCTAATCCCTTCCCTATTTGGCCATATATCCTAACACACTGTGCAGTCCCCACCCCACCTTATCCCTAACCAACAACCCCTCCATCAATCTAATTATCACTTGTATAGAAATGGCTACTGTTCTGCCTATTCTTTCATAACTTTGCTATAACTGATAGGAGAAGAGGAATGTCAACCAGAGAGAAGCTTGTACTACGCTATCTACATCGATGTGCATTCACACATACCTTGAAATTGCAGCCTGCAAGTTTCTTAAGTGGGCAGGTCATCTCAAACTCTGTGCACTCATCCTCCCAGTGTTTAGTGAGCTGTGGGGAGAATGCCACAATAACATTTAACAACTAATCCTCATGGCATAGTTTTTCCATATGTAATACCACAGCTTAAGCAGTGCAATTTGTGATTATTGCACAAGTAAGGTTTGTAATGTCACGAGGCGAACAAGCCATGCTATCACATATTAATCATATAGCTAGGTTCTCCATGTTCAGTCTTCAGCAAAACCTTGTATCGCTACTTTTGTACGCAGTGACACTAACATGAGAAAATGAATTGAACAAGCTTCTACCGTTATAATAAATTTTGGCACCGAGCTTCCCAGCGAATGCAAGAGAAGGGCGAGTCTAGTGTAGATTAGCTATGGGCAAAGCGACTAGTAACCAAAGAGTTGAGGGCATGGCAATTGGCAGTTCGACCAATGAAGCATGTGAGCGAACCTGAATGATGCTCTGCTAAATCTTGTTCGCCACGAAATACAGGACAATCGGCTAGGAGAACAGATACAACCTTCTGCCACCTACTGGAAATCCCCTATCAGCTACAGTGACCCGAAAGATTCTAACGTGTGGTAATGACTGTTCTATCGCAGCTTCGAAGTCAAAGGCTTGTGATGATTTTCATTGACAATTCACTGGAGAGCAGCTAATACAACCTTCTGTTGTTACTTTCTTTCACATTTTGACTTGTTTACAACGCCGTTGCTACGTCTATCCAGGAGCCTGCGGTACTACTATTGACCAATCAGATGCAGATTTCACTTTTTGCACAACTGAGCCGTGCAGAAAGAGAAATCCGCATTTGATTGGTCAATAGCCGTGCAATTTGGGATAAATTTGCACAGTTTGTGAGGAGACAACAGAAATGGAACAGTGGCCAGATGCTTTCCAATCTTGCTCACAGTTCACTGAAAGTACATTGCAGTTATAGGCTGTAGTTCTTTGTTGCTAAAAATCACCTGAGGAGTAGCTCTCTTTCTAACTGCAGTCTTCTTGGCAGTCGATTTGCTCGATCATGTTCAACACGCCCATCTCAAAGGTCTAAGTACACAGAGGGTGTGGCACTGCGCATATGCATGTATTGCCGTCCAGAGACTAAGTCGAAAGTGCGTCCAAAAAAAATACATATAGCTAGGTTCCTGTTAGGTACAGGCCGAATGCCGCATCCGGTGGGTGGAGTCATAGGCGTGACCTTGTCACGTGAACATGAACAGTGACTAATTCGCCGAGTTGCCGATATAATTTGATGGTGAGTGTGGTTGATACATTAAACTAGAGATACAGTAAACATGGGTGAAAGTTCATAGGCTGTTAGCTAGAGTAGCATGGTAGAGCAGGTTCCAGACGTGCCTGAAGGATTTCCATCACCATCATCCTTCGAATGTTTGCCATGTCAGTCTGCAATGGGATAGAAAGGCTGTATTTGAGCATGCTGTAATTTTATTGTGGAGAATAAGCCACCTCATACTTGTGAAAAATGGAAGGGTAGTCCAAGTGCTTTGTTACGAGCAAACTGTTATAGAGAATAAAGCCAAAATTATTATGTATAAACTGATAGGGCTCTTGGTTTTACGACACTTAGCTTACCATGCATGCAAAAACTCCACAGTCGGACCCATTGGACTGCTTTGGTATATCCTGTACAAGAGCAACAAGAAACATGACATGAATTGTGTTTGATGCGTACCTACCCCTTCGTATAAGTGCAAAAGATCTTACCTCTTGTACTGTGTCTACCCAACCATCCATGTTAAATGTGTCAATGGCTCTCACTTCCATCTCAGAAGCTATGTAACTCCTGTAATGTACCAATGTAAAGTGAATCTACAGTATACATTTTCAGTGTTAATGATCAGTGTTTATGTCCTCACTTACCTTATTCTGGCAAGACAAGAGGTTACTTTGAACATGAGTGAGTCATAATACCCAATCTCCTTGTTTGCAATGTCCACAGCTACAGTAGCCCAGTGATTCCCGAGATGTATAGGTATAAGGACCATTGCACATCTGAAAATGTCCACCTAACAAAAAACATATGTACGTATTAGTACTTGTCAGTAATAGTTTCATAATTATAATTTATTGTGTACCTTTTTTGTCCATTGCCTCACACCTGTGTATCCTTCCTTTAGGAGCTTAGTGTAAAAAAAAAGAGCTCAACGCATGCACTCTGTAGTGACCACTGGAGTTGCAATGTGAACAAATCAAGTTGAAGTAGAAGTTGATGATCTACACAGAAGCAGTAGAACCATGCACAGGTGAAAGCAAGTAGCAAGCTTTCATTTTTCATTGTTTCATTTACTTGATCATTGAGCCAGTTGATACCATCAAGGGTTTCCAAGTCCTTACGCATAAGGGTCATAGAAAATCCTTTCACCACCACTTCTGACTTGGCATGTGTGTGTACCTATGTAGCACGAAGGTAGGAATGGCTAGTAATTGTGAATTATGTTCCCAACTGTTGAAATATAGCTTCATGTTTGGGTGTAAATATTGAGGCAAGCAAGTCCCATTTTCATGGTTTCCCATACCATACCTCTTGTTTAGCGATTTGGCCTGTGGAACGACTTAGCCTGTTGTTTGGGTTCACATCTTTCTGTTGTGTTATTCCTATGCAAAGTTTAGTTTGCAGTGTGGATAAGGATCTGTCCAGCAATTTTCTGTAAAACATTATACATGTACTTCAGATGCCTACCAGACTTTTTCTGAGTTGTATTGGTTGGCTTTGTGGTGGTACATTTTCTCTTCAAACACTGCTGCTTTTTTCGCCCTGGCCCCCCAAATTTGGGCTTATCCAAGCACATTTTACATTTGCCACAGTCGATTGTAGTTTTGCAGCTATTGCATATGCCACAACCGGTGCTTCTGCTGATTCGCCCTGTAATGGGTAGTGAAGTCAACACTAATATTATGTGTTAAACACATCATTATGTATTACCTTTTGCACTTTGTTCTTTCTCCAACTCAACACGGTGCATAAGCTCAGGAATAGAGAGGTCGGGTATGCTTGGATCAAGCTTAATGAAACGGGATGAAGTGGTCAGCCCCTAATGGGATCAAAAGGTATTTGTATTACCTGATACACTTTGTGAGTGAAAGTACAAGTGAATATGTAATTCTGAACCATGGCTTCTAACAAGATAGACAAACGTAATGCGTCCAGTTTTGTAAAGTTTAAATTTGCTAACTAAATACCAACATGCAGACATTCAAAATTCTTCGACTGCAAAAAAATCCTGCATTAATATAGTGACACATTCAAATCTGAGTAGTATGTTATACCTGTAGAAGTTCAGCTGCTGAGATTCTATTTCTAGTAGTCTTGATGTCAGGAAGTGACTTTAGTTTGGCCTTCTCTGTAGTAGAAAATAAGGCACAATTATAACGGTAGATTATGTCATGAGGTATATAAATGTGGTTTACCTCTTTTTAAGATAGCAGCTGCTTTCAGCATTTTTTGCTTGACGGGACTGCTGACTTGTCTTGGCAGAGGTGGTTGCTTCCTCTGGGGTCGTTTCAGCCGAGGACGTCCAGGTTGACGCTTTGGTACTTGTGAAAGTGCATCTTCTTGTTCCAACCTACTTGTAGGTTTTGCTTCTTTCCTTGACTTTTTGGTTTGTAGTTGGTTGTGGTCATTCCACTTTCTCTTTACCCCTACACGATGCAAAACTTTACTGGTTGCTTTGAATTCTTCCATCCCTGCCTTGGGAATGGAATGGAACACTGGGGGAATGTTGGGTCCCATGGAGGTAGTAGATGAAGAGGCTAGGGTTTCTATAACCACTTTGCACTGGTCCAGAGCAGTCTGTAGAGTTGGTATGTCATTGGTTAAAAACGCTAAAGTTCTGCATTGCCCAAGTGCATCCTCAACATGTTTCTGAAGCCTGTATACTCGTCTTCCATCACTGATTTTGCTTGGAAGCAGGCCAGTAGTTGATGGTGTAGCCGATGAACATGAATCTACTGTATCCAGGTCATCGCTATCATTTTCCTTCCTCTCAGGGTCACACTCTATTTGAGCAGTTGCATGATGATCTAAAATCATGTGAGAGGAGCTGGTGAGTTCCTTGGGTAGATTGTGCCAGCTCCATTGTGGATAGTGATGAAATATAGCAAACATGTGCTTGCATGGGATATGGGCTGATAAAAAGCTTGGGCATGTGCAGAATCCAGCTGGAATGTTGACTGTCCATGATTGTTCAGATCCACTGGATGAACTGGCTAGAGAATAAACTCCCACAGATTCTTCCTGTGTCACATGGCTCTTTGGTATTGCTTTTGCTCTTTCAATCTTCATCAAGCAAATATTCTGTATTGTGTGAGGCTTCTCTTGAAGGAATTCTGGTAGCTCGTATTTTGGCTTACAGTAGGCTGCTGTTTGCTTGATTGTAGCTTGGATGTATCTGATCTCCTGTTCAGGGAAAACCACCTCCACTAATATTTGCACAAGTGCAAAAATTGTGGTGTCATGCCTCAAGGGAAGGTAGCGCTGCCGCAGAACATGTTTGAAAGACTCAGTAATGTTATTGGTATCCACACCACAGTGAAATACCTGCCAATGTGCATGTGCCCGCAACTGTGCATGTAGAAAGTAAGACAGCATGATAATACCCCTACATACAAGTATCTGACTATGCATGTTTTCTAGCTTTGCTACGGTTACTTTCCTGATAGATGCACCTACCGGGATACATGTCAGCCACTCGGATTCCAAGTATGAACTAAAGTTGGGGTTATTCACATACCAGGGCTGCTTTTTAATGATATTCAGCACCTGTTGAAAGTTGGACTCTGTTGGAAAAAAATTATTGTGCATGAATCATATTTACAGTTACATGCCATTTATGTGACATGTACCTGTGGTAGCATACGCCAAGTCTTTCAAGTAGCTGAGCACTGTGTCTCGGTCCTGAGGAAGGACACCATTGGCTGACTTGTTGACCCATCGCTCCCAAGCTTGAGCTCTGTGAAAGTCACAGAGTAGCTAGGCGAATGCATGAGGGGTGGACAGTGCCAATGGCATTCAACTCCACACTGCTCTTGTCTGTCATTGAGAACCGAGGGGACCAGTTTGGGTTCCACTTCTTCAACACTTGTAGTCCCTCTGTAAGAAGCTCCTCACTTTCGTACTGGGGAATAACTGTAGCAACAACCCTGCCAATGCCAAGGGATGTTTTTACAGTTACAAAAAAGCATGGAAATCCATACTTGGTTGTACGGTACACACTATCCATCATTGTGATCACATTTCCATATTTATTTAAGAGTTCACGCTGGTGCTTTGTTTGCATGACCAGAAGAAATGTGGTTTCGGGTGTGTTGGTATGTGTATCTTCCTCAGCCTCTTCTCCCTCTCCAATGACAATGTTTTCTGTGTGCTTTGTGGCCTCTTCTTGTTTCATTCTCTTAATCGCTTCTTTGATCTGCTCCCTTAGGCCTGACTCTTCTGGAACATTAGACATTCTGTGTGTGTGTGTGTGTGTGTGTGTGTGTGTGTGTGTGTGTGTGTGTGTGTGTGTGTGTGTGTGTGTGTGTGTGTGTGTGTGTGTGTGTGTGTGTGTGTGTGTACACTAACCAGTCAGTGAATGTATGTGTGGGTTGAACTCCATCACTCAGGGTTGTCTCATACATGTATTTTATGTGGCCGCTCATAACAATTTGTGGATAAAAAAACATACTTTGCAGTACCAGCATCTTCTGGTTCTGCGATGGAGGATGCACACAAACTTTCAGGCTGTGATTCTTCCCCTCTGATACTAAAGCTCCTTTCTTCATCACTGTGATAAAAAATTCACCAATGTATTCACATACATATGAACTAGTCCTCTTGGTTTTACACCATTTTGTTAATTGCAGCACATTTTCTTGTGGTAAGAGATCACTTGCTGATGTGGCTTCCCACTTAACATTTCAATGGTGTATATAAACAGTGTCTATGAATCTGTATTAGCCAATATTGCATCTTGCAAGTAGTGAGAAACCTGATACTGTCTAGTGGCATCTCTGGTCTTGGTCTTGTTTGTACTTTACACTGTTTGATTTTTTATTTGCATAATACCCTTCATGCAAAATATTAATATGCTTTACGTGGTGTCTGGTACTATTAAAAACAACACTAGTACAAACCTTAACACTTTTGAATCTTTGCCTCCCTCATTGGTGGTGTATTTCCTCAGATAAAACATGAACCCCTTATTCTCCTTACTTTCATGGTGCAGGAGGTTCTCAAGAGCGTCCTGATCAAACATGTTATTTCGAATGTTTTTGATCACCTTTCTGCTCACATCTTCCACTGTAGGGTAGTATCGCCTGTCATACTCTGAGGGCTTGGCTGTGAGAATGCCTTCATGAAGGTGGTCTGGGATTAATGTGTGATTAATCCAGTCCCTGAGAGCGAGCATGAGGCTGATGTGGCTGAGGTGGCTCTGGGATATCAGTGACTCCACTTTCTTCACCACCTCAGGTAGGGGTTTGTGGGAGTGTAGGTCAGCCAGAGAAGTAGGAGAGTGGTTGGTGTGAGCACAGGCCATGGGGAATGAAATATGTAATATTTCACTACCACAGTCAAGCTTCAGGAGATGGACGTTGAGGGTTGCTTTGCAGTCCATTAGTCGGCTGCCTGGTGCATTCCGAGCCTTCACCTCCTTCTGAGCACCTTTACTGCTTATTTTGTACCTTGGTTTTCCTCCCCGAGAACATTGGTAGCTTTGTCGCCAAATGATTTTGTAAGCCTGCCTCTTTCTACCATTGTTCAGAACCCCTGTGTCAGATGCTTTGTTGGTATTTGTCCCCGTACATACCTTGTAGCTCGTGTTGGTTTGTAGACTGAATTTCTTCAGCCATGCATTCCAATTCTCACTGGCATAGGGGTATAAAAACCCAGTGGTGTAGTCCTGTGGTGTTGGGTTTTGGGTGTATGGCAGTGAGCTTAGTTCGACTGGGATGGTGGTTTTGTTTGTTGTCACTGTAACACTTCTGAGTTCTGAACAGCACTGTGGTAGATCAAACCCTCCTATTTCTTCCACTGCAGTTGTATGCCAAGTGACTCCTGGTCCACAGTGGCTATGTGTCAGTCGACAGTCCGACACAGAAATGCCTTGCTGAAAGCAGGTGGGACATGGTGCTGCTCTCTCACCCTGATGTTGCCTTGCTAGTCTGCAGTACTTGCTGCTTCGTTTGGACTTGAAACATGCAGTGCATCTCCCGAGGATTTCTATTGTAGTGTCTGTGTCTGTAAAAGTACATGCACTAAAGACCACTGTAGATTATCTTAGCCTTAGCTACACTTTTTTTTGAATTGTTGTGTCAGTTTTACTGTGGATCGCTTAGGACACTGCAGGTATTCTGCAAGGTCCATTCTGCAAACATGCCATACACTCAGCTTACCACTGTCTTTCAATGACTGACTGCTGCTCTGGGCCGCCATCGCGTTGATTGCACGCGGTTCAGAGATCCCGCGAATTGCGCTGATTGGTTGCACACGTCATGGTGAGGAAATAGGTCACTTATTCATATATTCACGTAACAAGTTACACCCACGGCTCCACCCACCGGATGCGACGGCCTGGGAACGAGGCTAAACAGGAACCACGCCCTGGCCGGGGACGAGGCTATGACGACATCGAGTAAAACCGATTTACGGTACTATTCTAATTACATGAGATAAGTACCAAGACAAGCTATCATGGCGTACGGTAGTACGCCATATGTAGGGATGACCCCGAAAAAAAATGGCGGCCACATTCAAAGTGCACAAATGACACGCTCGAAATGTCCGCGTTAGATAAGTCAACGGCCTCCATGAGCCATATCAGACATTATCGAGTGCTTCCATGGGCAACAGGATCGTTAAATTTGCTGGAAAGCATCGCTAAGTATACCTGACATCAAGTCGCTAAAAAAGGCAAATCGTCTATCTTCTGACTTCTTTTGCTCACCACGATAGCACGACAACGGCTGGAGCTTTTACAACGATTCAAACGCAAAACAACAGGACAAATCACTAGGTATTGTACCTGCCACTTATCGGTCTAAAAGAAAGAACTCAAACTTGTCGGCCATTCTCAGGTAATCTCACACTTACGCTAGCTGCTACACGCCATTTTGCTCGAATTAAATATTACTCATAATTACGTCACCAGGGTTCAACTGAGCACGTGGTTCAGTACTTCGTAGTACAGAGAAGGTGAGAATTGAGTGTTGGAGTTTGCAAATCTGATTTCGTGGATCAGTTGACGTGGTTGTGCTGCACTTTACATCGAACGCAATATGCATAATGTCCGCAAGAAACGAGCGCAGGACAAGCAGAACTACCTGCGAAACAAAGGGGAAAAAAAGGCAAGCGTCCTCTGTTATTGGAAGGACCCTGAGACGAAAAGGGCGTCCTCCCATGCCTGTTATTGGAAGGACCCTGAGACGAAAAGGGCGTCCTCCCATGCCTGTTATTGGAAGGACCCTGAGACGAAAAGGGCGTCCTCCCATGCCTGTTATTGGAAGGACCCTGAGACGAAAAGGGCGTCCTCCCATACCCGTTATTGGGAGGACCCTGAGAAAGGAAGGGCAGCTTCCCGCATATCCTCCCATACCCGCTATTGGGAGGACCCTGAGAAAGGAAGGGCAGCTTCCCGCATATCCTCCCATAGTAGTTATTGGAGGAACCCTGACAAAAAAAGGGCAGCAGCTCGTATGACTAATTTGAAGGCTGCAAAAGCCAAGCTCAAGTGGTATAGACGGTACTATGCCAGCTAGTGTTTTAACCATCAAGTACTTCATATGACTTAGAACACTAGCCACTGATATTCAATTTCAAGTTTTATTGTCAACTTTCACATTTCAAATTTGCTTGTTATAGTCATTTACATGCATATAGTACACATACAATGTTTACTGCGAGTTGATGGTAGCACTTTGGCTGGTGTCTTCTTAACATCCTCCTTTTGTGTTGTCCCTGAGTCTTCATATTCCTCCAACGAAGCAAGTGGCAGCCTATTGGTAGCTTGGTATACTCAAACTCTAGTAGCACCGAGTCAACAGTGCATGGCTTCATTCCAAACTTCTGCACTAGAGGTGGCCACAGAACTGGCGGTTGTTCAGCTCCACAGACCCTATGCGTTCGTTTCAAACCCATTTAGACTATAGCTACTCACCATGCATCAAACAGTTCTGTAATGGGGTCTTACGACTCAATACTCTGGTGACAGTCTATGGAGGGTTTTTCGGTGAACCCATTAGTAGTCCACGTGAAATGAGCACAGGATTTATAAGCTTGCATGCAAAGCCTTATTAAACTCATCTGCTTTTCACTTGGTTTTTATAAGGCTTTGCTTGGACTGTACTTCTAAACCCCCCGAAGTTTGATGTTTGGATTGACGATTTCACTTCAAAGCGTTTGAATTTATGACAATTCTTAGCTCTTTCTACTATCATACTGTACACACCATGCATCTTCCCCTCGGCCTACCCTCCCATGTCACTTCTCTCTTACCATTCCTAAAAAGCAATACAAAAAAAAAAAAAAGAGCAGGAACAAGTCACAAAAAAGTTTTCTGAATGAAAACAAGTGCATGTAGGGATGGAACCCTCAAAAACCAACCAAACTAGATGGGAATGACACCACAACAATTTCACACCATCCCTACATCTTGTGCCATTTTGCCAACTATGCACACCAGTAAACTCTCTAGCCTATTCACACCCACTAAATGAATACTAGCTGTAGTTAGCGCTGCTCATTCCACAGCCTTTTACATAAAGACAATCCATATCTGCCATGTTCAGCAGCAATAAAATTTCACAACATAACTTACTCCAACAGACCCAGCTCATGCACTCGACAGTTTCTGCATTCAAGACTAGTCTCACAAGCCAGACCCTTTCCGTTCCACAGTGCAGATCGCTTTCAGTATCGGCACGCAGAGGAAGGCACTAAGAATCGTCATAAATGCTTTGAAGTGAAATTGTAAATCCAAACATCAAACTTCTTCCCTCTGTGTGCCGCATACTGAAAGCGATCGGTGCTGCGCAGAAAGGGTCTGGCTTGCAAGACTAATTCAAGACAGACCATACCTGCCATTCTCAGCATAGCAACTACATCACAGCCACCCACAACATAACTCACCCCCCATGCACATCAACATGCACTCCACACCCAGCACTACCCATCCCACTGCCTTCCACAACCCTCCTATGAACACAACTAACAAACACAAAGCATAGTTGGCAAAATGGCACAAGATGTAGGGATGGTGTGAAATTGTTGTGGTGTCATTCCCATCTAGTTTGGTTGGTTTTTGAGGGTTCCATCCCTACATGCACTTGTTTTCATTCAGAAAACTTTTTGGTGACTTTCATATGTACAGATGTTGATGCAGCGCGCGGCCATGAACAGTCGTGTAGCCATCCGTACAACTTCCGGCGTTCTATTTAGTGCGGAAGTGACGTCACGACATAAAATGGCGCTGAAAGTGTCGCAGAACCCGGCTAACTGAGATTGTGTGCAGCTAGCATCACACCGCCGATCTGAAGAACGTCGCCGTTTCAAACGAAAGTGGGATGATTGTAGTAAGCTATTTTGACGGCGTATATATGTAAAATTACGCTGAGTGGAAATCCCGCTTCGATGTTCTGCCGACCTGATGGGGATGATGGCAGTGTGTGTCAACTCTTTGGCTGTCTGGCTCCCAGAAGGAAAGGTTTGCAGTTACAATATTCTATTTACAGATACTTCCAGTAGTATAGAGCAGATCTATTTGACACAATAGACTGCATGTTGTGGCGGAATGAAATGTGCCAAATTGTTTGTGCTTTCTGTTAGCTTGGACTGTGTAACTGTGTCCACTTGTGGAACCTCTTCTTCAGTGGGCATTGGAATCTGAACAGCATGTGGGTTTAGAAGTGACTAGGAGTAGATGTATGTAGTTTGTGAAGGGTTATGACACTTTTCACAAACCAAATCCGAGAGGGTTGGTCACCCTGGTATGAATGCATGGACTTGGTGACGCATGATCATACAACATCTGTGGTTGGCTTACTATGTTGCTAAAATGCCACAGTATCACTTCCTCTAGAACATATACTATGTATTTCCCTCAGGTATACACTGGCCAGTGTATATTATCATTTCAGAATTCCGAAGAATCATGTGCAAGGTGAGCAATTTGTACACAGTCGCATTCCCAGACTCTTCCCACTTCAACAAAAACTGGACAGCGGTGAAGGCTGGGAATGAGGCTAATAAAATGTAGCAAGCTCTCCCTACTTAAACTGAAGGGGAAGGTCAGGGAGATCTCGTCACATGCACAGTGATGTGACGTATGAGTCTGGAAATGAGGCTAGCCTAGTCAGACATGGCACCTAATGGGTGGAATCCCAGTTCTACACAGAAAAGAATATAACACTAGCTACAAACTGTGACTGAGATATCAATACCATCTGTGTAGTACAAGTGTACGTATAGAGAATTGTGAGGGCTAGTGGTAAAACACTGGCTGTTTAAGCCAGAGGCCTTTGACCAAGGATTTGATTTCCAGCAACTGCCACTTTTTTTCATACTAACATCCAACAAACTGTGCTCACCATTTATGCATAACTATGACAGTTCTTATCCGGTGTTTTTAACTGTAAAATGTGTCCTTTTTTTTCACAGGCTATAGACATTCACAACTCCACTTTTCCGTTTGAAATGGTTGCTGCTAAGAACAATTATAATAGGTTGACAATAACAGCAGGGCCCACAGCATTGGCCAGGATGCTTGGCACCACACAGGCCCCAAAATGTGGCCGATATTCACTTTCACACAACAATTACCTGTATTCTGCATGCATTGTTGTTTGTTGATAATGTCATCACTTTGATTATCAATTATGTGCACATACATTATTTTGCAGTTACCAAACTTGCAGGTATAAAACTTCTATCCATGTACTACAGTGACTACTGATGTCATAGCCTACAGTCGTGGCGGAATGAAATGTGCCAAATTGTTTCAGAGTACATGCAAACGCCAAATTTCTCCTGTTTCTGCGTCCTTGTGGCCGCGATCCGGGTATTTACCACTCCCACACACGGTCAACCGTCTGTACCATGGAACTGTGGTCGCTTTGCGCGCTCGAGTTGCTTCTTGTGGCTGCGCTAACGCTTTTTGCGGACCCACTCCAGCTCTCGTATTCAACTTTCATGACGTCATCGCTAAAATAGGAAATGTATTCCGTAAATAGGACTTCCTGGCTATATATAGCATGCACACGACTTTGCAAACTTGATGGGGGTTCACTAAGTTCACCCAACTCCATGTGGTGACGTCATAAACTGTAATGTGCGCATTGCGCGCGCAGAGCGCTGGAACTGGATCCAGACATGTAGCACATTAGTCTCGCAAGCCACACCTCTCTGCGAAGGGTAAATAGTTCCTCGAGTCAGTCATTTCGCCAACGGAATAGTCACGTGAATTTATTTGCACGATTACGTCATTGCAGGGCTTCTTCGTCAGCCGTTTCTTGATACACAGCCGGGTGAGAAGTGAGGGCGCTACACGGCCAGCCATGAGCCTTGCTGAGAACTTAAGTGGAGCAATACAGAAAGCAAGTGTTGTGTTGTCGAACAGGACTCCCTAGGACGGAAATAAGTCAACTGCCTTAGTGTCTTTCGAGTTTTTTTGCGGCAACTACGATGACGACGGCGGTTACCTGACAAATGTTTGCAACTGTAACTCAGTCAAACAAGGTGAGAACAAGTAGATATCGGTATATGTTATCCATTATTTATTGAAGTAAGTATAGTGTGAGTTTCGTTTGAAGATCATGTGCAGAAAAAATTTCCGCGTCAGTTTATACATGATGTGTTAACTTATTCATAGTTACTCAGTTCTTCAATTTGTACTTTAGTCAAAATATTCACTGTTATCTTCTACTTCACTGCTATCATCATGTTCTTCATAGAATGGGTACTCACCAAAGACAATTTGGGCCTGGTTAGTCTACTGCTGTTTCGTCTACTTGAGGTTTGTCTAAACCTGTTTCTTCTACCAATAAATATAATTTTGGATTTTAAGGTCAGTCATCCATCATCGACTATCTAACAGCTCTTAGTTTTTGGGTAGGCAAGTAAATGTATTATTTTTGTATTTTTGCATAGAATCAAAAAACTTAATGGTAAACGATTAGACGAACCTAAAGTAGACGAAACAGCAGTAGACGAACCTAAAGTAGATGAAACAGCAGTTGACGAAATAGCAGTAGACGAACCAGGACCACACCCCAAAGACATAGTCCATAATTTCGTCAACCTCATCATCCAGAAATTGCTCCCTGTTTTCCGTAAAGTTCTCTTCAAGACTCAGCTCCATTAAAGTATCTTCACTATTGTGTGTTTGACTGTGTGTTGGTACACTCACATCCTTCTGAACACTTTATTCTTCTTCCTGCAGCCACATCGTGAAGTTGTGCAACACACTTGCAGCCTTTCAGAAGCTGGATGACTTGTTGCCTGACTGCTTCCATATTGCTTTCACAAAGGTGAGGGACTCATCGGTAACTTTCCATCCAAAGTTAGCAAGGGGGTGGAGAACCATGATTGTGGTTGTTATTGGCCTTCCTCCACATGTCTAGCACCCAACATATTCGTCTCCGGTGACAATATAGTGCCTCAGTGCTAGGAATCATCTCACTCTCAAATTGTATCCTATTCCAAATAGTTTCATCAAGCCAACTACAATACTGTTGTAATGGATTGGGATCAGTGAATTGTCTACTCCAAAAAACATTCTTCAGGCTTTTCTACTACTCCAGAGTAGTGGAAAAGTTTTGGAGTAGACAGTTCCAACAAGTCGTAAGAATGCTAAGAACCTAGAATTGGCTTCTATATCAACATCAGCTAGTGTGCCTGGTAGATTGTATTTGCCACTGGAAATAAACTCAGCATGCTGATAGAAATATCTCAGGAAGGTGGCTTTACCAATTCCGCTAAAAAACGAAATGTAATCACAGCCGGTAGCCACAAAGATGGTTTGGATTGTGTAAATGAGGGAGCATCACATCCTGGCATGCAGCACTTCACACCACATTTTCCTCCCATCTTGGTATGTGACTGTGGTTTTTAACTAGCCTGGTTATGTCGTCTTCACATAGATGACAAATACGTTTATCAGGACAAATACGGAGGAATTTTGCTATCTGCTGTGCTTGTTCATTCCTCCATGCCTGAGGCTCATATAGCAATGTCTAACAGCCTGAACAAAGTGCACAGTTACTTAGCCCATCCTCTGTTTGCTCCTGTACAGGTGGGAATGAGAGCCTCCGGCGACTTCTTCTGCCAGTATTTGTATCGGCTGCTGCTCCTGAAGCCTCCGGAGTACAGTCATATTTTCTTTGTTATTTGTATACTCTTTAAATTATGCATAATTGTTTTGTTCATGTTATTATTGATTTGCTACATTATTTGGACTTCCAAGGGCTGGACTCTTCTTACTCACAGCTGCCATGTACACGCAGGGGAGCTCCGCGTGGTATGATTAAATTATGACTGCAAAAATTAGTTGTATCTTCCGTACCGCATGTCAGAACAACTTCGAATTTTCAGGGCAACTGGGCCAAATACTTATTTTTGTGTTGCCCAGCTCCTAAATTGGACGGGCTTGCAGAAAAAATTTCCGCGTTGGGTTTGTGGGGGTGGTCCATTTGGACACAGGCGGACATTTGCCGCTCTGGAGCTTCGCCCAGGTAAGATGACGAGCTATAAGTCGGATTTTACACAGTTTATGCGTTGATCTACTTACATTGCAAAAAACATTTGTATAGCTAAAGTACAGAAAGAAATATGAGTGGATGAATATATAATGAGAATTGTTGTACTAGCCGTTTTAAACAGGAAGCTTAACTTCCGGTGAAAATAAAATTGTATGGACGTATATTGACTTCCGTTCCGTTGGCGATTCGACTGGAGTCGAGTTTGAGTTGCTGGAGGGCATGCAGCAACAAAACACTAGTTGAACAAGACATCAGGTAGTTTGTATTGTATTCAAAGAGATTGTGCAACTTAAATTTTATAGCAAGAAAATTATGTAGCTAATACTGGACTCGTGTAAAACCCCCCAACAGGTTCAGTCAGTATTTTAATATTGAATACTGTGAACATGTTCGTCCCTAGCTTGTGAGCTAACCTGTTACCTACTAAGACTAAGACTTTCCTACTAAGACCAAGGGGTAGTCACATGCCGTGTGTTCAAGCGTTTGCGACTGGGATCAAGGTTTTTGATTGGCAAAAAGTTTGCTTAATTGCTTGATCGTTCCCTTCTGTGTTCTTGATCCACTGATTTAAGCAGTTCAGAGGTCACCTTGATCAGCCCCCAAAAAGGGCTTTGATCGCTTGATTCAATTTTGATCCGGGTCGCAAATGCTTCTACATGGGACATATAAGTGACTACCCCTTGTAAGACTGAGGTCCCAGTTAGACAGGATTCCTCATGACAAAGTGTAGCCTCCTTCCCAGACTCTCAGTGTATCCTCACTTGATTTATTGCAAGCTTATTAGTGGAGCCCGGAAATGAGTTAGGCCATGTAGTCATGTACCCATCGTTGGTTGCTTGCTGTTTCCAGAGCAGAAACTGCAAGCAGCATATTAAAGTTGGATAGAAACCAGGGTAAGTGTCTTAGCATCAGGCTTATGTAGCCTCATTCCCAGGCCTTCCCCATTTTTACCTTCCATTTGCGTTCACAATAATACACGGGAGTGGAAGACCAGTGTTTTTACCTTCCGTTTGTGTTCACAATAATACACGGGAGCGGAAGACCAGCTGGTCTTCCGCTCCCGTATATTATTGTGAACGCTGGTCTTCCACTACCGTGTATTATTGTGAATGCAAACGGAAGGTAAAACGGGGGAGGCTGGGAATGAGGCTAAGGCTTATGCTAGTTTAAACTTAAGTCTGTGGAGCAATTCGACACACACTGTACCCCAAACGAGAACATTGTCATGGAAAGAGGCTTTTGTGATAGGGAGGAGCAAGGTAAAATTAAAAAAGATGTAAGTAATAGTTATATCCCTCCCTGGGGGGTGGTCGTTTTACACATTGGTGTCGGGCGTAGCCCGACACCAATGTGCAAGACCACCCCCCAGGGAGGGATATAACTATTATATAACCTGTTACCTAGGCAACATCACTGTACAAGAGAGATATGGGCAACATTCTTAGATGTTGCCTGGGTAATGGGTTATATATGTTCTTCAGCACTAAACTGTCGGCATTTTGAGATCAAGATTTTAAATGCAATTATGACATTCTTTGTGTAGTAAGCAACCATTACATTTGACAAGACATGTCCCTCAGAACATGAGACATTTGAGACTACTTTGGGAGTACACTTCAACAGATTGCACTGTGCATGATTCAGTTTGCAAGAGCAGTTTTCTCTGAAAATAGTCTTAGAGTTCAGTATTCTTGTTAAAATGTTGCACATCTTTGGACACAATACAGACTCTGTGATTTTTTTTCTGGTGTTTTGTTTTGCTGCATGCCTTCCAGCAACTGTTTTGCATGACTTGCTGAGGGACAAGTTTTTAGTATCATGCGGTCAAGTGAAACCGTACCCCAAGATGCTCACACAAAATTTGTTCTTGTAGCTACTCAGATTGTAGTAAACAATTAGGTCATCACATGCAAACTAGAACTTACTATAAAAAATCTGCACATGGCTCATGATCACTAGTATAGACTGGTGAAGCTAGACCTGAGCGTGAAAGACTAGACTAGTAAGTCACACAGCATGTTAGCTAGCTGGTGTACTCACAAGCTACAAAAAAGGCATTAGAAAAATACTGAAGCTCTTCAGGTCCAGAAATTATCCTGAATTTAGTTTGCAGAGTTACTGTAAGTATAAAACTACGACCAGTAAAACTATAGCAAGCTGTAAGTGAAAGTTTACCTCACAAAGGGACTTTATACTGACTTCATACTGAGCTTCTTCGGGTCCAATTAACATGTCTGGATCCAGTTCCATCTTCGATCCGCGCGCGCAATGCGCAAGGAATAAACATTACAAATTGTGATGTCACCACATGGAGTTGGGTGAACTTAGTGACCTTAAACTTATGCTGTTGGCGCGCAAATTCATGGCCGCGCGCTGCATCTTGTCCATGGCATGTACCAGCACCGCCATTTAGCTGAAGGAAGAGATATTGCGCCGCAAAAGGGAAGGAGAAAAGAAAGAAAGCAAGAAAGAAAGAGGACGAAAGACGCCAGAGTGTGGAGTCAAAGAAGAGAACGTGCTGGTGAGCTACTTTAACAACTCCTACCCCTTACAGAACGATGTTGTACACTTGCGTTTATTCTAGTTCTGTCGGACTGATAATGCAAAACTCTGAGAGAAAGAGAGGCAAGGCGGGGCACAGTACTTGTTGACTCAAGAACACAAACTTATTTGTGGGAAGATACATTAGTGCATTCTTACCCTGGTTTGCAAGGCTCTGACTCAAGCTTAAAAGTGAAAAATGCCTGCCTTTTTCCTCTGTCTGGCCGTTCTTAAGATTTACTGTAGAACATGTCACTCATGTTATTAAACACACTAACTGATCAGTACTGAGCTCCATGCCATATTTCCATTTCCATTAACATCAAATATGTTAGCATCCATATGCTATGCAGCGATTTATATGTGGGTGTGGTTAGGGTTGGTATAAGTAACCGTGTAGCATATGGATGTAACGTACTGTCGTTAATGGCTTGTCCATGCCAGAGGAGGTCTGACACACTGACCTGCGCAGAACTCAATGTCACATATGGTAAGTAAACATTGCAAGGGCAACATGACGACAGCTCTCGAAGTGCGTTTTTGTACCTGTCCTGTTGCACAAACTAGAGCTTGTAGGAGTACCATACTCGTTTCGCAGATAGCTAAAATGGGATCCTAGTGCTCCTATAGCCTCGTTCCCAGGCTCTCCCTGTTAAGGAGGGGGAGAGCCTGGTACATTTTATCATGTGCGTGATGTCAAGGGTAGATGTGACTTAATTGTGCGTGGGCACGCACAAAATCCCACCCACATAGTTTGGAGTTCGTGATCGAGGCAAGTAGACACATAGCTACGATGGCACAAAAACCACTGGCTACAGCAGCCGTAAATCGCAAGGTGGACCAGTGTAGTAGACTCTCAAAGTGTCAGACACAGCACCTGTCGGGCTGAGTGGCAAGAAATTTCGTGATTCGTTGTGCTTTGCTAGCCTCGTTATTGTTCGAGTTGTCGACACTGACTCAAGAAATCGACCAGTTCTATATATCGCTGACTGCAAAGATGATGGTAACGTACTAAAGCCTTATTTACCTGAAAAGAAGACTGTAGTAGTCTTGAAAACACTTGTGCTTGAACGTGCGTGGGTACCCAGCTTAGTCCACCCCGCGTAATTAAGTTGTGTCTACCTTTGACGTCACGCACATGATAAAATGTACCAGGCTTTCCCCCTTCTTAGCAGGGAGAGCCTGGGAACAAGGCTCGTGATCCTGTATATCTAGGCTATCATGACAGAACTTGCACCAAATGAAGCCCTTTCCGTGTACATGTATTTGTGATCTGTATAATTCTGAAATATTGCAAATTCTACATACATTTGTACTTTCCAATAATGTCACATTGTTAGTGATATCCTTCGAGAGCCATTGCTGCATTGACTTACCATTCTTGACATGGAGTTCCGTGCAGGTCCGTAAGCATGTCAGACCTCCTCTGGCTCCACAGTTAGTGCTTGACCTTCAATATGACCATGGAAATGCTCGGAAAGGGATCTATGAAGATCAGATACCGTAAAATCGGGATATTAAGCACCGGTACCTATTTTCGAAATTAGCAGCCAGAACGGGTGCTTATTTTCATGGGGTGCTAATAAACCCATGTGATTTTCTGGTAGCATGCAGTTGTGTGGGAACGGATTAGCTGTGATATATTTTAGGCCTAGAGATTCTTTCTCTGCTAATTTCTGTCCAATATTTATAGCTTTTCTGCAACCAGAGATAGTCAGCAATCGATCGATCGCCACCAAAGTAAATCGCTTGGAACCAACGAATCCATTAGAGGTTTTTGCTTTGCCTAAATTTTGGTTTGTATCCAGTGTTGATAGCTTGCTTACAATCGGAGATAGACACTGGCAAAAATTAGGCACTACGTTCGAAAGCCGAATCAGCAATTCACTTCCGTTTGCACGATAACGGGTCCCTTTTCATGTGGGGTGCATATTTTTGTATGGTTGCTTATAAACGGGACGTGGTTGTTGTAATCAAAATGGGTGCCTATATTCATGGGTGCTTATTATCCCGATTTTACGGTAGGTCTTCTACACTTGCTCCAGTGATTTGGTATTAATTGTTGGCCTAATTGTTAGCCTTGTTCACAAACTTTTTCAAGCACTTACCTTGTCCATATGAGGAAGATTATGCTAACCAAGATTTTTTTCAAATGGACTCCAATGGTGGTTTTACGTTCAGAATCCTGCTAAAGTGCTACTTTCAGGCGCACCATCATCAAATTTTCCAACCTGCAGTCAAACAGAAAGGTAACAAATCAGTTGGTCAAAATGGCAAAATGGTAACCACAGAAACACTTTTCTGCCTTTCTACACCTACTCCATCCTGAGCATGATTGGTGTTTGCAACACAAATATATACGCAAATCCCCTAGATACCTGGGCTCTTATCTGCATGTGTGAAACCAAGTCTCTCCTTGTTGAAGTGGGGTGGGCTGACAACAAGGGCAGTATTAATAACCCTTTAACACTGACAGTGCACTTTTGGTAACAATTTAATTTCTACTGCTTCTTTCTCCCTGGACGTGAGAGTGAGAGAGATTGATACTACTCTAGGTGGTAGGTAAGTATCCCCACATAGTGCACTTCTTTCTCCCTGGACGTGAGAGTGAGAGAGATTGATACTACTCTAGGTGGTAGGTAAGTATCCCCACATAGTGCACTTCTTTCTCCCTGGATGTGAGGTGAGAGAGATTGATACTACTCTAGGTGGTAGGTAAG
The DNA here is from genome assembly GCA_949130485.1 of Agelas oroides. Lineage (NCBI taxonomy): Eukaryota > Metazoa > Porifera > Demospongiae > Agelasida > Agelasidae > Agelas > Agelas oroides. The sequence continues at coordinate 7,387,936 of OX422192.1, read as the reverse complement.
TATCCCCACATAGTGCACTTCTTTCTCCCTGGATGTGAGGTGAGAGAGATTGATACTACTCTAGGTGGTAGGTAAGTATCCCCACATAGTGCACTTCTTTCTCCCTGGATGTGAGGTGAGAGAGATTGATACTACTCTAGGTGGTAGGTAAGTATCCCCACATAGTGCACTTCTTCTCCCTGGACGTGAGGTGAGAGAGAATGATACTACTCTAGGTGGTAGGTGAGTATTCCCACATCCTATAACTATGGTGGTAAAGGCAGGCTATGTTGCTAAGCAGCACATATGACTAAAAAGGCTTATGCTACCTTCGTTCTAAGCTTACCTGAAATAGCACTTCAGTTATGAGTCCCTGTTGGTCCCATCTCTCCATCAGCCAAGTAAATATCAATGAAATTTTGGATCCTTTGAGAGAATGAGCGCTTTTGTACAGCTGTTTGAATGTCATCCTCGCATGCGGCTAGGTCCGTAATTGGCCCCGCCTCATTCATCCCCACCCTTTCATGTTCAGATAACTGCACGTTCGGGATGGCTGATAACCGTGAGGGAAGTCCCCCAAGTTTTAGTTGACCACGGAAAGCGCTTAGCGCAGTGCATCACCATATCACCATGTACTTGGAAGCTGGTTAGAAATGTTGAATGAGAATTTTATTTTCGGTATTAAAGGGTTAACAGTGAGTCCCCTTGAACAAATAATGTAGATTGGAAGTAGCCTCGTTCCCAGGCCCTCACACCGTCCATTTCTTGCATACTACTCCGCTCTGCTAAAATTTACGGTCAATTTCTTTTTGCCTGCTGAGGCCGCACTGCAGGGATAATTATACTCCCTGTGGTTTTGAAGTCAGAAACAGTATCACTTTGATCTGCATTGCTTTATTCGAGGTGATCGGTGAACTTTGAAGGCGAAAAGACTGCGTCAGTCACGTGTCGCAGTGTTTATAGCTGGAATGGACTGAACGCGTGGACAATTTCCGCAAGCAAGGAGCTAAATGTCTTCATCGCTCCCTCACCATCATCCACACAGAGCATGGTCAGTGGCAGGCATATTTCACACTGGAGCATGCGCAAACAGTGTGTACCAGGCTCTTTTCTCTCCACCCACACATGAGAGCCTGGGAACGAGGCTAGAAGCTGTCCTAATTGATACCTACTGACCTCCAGGCAGATGCTCGTTTGCCTCTTCCTCCACTGCTGTTGATTGGATTTCATTTCAGTGTTGTTAATTTTGTGTCCACCTGACAGCAATCATGTTGATCCAGCAGGCTTTCCCATTTTATACTTGCTCTTCTGCTTCTGTGTGTTGTTGTCACATGTTCCCGTTACAGTACCGTATAGTGGGAAACTTGCGAGGGAGAAAACTTTCGTGAATTGGTGAAAAATAAGATTTTATGAAGAAAACTTTCGTGGATTGCTCGAGCGCCTGCTGGTGCCGCCAATTGTGCATGGGTGTGGCCACAGATTAATAATAACCTCACACACGTGCTGATCAAGAGTGGCAAGCTCGACCTGTGCTCAGAGTTGGTATCGATACCAACAAGACCTGAAATATGAGCAGCTACACAGCAGAGACAATCGTTGTCACCGTTGTTGGACACGTACCGCGGAGAAAACTTCACAAGTAGCCACAAAACCTCAAAATTCGCGAAAGTTTTTCTCCCTCGAAAGTTTCCCGCTATATGGTATGCAAACACTTGCAAATGCAAGGTGAAGTTTTTCTAAAGGCCTGCTGGTCATTTGCACAAAAATTGCTCCTATATATATTTTATGCTATAATAACCCCAATATGATCCAGTTGCGGTTACATTCCATCTATGGTCATGTCCAACTTTGATCAGTTACATATGTACATCTGTAAATCTGTAACCAAAATCATAGTTACTAGTGCTGCTTCTTAGCTGTATCACTTTCATCTTTCCTCCTTTATCAGGGTTTTAATCTTTCAGTGAAACAAGTCCAGCTGAGTATGCTAGGCAGTGTGTCAAGAAAGATGGCTTCTGAGTATGAAGGTACGAAATCATGATTATAGCCCATACGCTATTAGTGATAAAATTTTGTTTGTAAGAGTTAAATGGTGTCCTCAGGACGCATAACAAATAGTGCATGTGTAACTAGACTTAATTATCAAATGTACAGCACTGTAAGGGAAAGGAGGATCTCCCATTATTGAAACATATACCAGGCTAGCTGGCACGTGACACCCACCTGCATGTGTTGCAGTGCAGAATAACTCCGTTCCAATGTCGGAATACTCTGTGCAAATTCATAAATTGATTGTTCCTAGGAGGTCACAAGGCTGGCTTCCAAAACAGTTGCATATTTCCTTATGCAGGCAAAATATTGAGTGCATGCTAAGAACATATAGCACGATAGTTTTTAAGGTTACGGGATACTTAGAATTATATGACTTCATATATGTATACATATATGCTCCTAAAACAGGCATACTAAAGTCTTAGCACATGAAACTTGGACCACACAAGCACCACACATAGGTGCCTTTGTGCAGCAAAAATCATCAGCTACACATAAACAGTTCACAAGTTATGGTGGTTCAAATATTAACCAACTCACGCACAAGATAACACGCCGTTAAGTTGCCCAGGAAACTGTAAGAAGCGCCCAATGGCATCTTAAGAATGGTTATTAGCGACTGACGGAAGCTTTTTAAACAATATTGAAGCAAATCGCTAATATAGAGCATCATAGCCTGCTAAAAGCCCTACCCAGGGACTTACCCAGTCATATATTCACTCCAGGTTAAGCAATCACCAAAATCTTCCGTCAATCCCTCGGGGGAGGAGTTTACAAGCCGTATAAGTCCGTAAAAGTTCATTCCAACACCCACAGAAGGCTATTTTTTGTGCAAGAGCGGGCAGCTCCGTGTTAGCCTCGTCCCCAGGCCCCACCCAAAAATCGGGAAAGGGGCCTGGTGTTACTTGCAAAAATTCCCGTATGTGCTGTGTCAGCAGTCTTCGTTTGGAGTAGAGGAATCACGTTCGTCCATTACCAATTACTAAATTCTTGACACGTGAAAGTAGTAGACTCGTTCCAAAACCATTTGAAAATGGGAACAGGGCAAGCAGACTTTTTATAAACCTCGGATTTCAGAAACTTGGAGTGTAGTTACGCTTGCTAGGCTACTGCTCTTGCCTCACAAGATTTTTCTGTAGTCGCTCCGTAGCAAGATCTGTTCATCTACTCTGTAATGCCATCGTCAACAGTAGCTGGCTACCACGTGATCAAGTAAGGCACGTAATCGGTACATAATATGCTGACTCAGCACATACGGGAAAGTTTGCAAGTAACGCCAGGCCCCTTTCCCGATTTTTGGGTGGGGCCTGGGGACGAGGCTAGCTCCGTGTAGCCGGCAGCCATGGCTAGCTAGTGAGATAATTGCGTTATTGCGGTTGACAAAGTGCGCATGCGGCTTCAGTAGGCGGGAGATTTGTACAGCAGTCAAGTAGGAAGCCAACATATGCACGTAACGGACATGCTTTGTGGTGAAATGAATTTGTCATGCATTATTGATCTTACTAGCACTCTCTATGGTATCCCGTAACCTTAAGACAGAAGTTTTATCAACACAAAACACATGACTATTTCAAAACCTTGAAAAGGCATCCTCACATCACCTCTCACTACTCTGTTTAGATTATCAGTTGATTATTAGTTGAGTTTGAAGTTCATTGTTACTTATTTGTAATCTAATAGTCTCGTGTATGCATGTTTGAATCATGTGAGTTTCATGTGCTAGTGTGTTAGCCTCGTTCCCAGGCCGTTCCCGCCTCCAGTTTTTGATCGCTTGCAGTATAAAAACGGAGGGGAAGGCCTGGGAGAAAGAGTCACGTGCGTGACGTCAGGTAGGCGTGAGGGGGGCGGTGCCCGATCGTTGTAACTCACAAACTTTGCGTTGATCAGACTCGAGTCTATGGGGCGCCATATGTAAAAATATTCAGAAAATACTGATATTTATCAAACATCACTGATATATATTAAATATTATGATATATAGCTAAATAGCATGATATATAATAAATAGCATGATATTTAATATATATCTTGATATTTAATATATATCATAATATTTTAATATATATCAGTGATGTTTGATAAATATCAGTATTTTCTGAATATTTTTACATATGGCGCCCCATCGAGTCTACCAAACAACGAGCTGTATTGATGCTGTCTTTCAAACGTTACAGTCTCAAGTTCTTGGACAAGATATTACAAGAAGGACCTCGAGATTCTTCGTCGGGCACCGCCCCCCTCACGTCTACCTGACGTCACGCACGTGACTCTTTCTCCCAGGCCTTCCCCTCCGTTTTTATACTGCAAGCAATCATAAACTGGAGGCGGGAACGGCCTGGGAACAAGGCTACTAGTGTGTGATATTGATGTTGAGTCTGATGATACAGTGCTCCAAAGCAAAAGAGCAATAAAATTCAATTTTGGAAACTTTTAGCTGCAGAGCTTGACACACACATCAAACGTGTTTACAAAGTACATAAAAATGCCTCAGTACTTGTTATGCTTCCCCTAAATTAGTCACTTGATGTCTGCTCATCAATATGGCTGCCAACAGTCACTAGGGATTGACAAAGTATGCTTTTGTTTTTACCCATTATTCTATTCTATTATTCCTCCAAATTTTACATATTATTAATTCTCACTAACCTTACCCATTATTCTCAATAAAAATTTTGATAATCTTTACAAAACTTAAAGTGGCGGGTAAATAATTTCACAATAAATTATCTGCCATTTATAAAATGTCTCATCTATTAGTTGTGCAATCATTTACAGCCAAACTTGATATTCAAGTACTATCTGTGTAACAAATCTTGATACCATGCTACAGAAATAATGCGGGAGCAGTGGTTGAGTTTATAATTTTTCATCACGTTTCACTCGCACGGTACAAGAGCCACATACTCCATTCTTGATGAGGAGAAAGTTCAACAGACGCTAGAGGGGGCTATGTAGAGTTTTGGTCATAAGCTGTAAAGCTTAATGGATGGTGAGTTGAAACGAACTCTCCCTGGCATTTGTTAGTCACGAATACTTTACGTTTCCCCCTCAACTAACCACTGGAGAAGCTGTTTATAGTAAAGAGAGTTGCTAAAGTCGTTTACCTGATTCACGAAGTGTCAAGAAAAAATGTATCCATGGCCTTCTTGGTGGGCGTGGCCATTGATGTAGGCGATTGACGACGTAGAAACTTCTCAGGGTTTCCTTCATGTTTTTGTCGCTTGTAGTACGGTTGTACGGCTAGGTAACTCTTCGATATTAAGCTACTGAAGCAGCTGCTACAGTGATTTGCTTCATTCAAGAAGAAAAATCAGCTGTACAATGGTGGGTGTAAACCGGAAACAATTATTGTGCTTGTGTGGATAGCTTACCCGCCACCTTAACGATAATTGTACTGCAACATTACTGACAAAGAGAAACATAATCTTCAAGGGAACGCCTTTGTTGGTGTGAAAATGAATTTTCTAACATTGGATGACATGATAAAGAAAAGAGACTTGTCCAGCCACGTGTATATACTATCATTCCAATTAATGCACACACTTGCAATGAATACTATTACCGTAGTGTCCCACAAATACGGCGCCCCCCCCTGCATTTTTAGCACAAAGTCTTGCAGAGGTATTTTTATCCCGTGCATAAGCCCTCCCCAACCATATATGGCTGTTACCAAAATTTAGTGACAACTATATGTGGCAGTCCCGTGTAGAAATCGAAGGTTATTCCGTCGCGTATTTCGATCGCATCGCTGCGTTCAAAGCGCCTTATTGCTGAACTTCCGCTAAGGGCAGGGCTCATATGCGCTTCGTAGATTCATTAGATATTCATGCATCTACCAAGCACGTATGAGCCCCGCCCTTAACAGAAGTTCAGCGATATGGCGCTTCAATCACAGCAATGCGATCGAAATACACAACGGAATAACCTTACATGGGACTGCCACATGTAGAAATAACATCCTTCCAGATAGCAACTGCAAAGTCATCAAATGCGTTGTCTGCTTCTATCTGGACACGAAGTTATGGGCGGGGCACCGGAAAGGAGGGCGTAATTGCGAGCCCCCCCTGCGCTTTGTACTAAGGCTAAGGTTGCAAAAGGGGGGGCATAATCATTTGCAGGACACTATGGTACATGCAGGAAGTACTAGACAGATGATCATCATCGTTGGGGGTGAGCCTGAGCTGTCTTGTGGCATGGCACGGTGCGGCATGGCTAAGTGAGAGGGTGGGGTCTGTGCACGCCCATATGCATAGTGGGCCGAGTGCAGACACTTACTTTGACACGGAGCGATGCGCTTGCCCTCAGCCTCCTACTTTCCTCAGCCGACGTACACGCATAACGCCTTCCACTTACGTCTATACATCCTTCGTTAGTGACTTGGTACTTGTGAAGTCCATAGCTGTTGGCAAAACGCCTAGGCAAGCTTTACTATTCGATCGCTTGCTGTATTGGCCGCATATTGCGTGGGCACGTTGTCATCATTACGAAACCGAGTCCACATTACGTACTAACCGAGTCCACCATTTCCGGTCCGTGACGTAGTATTGCTCCCAGGCCTTCTCCCGATTTTTCTCCACGGCTGCGAGATAAAATCTGGGAGTGTCCTGGGAACGAGGCTACGGTTGAATCACGTTTTCCCGTAGACCACGCTAGTGTGGGGCTCGCTCAGGCTCACCCCAATTATACTGTTTCAAGGAAGTGTTCGTATAATTAACAGCATGGTTTCGAGTGCAATTTGGGATTAATAGCATGAGTGAATGGCTGATAATTGCACGAGGCGAAGCCGAGTGCAATTATGCCATTCATGAGTGCTATTAATCCCAAATTGCATGAGAAAACATGCTGTTACTTGTTAATCATAAACTTCGCCTAGTTTACAGTATGCTATAATAAGTATGAGTATGTATGTGATGTGGTGGTTTATAGTATACAAGTTTACAGTAAACTGTATAGTTTACACCAAATTGTTGTCACTTACAAGTTACAAGTTTACATTATGTTAATATAGTTTACAGCAAATTGTTGTTGCTTACAAGTTACAAGTTTACATTATGTTAATATAGTTTACAGCAAATTGCTACTGACCAATCAGTGAGCGATTACACCTTGCACGGTTTTGTAGTTTTTGTATTTTTTGTCCAATGAGAATCTTTCCTACCTGTGCAATTACAAAAATAATTGCACACCTTTCTATGGGAGTAAATGTATTGACACTAAATAAGTATATGATTAAGCTCATAATTACATACAACAGAATCTACATACCTATTATTCTAAAAATTTTGCTAGCATATTTTGTCAATGCCTAACAGTCACACCATTCAGAAGAAGATTATAGCCCTGCTTCTTGAAGTTAAGTATGCAGATGCGGTGTGAAAGTAGTCTTTACTTGGAAGTTTATTATGAGGGTAGTCAACAGGCTTCACCCCCAAGTACATTGTATTGTCAGGAAAATCCATAAAAAAATTTTTTTGAGGGGCAAAAGTGTTTAGCATAGTTAACCTGCGTAATATAAATAAATAATATAACTAATATAATACACAGGCCAGAGGAAGCATTGGACATCCAATCTGAGTTGTTAATTGCATGGTGCACTTACCCCAGGAATGAAACTTTGGTACACCAACGACTCTCCCTTCACCAGCTAAACCACTGTCACCCCTCCACAGCGACTCCTGAAGCGATTTTTCCGCTTACGTGACGTCACACGTTCAATACACCTACGTATAAAATCATTGCGTGTATTGAGCGTGCTACCGTGCTTCGGGCTGATATTACGCGCGTAATGTGCGAGTATAAAGCAGGTGAAGGGGTGCCTCACTATTCACGATTTGATAAACTGATGTCTGGCTCCTCCCTTGAGGGTAAAGCTTTTATAAGAAGCCACAAAACTCTGAACTCTAAGTCTTCCTACTTCAGCTAAATTTGCCGCACAAAACCCTGATCTCTTAAGCCTTCTACTTCAGGTCTTGTAGCTAAGTAGCAGTGAACTTTGTTTTGCTAAAGCCTACTAACATTTTACCTACGTATAGCACTGAACCTTAAAGTGTTTGAGCCAAGGTAAACCTGTAGCACTAACCTTCCGTGAGCATCTTGGAGTGCGGTTACTTTGCTCGTATAGCAACAGGATTTACTAGATAGATGGCTTTGGGTTAACTTTTATTTCAAGTACTTTTCTTGGAATAAGAACCTTCCTGGAAGGTATGAGGGCGCTTTTGCATGGAAACAGTACCTTTCAACCATTTTAGTGACGTGTCATGGGTAGGCATTCCTTTCGTGATGTCATTAACCTCAACGTGCAGCTAGGTGAACAGTATGGCTGCTGTCTTCATTGATTTGCATTCACTAGCTGTAGGGGCAGAGTATGAAGTCTTACAGTTTCTCGTGGTAGAGTGCATGTCACTGACATTGCGCAGTGCTGTTGGACTCCAAGGACTCACTTCCTGGTTGCTGGGGTGATCAATAATAGTTAGAAGCTGAGACCAAGGGATCTACGCTATTTAGGAACCCGAGGGCCGAAGGTTGTGGAGACCCGAGCATAGCGAGGATGCTACTAAGGGCCTGAGGGTTTCTAAATAGTGTAGATCCCATTGGTCAAGGCGTCTAACTTATGTAGAGTATAACGCTATAGCAACCGTTTGCTTTATAAATGAGCACTTCGGCCACAGTATAAAAAAAAAGCGAACCATTGAGCTAAGCCGAAGCGACTTACTTCAAGACGACCTACTTCAGGTCTGCAAAGACAGCAAGACAGTCTCAACCTAGACCAGCTGCCGTGCCGACTAATTCCGCCCCAACCAGTACCAGCGTAGATTCTTCACCGGCCAAAGATGGCAAAAAAATGTTGAAGAAGCAAGGCAGCAGTAGTACACATTTCGTTGCTGCATTGTTGTATGCACTGTGTGTGCTATTCACAGTTTTGTGTACTCTTATTTTGTTGTATGCAATCTTCTTGTTTACGAATAAACTTGTCTATGGGATTTAGAAACCTGCTACTGACCAACCAGATTACTTCATTTCTTACAGCTATACTCTAAAGGAAGTTGTGAGTTGGCTCTGAGAAGAACCAGTTGTGGTTCACTTGCTACGTTGTCTATGAAGCCTACTTAATTGAACTTCTAGCTAAAACTTGGCTCGAATACAAGAAATTCTAGCTAGCTGATGGTTTAGTTTATAAGTATCACCATAGTACAAAGCTATATTGGAAGAGTTTGTTGCTGTTTGTATTGCTACGAGTGCGCAACAAATTTTTTCCGGTATAGCTTGGTACTGTGGTGATAATGATTTTATCATACGAACCTTCGATTTCGTTCAGACGCACGCACGTGACTTGTATTACCTAATACGGATTCTCACGTGACTTGTATTAAAAAATATGGCTTTTTATAAACTGTGTGCAGCTGCAAGGCTTCCCCATTGAATTCCATACATTAGCGTGAGTTAGACATATGATAAATTATTGCTCTCTGTTGCTCTCACTCCAGTTCTGACATCAAGCACAATTCTTGATCTGGCCAAAGGAATCTCACGTGATGATGCAAAGAAGGTCGCCATTCGGCTTGGAGTCCCACGTAACTTTATTGACAGTACACAGTCTACAGATCCCGAATTATATGCACATGAGTTGATTGAACAGTGGCTAAAAAATTTCATTGGCACAGAGAAAGAAGCAATAATGCACCTGTCAACAGCATTCAGAAAGTCTCGTCTTGGTTCATATGCTGTTAGGTTGCTTCCCAGGAACTACCCTCATGCTTCAATAGACCTCCCAATTTCACAACCTCCAATTAAAATGTCTCGAGTACAACTGCCTGAAGTACCACAACTCTTGGGATTACCATGCTCATCAGAAGAGTCCCCTCAAATGTTGCCACCCTCATCACCAAAGCAGTTGCTTCAGATTTCATCATGCTCTGCTACAGTACTGCTGAGTTCATCACAAGCACGGGTGCCTGTGTTACCAAATTCATCATCAGTGCAATTGCCTCAAGTACCATTACCCTCAGCAGAAGTGCAGTTACCTCAGATGTTGCCATGCTCAGCTCAAGTACAGACACCTCAAGCTCATGTACAGCCGCTTGGCACATTAAAATTAGTTAGAACAGCAATCTTGAACTTGAAAGATCACAAAGGATCTAGTCTGAAAGATATCATTGGCTATATCTTGACCAACTGGGGTGCTTGCAAAGATATTCAAATCAAAAGAGCTTTGATCAAGGGAATTGCAAGGGGGATGATAACATGCCATCTGCGTCCTGATGGTTGTACCGGTTTCAAGTTAGCCAATCTTTGCTACACTTGTCCCCAACGTGGTCACCACCATGTTTACAACCATCATCAAAAGAGCCTCCGAGGAAGTCACTTCAACCGTCAGCACTCAAGACCCAGTAGAAACCGCTTCAGACATCACCACACTGGCAAAGCCTCTGATGGAACAAAAGAGCAAAAGGGGATGATCGCCATCCTTCCTTCCTCGGTTCATAGTGGAGACATCACTGACACACTTACACCAATCCCAACTCGTATTGATAATGAGACAACTGCACCAGAGCATCTTAAGGCCAAATCACCCCACAAAGCTGCAGTTACCACTACTCCTCTTATACCATTTCCCACTCCAAGTACGGAAGATGATGCAGCCCCACCAAAAGACACCATTCACCGAATTTTACCCAAACCTGAAACATCACATGAAGCCAAAGTCCACGAAGATATACTCAAGGTATTCTTTATCACTATAATAGGTACACGTGACTCTAGCACCATTGCTTCAGTTGGTCGTGCTTTGCTAGGTGATTGCAAGTATGAACGAATCATCAAC